>JAHFWI010000018.1:4578789-5232902 GCA_028554975.1 Himalopsyche kuldschensis | reverse complement strand
TTTAGAAGAGTATGGGCGCACTCGGCAACAGTAGAATGAATTAAATTCAATAAAAGATAACTTCGAATATTCCACGTATTGTGTTAAATTATTGTGACTTGTGTTTCGCCTCTTTGAGAGGCATCTTCGGACCTACTATCGCAAAGTGTAATCAGTAATGAAGCAAGATAATGTTGAATCACATTCAGTATAGATTTACTCACTCATTTAAAGGTTGCCTTTCCGGCATCAAAATTTCCCTATACATTGATAGATACTCAAGTCCTTCACTCTCAATTCTTATGGCTTATATAGGGTCCGCCATCTAACATTTTTTTTTCAACTAGTGCTTTTTTCGTGAATGGTAACACTTAGCTCATGTCTGATTTGACAGATAATTAGTTTTAATCTTCCGCTGAACGAATATGGTTGTGTATACGCTTGACCAACGCTGGGAAATATTGCGACATTACTTTGAAAATCATGGTAATGTTGCAGAATGTGTGCGAAAATTGCGTACGGATTTTGGAAGAAAAGAAGCACCGTCAGCTCCGTATGTTCGTTATCTTGTGAAGAAAGTGAAAGAAACTGGCATCCTCATTGATAAACCAAAGCGTGAAAAGCCAAAAACAGTGCGTACACCCGAGAATATTGCTGCTGTGGCAGAAAGTGTGCGTGAAGCGCCATCAACATCAATTCACCGTCGTTCTCAAGAATTGAACATTTCGGAGACATCATTGAGACGAATTTTGCATAAAGACCTTGGTATGACGCCATACAAAGTCCAATTGGCTCAGGAGTTGAAGCCAACTGTTCAGTAGTTTAGCAACTGAAAATATTCAGTAGTTTTTTTTTATTGCATTTTCAAAAAAAAAAGTTATTTGGCGGACCCTTTATTTAACATAGAATTATACCATTTTAGACATGTATTCACATAACATAACCGTTGTATTTAGTTTACCCATAAAGTCACGCAAAAATGTTTATAATGAACCAATCATCATAAATCGAAGCGACCTAATTCTTTATTAACTAATTTGGCATCAACTTTATTTAATAGGGTGATGGGTAGAGACTCCAATTCGAGTATCGAGTACTCGATACTCGAGTATACTCGTCTATTATTATGGTACTCGATACTCGAGTAATTTGAAAAATACTCGAGTAATACTCGTTATTTATAAATAATGATTTTTCCAAGCAGAGGACAACGCATCTTGTTAGAACTATTGAATCCATTGTTAACTTTCAAGTCGACGTCCACAGTATAGATAGAGTTTTTTCTACTGCACGAATAAAAAAACAAAGCTTCGAAACAAAATAAAATTTGAGACGTTTAATTTTCGAAATATGTATATGTCTCATAAATTGAAATAAATGTAATGATGCAATTAAATTATCTTATTTATTTATCATCTATTTATATGCACAAATTTGAATTAATAATGTATATTTTGGTACATCTGAAACTACTCGAGTATACTCGAGTACTCGAGTATTTTAGAATTTTAATACTCGATACTCGAGTAGTTAAGATGTCGAGTAATTGGAGTCCCTAGTGATGGGTATTGCAATAAAAACATCGTACACTCGTGAAAAATATATTAGATCAAGAGATGTGCTTAAAGCTCGCGCACTTATTCACTTTTAAGGAGTTTAATGTAACTTTTCATGATAGAAAGGCATTTTATTTAAATACATATAACACAACTTTTTATATTTACAACAGATTGCTTTATAAAGATCAGTACCGAATTCGCTCTTCGCTACTTTTATCAACTTGTGAAATATAAATACTGACAGGGATACTAATTTAAAATTGAGTTAGCTTTAATGAGGTGGTATATTACACAATTTGTTTTAAAAGCATGATTATTTGGTAATCATACAAACCTAACATAAATTTAATCGTAATGTATTTAATTAAATTGGAATCGTTTGAATTTTGCACTTGTACATGAGTTTTTGCGCTTACGACCCGGGTTTCGCCTTTTAGCATCTTCATGCATTTCAAGTTCACTTGTGCATTTAAAATGTTCCTATACAAAATTCCAGGGCTGTGGAGTCGTGGAGTCGGGGCTTTTTGGCCGGAGTCGGAAATTTTGTAAAGTTTAAACTTTTTATTTTTGCAAATAATATCTCAAATTTGGTTATTGGCCGGATCGGTAGGGTTGATATTTAATTCAATACACGTACATAGGAAAATTAGGCAAAAAAAAGTGACTGTATTAAACTTTTTTACTCGGAGTCGGAGTCGTGTTTTTGGTCATTGTTGGAGTCGGAGTCGTGGCTTTGGTAAATGCTGGAGTCGGGGTCGAATTTTTTTCACCGACTACACAGCCCTGCAAAATTCAAACAATTCAAATTCTATATTGAAATTCCATCAAGCACCTTCAGTCAAAATCCTTAATTATAGTCAGCTCAACCTCACTTGTGCACTATCAATGCCTGAAAATGCCGAAAGGCGAAACCCGGGACGCTTGCGACAAAATTCATAGACAAAGACAATCTTCAAACGATTCAACATATAGATTTATTCTAATCATCACTCACAAAGACTTATACCATATCAATATATAATATAGGCTCGTATTTTAACGGTCATAATAGTAATACAGTTGTGGTCTGAATTTATAATAAGATGGTCAGTATCTTTATTACAGTGGTCTGAATTTATATTAAATGGTCATAATGTATTGGTTAGAATACAGAGGGCAGAACAAATTATGAATGGTCAGTATTTAAACAAATTGATCAGAATTTAAATATCATTGGGCAGAATTTAATCGAAATTGGTAATATTTAATAGTATTTGGACATATTTATTTTGACATCTGTCAGAATTGTTTTTGGAGATCGAATAGCGTTTCTATTGGTGCAAAGTGATGTCATACGACAAATGGTCCAATGGGCGGTAGATACTACTAGCGCCGCGGCCATTGAATAAATCACTAGTATTTACGTTAATTTGACAGCTATTTAGATATTTTCTCTAAATATTAAAAATTAAATATCAAAATGAGGAGAATTTTGATGATGAAAGTCACCGAGAATTCAGAATTTTAATTTCAACAAATCGGCTTCTCAAAAATGCAAAAATCAGAAATAATGTTCATATTGCGCAATATATAAATTAGTATGGTAAGGGATGCCCGTCATTGTTCTTGGAACCACGGATATGGATACAGTTCTATCCAAGGGGAATGGCTGTGTGCTCTGGTGAGAACACACGCAATTATGAGATTATAAATATATGAACCCAAACCTTAACCGAATTTTATTCTGACGTTTTGTTTTTATTTACCATTTCAGACCAAAATTGTTACAAATTCTGATCATTTTATAATTTTATTCAGACCGCTAAATAATTTTATTCCGACCGTTTAATAATTTTATTCTGACAATCATTAATTTTATTCAGACCGTTACTATTTCTTTTATGACCTTATATTGAATTGTATTCTGACCAAGGAAACCATTTTTATTCTGACCGAAACATCATTTTAATTCTGACCATTTATTTTGTTGCCTATAATATATCAAGTCAGCGCAATAATAATGAGTTATAAAAAAAAATCTATTTACGCAATACTTTATATCATCATTTGATATGTTCGATGTGCGAATTCGAAAATATGTAGAATAAATAACGAGAAGATGTGTTCCATTAATTCAAATCAAACTTAATTTGATGGAAAATTCTACCGTTGTGAACAGAGGCAGTGAATTCAAGTTAATATTATTTTAAGCTGAAAGGTTCAGCTAATAACATATGAACAAATAGGCTGCACTTAGACCCCGTGTCACATGCGTCTCCCATGTTTTATTTGTTTACCCTGTTTTGCCATACCGGATGGAATCATTTGTACAGAAAAAAAAACAGTCGTAAAGAATGGACTGGTGTGCGAATAGAAGAATTATCCTAATTGGAAATTCAAATATGGAATTCAGTATCGCAAAATATATTTATTGTTAGTTTCTTAGTAAATTAGAACAATTACAAGTCGTATCAATTCCATCACGAAAATTTCACATTGAAAAATCGCATGAGAACACTCGTCAAAGTAAATTTTGCTATGACGAACAGAAATTTTCTCTTATAAACTTTTAAAACTACCTTTCACTGACTGGTTTCTCTCATTACAATCATCTTCATCCGAAGTAAAATCTAGCCTAGATATAAAGATAATATTTTGGATGATTATGGAAAACGTAGGAGTGAAAATAAATTATCAAACAAAATTGTAATGTTTGAGGATTTTAACTAAAGGGGTGCTTGATGAAAATTTTACATCAAATTTTAGTTGTATGAAATTTGTACTCTTTCATGAACTTTGTCGCTAACGAGGTGTCGTCTTCCGGCATCTTCAGGCATTTCAAGTGTACTAATGAACTTGAACTGTTTTTCATTTGAAATCTCGAAAATTAAAGCCCGAGTTTGAACAACAAAACTCATTGTAAAGTAAAAAATTCAAACGTTTCAAATTTAATAATGTAATTCCCATGGGAAAATCTTAAATAAAAAATTTGAGCCAATTAAATATTTTTTAATGTTATAAGATCAAGCAGTTACTTATGATGATTTTACACAGCACATAGGCAAAGTGGGAATGTAGATTTTCCGATAGGTCATCCCACAACCAGTTGGATACATTTTCTTTCGCACATTGATCAATATGGCATGATTTCCTTAGATAAAGTTGCTCAAAAGGAACCGGATGATACGAGAAACCGGTTTTCAATCAAAAATATATTTTCAGGTGTATTAATATTTGTTCACCATTTTCTAAAACAAACAATTATAACTTTGAAGGATTCTTCCGTTCACCTTTTACACTTTAATAACGCCTATTAGCATCGACTTTCGTTCCTTGATTATCCCAGTCTGTGATCTTAATTGAATTCTCAAGTATAATTTGGTTGTTTTTAACAGTTTACCTCGCGAGGCCGCGCGGGTGTTTCGGTAACTATGCGACAGACGGGCTAAGAGAGTTCGCCCCCGGCCCTCATCTAGACAGTCTCTAACTTTTTGTCGGCGACGAAACTTTTGTCTCGGCTGTGTCTTGGAAGTTATTTTGTAAATGTACACCATTCTGCGCCGTGATAAATTACTCCTCAGGGTTAAAACATGTTGCCTAGTTTACCACTCGCAATTTTAACGCTAAGGAAAAAATACGCGACAGACCTATGAGAATTAATCTACGATTAGTTTTTAGTCTCTATACTATTACGTAAGGCGTTATTGTAATTTGGGTTTTAACTTGTGTTCGTTATGAAAAATATGAAATATTTATTAGTTACATTTTTTAAACCATTTCCACCATTCATGTATACAGTAAAGCTACGTTCACATGGGACCATTCGATGCGTTTTTTTAAACGTTTACGGCTACCGGACACATCAGTGGCAATGGATGTTAGACTCTGACTTCTTTAACAGTTCATTCGAGTTTGCAGCAGCCATTGATACTAAATGAATGTACTCCCCTTTGACATATGTAAGATTCCACCTACCGCACTTATCCCACGCGTTCTGTCCATATCAAATTAGGGAATTTTAAAATTTCGAACTCATTTTTTTTTGTCGGCGTCATTCAGGACATTCTCACAGCGCCACTCTTTCGAGTGCATAAGTAGCGCGGTCAGTCTTTACATAAAGCTGTTCACACACACACACTATACGGTAAATACACACACACACTTAACGGTAAAAAAACGCATCGAATGGTCCCATGTGAACGTAGCCTTAGTCTTTGAATTACGCGATTTTGACTAACTTGATTTAAAACTTACGCGATTTAAGTGTGCGTATGAAGATCCACTTTACTTCTACCTATTCTTTGAAAATCACGCAGTTTATTTTTAAAAAATCTTGCTTTTAAGGATCCCTCAACTTACGTGATGTTTTGACTTGCACGATAATCTTAGGAACCAATGAATCGCGTAAGTCAAGGACTAACTGTATATGAACTCTGATTCGAGCTTTTCCACAACATCAGTTTTTTTACGAACTATGTACTTACAAACATACTCTACCGAAGCAATCCACGTTTAACACTCCTTCTAATGTCAGGCATAATAAATTAAACATACAAATACCTAAAATATATTTATTTTTTAAATTAAGAAGCCGCTTAATTAAAATCCACCTCGTCTTTATTAAGCCAAAATATTAATTAAAAAATGGTACTAAAATACCCATTTAAATCGCAATAAATTAACCCTCCACCATAAATTAACAGAGGAAATTAATTTAATTGATATTTGATAGCAAATTACTACGGTCATCAAAAAATAATTAAATTATTTAATCACAGCCTACTCTTGAAACTAATACACTTTTATATTCGAGTCTAATATGAGTCGGTGATTTTAACTATTTCAATGCGGATTTTATTGGTTTTTGATTCAAATATTTCTTATTTTGTTTTGCCAACTTTTCGATTGATTGGAACGTCAAATTAAATACTGCTACCAAACAGATGCTTTTTTCATATACTCTTTATTTGGAGCATACGGGCCGCCACACGGTGCCTCTTAGATTCTTTGCCTGCCGCAGACCCCGTGGCTTCCTCCCGGCGTACAAGAATTCGTAGAAAGCAAGATTCGGGCTCCTCTGGGACATTCACAGCACATGTCCCAGTTAGGTCTATCGTCTTCTTCTTTTCTGTCCAACAGCTATTAAAACCAATTTTAAAACGAAATAAACTGATTTGGTATCTACAAGAACGATGCGTATTAAAAATAATAACAATTTTTTTCTATTTATTACACATTTTAAATTATGCTTTAATGTTTTATTTGTATTACAGATTGTTTGCCATACAATTAGTCTTTCTTAGTTTTTGTATCAAAACGCTGTATTTTTGAATTTATTACCAGTTTAAAATGCTAGCGCTGAACGAAACCGACCCTGATCCTAATAAATTTAATGCGGAATAAGTAAAGTATTGTAAGTATTGACAGTGATCCGTATAAAGACAATGAAAGTCCGAACCATCGTTTTCAATGAGCCCCTTAAACGTGAAATTTGGGTTTCCCTGTATATGAAATTGGTATTAAAATAACAGCGTATTTTATTCCGTGGCAAAGAATACAATCTGATTCAATTTTTTTTCCGCCAATAATAAAAATCTCTTTTCTTTTAATAAAATAAGCCCCCGCCCGAAAGGCTTAGTACAAAGGTATCCGGATTTCTCATCGCATATTATGCAAATGAGTATGAGAAAGAATTTTATTCCCACGTTCTCTCTGAAAATCGATAAAGCTGTAATGGATAGGTACTGATTCGCTTAATATACCCACCTAGAACAGATCGAGCTGGAAGTGTTCGGTGAACCGAAACGTGAACGCTTCGAGTCTGTTTAAATTGAAACCCAATATCAACAGAGTTAGTCTGTTACTACATTTTTTTTATCATGCTGTTGTTAATAATTCACGGTGAACCAGTAGTGATTATGCGAGAAAAGCGCCGAAGATTGTTTTATTACTATCTAGGGTGGAAACAGAAATCGATGTACACCCGATACTCTTTTTGCACGTTGGGGATACGTTCCAAAGAATACCGTGTTAAAAGAATATAAGGTACTCGTACAAACATGGTATTTCGGTACATGTGATTTAATATATGTCGGGCAAACCGGAAGAAATATTTCGACGCGGGCAAATGAACATGTTAGATCCTTTAACAATAAAAAAACTGATTCACAATATGCAAACCACCTCATAGAAGAAGCACATAATCCAAATTCGGTCCCGATTTATTTACATTCCTGTAATAAAGGCCTCAAACTAAATGCATTGGAACAGCTAGAAATAAATAGGTATAATTAATCCAATGACATTCTTAACGAACAGATTACGATTAACGCATCACCTCTTCTAAATCCTTTAACAAGCAGCAAGCTAAAAACAATTTAAAATAGATTCACATGAGACATTGCGGATTTTGAGTTGTTTCACACGATAAAAATAACCAAAAATACCCAGATTAAAGTTTGCAGGATTACGCCAGATCAATAACTTAAACTTATTTAAATTTTTCCATGTGGCGTTGGTATGGTTGAGCATAGAGGAAATGTATGGGGTACCCTGTCTAGCCTAGGTATATAAGCTATCTCTAATACACGTTTAAAACATATTTCTGACGAAGGCGTAAGCCGAAATAGCTATCAAAATATATAAAATAATGTATGTAGAACTAAAATACATTGATATTTTTCTTACCGTATTATAATGGAGTTATACCAAGTAAATGCTTACTCAATCAATAAATAGTATATAAGTTATTTTACTCAAAATACGAAACTCAAAAATAAATCGAACAATTCATATCCAACAAATATTTTTTAAAGTTATACTAGTAATAAATTTACATTGAGATTTTCGGGCTCGGGCCGGGTAGAATTTCTAAATTTCGGCCCTTGAAGACCTCTAACATTGCCTTGTAATTTTGTTTTGATGAATGAACCCGTACCTCTACTTTGATTATAGTCGTTTTGCTTATAAATTTTGATTGGCATCATGATCTGAAATTAAAACAGTCTATATTAATCTCGAAACCCAAGGCACAACTGTCAGACGTTGGGCTTATATTTTTAATTTCTCTCGGGATGAAATATCCACTGGTCGTCTAATTAATAATTAAAAGGATTCCCCAATCAAGAGTTTTTAGTAGGCCTCTCCGTCGCTTGGCCTTAAGAACTCCCATCCCATCCGAAATTATTATCTTACGATTCTAAAAATGTCCGAAATCACATACGGAACATATTTTGTCATTCAACAGATTTTTTTTAGATCTATTCTATATTTTTTCTCGTATAAGTATTGGGTGAAAATAAGTGTCCTTCTCTCTATCTTCATATAAAACAGAATCACTACCGGTTTTTGTTACGATAAACTGAATTTCACGACATTCAAATTAATGTTCAAAATTTCATACAAGCAGAATGCTGGTCATGCTAAAATTTTTGATCTCATGTTGGATCATTAACAATTTTTTTCTCTCAAATGCTATATGCATTTTAATAAATTTAAATGC
Organism: Himalopsyche kuldschensis; assembly: GCA_028554975.1. Lineage (NCBI taxonomy): Eukaryota > Metazoa > Arthropoda > Insecta > Trichoptera > Rhyacophilidae > Himalopsyche > Himalopsyche kuldschensis. The sequence goes on along the minus strand of JAHFWI010000018.1, from coordinate 5,223,884 downwards.
AATATTATCTACGTTAAATTTCATCAATCTTTTTAAATATTATACACACAAGTATTTTATACATTTAAGATCCGGATTTCATTTCTTTTTTTTTTTTAACCCTTTGTTGTGTTTGAAATATCATTTTTTATAAGTCACACTTTTGGCATGTCGTGGAAACTGCATTAACGTATACAGACACTTCTTTTGAAAAAGCAAAAACTTTTCATCTTCAACATAATCAGTTACAATAAAAATGTTACTATAATGCCATTCCTATAAGTACGATAATAATTTAACATGCAACCGTGATGCAAAACCTGCAGCCCGCAATGTCACTTCATGCGGCCTAATATGACAAATATCAACTACCTTATTTCCTCAGAACATTTTACGAACGATGAAAGTACAATATAAAATAATCATATTTTCAATTTTATTTACAGTATAAACATAATTTTATTACTTTTATCCATGCGGCCTTTAGCCATATGATAATTGATTATCTAGTAGAGACTCCAATTACTCGACTTCTCAACTACTCGAGTATCGAGTAGTAAAATTTCAAATTACTCGAGTACTCGAGTATACTTGAGTAGTTTCAGATGTACCAAAATATATATTTTTAATTCTAATTTGTGTATATTTATAAATGACAAATAATTAAAGAAACTTATTGAATATTACTAATACATTTATTTCCATTTATGCAACATATATTTCAACAATAATAGAGAATTACACGACTCAAATTTTAAATTAGTTTGATGTTTCCTTTATAATTCTCGCAGTAAAAAAAACTTTGACGAAAATTACTAAAACGAGTATTACTAGAGTATTTTTCAAAATACTCGAGTATCGAGTACTTGAAAAAAGGACGAGTATACTCGAGTATCGAGTACTCGATACTCGAATTGGAGTTTCTATTATCTAGCCTTTATCCCAAAAAGGTTGTGCATCACTGATCTAGCAGAACGGATGCGCTTTTAACTACTACATATTTCTTAAATATTCACATCTATAACTTTGCATTAATATTAGCATATGATGAATTATTTTTACTTATTTAAGTAAGTGAGTCATACTTCGCTCGAAATGGGTGAAACATTAAAAATTTACTCGACCCATACGTTTAGAAACTCACGTTATTTTAATACGCCTATCCCTGTTATATAATTAATTTTGTAAGAGTAAAATTCAATCTCGTTGTTACGATTCTGGGAACCAATTTGCCGTATTCTACGGGTGAAAGAAAGCTTAATAATTATAAATCAGATGAAATTAATCTCTAAGCATACCTGGTCAATTTATTAATATTAAAAAATTATTTAATTTAACTAACTATCTAAAGTTGCTAATTAGTTACTTAGACTGCCGTCATAATTTAAAACAGCGGTCGCCAACCGGTGATTCTCGTTGCAGTAACCAGGGCTGTGGAGTCGGTCAAAAAAAGTCCGACTCCGACTCCAGCATTTACCAAAACCACGTCTCCGACTCCGACATTGACCAAAAACACGACTCCGACTCCAACTAAAAAAAGTTTAATATCGTCACTTTGTTTCCCTAATTTTCAGATTTATGTGTATTCAATTAAATATCAACCCTATCAATGAGGCCACAAGCCAAATTTGACATATTAAATGCAAAAATAAAAAGTTCAAACATTTCAAAATTTCCGACTCCGAGTACGACTCCGGCCAAAAAGCTCCGACTCCACGACTCCGACTCCGCCTCCACAGCCCTGGCAGTAACAAATTTGAGCCAAGAATCGGTGTAGATGAAAAAAAATAGCAACCAATCAATTTCCTATATGTACATATACAAGAGCCATCGAAACATAACATTTGACATTGATTATTATAACGTTTTTTAAATTTATTGATTGAGTAGGCATTTACTTGGTAGAACTCCATTATAATACGGAAAGAAAAATAGCAATGTATTTTAATTCTACATAAATTATTTTATATATTTGTTGATAGCTATTTCGGCTTACGCCTTCGTCAGAACTATGTTTAAAACGTGTATTAGAGATAGCTTATATACCCTTTGCTAGACAGGGTGCCTCCTACATAATCTCTTTCTGTTGAAACCATACCGACGTCACATGAAAGAATTTAAATAAGTTTGATTTATTGGTCTAAAGTAATGGTGGGAAACAATAATTTAGGTATTTTAGGGGATCGTGTGAAAGCACTTAAAATCTGCAATTTCTAAGTGCATCTATTTTAAATTAATTAAAGGTTTAAAACGTTTTTTAAACCTTTAAAAATAATTTATTTTAGTAGTTTGCGGTATTAAATTTAACTTTTAACTAAGTTTTGTCACCAGCGGCCCGGGTTTCGCCGTAAAGCATTCAAGTGCACACTTAAAAATGGATCACGGCTTAAACCTATTTCGTTACTTACAAAACGCATGAAAATGCATAAAATTCAATCGATTCAAATTTCGTGGGTGTAGGGACATACGGGCGAAATTACAAAGACTGAGTAAAATCGTACTGAGATAAATGGCAAAACAGTTTTCAATGTTAAACTTTGTTCTTACGGATTTGCTGGAAAGCCGAGCAATATCTAGTAAACCCCTCTTCGTACAAGTTTCATATTTTTATAATATCTTATAGAACTGCATTTGAGTATGACAATGCCATATTTAACTCAAAACAGCCATTTTTGTAGTTTCGCCCGTATGTCACTACAACCACGATGTGATACTACGCATAGCGTGTTTTCGCGAAGTTAGCCAGATTATTGTGATTTCTCGATTCTGTCTTTTATTACATTTTTCCCACTCGTTGGTTTGCCCATTCAATGTCCATCTGGCGCTTTTTTTCATATTAAATCGTCAAGAGACGTGGCCTCTCAATATTCAATACAGAAAATAAATCCCGAGCATAATGCTGCCAGGATTTAAGTTTTCTTTACTCATACAACTTGCGACTTTATTAGATTTTCTGTGTAAGAAACATTATAGTCAGTGTGTGTCAAAAGCTTCCCCGGTCACATTACACACACAAATGGACACGCTATGATACGTGCTACTCGAAAGTTCAGCCTTGTTTATTTAAATAATATTTTTTTTTATTTTACCCATCCCACATTTCTCGTCGGTTTTGGTGTCGTGATAATTTTGTTACTTATCTTATATATTAACCCGAAACGGCGTATGTATGTATGTATGTCTGTAATTCCCTTTTGCATTGTTGTCATTAAGTTGCCATAAAAACGAATATGAAAGAAAATATGTTTTAATTTTTATCGGCGAAGACATTTAGTCAAAATGTAATAAATTAGTCTTCTACTGAACTTTTCCCGGCTTTTATTATTAATAATAATGTTTATTATTTACGTGAAGGTATTATTTGACATTTCTTTGACAGCAAATTAGATTTTTTCCTTGAATATGGACATTTTAATGGGCGAGAATGGGGCGGGGCTGTCATCAAATTAAATAAAGTTTGTGATTTTATTTTAACTCTATTTTGGATGTTAGAATTTGTGATATAATTATGTCGAATGATATAACATTAAATAATTATTGGTCGCTTAGGCCGAGCGACGCCGGGTAGCAATACTAGTTTTACATAAATTACTTCCCAAAAAATAATTTTACAATTAAAATACCGACCATAGAAATCATATTGATGTGATAGAACATCAATATAACATTTGAACAGTTCAAAATTAATTTGTTATTGAGCCTTTGCCTGAAATAATGTTATATCAAAAAAATGCCTATTTTTATAAATGTGGAAAAAACTGGAAATGTAATTTCAATATCAAATTAGAATCGTTTGAATTTCAGTCAGTTCCTAGATCATTCGCATACTTCAAATGCCTAAAGAAACCCGGATTGTTAGCGACAGAACTTATTAAAAGTACAGAATGGAAATGTTTCAAAATTTTACCATATAAGCTTTTTTACGTTTTATATTTTCAATACAATAAACATAGTTATAATACCGTGATATAGTACTCACCTCAAACGATGCATAGTAATATATCCAGATCGTTCATTTGACAACTAAACATTGATTAGTTTTATTGGATATAAAATTATTACGGGCAAGGGCTCACTTATTCAAAACGTAATCAATAATTAATTATTCTAAAAATGATTTAGGTTCTGGTGAATATTTCTTTTGAAACATTCCGCTTTAACTATAACCGTAGCAAACTATGTTGACCACTTGGCTAAGGCCCTTTTTACTTACGTAAATACTTAAAATTTCAATCTTTACCCGCTGTAATCTTACTTGCTATGTGAAACAGGTACAGGTGTATTTATCAAATGCTAAGCATAACATTTGTACATCCTATTTATTTTAGTTTGTTTTGAAATTGATCGTTTCACCAAACTTCATTCACAACGAGAATCCATAAAATCACTTTTCATAAAATTTCTCAGTTGATCTTTACGTAGGAATCCCTAGCACTTTACCAATTCAGGGCGTGTACTCCGATTTCGGTCGCAGCTGTATACAAATAAAAAATGCAATAATCCCGTATGGATATTTGCAGTTGAAAGAGGAGATAGTCCCTCGGGAAGAATGCTCCTCGGGCGATCACCGCTGGACGTCCTGCGATGGATTACGCGACGTATAAGAAACAGCTCCCCCACTTCAAACTATATAAATAATACTTGAACCAATAGCCTCTGGGAGAAGTGTTGAAGGTTTTTTGTCAACACAAAATTCTGCATATTAAATTTAATCGAATATATTAAAAATTTTGAATTCTAAGCGAAAGGGATATGGACAATGCATTTGCTTTACAATTATATTTAAATGAATAACTTATTTAGTAACACCTCATATATTTAATAATGATCAGAAACGGATTTGCTCATCGTGAGATATGGTTAAATGGCAGCAATATACTGGAACTCAATGTTATCAATCAGTGGATAATGCTCTCATTGAACTAAATTGGTCATGGTAAAATATAAAATAAGTGTAGTTAAAAAAGAATTGTTTTAAGCATAATATATTTTCACCAAGAATTATGACTTTATAAGTGACATACTGTTGTTTATGTGACATCGATAAGTTGTTTAAATTACAATGAGTGAAAGGACACTTACAGATTTAATCGCTTAAAAATATAAAACATCAGCGCAGTAGATGGCTCGGAGATATAGTGCTTCAGACGAAGGACAGATCGTATTTATGTATTTATCTACGGTTCTAATATTCCACATAAATGTCTTTTAATTTGTTTGCTTCATTAATAATATTAAATAACGGTAGACTATTGTTACTTATGGTGACAAGATTTTTTAGAAGTAATAAGTGTACGTCCTTAGTAGCAGCGTTTTTAACGCAAAGAAACAGATTTTCTTACTTGCTATTCGTTTTTAAAATAATATCATTTGACCTTAACTCAGGATTTAAAAAGAACGTAATTTAGTTTAAAAAAATATTTAAAAAATATCTTGAATCTCCAAAAATAGAATATCGCAAATCGCGTTTCAATTCATGACGAATGAATATTATATTTCCAATATCTGATGAGGAAACTTGTTTTGCGATATCCTGGAAAGTTTCGCCCCTCGGGCGAGCTCAAGTACCCACACAACATGGTGAAAGTATCGAAAAAATATTTGATTATTTTTGTCACGTCTCGTTGATGTTACGAATATATATTTGTACATTATTTTGAAATTATTATAATCCTCCCAGTCACGTGAAATGGTTTTTTGCAGAAATATGTATTTCTTTCGCTTTAATTTCCTGCATTGTATTTCTTTGACTGTAAGATAAACATTTCTTTTTAAATACCTTTCTTTATAAACTTCTTTTACACATTGTGTAACTCAACTTATTTATATGTCTGATAAATATCAACGACAGAAAGATAGCACTTGGAGAGAACTAGTGTTCAGCTAGTAAAATTGATTAAAAATCAATTTATAAAGCAGTCAGTACTAGAACTCGAACCCGTCGAGACTACAAAAAAGCCGGTTAGTTGATAATGCTCGCGATGAGTGAAACCGGCCCTGAACTTGATTAAAGTATATGTGGAATTCGTGTTCAAAAAAATCTTCAAACATTAACAAAGGGGAGATTACACAATCGAATTGAGAACCACTAACAAAACAATCAATAACACAGTGAAAAAATATCAATTTTTTTTAGCTACCAATAAATATAAAAAATAATATATAGAAATAAAATACATTGTAATTTTTTTCACCCTGTTATAATGGAGTTCTACTAATAAAATGCAAATTCAATCAATAGCACAATTAATACAACTAGAATGATCGACTCATTATTATTTATGTAAATATTTCCCATTTGTTCTCTTTTACTCAATATTGTGAATATTTGACAGCCAGAAAAGACGAAAACATCGCAAAATGTATTCCCTTTGGATACGGTTCCAGACATCGATTTTAATATTAATGTATGCAATTGATGAATGTTTTAATGAAGCTTGTGCTTTCAAAACTTAAAATACTGTTAAATCTCGCAAAGTAATATAAATATACTGAATTTCTTCGGCAAACAAAATTGTCAGTTAATTCAGCTTTCAAGTATCAACTCGAATGAATAATATATACCATACTTAAAGTTGTTCTTAACTTCAATCAATCTGTTTACGAATTCTACCAAAGTGCTTTGTTTCGTATTTTCTTTATGTCATTTTGCTGAATTCTGCTGCTTTGTAACTTACACATAAATAATGACACGGGAGCAATTTGTGTTGATGTTGCAATTTTGTATTAAAAAGTTTTACTGTTGTTTGACAATTCAAATCAATCAAATGTGATAAGAAAATGAAGGTCGTTAATCTAAATTTCATGGTTATTTGGGATGTATATCACTTCTTGTGGTTTTCATCGAGTGACAAAGAAATGAATGTCTCGATTTCTACGATCACTGATTCTTTTGGTGTCCATGACGCACGATATGCGCGCTGCCATTTTGGATTGATTGTCCACAAATGAAATGTTTATACTTGCCATGTCATCTCTGGATAAGCTTCAACAATAAAATACATCGAATATATCGCTGGAACGAAGGGATTTCCCTTGACGCAAAATAAATTTCATTATAATATCACATCTACGTTCGTTAGTTCGCTACGCGTAAGCTGGCATTACTCATATCATTTATTTGACCATTCATTTGCATTATAAATAATTTGTATCATTTATTGGTATTGAATGTTACTTTGTAAGGAGTGAACACATTTTTTTTTTGATAATGTATGGCGTTGTGACAACCCTTTCCTTTGCATAGATTTTGGCACATTATCGCGAATTTAAATAAGAAGAAGTATTTTTATCGGCTTTGATTAATGCATTTGTGCTTGCTTAACATATTTCTACTGATAAATCCTATTTTTTTAAACTTAAACTAAATCTTGGGCTGTTGCAAAGTCAAGGCACTTACGTCTGTAATCAATATTCTCTAGTTGTAACTTAAGAGCTCCGTTCAATTATGAGAATGTTCCGGGCTTAATACACGAGATTTTAACAATATAATTTGATGTTTTTTGTCGTAAAATGGATTTTTGTGAAGTCATTTCTCCTCGAGTGAGTGAGCGAGTTCGTACCAAATATCTTTTCTCTGCGTTCAGAACGCTGTCATCACCATTCCAATATTACTATAATACCCTCCACCCTATTCAAAACAAGCTTCTATTCGATGAGTTTGTAAAATGGCATTTTAAATATGATTGCGATTGTGCGTTCCAATTCCATTTGATTCAACGCTTCGTCAATCATTTAAAGACACATTGTTCAGAATGTTCCGTCAGATCGGGTGATTTTTTGTTGTCAGTACAAAAGTACAATGGATAGGCTTGGAGATGATTCGAATCACAGCACCTATCGCCAATCACATGTTTTGTTTTCAATCACGGAAAGCTTTATAAATCACACGCACGCTCCAGAAAGTCAAATTTTTCATCCCTTAAAATGACGTCACACACCCACGGTTCTTCTGATAAAGTATTTCTTTCATTTACATCAATTTTAAGTTAAATATATAGTATTTGTGTACTGTTTTGTTTGTACTGTAATTGTAATGTTACTACACTCAATAATTATTTGATTACAGATTTTTTGTTCGTTATGGTTCTAGTCTACCATGTTATATGCCTTCTATCTTACCCTCAAAGTTTGTATACTACGGTTTCAATTGTTTTTTTAAAATTTTATGAGACTATCTATTATATTTAATTCGTTAATTCTAACCTATCATGGATACACCATCATTGTATACATAATATTTGTATGTATGCTATTTGTCTTTCATTTAGTGATCTCTATATCATCGCTACGAAGATGTCTCGGTAAAACTACATAACGGTTTTGATGACTTTTAGAACAGTGATGCAAAAACTTTTTGGCAGAAGGGCCAGCTTATCGATTTTCAGATTGGTTGAGATCCGCAGGCGTAAAAGTTATCGTTATTTTTTGTATATATTGAATTTAAAAAAATATTATTTTATATCGCTGTTCCATTGTACGTGAAAAGTTCTTGATATTTGTCATATTGGGTCGCGGGTTGTGCATCACTGTTTTAGAATGATAAATATAAATGCCGCTTGTGCATCAATAACCCACAATTGCATAAAAAAACTGATACTCTGCTCTATGATAGTTAATAAATTTTACTGACCAATGTAAATGTTGATTTATTGTTAATTAACATTTCTTAATACCATATCATCACCATTTTTAGTAATACATTGAATTAGCAAAACTGTTGGTATATATTTTTTGCTATTTTTTTATTCATTTAGTAGCGATTTTTATTTATAACGATGTAAATGCTACACGTCCGGTCCGTGACGCAGTGTCAACGGCGTTGGCTCACGTGCCGGATTGCTCGGGTAGGATACCCGGTACGAGCGGATTTTTTCAGTCGATAAATCTGTTCAAAGGCACGGGTGTCTGTGTTGTTGAAAATCCCTTCCCACCTTTCCGATCCCAAAGAGCGACGCATAGCGACAGCGATTAACTAATCACTAGTCCTGTCCTAGTCCTCGTATCCTTTCCATCCCTACTCTCTTCGAAAAAAGAGAGGTTGGGCAACTGAGTAACAAGCAGTTCTCGTAGAAAAATAAATTTTGCGATAAACTACGTTAAGAGTCCATATGCTTCAAGTTGGGAGCGGACATGGTTAAAAAAATTGCTACTCGAAAGACCGCTGCAAAAATTAATTCGAACTTCAGTCATAAAAGAGCGACCTTGTTATCAGGAGCAGACAGGATAACAAATATTTTGTTACACGGCTCCACACAATGTGTCACTTTATTATGAAACATATTCAATTGAACCATTGTACAATAGTCGGCCTGTGGGATTTCGCCGAAACAAATCTCCCATTGTATGAATCGCTAATGAAAGCTCCGATGCTACAGAGGTTTAGCGCGTCGGCGTGGGCGTCAATGAATTAAGATTGATGGACGTCGATAACACCCTCGTGATGTATCAGCTGCCGAATGAATAAGCATTCGTTGTGTTATATTTCGCTACTACATAACGGCACTACATCGAGTCTTCAATCGAAATACACCATTGACAATGTTGCGTAGTGACGGCCAGCCGTGTTTAACTTTGAATAATTATATCGACAACAAAACAACAAAGAACGCGAACCCCCATTCATCACGTATTTCAATATTAGAACGTCGATTTTTATTTACAGGACAAACAAATATTTTACGCGAATTGGTAAACTTCACAGTTTTGAAAGGATAAATATTGTTGAACGATGATGCAATTGGAATGAATACAGAAATCATCACAGTAGATTGGTATATAAATAATTGAGCTGAGAAATAATTCACAGCTTCAAAATGTATTTATTAGAATAGTATACTTATACGATAAAGGTAAATTATATGAATAGTGTGGCATTTCGCTTTAATAGTTCGGTATCGATACATGGCGTCTTATTATATTCTACTTCAAAACAAACAGATACTTGGCTAGTAGATGGCAACTAATCAACAAAAACTCCATTTCCTATTCTTTTCCATGAAGGTGGCTTGATAATTTAGTTACCGAAACCCAAGTGTATTTTTATACCATGCCCTCTCGCAATGTGGACCACATGGACTTCTTATTAAGCTTATTTTAACAAAGATTTTCTGCAGATTGTTACTGACTGAGCTCAATCTATCTTTTCGAAAAAAGTAGGGGAACACAGTGATGGCTAAGACAGGAACGGTGGTTAGCTTATTGCTCTTGGATAAACATCACAGATATTCTTGCGGTTAAAAGGAAATCAACAAATCGGTTGAAAATATGAACTCGAACCCGGGACCTCTGCAACCTAAGATTAGAATGAAGCCTGGCAACATGTGAATCAATTAAGTGATATTTTCATTCAAGATATAACATAATATCTATATATATAATAGGTATGCATAATGAACGCAAAAAAATAAATAATTGTTTGAATTTTGTACTTATCCATGAGATTTGTCGCTAACGACACGGGTTTCAGATTTTGGGTTTTATCCTACCTATTATTACTGAGTTGATTGAGTTCAAGTGTTTGAATTAATAATAATCGATAATTATTTAAAGAGGTATTACGATGGCGAGTTTGGAAGATTAAGTTGTTCGTTTAAAATGTGTAAACTATTAAGCTGAGCCCTGTTTATCTTTAATTTTCTTGATAAAATAATTTATATTCGCCCTTATATAATTTAATACCTGCTGATTCTCAAAAAGCAACGCAAACAAGACAAAAGTGAAGCATTGTATTTGAACATAACTGTATTTAACTACTGATATGTATGCACGATACTGTCAGTTATATATTATTCTTAAAATGTAATTTAATAATGAATAAACATTCAATGTGAATATCAAATTCAACGCCCCTGTTATAGCGAACTAAAAGCCCATTTCACATCGATGGTGTGAATTACTTATGGAATTAATCTTTCCCTATTTTGTGGCACGAGTTTGACTCGGATAAACCTTTATGCGGAAAGCTTCTTTACTATTGACGCTGCCGTGCGTTAGTTAGCTCATGCTCAATTCACTAAAAAGCTTTCAAAAGCTTGGCGTTTATTTACTCTTTGAATGACTTCGAATGTATATCTTGCATTATCATTTGATTTATGCCTCTTTTATTCACAAAACTGTTAGCGGTATAAAATATAAATCAGAAGACTTATATTTTATCGTCATTTGTTCGGTTTTTTTAATATACATTTAACATTGTTGATTTGTCGTGTTTCTTGTAAAGTATTACTTGCTTTTCTTAAATTAATATATTTGATACATCTGCTTTTTATATTATTCGATGTCTAAATTGTATGATATTATATGGCAGGTCTGTGATCGAGTGTCAAACGTCGTTGACTTTGGACTGGTTAATTCCAGTACGAGCAGTATCACAAAAATATTTCTCATTAGATTTAATTTTTTCTGATTTCTGTCATAATCTCCCTAAAATCCATCAGATCTTATTGTTGAAAATTTATTTCGATTTATTTCACTGGTTGTGTAACTTTATGTGACACGTCTTTTGTCTTATCGATGGGCATCTTTAGACTCATTCTATCGTAAGATTGTCAAATAAAATTGTATATTTATTACAATTCTTCAGCTATGTTAAAAATTTGGAATTAAAGAGTGAATAAATTTATATATCGAACTCAGTTCATTTTATTTATATTATGTGTATATTTTCAGAAAGCAGAAACCACTGAGTCTTTTGTTGCCATTTTTAATAATCTTAGCTAACTGGAAAATAACTACGAAACATTTACTAATTATACTTAACGTATTTATGTATTCATTTGTTTCCAAGAGTTGTTTTGTGAGTGAAACTTAAATTTAATTGTGGCTTTACACCTGTTAAACAAATTCATCGTGCCTTTTGACCCAGGCTACTGAATTTTAAATGAGAATTTGTTACTACTCAGTTGGTAGTTAGTCAGCTTTTGTTGACGGGAGTCAAATAAGATTCCATCTTCCAGCAAAAAGGCCTTATTCAATCTTCATTACAGTGCCAACAAAACTTCTAATCCGATTCATTATTCAATTTATCAGATTATTGAGACACGGTTAACGATTTCAAAAAGCTCATTAAGTCGTTACACGATTGAGTGTCTCATTAAATACCTTAAGCTTTTGTGCTTTCAATTCTTACTTAAATCAAAGCATGGCATGAAGCTTTTAGATGATTGTACTATCACTGTCGCTTTCGCTTGTGTTTCAAAAGCCTTCCCTAGCCAATTTCCTGTACTGGAAATCATTTTACCGCGAACGTTTTGTTTCTTAAAATACTTTTTTTCTCTATAAGCAAGGGCTGTGGAGTCAGGGTTTTTTGGCCGTAGTCGGAGTCGTCCTCGGAGTAGGAAATTTTTATTCTTGCATATATGTAAAATTTGGCTTTTGGTCAGATTTTTTTTTCCATATCCGCTCCCTATTCTGAGCATATGGCCGCCACACGGTGCCTCCAAGATTCTCTATCTCCCGCCAACTTCGTTGCATCTTCCCAGTTCATCCCGGCGTCCTGTAGCTCCCCTGAGTACAGCCAGATTAGTTGATTGATATATAATTAAATACACATTAATAGGAAAGGTAGGAAAAAACCTAACGGAGTTGGAGTCGTGTTTATAATCAATGCTGAAGTCGGAATCGGAGTCGTGTTTTTTTTAAATGCTGGAGACGTAGTCGTATTTTTTTCATGACTCCCGAGTCCACAGCCCTGCTATAAACCTAAGTTTTTCTGTGAATTCTTTTTTGTTTACATTATTAAGTTATCGATATTCTTCTGTCAGTCGTTTTACATATTGAATACTGTATTTAATATTTATATCATCTTCGCCTAAATGACATCGCCTGGGATCATTCAACGTCCGTCTTGAACAAGACCTTCATTTCATATTCATCTGAGTTTACCGAAAAACGTTTTGGCAAAAGGGCCTTTCTTGCATGCCCATCTATCGCCCGAGCTATCTGACCCTCGTCGAGAAGTTGATTTTTTATGAAGTACTACATCGCCTTTTTGTCGTGCTCAGTTCTTTTTCTCCCGTAATTTTCTCAAGCTAATAACAATAAGTCTATAAAACGATATTGACAAAAACAATTGACTCGGTGTGTTATTGTTTATTTAAAAATAAACTTAGATTTTAGTCGCAAATACAAAACAATAGGATACTCGTGTCTCATTTTGGTGATTTAATTGTTTATTTTAACGATCAGCACAGCACTGCGATGAGCGAAACCGGTTCTGATCCCAGTGAATTTTATGTGGAATAAGTACAAACAATTGGTTATTTTTTGATAAATAAAATAAACGTTGCCACCCATACTTCGTTTTACCTTAAATTAGGATTTCTTATAATTTTTTTTCCTGCCGTCACATTTTACGCAAGGAGTAATTTTTGGAAATGAGAGAAAGTATTTTTTTTAATATTCTTGAATAATATAATACACAATATCTGTGAAAAGACACAAAGAGAATCGTAAAAAGAAGAAAAAGAAGCACAGAATAAATTAATACGTAAGACAACATATTGAAAATCGTCACCTCGAGTGGTGACCCGTTTCTTAGGAACGGCTACAATTTATCCGTATTGATTTTTATCGTTTACACCCGTGGTAACCTTTGTTACTTTTACCGCCAACATTTTTTCTTGTCTATGGTGAGCGATTATCATCCGTTAGCTACCGCTAAATGGCAACACGGTACGATTTTCCCGCCCGTAAGGCTACGTTCACATGGGGCCATTCGATGTTACATACAGCTGTTCACACACACTATACGGTAATTTCCCGTATGCGGGAAAGATTTCTTGCCGCTTACGCGACAAACTTGTCACTGAAATCAAAACGAATGGATCGAATGCGTCACGCAGTGGCATTGCTTCTTGTATGGGTGTGTTCATTGCAGCGATGTATTTGGAGCTAAATTGATGATTTCGACCGATTTGTTTATATCATTAGTTAAATTATTAATTTTATTCATGCCCTCATTTTTGTATGTATACCGGAAAACGTTGAATCATTCAATCTAACAAATGAAAAACCAAAGATAACTGTGAAAATTTCCGTTCCGTTTTTACGTACGATGCGATTGTGCCGTCATTTATCCATAGTCACAAAATTAAAATATTTATAACTGATCAGTTACAATTGATTTTAATAAGTAAAATCCCGCTTAAAGCGAGCGTCCAAAGACGTCATTTTTTGTATGATTGGCGTGCCGTTCACGGAAAAGTTCGCGTCTTAAGACGTCTGTGGCAGCCATCCGGTGAACGCCAAATCTTCTGCGACGTCGTTAATGTGTTATGTGGCATTTATGGATGATAGTGCCGGAATACGTGAATTCATGATAACTATTCACTGACAGCTGGTAAAAATACATAAAATACGTTATACGATAATTATCGATCGGACCTCCTCGTGTGAACACGCGCTCCGTATTCGACAAAAACCGTATACGTGAAAATCTCGCATCGAATGGTCCCATGTAAACGTAGCCTAAAGTTGACAACGTGAAAAACGCGCTCAAACATAAGATGCCGTCAGAAAGCAGACGAGCATAATTAATTACTCTCTTATCAATGCATAAGATGTTCATGTTTAATTAACCACGCGTCCCGAGCTAGCGGTGGATGCGTTTTCATATTCAATGTTCGCATTGAAGAGTCAAGAATGTTTTGCATTAATTAATCGTTTCCGAACATAAACTCTCCGTGGCTTTTAGATGTAAAACAATCCACGATAAGGGTACATACCGAACCACTGAAATTATGTGGTGTCTGCGAAACGGACTCTCAGTTTATCTTCATATTAATTTACGTCTCATTTATACAGACTTAGTATTTATAAACAATTGCTACATCTATCTATCTATCTATATATCTATCTATATATATAAAAATGAATGTCTGTATGTATGTCCGCTATGGACTACTAAACCGCTCGACAGATCGATGTGAAACTTTACAAATTTATTGAGTGCACCCCCGCGATGGTTTCTGGCCTACCAACCCCTCCCCCAACCTCCCCCCAATTTTTTTTTAACTTTAAGAATTTTTCGAATTCACTTCTTGGAAGGTTTTTAGCATACCCCCCCCCATACGCTCCCCAAACCCCACCCCGCCAAACAACCCCGCTCCCCCCAAAAATTGATATCGAATTTTTACAAATTTCTCGAGTACACTTCCGCGAAACTTTCTGGCGTACACTCAAATTGACTCAAATTGAATTGAATATTTGTATAATGTCTTTCCTTTAAATTTATTTTAGTTGCTGGCGTAGCAACGCGCGCAGGGTACAGCTAGTATAGTATAAAAATGTACTGCTGTACTTAGTTCTTGGTCAACTTGAAACTAAAAACGAAGACACCTCGTTTCGTATATTGATTTTGTTTTCAATAAACAGAATTATTCAATTGTTTTACGTGTGTCCTTTTAAATCTCAAGTGTCTAATGTTATCTGTTTGTACTATGATAGAACAAACTACCCTACAAAATTTCCTGCTTTTAGCATTGATTGGGTTTGGGAGGGCATTTTAGACACAAATATCCATGTCTCTAAACAGTCAACCAATAATACGATTGAACAATTAAGTTGCCCGGGCCGGCACTCGAACTCGTGCGTTCCGTAACCGATGCCAACGACGATGACACTCGGCCACGAACCTGAAATATCACAATTTAGTCTTTATATGATAAATTTAACTCACTATCTCCGATATTAATATACTATTTTTAAATGTACTGATTTCGCCCGCCTCTACTTTGTTCATTCTCAAATGCGCCTTTGACTACGATAAGCTTGAAAAGTCATTTATAGATAAATACCATGTCTTATTTTATAAGCTGTGTTCTGGATTTTTGTATTATATTCAGCCCGAGGCAAGCTACGGCTAGCGTGACGCATGCGACCCATCTCGTATTTTTATACGACTCATAAAATTGTGTTAAAATCTATTTCTTTTATAATATGACAAGAAGTCACCGATAAACATTTTCATTCAGCTATAAGAATCATACTAATCTGGTACAGGTTTTATGTGTCGTAACCCACCCAATACGTAATAAAAAGGATATTATGTTGCCAAGTCGAATCCGTCGATTTTCAATGCTGTTGCCCTCGGTTGCAAAGCGCTTGGATTCAAAACTCTGGTCATTTTCATTTTTTCAATCGAAATATTGATTTCCGTTTGGCGACATGGATCCACCATCCACCATCATTACTTTACCTGCTGTAGTCGAAAAAGAATGCTTAAGAAACTGAGAATCAAGCAGTTTTCGTAGAAGACTTCTGTTAGATTTCACTACATTTAGAGTCCATATATTACTTATTGGCAGTGTATTCTTTTTACAAAATATATTTCACTTGGCCACTGCGTTTTATTTTAAATTCTGAGCAGTTTTCCTACAGCAAAAACATTTTCCAGCATGCTTTATAGTAATCTAACATTTTTTTAATGCAAGTTTAGTGTTGCCTCATTTTTTAAAGTGATGTGTTAACCTCATTTTACCGTCTTTTCTCTCTCCATAAAATATGAACTGGAGTAGTCGATTCACAACTAGTTAATAAACCTTTCCGACTGATTAATCTCGACTGCTTAACTTTTAATGAACGCTCTAATTTTAGAAACCAATTACTCGAGAGAAGGTATTTAGTTTTCCTCCAATGTCGACGAAGTATCTCTTTGTATTTTTATAAAAGACTTTTATTATACTGATCAAATAGCAAAGTATTTAGTTTTACCAGTTCGAACACTTGGCTATTTTTAAATCTTAAAATGGATTATATACTGTTAGGTTAATTCCATGTAAATTTAAGATATTTATGTCATAGCTAATACACGTTATTATGAGCCTAGTGGTCAATAAACGCTTTCGTCCACTGGACGCGAGAGTAGCATTCCCTTTGATTCCTCGAACCGAATTTCTCAATTAATTTAGATATTTTTATCCTAAGTCATTGGAGAAAACGATTCGTGAAGAGAGCAATTACTTAAATACCTGTCGTTTTTTTATTTCGTAGAGCTTATTTGGTCTGATGATTCTTAATATAATAATTCACAATTCGGTTGTCCTACCACCTCCCAGTATGTACATATATGCAGCCGCATAATTCCATATCGTTATACGATTAAGAAAATTAATGAACTTTCTCCTGTTTCTGATACAGAGCTGTATGGGACTACTGATCTTTAAAACATGCTCTATTATGCTTAGTAAATATGAAAATCAGAAAATTTGAGTTCAATCATGTTATATTGGCTACCCCGTATTGAAACAAGTCATCGTGGCCAATTGGGCCCGTATAAGGACGGACCACAGGATACAGCCTCGCTCGTCCAGCATACATTTCGATTCAAACCCACAGTAATTGATTAGCGTCCCGGTGGTCGTGTCCACAAGTGCAATCCGGGCCAAATAATTACTTTCATCGTAAATGTTTTATATCTCGAAATATATCCTAAAAATGTAAACCTTTTTTATGTCATACTTATGGCTATAAAAAAATATTCTTTTCCAAGTCAATATACAAGAGTTTATTACGGATTTTGAATAAAATAATTAATCGGCTAACATTTGCAGTGCTTTTGAAAGATTTCAAGAAATCACGTAGCCAGACATTCTCTTTAATATAATTCAATTAAATATTCCACTTCAGCTTAAACCAACTTTACATCCACTTTGTAAAATTCTCCGTGCAAAATTCTTATACATACCTACTTCAAAATATTATACACCGTGTAAGGAAATGAGCTGTAATTTTCAGTAAATTAAGACACCACTTTTAACCACAAAGTTTTCAGATGCGCATGCCTAAATAGATTAAGAACTTTTTAGTATTGACGGAAGGAAAATGAAGTTTTTCGGTTGCCTGAAAGATGAATCGTCAATATTTTTCAAATAAATCGATCAATGTGTACATGCAGTCATAAAATACCAACAAGGCGCAAGAAGTTACACCGAACCCCCGATTTACGCTGTTAAGACGCATTTTCATAAAACCGCGTTAATGGAAACCGCATAAAAAAAGTTCAAGTGCATAACATTATCAAATGTATCAGAGATTGTTGAACCGAAAATATTTATTCGAAATTGTGGTTACTCAAAATACTTTTTTCCGTAATCATTGATATATTATAATTTGTTCATACTATACACAAGTCGCAGGTCGCTTTAGTATTTGTAGCACATTCCATATTTGGATCAATTTTTAACAGTTCTAATGTTTTCATGCTCACCCCTAAGTTGAAAATATTTAAAAAAAAAGCTTTAAACGCGTTTAAGTGAAACCGCATAAAAAAGTACCGCGTAAATCGGGGGATAAGTGTATTGTGATAAAAACAAAACAAAATAATTTCGATCGCGTGAAATATCAGTTATGCAAATGAAAAGTCAAAGCTGATATCATCTTCGAACATTGTATCTTCTGAAGTACCTTCTTTCAATTGTGCTTTTATGAAAATATAGCTTCATCGAAATATCCTTTATCTATAATTTAACCTTTTCAATTCAAAACCAATCACTAATTTGAATTTCGAAAATTCTTACTCTATTATCATTATTAGGCTCCCAAATTAAATTCATTTATTAAATTTCATCTTTATAAGACCGATACAAAAACCAAGTCTTTATATATTGCAAAGATTTCTTAACGATACTTACCAACGACTCGTTCCTTGTTTTCGTTTAATAATTAGTGTAATTTTCGATCACCGTGTAGATATATTCGTAATATTTAAGTTAGCGTTTATGTGCAAATGTCAAGAAGCAGTCTGCGGGGCGTGACGCAAAATGTAGTGTCTTTGCTAAAATGGGGTTTTATGTTCACGTTACCCTTTTCCTTGAAAGGCAAGGGTAAAATTTTAATACACAAAGTGTTGTTTGTTTACTCCCGGGAAGGGGGGCAAAAGTTACTAAATGTTTGTATTCGCCGAAACGGCCTTCACGCCTTTCACTTAAGGAGCTTCATTAAAAATAGTTAATTTTGTCTTTTCCTTTGGATGGCTTTTGGGAATTTCTCCAAACTTTGCTTTAAAATCATTATTAGGCATTTTTGATTTCTCTTCTACCATTTTTCCTCCATCAAAGTCTTTGTGGCGTGGTTTGATAAATTATTCGAAGAATAAATGAGTCAAATTAATTTACTAAATGTTATTTTCTTGGAAGACCACAGAATTTATTTATTGAATAATAAATCAATCTTATTATTAGCAGTAAGGAGAATAGTGATTTGTTACCATGTCCGCTCCGAATGTCTACCATGACAACTTCGAAAAGTGATAATTACTCGGTGGCTCAAGGACTAGACACCACATTCATCCATGACATCGTTCGTTTCAACTTTTGTAGCGTAGATTGGACTCATTAAAGTCACCAGTCACAAGGGCTGTTCAGTTAATCAATGCACTGCCTGTTGAGGTAAACATTTTCAGCAGTGAACTTGGTGGCTCTGTGCCATTCACTGTTGAATACTTGTTACATTTTATGTACTGTCTTGTACTATTTTTGTCAAATACATGGCGCATTGGCGTCAGCTGTATTACCATGTTTTAGTTTCATCCGTAATAAAAAATACAAAAAACTCATAAATCGATAATTTATGAGATTGCAAGAGTAACTCGGAATCCGCGAGATTTGTCGACAAGCGAACATCGTCGACACTCGACCACGGATCCGTTTATTACCGAACCCAAAGCGTAGTTAGCCAAAAACGTAGAAAACAGAATAACGCGTAAGGCATTCATTGCAAAAGAAACAAACGAAGAAAATCACGATGAACATTTATCGTCTTCTGACTCGAAGGCCAAGAGGTTTAACATCTAAGATAATATCAATTTGTTGAAGTTAAATTCTTGCTGCATTGATCCATAGAAAACAAGCAACGATAATAAAAAAAAATTGAATTGTAAAGTTCAAATCCACGTTCGTACATTTAAATGAGTCTTCATTCGTCAATATATCGTTACCCGTGGAGTCGAGCCGATCTAAAAAAAGTCCGACTCCGACACCGACTCCATAATTTACCAAAACCACGACTCCGACATTGACTAAAAAAAGGTTAATATCGTCACTTTTTTCCCCTAAGTTTCCTATTTATGTGTCTTCAATTAAATTCAACCCTATCAATGCGGCCAAAAGTCAAATTTGACATATTAAATGCAAAAACAAAAAGTTCAAACTTTTCAAAATTTCCGACTCCGAGTACGACTCCGACTCCACAGCCCTGATCGTTACCTTACTTTGAAAAGGTTCTTTCGTTCGGTCGGAAAAGCTTGTATTCACCGCATTCTATCATACATATATATGATTTTCAGAATTATTTATCGTTGAATAACGGAGTTCCAGAGTCGCACTGCATCTGCACACTTTTTTTACTAAATTTATTTGACAAAGTTCTAAGATTGTCATTATTATTTCCATCATTAGATCGTTAAGATCATAATTTCTCAGCAAGAGTTGTGAAAAATATGCTTAAAATAACTTATTTGAAACATTTTTACTTGCTCATTTTTACAAGTGAATTTTAATCAATCCAATCTTCAAACTCTCATATCTCAAAACAGTGTCAAGAAAGAAAGGTGTCGATATGGAAAATCCTAGCTTTTCATACATATGTAAAATTTTAATATTTGAATCTACTTATTATTTTGCATACTCATCCACAAACTGTATATCGAGCAGCGTCTTCCACCACATTAAGGGTCTCTCGCACGCAAAACTTTGTGCCATTCAACGTTACTTTCTTTGTCATTAGCAGTATCTCATTTACAATAATAATACTCATATATCAGGTGGGTTTTCTCTTGGGGCTTTGTCATTTCATGTGTATTATATTTCTGAAATATGCTGTAACTTATCTTGTTGCAATAGCACGTATATAACACATGCCTTCCGTTGTGTGTGGAAAACGGAAAAGCATTTCGTTCTACGTTGTAATATGTAAAAGTTTTCTAAAACAGCAGCTGATTGACAACATTCATATGCGTCTATTCTTGTAGCTTTCAAGCTGTAAATAATTCATTATTAGTAAACTTTTATAACGGGGTTTCCCAAACTTTTTCTCCCGGATTTTTTTACAGTGAACTCCGGCAGTAATTTTTTAGGTTGGGTAATTCCTACTCGTTATTTTCTTTAAAACATAACATAAAAATATTCTACAGTAAAAAAATAGCAATGTATTCGTCAGAAGTTCTTAAGTATTATAATGGAGTTCTACCAAGTAAATGCCTACTCAATCAATAAAAATATTCTGTTAATTTTGGCAACTGCGATGAAACTGACAAGACTTGTTAGCTTGATAGATAAAATTAATATACCCATATCTTTAATGCGCATGGCATGAACACTGGTGTTTCGCGGAACATAGTTTGTAAAACCCAGCATTATAAGATACTTTCGATTCAGGCCGCTTTTTATTTTTACTTTGTCAATACTGACGGTATTTTTTCATAAGCAATTCAGTGGGATTAACTGCAATTTGTTAAGGATTTTTTAATTGACACATACAGGTTTCGTTCAACGATTGAGCCCATTTAACATGTTTTTGGAATCGATGCCACAAAAAGTTTTGTTATGCATCAATATTTATTAAGTAACTGAAAGACGAATTCACTGTTCGAATAGAAAGGAATATTGCGATATAACCAAGTAATGTTTTTTCCCATATGCGTAACGAAACTATTTAACCTAGCCATCCCGATTTTTGTCCCAACAGCTACTTTACCTTAAATATCTATCTTAATACTTGTGATACGATGTCCAAACTTTTGGTATTCTTAAATGATAGTTTTTTACACCTTTTGCAGAAAAAAAATATGATATTTAAGGCTAGTTGCGTTGTAATACATTAAACAAGAGAAGATGTCGGAATTTTTCAGTCTAATAAGCGATAAGAGAACGTGACCATAGAGAGTCATAGAAAACATGGACGGAGTGTTTCAAATGTGGCAACAATAAAAGGCGATAAGCGATAAGATAAGAAATAAGGTAATGTCACTTCGCGCTCGGCTATTGGCTTGTTAGTCCGCCATAGCCGTTGGAGTGGAAACGTCGTCATTTTCATGCGCGACTAAAATATGAATAATTATAGGAAAAATAGAGATTTTTATATGATTTTTTTTTTCAGAAAGATGTATAAATATACGTCAAAGCATAATCAATCATTTTTTTATTGCAGTCTATGCCAATAAGGCCAAAACACTGGGGTCTTTTTTTACCCCCTTCGGCCTGAGAGTCATTTTACAAGGATAGTCCTACGAAGGTTAATAAGACTTTTTAAATAATATTTTTTCTCTTATTGTTCACGGTGTGCACAAATTTGTGCGTTATTACTATGGTAATTGAAAAGTGCCGTAAACAAAGTGTTAATTCCTCATATTTATAGAGCAAACACAAGCTGGCGATGAGCGAAACTTCACATAATTATTATTAAATGTGTGGTATAAACACAAAAATACAACCGTCGGAGTGTTTTTTTACCGATACGGTATATTATGTAGTTTGAAATCGAGTGTATTGTTTTTTTTACATATTGCCAGTAGTGAAATTATTATTATACTATCATTAAAGCAATATTTTGCGAGCTTTTATAATCGCCGCATTCTGGAAAGGTAGTCATTTCAAGCGAATCTAATCTAAAATTTGCCTTCTGTCACATGGGCGTTATTTCAACCACATTAATAATATTTTATACAGCGATGTTAAACAGAGCTGACGCAAGACTGCCTAATAATAATTCATTCTTACTTCCGTTTCTTCAACAATGACATTTATAATGCCACCCGTCATACCCTTAATACTGTACCTGTGAGGAACTATAGTACCAAGTTTAGTCTTAATAATATGCACACAATATTCAAAAACATTTGATCTATAAATTATATTCGCCATTTTTTAATGCATTATATCGCCAGTCTATCAAAATACATGTACGTGTATGTAATGAAGTGACACTGTTTTATAGGCATCTATCAAACATGTTTAACGTAACTAAATGCAAGCCGTAGTAATGTTAAACATGCTGATTATGCTCGCTATGAGCGAAACCGGTCCTGATCTAATAAATTTAATCCGGAATTAGTTCTATTTTTTTTATTATTATAATAATGCCATTACACATTACATGATATGAATTACCTTGTTATGTCTCATGACTATTTTGACATATTCTGTCTTTATATTATGTGAAGTTCGATATAGTATTTTTGACTGCTTGTATGCTTCGTCTGGTATGTCTTTTCTGGTATTCATTTTCTTTTCATACTTACTCAATGGTTTATTTTTCAATTAAAGGTATTCTATAAATAACAAATATACAAACAAGAAATATAAACGATATATTCAGTGTGGTTCTTTTTTTTAAATTTGAATTTTATGAACATGTATGTATATGTCGTTCACTCACTGGCAGCTACGGATATAAGTAAACTAAAATAACTAACCCCAGCTTATTAAAAGATGTTTTTTAAAATAATTTTAGTGAACAATAATATGCGTGTTCTAATTTCAAACTTTTAATCAAAACGTCATAATATAACTGACATAACTTATTATTCAACCGGTTTTCACTTTCTGTTTATAATTACAAAATAAGCGCAATTTTCGTGTTCCTTTAATCGAAATATAAACTGAAAACTCCTTGAAAATTATATCCCGATTTAAGCAAATGCTATTATTTATGCTTATGTTTTAAGTTTATGTGTATTTCGTATTTCGGTTGTCTAAAAAGGGTTTTACCTAATTTACTTCAGGAAACATAATATACACATTATGTTCTTGTGTTGTATTTTCGTTCCTTCCCAGCACATATTATATTGTTGCGCTATACAAGATTACAATCTTTTCGTTGAAGCAAGTTCATTTGCAAAGCGGACGTCAAAAGTAATGCAGAATTTCCCTAACAGCTTTTTTCCGAATGTAAAACGTAATATAACATAGTTTTCCACCCGCCAGTTGAGACACGAAAATTCTGTTGTATCATTTTTATCCTATACTTGTTTGAACTGATCTATTAACTATGTGTTACTTGCTGAATATACTGGTATTGTATTTCTGTATCAATTTTTCTTTGTATTTATCTGCCATTCATAGAATGTCGATATTTTCTAGATATATGCTTCATTCCAAACAATTTATTTGTATAATTATTAAAGTGCCTAAATTTGAGCAATTTATAAAAACTACTTTTACAATTACATTTACTAGGTTATGTAGCAAAAAATGTCTTTAATTTGTTTTAATATAACCATGAAATAATCAAAAGTATAGCAATATATCATGTCACCAGTCAACTACATTGGCGTTGGTTGCAGAGCTCACATACTCAAATCCCAATCCAGTATCATATTTTTTAAATCGATTTATTGGTTTCTATTTGGAACATGTTTGTGTTGTCTAAAAAGCATTCCCGCACTCGTCCGATCCTAAAAAAGCGGGATGCAGTGAGAGAGATTAGCTAACCACTAGTCATATTCTTGTTATTCCAACTCTCTCAAGCAGCAGTTCTCGTAGAAAAACTTCTGTTGATATAACCTCCATTAGAAGTTCATAATGTTTTGTTTTATACTAACCCATTTGAAAGAAAAATGACACCTTGTTAAATTTGCTGGCCTAATAATATTTGTATGAGCTCACCTTGCCGCATTTTGCCTATGCACCATTTACAGTTTCCGTGAAAATTTAAAAGAATATGTAAGGGGGCTGCTCGTGGCCGCGGGGCTTTTACTTTTGCTTCTAGTGCTTTGAAATGTGTTTAAAAAGACTAAAAATAATTATTTTTCATTTTGCGTCACGCGCGCCACATAATTTTTGCGCGCTCTCCAGAAATATGAACTTTGAATGGAAAAAGAGACAGCGAGCGATCGTATCGAGCCATTTAAGACTAGAGACCATGGTTTCAATTATTTATATTTTAACCTCAGCTACCTTGTTTGCCCCCATATGAAATAAATTAACTTCTAATTAAGCAAATTCGTGTACACGAATAAAGTTTAATTGTTACAATTCGTCTTCTTAGGATAAAAGAAACGTATCTCGTAATTTGCCGGTTTTGAGTTATGAATGGCTACGAGATGCAAAATAACATGTTCCATCATGTGTCAAAGAGTCATATCAATAGAAGAAGCAAATACGGAGATATTTCAATACGTGTTAAAACTACAATCTTCTTCATAGCATCACTTTATTAAAAAACAAACTAGAATAAATGACAATCTTATATTTAACAAATGAATCAGAAAGCCAAAGCATCGCTATTAAATATTGTAAAAAAAATGACCTGTTCGAAAAAGAAGGTAAAATTGATTACTGGTGAAACCTGTTTTTTTAGCTCTTCTAAAAAGTAGTGAACAATGAATCAGGTTTCTTTACTTCTAAAGGGCCGAATTATAAATTCCCAATTTGGCATTATTCATTGTCTATGGCTGTTGTTCGACCGAGTTGTTTGGAAGTAAGTATTTTTTTATGATGTTGAATTTTCGTCAAAACTTGTTTCTTTTTCAAATCATTAATTAATATCCTTAACCTTTATCACGAAACACTCAAAATAAATGTGTCTTTTAGTGCTGGAATAAAAATGATTACATATCGATGGGTTAAAGAGAAAATTTGATATCTACATTTTTGTCAATTGTGCAGGAGAGGGTAAAAAGTAAAAACTGATTATTTTGAGAATTTAAAATTTTGTGTTATAAACAAAAAAAACCTTTCAAACGATTTTTTTGTACCACCGGTGAAAAAAAAAGAATAAATGAAAGGTGACAGACAATACAAAAAAGCGGAGTTGGATAATTAGCAGTGTAGGTTTTAGACAAAAAATGGAGGTATCGAATTGCCTAAAAACGTTGTTCCGATGCACTTAATTAAATAAGTTTTGGTTACAAAAAATATTCGGGATATGCCCATTGTACGAAACAACAAAATGGCATTATTCAGTCATTTTCCGCCAAAAGTGGAGTTAACAACATTACTCTTTAAGCCATCGATATGTTTGACTGTACGCATTTTCTAAGAAATATGAGACACGTAAGAGGAAAAACCGATATGGCATTTGTTATGATATTTGGTATTTACACGCGACGCGTATAGTCATTCAATACTGGCGAGACCGTCGCTTGGTCACCCCACTTTGAAGGTTCTCAGGAATTCCTGGAGAAACGGCGCGAAAAAAGATCTCACGTAAAATAACGTGAAAGCGTAGATACACATTTTCCGACGCCACTGAACGAGAAGAGGTCGATTGGCAACATTGCGAAGACGCGACCAGTCACCG
Organism: Himalopsyche kuldschensis; assembly: GCA_028554975.1. Taxonomy (NCBI): domain Eukaryota; kingdom Metazoa; phylum Arthropoda; class Insecta; order Trichoptera; family Rhyacophilidae; genus Himalopsyche; species Himalopsyche kuldschensis. The sequence goes on along the minus strand of JAHFWI010000018.1, from coordinate 5,197,667 downwards.
GTGTGCAGTGGCGCGCGAATGAAGCGATTTTACGTCAGGGGAGGCGCACGTTGGCTTAAAATATTTTCTTTCCATTCGCTGACATCTCATTAAAATTAAAACACCTTGATCACTTTTGCACACCACAAGTGAAATAATTTGTTTGTTAAATATTATTTTCGTATGGTTTCATATAATAAATGATTATTTAAAACCTTTTTGGTATCAATCTATTTTTGGCAAACCATTTATTTTGAAATGAGAAAATCTATGACATATTTATACTTTATTTGTCGAAGCAAGAAGAAAATACGTTGTGGACCATGTAGATTTCTTATGAAGCTTATTTGCTAATAACCAGCCGTTCAGGATATCTTGTTTTATGAGATTATGGACATAGCTGCATATAGGTATTTAGTGGTAAGCTGTAAATTCTCACTAATATACACAAAGGGTTTGAATATATCTACAATTTATGAGACCATACTTTCTGATTCGGCAACTTAATCTTTCTTTGTTCTTAGAATTATGTTACATTGCACATTTAAAAAACAATGAAAGGTTACATTACATCGGACCGTGCTAAAAGAATCCATTAAAAAAAAGAATATCAAATACTATATATTGACAAAACTTTATGTGTTTTTGTTGCAGCTGATATCTGAGTGGTTTATGTTATGATCATGTAAACCGTTGAGCTTCGCACAGTATTTTGATTCCCATTTTAAGTTCTTCATTGTATAAACATTGCTTTTTATATGATTGTATTCATTTTTAGTCGCTCTTTTGAATTCAGATTTTAGTCGTCTTTTAATATTTTTTTTGTTTAGTTAGTTAAATCCTTCATCGTAGTTTTAAGTTATATTTAGTGTTGTGATGAATGCGGGAAAACGATAGGAGTTCAACTTTATTATGAAAATCGAGAATTTTTAAATATGTCCTTCATAAATTATTTTCGAAAAACAGATCGACAGCTCTGATGTCGTATTTATGGGGAGTTCGGTGTAAAATATGGCACGGGAGTATTCCCGCCTCAGAGTCACCGTCTGATTGTATCAACGCTGTCTCTAAGTCTGAGCACGTACGTCATCCGCCCTCCTGTCACTTGACATTAGTACGGCCCGCCGGACCGACTATGCCGCCTTCCCCCATCCCTGCTTTTAAGGAACCGAGTTGCCGAAAACTACCCCGAGTTGATTCGCTTCGAACTATTCAAAATAAAATATGAAGCTAAATTTATATTCCATGTTTCAACTGTAGTTATGTACATATTTGTGCGATGGTTTCAAATATTATCTTTTGATTACATTGAAATTTACTTGGTTCCTTCCATTATAACACAGTGAACCATAATAACGTTTACTATTCCAATAAAATAAGAATAAAACATTTTTAGAACGTATTACACATAAAATTTATTGGATCAGGACCGGTTTTGCTCATGGCGAGCATTGTCAACTGAATTGTTTACTATTCCCACTCCCCTGCCTTCATAGCTCTGACGAGGTCGTAAGCCGAAATAGCTATCAACTATATAATATATATTTTTTGTGGAACTAAAATACAGTGCTTCTTTTCATCGTGCTATTAACATGTACATACTATCAATTGCACTTGTGAAACTAGATTATGCATTTGTTTCTAGATTTTTTCCTCTTAGTATCATTTGGTGGAAAATTATCGGAGAATATAATGAAACAACACCAATTTAGCTGACAATGGCGAAAGCCGAAATAGCTATCAACTATATATACAATACTTTATGTGGAACTAAAAAACATTGTTATTTTTTTCACCGTGTTAATTTAACTCACCTTTGCATTATGTTTAAGAGTATGGTTTCAAATTTACTATTTATTGTTAAGTAAACAAATTTTTATCAGGGACTAATTATTATATTTTCATGGCGATATTTGTTTGTTTATGATAAGTTTTGTCTTCAATTTTATATACTTTATGCGTATTTTAATTGACTACCGATTGTTTTTATTGATTATCGATTGCTTTAACAATGATGTATCTCGTATAATTCGATTATTAATTTCTGGGCTTCTAACAATTTCCGCCTTAATATAAGGCTTGTATTTGACGTCGAAGGATATTTTCAACGGTTTGCAATTTATCTTATAAATAATTCAAAAGTGCCCACCGCTATTTTTGGTATACTTTGCCCCAACTTTCTGTTAAAAAATCTTTCGAAGAAAAATCATAAGTCATCAATGAAACGAAAACAACAATGTCTAGACTCTAAAAATACCCCTTTCGTTTTTTATCGCTCCTGGATGATTTATGGCAAAGAAAAGTTTTTCCAATCTTGCCAAAAATCTCAGGTTCCTATTATTTTTTATACGCACAACTTTTATTTGAACATTATTTGTTACAAAATTCTTCGCATGAGAATCAATCAGTACGAGAAAACTATGTGTGAAAACAAATAAAGTCGACATTTTATACTTTCATAAAATAAAAATAACTTACATAATAATAATGTTAAATTCATTTAAATGATTTAATCTATCAATTACTGGCAGTGGGAGTCGGAGTCGTGGAGTCCGGGTATTTTCCCGTAGTTGTGTATCGTAAAAAACTGTTTTGCATATAACAAGTATAAAATGAAAAATTTTACTAACGACCGAATTGGTAGGTTGATCTTGAATTAATAAAAATAAATAGTAAAGGTAAGAAACAAACGACAAAATTAAACTTTATTATTCGGATTCGAGTCGTGTTTTTTAACGATCATAACAAGGTGAAAAGCAATAAATTTTGCAAAGTTTTTTGTAGGGCTAAAATACATTAATATTTTTTCACCGTGTCATTTAATACTCATAAAACCAGTAGATAGTATTTATTCCTCTGAGATTTATAGGATACCGAGAAAATTTATTTATTCAATCTGTTCACCATGTCCGCTCTCGATGTAGAGCATGTTAACTTCTAATGGAGTTATCTCAAAAGAAGTTAATAATTATGTCGTACATGTAATGTTTTACTGCTGGAAAATGCGTACATATCTTCAAAAAACAACTTTCTACTTGCACAGCTTTCATGCTTCTCACAGAACGCTGGCGATATTAACCAGCCACCGAATTTAAAGTTCTGAATTTTGAAGAACTGATCTTGAAATTATAAATACGTACACCTTATTTTTAATTAAATTCCTTATTCTGGGAAGTAAAAATAATCCCGACACGTTTTAGATTGATCATATTTTCTCATTGTTATTTTATGAATAATCGACTGCCTTTGCGTTTATATTGCCCATTGTCATCACAATACTCTCTAATTAATTTCGTCAGGCTAATCAGATGTCACATTAATCTTTCCTCCGAATTTTCCTCTTGTTTATCTTTAAGTTCACAAATGCGCGACATCCACTACTGAATTCGCACTTGTCTCTCGAAGCCAGTGTCTGTCAAACTTTGCAACCTCACGGCACACCGACGAAGGATATTCTTTTTGCGGCATACCAAATTAAATTCTTTTACTCGGAGTACCTCGACTCGCGAGAGTGGGTAATTTGACGTGAGTGCATGTGGGCAGATCCACAGGACGCCTGTATCATGGAAATGCGATCATAAAGGGCAACCTACCTAATTAGCAAAGCAAGTCCCCCCCCCACAAAGCCTTCTTCATCTTCAGGAGGAGAATCTTTTGGATAATCAATACTTATCTAGCTTAAATGCGAGGAAGGGAAACAAATATTTAGTCTGCATCCACTCTAGCACGAAATACAACTAGAAAACAAGGATCCCACTTCGTGGACTTCGCGTATACTTTCAGTATGAAAGTAAAGGTGGAATAGAAACATTTATTTCCCTGGCTAAAAACCTCTTCTTTCGATCTTTCCTTCAAATCAAAATTGCAAAAATAATTATTTTTTAAAAAATAAACTGCCGTGAGACTTTTCGCGGCACACCTAAGATGTCACACAGTTTGACAGACACTGCTCTAAGCGATGTCATTAATACTTGTACAGCATCGCTTGTTTATTTAAGCTTTTGTAGCTGTGTCCATGTAACGTGACGATAGCTTGAATGATTCGAATTTCAATTGTTTTTGCCGGAAGCGTGCTAAGAAACGAAGCTTTAATTATTTATTTAAGTTACATAGTATGTATCTTTAATTACAGTTAACCCTCTTGTTTGTTATCATTTCATTTAGTCATTATTCACAATAAATATACCTTCCTAACGTTTAGCCGCTGCGGTCGATCAAAAACATGATTTCACTCAACACTTCTCCGATCGATCATGTGGAACTTTCCTGTATTATTATGAAATACTAGTATTGCTACCCGGCGTCGCTCGGACTAAGCGACCAATAATTATTTAATGTTATATCATTCGACATAATTATATCACAAAATCTAACATCCAAAATAGAGTTAAAATAAAAACACAAACTTTATTTAATTTGATGACAGCCCCATTCTCGCCCATTAAAATGTCCAAATTCAAAGAAAAAATCTAATTTGCTGTCAAAGAAATGTCAAATAATACCTTCACGTAAATAATAAACATTATATTAATAAAAGCCGGGAAAAGTTCAGTAGAAGATTAATTTATTACATTTTGACTAAATGTCTTCGCCGATAAAAATTCAAACATATTTTCTTTCATATTCGTTTTTATGGCAACTTAATGACCAACAATGCAAAAGGGAATTACAGACCCACAGACATACATACGCCGTTTCGGTTTTATATATAAGATTATTTAGGCTGAAAACGAGAATCCTTTGATTTTATAATTCAGTAATAATAGATACCAATTGACAATATGACATATGCATTTCCATCAAACATATTGCATATGAGTATTCCCTCTTCATCTACATACATATAATACGTTAAATATTTTAGGAAATTTAACATAAGTGTTGAGAAGACCTTTATTCCAGCTCCCTCGTAAATCGAGAAGGAGCCTCCTATCCGACACTCAGGGAGAGGGATTTTGGGGACGGATTAGGAGAAACATAGTACCCTTATAAAGAAAAGACGATCTCAAAGCGTTATGCGGGTGCGGTTAGCATCCATTATTTAATTGTTTATAGTTTACACACGGATTTAGCACAGATAGATTAACAATACACATTAAGTTCTACAACACATAATACACGACTATTATTATTATTATTGCGAAGGCGATATCAGGAATTTACTAGAATTTATCCTTAGGGAGAGGATTAGGAGCTTGCAGGCCACTTCCAGCGCTTACCACAACTGTAAGACTTCTCTGGCAAGCGCGTGCTCTCTCCCTGCTACCCAGTCTCTAACTGCTGTATGAAAACAAACGGTTACTTTAGAAAGAAAAAACAATGGCCGTTTCAAAAATCGTTAACACGTGCGCCCGCCGATAAGGGATTATTTATCGCCTAACGAACTTTTTATGAAGCACATGCATTGTCGGGCGTCAAGAGATAAGAGAAATTGAAATACTTCTGTATTGAATCGCTACAGATTTCAATACAGATTATTATAAGAATGAATTTATTTCCTGATATCGACTTAAACTCATAGACTGAGGTGAAAAATAGATCGTTCGAGAGAGTTCTGATGACCTACCACATAAGGCGGTGTCAGTGTTAACTGTTACTTCTTGGTGGAAAACCATTATTTAAATATGTCAACATGTTTTCTGATGAAGATCTGGAACGGTTTTGCCGATCAGCATTGTCAACTGAGCCGTGTTATTCATGATCAGTTGAAAAAATCGATCTTGGTCTTGATCTAATTACAAGTGGACATAGAACAGTTAAATGTGTTTTATTTATTTAAATATTATAAGAATTACGATCATCACTTTTAGTATGCTTACCGTCCACTCTTGATTTGGTCTGATGGTGTTAAATGCAGGGCTGTGGAGTCGGGGCTTTTTGGCCGGAGTTGAAGGTGGAATCGTCGCGGCGTTTTGGCCGGAGTCGTACTAGGAGTCGAAAATTTTGAAAAGTTTGACCTTTTTATTTCTGCAAATAATATGTAAAATTTGGCTATTGGTCGGATTGGTAGGGTTGATATTTAATTGAATACACATAAATAGGAAAATTAGGAAAAAAAAAGTGACGATATTAAATATTTTTAGTCGGAGTCGTGTTTTTGGTCAATGTTGGAGTCGGAGTCAAACTTTTTTTGAACGACTCCACAGCCCTGGCTAAAAGCTTTACAGATTCTACACTCATTTTCACAATTTCTAAAGAATGGATCAAATATAATTGTACATTAAGAAGTGTTTTCATAAAGACCTTATAAATTATAGCTCGCGTTTATTAATCGCATAAAAATTACCTCAGTCTTTTTCCATTACACGTCAAAGATATGACGTTATATTCCTTTTTTGAATATTTAAACGTTGTATAAGAATCCGATAGCACTATTCTCATGAATACAGCTACGCTTCGAGAACCGGATACTCGTCGACATCCGATCGCTAGGATCCTTGCAACACATTTCGCGGCTGGTACCTTAATTAGAATATGGCGATTTTATCTGTGATGGCCTCCCACCTCGTTAATCGAGGATGCTTCGTTTGTTGCAGGTGATGTAGGATATAGCACGAGTGCTTTGTAACCTCGAAAACCACCCTTTGTCAGTATGTTAGTTAATTCCTGATTACTTACGACGCCTCTTGTTTTGTCCTATACATAATAAATCTATGCTAGAATGGCAGCATGGTCGGGGTTGTTTTTAATACATATAAATACTTAACTAATTTTAAATTAACAACTTAACCCTCCTAATTCTTCTTTGTTATCTCTTTTAAAGTAAATATCATTCGGTATCATAGATTATAAATTCAAGCTATATAAATAATATGTCGTATAATATCCACCCTTATAAATAAACAGCTATTACCATCTTTGAGGTGATAATTAGTTCTTAACGATATCACATTTAAAAGACCTTCTAAACATGTAATTCGATTTACTGAATCTCGTTTACATAAAAAAAATGCTAGTTAATTATGATTGCGATCAATTACATAACAATTTAGTGATATCACTGTTATTATTATGTATAAGCGACAAAAACTATTCACTGTTCATTTGGAATGTGTTACGATTGCGAAACCCGGGTAATTAGTGACAGACATAATAGAAAAGTACAAAGCTCAAACAATTCAAATTTGTTCTTTCAAATACTTTCAGTCGAAATCCTTAATTATGTTGATACCTTTGAAATTGCTACTTTTTGTAATAGAGTTCGACCAATTAAAAGTTTAATCAAATGAATTAATTGATCTTAGGTGGTTACTTAAAAGACTAATTAACAAACAATTCACTAGCCTGAAGATTCATGACAGAGGAAAAAAACTTATTATTCTCGAAAAGTGCGAAAATAAGTGTGTCTTTCTGATTCATGCGACAAAGATCACAAATTAAACTTCTGTAAAAGCTATATAATATAATATTGATATAAAATAATTAGATGATGTCATCGCAGTCTTTAAAATATACATAATTGTTTTGTTGTATACATTTTTAATGATTAGAGATGTCAAATAAAACATAGTTCTTCTTTTTATTTTTTCTATAATCATTTCGTCCACAAAGATGCCATAATGTTATCTGTAACCATTTTCATAGACATTTGGAACATAATTAATCCGGCAAAAAATGTGCTTCTGGAGTATTTTAAATCTTAAAGACGATTTATCACGTCGGAAATTATTTCAAAACTATCTCTCTGCAAATATACATTATTCTCTTTCCCTTTTTGTGAGCGTATTTGATCTGAAACCTCAGCGTGATGAGGCAAAAACTACGTGATAATTTGTCAAAAGTTTTCCACTAAAACTTTCATCGGATAGTACCAGAAAAGACTGGCAAAACGTTAACTCTTTGTCATTTTTTGTTTAACTTGGCCGCTCCAATTTTAATCATTCTGTTTTCATCCAATTCGAGTCCGTTTTGTCATGCTCTGTACAGCTACTCAAAAGCTGACTAACACGTTGAACAGTTTTCATAATTACTGACGACACATTTTATCTATCGTGTTGGACATTGATGATTAAGGTTCTAAACGGAGGAGATTTTTCTACTTTTTTCCTTTCTGAAACTTTTGTTCAATAGTTTCTTTTATTTATTGGACAGATACAGAAGAGTGTACTACTTTTTCAAACAGGAGGCAATAAGTGACTCTTTTGAGAATAAAAACATAGTATATTGGAACAATTATACATAAATATATATCATCAATCCAATGACATTTTTGATGAACAAACTAATATTATTCGATCACCGCTTCTCAGGTCTTTACGAAAGATCAATGCTCTTTTAAATAAATCGACTTAATACTATACTAATTTATGTTTATTCCCACTTAAAAATTCTCAGATTAGCTTTCACTTCAAGAAATAACTAAAATCAATTTGTCACATTTAGTAATGTATTATAACAATATTATAATTAGTATGTTAGAACAGAGGAGAAGATGCATTGTGTACCTTTTCTACACCACTATTTATAGATAAGTAAATGTATCTCGCCACTGCATACATTATTTCCAATTAAATGGTTAAACCCAACCCTACATGATTGATTGCATCTCATTAGTTTATATTTTGATATGCTAACGTCATTAGAAGTATAATTATTTGTTTGTATTGTTTTTATTCTATAACCTTAAAAACGAAAAATCCTAAACTCAATTTTGTAATTTGATCATTTTAAAATATTAGAATCAATCTTGCTTCATTACTTAAGCAAACTTTGCGATAGTAAGTCCAAATATGCCTCTGAAAGAGCCGAAACACCTGTCACAATTAGTTACGTCACATAGTTTTGTTTAAGAATACATTTAATTCTGCCAGAAGTTTGCGTGCACAATCAACTTCTTTTACCACATTTTTGAGCAGCATTTACTTTGATACAGATCTACAGCTTTAAATACTCCACTTCAGTACCGATAAATCATAAATAGGAATGTGTATTATCAATAATTTAGACACCCTGTATTAATGTATGGTGAATTCGCAAAACACCACCTCGGCGTTTGATTTCTGGGAATGGTTGGTGGTTTAATTGGGTGGTCTCATGAATAAATGAACTATGAGTCGGTTCTCTATTCATTCCGAATTACATTCATCACTTTGAAATTCAGATTCCTTTGAAATGCACAAATTACTACAATTATTTTAATTCGTGCTTCGCTACATATTACGTCTTGCAGGTTATTAGGAACTACACAAAATATTGACATAGTAAGTTATCTATTTCTTTGATGCCCAACATACCTGGATACTTTTGCAGCATTGAATGTGTATTATTAAAAGTAAGGTAAAGATGTTTTAACATACAAATGTTTACATTAACTTGAAAGCCTAAAAATGTCGAATATTTTGAAATACGAAATATACTGTCACAACAAAATTTAAAAAAATATCTAGTGCATTTGCAACTTTGTATTAAATCAAATTTATATACTTGCTAAGGAAAACAATTTGTACAGCATGGATATAATATATCTTGTACGAATACCAATGTTTTTGTTTGTTATTATAAATATTTGAATAAAACATACGTCGCTTGCGGTGTTTTAATACAAAAAACTTTTCTAAGAACAATGTTCATGACTTTATGAATGCTAAAATAAAATTTGTCTGTTTTTGATTCTGTTTATTTTTAGTACAAAAGTCTTCGATGCAGCGAATTTAAAATTGAATGAATAAATATTGAAACAAATTTTACAGAATATTCACTTCGTATTTCGTTTCTTCGTCATGCAAAATACATGCATAATCAATATTTAAGAAGCATTTGTTGGAAAGAAATCCTGTTTAATCTAAATGGACACTTTAATGCTTTGGAACGAATTTCATAGCTATTCAAATATGTTCTATACATAGACACGTACTTTCCCAAATTCAAAGACAATATTCACTTAGCGGAGATAATTTCCTGCAACTTGGATTCGCTATTTGACGGTCAAACCTACAATATTTAAGTGTGAGTTATCCAAAATAAATGACAGTAGACTTGAAAATGTATACTGATCAATAAATGTTGGATCAATATAGTCAGTGAACTTCTTATTCCTCGCTGAATAATAAATGTCTTAATCTAGTTGTCCCTCGAAGAAAGAAACACGTTCGGTCGTATAACATTCTTCAATGCTCAATAGATATTGTATGTTTGGATTTGTATAACTTTTCTATTATACATCTCGTAAACAGGAAATAACATATTATTAATTTGACGTATATCTCGACAATACGCGCTTACTCCCTATGTATTTTAGGGTTACCAGAATGGAAAAATTTAAAAGGAAGACAATCGAATCGAGGTAATTGTGGTATATTTGAAATAAAAAAAACAGTTACATAATGTTACTCTAATTTTGAAAAAGCTTTTAATTTAATAGGAATTTTACTAAGCACCGTTATATGTCACCGTGGGGGTTTTTTTTATATCAATTTGACGGAGCATCAAGTTCTAAGGCGTATTATCGCCAAAGTTCTTCCAGTCTCCTTCGTCTCTAAATGTTTTAAACTCTTGAATTTTATTTGTTGATATTCCCTTCCCATCGCTGCCGACAGGATGGTGCGATCGCTACAGTTGAGAAGTCAGTTTACTATTGCGCCTCTACATAGGAAGGGTCATCGAGAAAAAAAGCTCTCGGCCTATATCGATTCTCTGATGCCTTCTCGTCATAATTCTGCAAGCAAGAGATTGTTGGGCTGTCGTGAAGGCCCACAGTCTTATGAAACTTTTTAGAGGTTTCAATAGTGGGAACACTTAAATCTCTGTGTGACAGCGATCCACGCACGAACCATGGAGCATCACATACTTGCCTCAATGATTTATTCTGAACAACCTGCAGGGTCTTCAGATGCTTTTGGTGAGCAAACGCCCACACTGGTGTGGCGTCCACCACAATGTCACCGTGGGGTAACATTAGTCTACAGTTGTAAACTGCCATTAAAAACTATTTTTGAAGCCAAAAAGTGACAGTGAAACAATGTTGCTACGCTTGGAAACATACGCCTGCTATCACTTTTACTTGTATTATGTTATTCATTTTAACGGTATTATAACTGAATATCTTTACTGCATGGCTAAGCAAGTATTAAACATTCTAATTTCAACACTTTCAATGGATAAAATTAAACTTTTTTTATTTTACGTATTGTGTAACAAATAGTGACAAGAGTTTGGCCTCTTCAAGAACCATCTTCAGACACCAATATTCTTTCTTATATTACAAAACCAAGGTTGGAATTTTTCCACTTTACAGGACGCAAAGAGGTGAGATAGATTAGATGTTTCAACTGTCAATTCTTGGTGGAAAGGCATTATTAATGATAATTCTCGCGATAGCCGAAACCGGTACTGATCATTAAGCATTCGTGGAAGAAAAACTATTTTAATTCAACTCAAATCATACTAAAAATCCAAGATGGAAATTAACGTAAAAAAATGTTTTGCTTATACACTCCAAAAATTACTTTTATAACAAAAACTTTGTTTTAGTAATTATCTAAAAATATTGAATATATGAGACAATGCATTATTATATGTGATACTGAGAGATGCCATCGTAGAAAATCGAATGTCAGAAATCATCTGTGTTGAAAAAATTCGACACACACTAATTTAAAATATAAATATACGTTTGTTGATCAAATCGAATTGGAGGACATGTCTTCCTTTCGGTAGCCATCTGGTAACCCTACTCATGTCCATTTGCGTATCATTGTTACATCTTATTTAATTCCACCGGATTTACGCGCCTACGTGCGAATTGCGGAGATGACATCGCATCATCTTCCATAAAATCAATCCAAGTATTGTCTCATCTCCCAAGACTAATTTGTGGTACACTCATTTATGGTGTCACTAAGTCCACGCTATTCTGTGATGTCAAACATGTCGTGCGACCATACGGCTATTACCCCTAACCTTACACAACACCGTACATTGTCAAAAAATATAGCTTCACTCTTGACGGATTAAAATTCAATACCAATGAATAAAAAATCTTATTAATAATGCAAATAAATGATAAAATAACTTATTGATTGAGTAGGCATTTACTTGGTAGAACTCCATTATAATACGGAAAGAAAAATAGCAATGTATTTTAATTCTACATAAATTATTTTATATATTTGTTGATAGCTATTTCGGCTTACGCCTTCGTCAGAACTAGTTCTGAAGAAGGCGTAAGCCGAAATAGCTATCAACAAATATATAAAATAATTTATGTAGAATTAAAATACATTGCTATTTTTCTTTCCGTATGATAAAATAACTGTTATGCGTTAAGCCCGCTTGCGCGACGCGAAATATCGAACGTGGATATTATAATGGAATGCGCGATCTCTGATTATGCCTTAATGTTATTTTATTGCATTACTACTTAGTCAATATTTCAAATAAATATGTCATTCATTTATTTTCTTTATCAAGAGTTTTCTGTTATGTAAAATCACCAGCTCAATAATACTCGAATTATTAGGAAAGAAATCATTTTCTCTCTCGCTAAAAATACAATATATGCACTTTGGTTAAAACCAGGGCTGTGAAGTCGGAGTCGGAAGTCGTCGCGGCGATTTGGCCGGAGTCGTACTCGGAGTCGGAAATTTTGAAAAGTTTTAACTTTTTATTTTTGCATATAATATGTTAAATTTGGCTATTGGCCGGATTGGTAGGGCTTATATTTAATTGAATACACATCAAGTGACGATATTCAACTTTTTTAGTCGGAGTCAGAGTTGTGTTTTTGGTCAATGTCGGAGTCGGCGTCGTGGTTTTGGTAAATGCTGGAGTCGGAGTCGAACTTTTTTTTACCTACTCCACAGCCCTGGTTAAAACGTTAAAAACAATCTTGTTAGAGCGAAGGAATGCAAATCAGCATGGCGGTCATAACACGAATATGACGTTTATAAACTGACGGCGGAAAAGTGCATTCGAATTTCAAATTTCCGCTATCCTGGACGAAATGTTGCCATATGGGCTCAAAAACGAATTAAAAATATACGGCATACATGAAAACTACATTTAATATTTCTCGCTTTATTCATTTGACGGTCCAGTCACCAGTGATATGTATTTAACATCTCGACATATTATACATGTAATATTAATTAACGACATACGCGTTTCACGCTTCAATCAACAGATGATTTTTGCTTGCTTTTATTACTTTCCATATTCAAATATAGCATGTTCGTAAATTTCAGCAATATTCAACGGTGCCTAATTTATCTACTGTCTCATTATTTGATTCGCGAGGTCCTTTATCTTTTGCCTGCGAGTAAATTTGTATTCATAAGCTGCTCTCGCTATTTGTTGCGAGTGTCTCTCATTCGGCCTACATATTTATGGAAATCAGGAAGCCTTTATTTTATTACCGTCTGAATTTTTATCAAAAAAACTCAATGGGAATATTATGACGAAAGAATGAGGCCACTTCCATGAAGCATTCACACGCTACCAATTACTTGAATAAAAAAGTATTATTATTGTGTTCTTCAAATCAATATATTTCATCGATTACCATAATATAGTTCTTAAGATGTTCTGTAGTTTAAACGAAATGCTGTGAAATCTATATTACAGATAAATCAACAAAATTGTACGCCCAACTCTTTTTTTTCAAACAATGTCATCTTTAAACTTGGTGCATTTAAATTTCAACAGAAGCATTTTTTATGAGCAACAGTTTAAAGGTAGTAAATAAATCTTTTTCTTCGTGGAACTATATGATAATGCAGATTAAAGAAGACCTGTGTTATCCATTTTTTTTTAACCATGTCCGTTCCCAACTTGGAGCATATGGACTTCTCACTGAGTATATCTCAGCATATGTTTTTTTCTACGAGACCTGCTTGTTACTCCCTCCAGCTTCTCTTTTTCTAAGAGAGTAAGGATGGAAAGGATACGAGGACTAGGACAGGACAAGTGGTTAGCTAATCGCTGTCACTATGCGTCGCTCTTTGGGATCGGATAGGTGGGAAGGGATTTTTAACAATACACCCATTGCCTCTGAACAGACTCGATTTATCGACTGAAAAAATCTGCTCGAACCAGGAATCGAACACGGACGGTCCGACACGGTAGCCAACAACGTTGACCACTGCACCACGGACCGGGCTGTGTTTTCCGATTGTAATCAAAATTTTCGTTCACTTTGTAAATTATGAAAATTAATTGTAATTTTAATGAAGGAGTATTATCAGAAAAAAAACCTTTCTGGATTTGAACATTTAATTCAACTTTATTCTGAAAATTGATTACATATTGCAATGAAATGTAGTTTCGTTTAAGTAGAATCAAGTAACTTGTTTGAAGTATTACCTGTTTCCATATATATTCTGTATGAATGATTTATGTTACTTTTTTCTAAAGATTTTGCTACTTGAGCATTCCCTGTTCGCTTGTGGGGACTATTTAGATTTAAAATTACGACCATTTATCTTTTCTATTATCTTTTTGAAACCGGAATAATAATTAAGTTAGTTTCATAACTGTTTTACAACTAACAAAACAACACTGTATTCAAATTTGAGGTTATACAGAAGAGCTGTCCAACTTTAAATAAACCAAAAACTAAATAGGTGCTTTCAAAACACTCCTCTCTCCAAATTATACTGTAATATTAAGTTTATTTTGATAATTGGATTTGAAAAGCATGTGCTGTTTTATAAAGTTTAATATTAAATATATGTTAATACTTAACCTTCGGACCGGTCCGTGGTGCAGTGATCAACGCTTTTGGATTCCGTGACGGACCGCCCTGGGTCAACTCCCGGTATGAGCAGATTTTCTCAGTCGATAAATCGATTCTGTTCAAAGGCAACGGGTGTTTGAAAAGAGAGGTTGAGCAACTGAAAACCCAGCAGTTTCGTATAACAATATATGTTGAGATAAATAAACTCCGTTACAACTCCATGAGCTCCAATAGGAGGTTTGACTGTATTCGTATTCTAGCATATAAATATATAATCAATATTATACAAAAATAACATATATTATGTATTATATGTACACAAGGGGTTTTCGAATTCCATCGCTGGCCTTTTCTCTAGCTTATCTTCACTAGGACTTCACTTGATAGATTTCTCCACGATTTTAATATATATGTAACAATGAAGAATTTAACAATATCCCAACATAGCATATTCATACCAACTCTACTATGCTCCTCATATAGTATTCTTACCCCAATGCTAGCATATTTATAGAATTTAAATAAAAATACAAATTTCCGTTTGTTTCCCGTACAATAAAAGTCATTAAAAACGAGTTTACCTGTGTGTTTATTGTGTTTCTGAAATGGGTATCGATCAGTTTCTTATCTTGATAAAACGTCAATTAATATTTGACTTGATGAATCACTAATTTTCATCATGCAATAATGTAATTCAAATTTCATAATACCATTTCAACCAACTAACGTTCATGATCGATAAATTTTAATATATTAATGTGTTTATTTTTGTGTTCTTTCCAGGTAAACTGAAGCTCTAAAATGTTCGAGATCTAAAATGTTGCAGTACGTCTGTGAATGTTTGGCAAGTTACAATCACAATTCAATAAAAGTATTAAGTTATTTTAAGAGTGTATGCCAACAATCTATAACCTTGATGAATAGAGATCCGCAATGGTTCTTCTTGTAACTTTTAAGGATCTAGATCCGTTATGTTATCGTTGTGTCAAATTCAATGTCAATTTCTTTAATAGATAAATGTGTTATGAGGTTAATGATACTTCCCAAAGTGTGTTTGTTTCCAAATTAGTACACTTAAACTCTAGATGGAAAGTATTTGCCAGTCGATCGCCCATACTTTCTTTCTAGTGAGAGTGGAAACGTTAAAAGGAAAGTAAAAGAAGATAGCTATTTACTCTGTATCTAAAATATCAATACAGTCAAATAGAAAATGACGGAAACACAATAAAAATATATGCTTCGGGCACAAATACATCAATCGATTGAAAAATAAAGGAACGCAAATGTCCATCGAATTATTCGAACCCTTGATTGCACAATCGAATAAGACGGTAACCCATTTGGCTACGGTGCAACTCAGACTAAAGAAGAAGAACTCATCATATTTAGGTTGTATTGAATGTAGTTTAAGTTATTGAAAATCGGAAACCTATAAACTCTACTCCATACATTGAACCCATAAAATGAATGGGGGGATTGAACTGTTGCGAAGGTTTATCCGCATGTTGTTTTATCTACTATCTTTATGGTACAGTAACTGAACATATGTTTTATGTGATATTTTCAAGTTTTATATTAATTCCGTAGATGTTTGATTCTTTTTCATAGTTTACGTCAAAGTCTGGACAATTCTGGTTTAAAATCACATTTTTAATCAAAGTTTTTCCAAGACGACGAAAGCGAATGATTGTTTCAAGCCCGAACTATAACAATACGCCTAGCGGTTATGTGATGTTTAATTTCTGGAAGGTTTAATGCTCGATGTATTTAGCGGCAATTTGTTGAATATGCATCTGTAACATAAAATTGGAAAGTTTGTTAATCCATCAGTTATTCAACCGGTGGAATAATAAAATTATCAAACCAAACACTTTACACACAGTTCCCTAATATGCAATTTCCCCTTAGTCGACATCACAGGTGTCATGAAAAGTATATTTAGGGCTTCTGCACAGTTATTCTATTACGGGCAATACTTTTTTATATGTATCTAAAGCTTCTGACGTATTCGTTACTATCGAATTTCCATTGAATCGTATATTCGATTCCAATATCGGCTGCTTCTCACGCAGCATCCCTAAACATAACCTAAAATAATAATTAGTAACACGTAATGATGAATTAATTCAACGCACATCTTCGCCGTCTTGTTCCTTTAATTACAATTATATTGAATGGATTACCGTTAATTCGAATAAATTAATGTGATTATATTCACACACTAAAGGGCCACACTGGAGCCACCCTATCACTCCCCGTCCCACGCCGTTCTCGTATTTCATATCGTATTGTATCATTCTGGCCCGTAGTCTTTTGTCGAATTAGCGTCGACATTCCCGCTGCGCTGCCTACGTGAGGAGCATTCATCATCATCATCGTCATCTCGGTTATAATGCGCTTACGCAGTGGCGGCAGCCATTTCAACGAATTTGCATTTTAGATGTGAAATTTCTTTTTACACGGTACATAAGTTCCACAAAAAAGTGTATAAAAGAACCGTGTAAAAAAGTGATATAATTCATAGAAAAATAAAAGATTGGTTCCCTGAATTTTAAAAACATTGTATTTTGGTATAATACATCATAAAAATAATAACACATTTTTTAGTACTTTTTCCACATCTGATTTATTTCATCAGGACCGGTTTCGCTTATGGCGAGCATTATCAACTGATTATTTTTATTATAATGCCTTTCCATCAAGTATTGACAGTGAACACCTTAAAAGTAATCATGTAAAAAAATATAATAATGAAGACCAATAGATTTGTATAAAATTTAAAATAACTTACACTATTCCACGTATTGTATGATTATTTATAAGTGACACGTGTTTCGCCTCTTTCGGAGGTATCATCAGGCTAACTCCAGATTGACATCCGTTATTCGTCTGATGATGCATCGGAAAGACGCGAAACACGTGTCACTAATAGTTGCACGTGACGTGGAAGCTCTGGACTTTTTATAAGAAAATGAATTTTCACAAAGTTACTACCGAATCCATTAAAACCAATGAGTAAATTACACACAATATTGTTCTTAGCATGTATTTTTATTGAGAAAAATACTTTGTTACTTGATTATGTACTTGTGGACTTAACATAAATAGCTGTCACCGCTCGAAATGTCTGACACGTATGATGTCATAGGATCTTATGAATATGCCTTGATTTAGCATATTACAACAACTGACGTGTCATAAAATTCAAAATGTTTTTTTTTATGTTCAAATAACGTGACGTTGCGATTTATACGAACAAAATGATTTATCGTCATGAATATTGATAAACAGTTTTATTCTTTAAAAGAGGGACTGAATACAATTGCAATGTAGATTAGATCGGTGTTCCATTAATATTCCATATTTAAATTTAAAAAAAATGTTTTATTTAAGTTTCTTTTACGATAAGATAATTTTAATATTTTGATGGTAGCGTCACTGGAAACAGTAGTTGAATAAATTCATTCAGTCAGCGTGCCTCTAATTTTGTTCGAACATTCGCTCCCAGTTCCCGCTCGATATGTCAACGTACTTACCTGATTCTGCACCATTGTCTATGGGCATACGTGTGTTCATGATTTGCATTATTTGGCCGAAAGAATGCTCCGCTACAAATTCAAATTTGGTGCCGTAAAACAGAACCGCGCGGGCAATGGAGATAAGTGTTGCCCGGATGAATTATTCAATTCAAGTGGTGATGAATTTTATGTTTTAATTAAGAACTATGCATACTCGTATTCCACGGCAAATTATTCAAATGAAGCGTCATTCTTTTTTTTTAGTAACATTTATGGCTGCTGTTTTACATGAATGTAAAGTGCACGGATAACGTCATTACATTATACCTACACTGTATTACGCAAAAAAATAGCTTTTTGGTAATAAAATATTATTACTGAATATCGTTATTATAAAGGGTCTTTTTATAAGGACGCTTAGTTTTGAAATGTAAATAAAACAAGTTGTTTGTGAGATTTCGACTAAATTTTAATTTCATTTGTAAGTATATTTTACGGCATTAAATATGGAATATAGCATCAAATGTCTGCCAATATCCATTCATTATAAAATGGGCCATGTCGCTAAAGTTGACTTTTTTGACAAATTTGGGTAAACTTCCAACTGCTCCAGAACCCAATCAGGCGTTGTCTGTGGTCGTTTACCTGAAGTTCCTTGGTTAGTTGGATTTTATACGGGTGCAGACATACGGCCCGATTCAAAATTCGCCAAGTTGAAGTCGCAGAAAAGCCAAGTTCTTGTGAACAACGAGAAATAAGCTGCCTTGGGTTGTCCTGTACACTTTCACACACAGCAACAATGTTTTCACCAGGTATTGTATTTTGATGACGTACAGGTAGGTGTTGGCCGATTATTTACCAAACTGGTTGACTCAAATTTGGCCACTAAACAATGAATAATCTACTCAGCAGGACAAAGTAACATATTTTGAGCGTCCCTATTGAAATACCCTTTATAAAGCATTCAATTGTTTTTCTCTTACAACTGTGTTGTTAATTTAATAAGCCACACACTAAAAAAGAAAATTTTACAAAATACTGATGATTCTAGTGAACCAAAGTCGAATAATATTAATTTTGATATTATTAGTAAAAATAAATTCTAACTTTGTGAAGCTATTTTAGAATACGCACATTTTTATTGTGACTGATTTTGACAAATCGATTCTGCTATATTCAACAGAAAAAAACAGGACTTTACTTTTACTATAGAGCTAAGAATTTCGTTAGAAATGTTAAACAAGAAGTCAATATTATATTTTATAGAACTCAAATTCACACCTACATAAACCTTACTCGTTTCAATTCCGGACTTAATTGTTTTTTTTTTGCGACAGTTTAGTTTTTAGTTTTTTACCATGTCCGCTCCCAACTTAGAGCATATGGACTTCCACGGAGTTTATCTCAGCATGTTTTTTTATTACGAGAACTGCTCCTTACTCAGCCGCTTTTTGTTACCAGAAAGATGGGAAGATATTTTTACCAACACAAACTCTCGTTGCCGTTGAACAGAATCGATTTATCGACTGAAAAATCTGCTCGCACCGGGACTCGAACCCGGGTGGTCCGTCACGGATGCCAACGATGTTGACCACTGCACCACGGATGACGTATAATATATTATACACTGATACTAGTGGATACGAAATATACTTCAAACAACTCGATTACCATTTTTTCATGATTCAAACTGATGAAACCATTTATGCATATCTTCATTAATTGCTCATTGAGTTAAATATATTTCTAGAAAACAAAATATAAAATGCTATTCATTCGTTTAATCACGCCAATAAAGGGCTTAAAAATAAATTGTGCTTATTCTCTTTGAAAAAAAATTGTCGATTCATTGTCCATATCTAACAAATTAATATCCGGCTCAATTAACACACTGTAAGAATGGCAACACCAGAATGTAATTTATTTTTATAAATAGCATCAACCTTTTAACCATCCGATTGCTGAATCTTGTGTTTATTATGAAAACCTTTTAATGCCTCTTTTATGTGCAATATTCACTGAGCGATATGATACGGCATTATTTTCTCCGCCTAAAACAGAAATAACCCCTTTTCCAGCGAGTGTGCATAGCATTCTTTTTTAGGCGGTACATTTATGAACATCACTCCTCCCCCCCCCCCCTCCCGTTCGCTTTGATTCGCGGAAAAGTTGATCCAGATCCAGCTGTGGAATTGAAATTAATACTAAACAAATATTTGCAGGCACTCCCGGGATTTGACGTAGTCACTGTACAAAAAGAGTAAACATTGTACCAGGCTCGGCTCCAGTTAATATTCCGGCACACTGCTCCCTATTTTAATTATACTATTCTGCGTATTGTATATATTCTGTCGCAGAAAGTGACTTTATTTAAATTTTTTTTAAATTACAAAATCTAAGCTAAAAAATTAAGTTTTTTTTTAATGAAAATTACATGGATGCTTGATTTATTGAAATTGAAAATATTCACACCAGTTATCAGATTTTCTTTTCTTGTAATCGGGTCATTCAAAAGCATTTATCAGATGGCATAAATTGATCCTATGCAATTATTTTTACGAACGAGCAATATGAAAATATACTGTTTAGTGAAATATAAGTTTTTTTTAATCCATATCCCCTCCCAATGTGGAGCTGTAGGACTCCTAATTAAGGTTTTTCAATACTTTTTTTCACTGCTTGTTTCTCAGTTGCTCATCTTTTAGTTCGATGAGAGTAGGTATAGAATGGATAAGGCTAGTGGTTTATAAGTCGCTCTCGGTACGCCCCGCTTACATGATCACAAAAATCCATGCCTTAGAACAGAATTGATAGATCATAGGTTCACAACCGTTTTCGGGTGGTGACCGTTTGTTATAAAAGCCATGTGACCCGCGACCCCAATGCAATTGAAAAGGCATTTTTAATAGCGTAATTATAAAAAAAAACGAGACTGCATCAAAGTGAATATTTTTTTTCGTTGACTGTATAAGTTGTCGACCCCACAGAAAACCCGTCAACCCCAACAGGTTCGCTTCCCATGGGTTGGGAACCCGAGCGATAGATAGACTAAAAAATGCTTTTCATTCACGGGTGCCAACGACGCTGGCCACTGCACCACGGATCCGATACAAACTATTACCCATAAAATACTTCATAGACTCGGTTTCGCCTCCTGCAGCTTTGCCTAAAGCCGGTCCTGTTCATTACCGTTTCACTTCGCTATTATAAATGTTGAGCTTTTAGCCGTCGATACGTGAGCTGAGGAATATGCATTCGCTTACCAACCTCCCTCCCGCAGTATAATAAGAGGGAAGCGTGCACAAAAAGCCGCGTCATCCCTTGACACAACGAAGCCAGAATCAACATTTACCCTCGCGCACCCCCTTCACTCGGCTCTCCCTCTCCAACAATTAATAAACCAAATTCGATTGTCTAGCGATGAGATATACCGCATGTCATTTTACTCAAATTTCACCCCAACTATCCGGGGGGAGTTTATTATCTATGACCGGAAGGAAGCGCTCTTTTCCGCTGGTCGATTCAACATCCGCTTCAACAACATAATGTATCGTACATTTACAAAACTTTGCGATAGCACATTGGAAACATCCCCGAAGTTGCTGTTTTAGCGGGGGGTACTTTTTTATACCAATAAATATTAGAGAAGAACTGAAACCAGACTCAGGCATCGAATGTTTGTTGTAAGTCTTGTGACTCTATGCCTTTCCCCCCACTTCTAAATATTTAATTACTGAAATGTTCGTTATGCGCGTAACTGGTCCTAATCTTTATCGGAATATGTGAGTACGTGAAAAGTTACTAAATAAACAGAAAAATATTTCAGGAAGATAATGATTGGAAAGGGGCTAATTTTGGTCACCGCAAATAAGAAGTGAACCAAGTAGAAAAATGATGAAACTTTTATTTTATGAAAAAAACAATACTTCAGTGTGTTTTTTAATAATCTCACTTCACTCGGAGGATACTTTAAGACCTAAAGAATATCATACTGCAGCGGTCACCAAACTTCGGCCCGCGGGCTGAATCCGGCCCCCGAAAAATTATCATCCGGCCCCCCTAAAAATTTTTGAATTTTTATATAAATTATTTGTATAGAAAATATTAAATTACAAAAGAAATTGATTTTATTGTGATTTTATAATACGACATGTGTTTCAATTTATCAATTGGGATAAGCATAAAGTAAGCATAATGATTATATAATCATATAAATTAATATTCTAACTGGATTCCATCACGAATTTATTTGTCGACCGGCCCGCCATGTTTATAGAAATTTCAATCCGGCCCGGTGACCCCTGTCATACTGCATCTAACTCAGGGGTCACTACACTTTTTGAGAAACGGGCCGGATGACAAATAAATTGTAATTGGAATCCAATTAGATATATCAGATTACAACTGAATACCAAAATCGAGGATTCGGGGAGGGCCAATGAGAATCTTCGGCGGGCCGTAGTTTAGTGACCGTTGATCCAACTCATTTTTTTCCAAGAATGCCACTTGGCTTACTTTACTTCTCAGGGGCTCATATGAAGAATAAGTATTCTATAATATGTTTTATTTATTTAAATAATGCCTTCCCAACAATAAGTGATCGTTAACACCTAAAAAGTTATATAATTTTGTGATCAATTATTTAAGTGTTTTTAAGCTCCAGTTTAATTTCGATGATAAATTTCCGGACACCGTGTATAGTGACAAGATAAGTTTCGTCGGTGTCGGTTCTGTATTGTGTGCCGAGTGTGTAAAGAGGATGTGGCAAAGAGAATAGAGCCTCTCCCACTTTGTACCACAGACAAGTTCGAGCGCCACTCGAAACACAGACTGGGATAGGAAATCCTCTCGTCTCTTTAATTTTAGCTTAGCAAAGGGCATTTTACTCTCGCGCCTCGGTTCTCTGCCACTCTGTCACGTAGCGGGACTTCTACGCCACGAAATATATAACGCGGCTCTCGAGGGGCTTCCCGTCAATATGAGAACTAAATTTTTTCCCATTTGTGATTCAGATCGAAAAAAAAACTATTAAGTATTCATTCGAGAAAGCGTGTTCTTTGTTCCTTCACAGCCGCATGTCAACCTCGATATCTTCACTTTAATGTTCTAACCGTCAATCGTTGATGGAAAGACTATAATATTTATACAAAATAAAGAACAATTTCACGCACATATTCCACAATTTTATACAAGTATAGAAAGATTTTTTAAGTGAAACCCATTCTTCAAGCGGTTTCGTTTCTGCATATAATAAGATTATTGTTTTATTTCGTTATTAAAACTGTAGGCAATAAACGATGTTGTCAATCTACATCAGTGGTTCTCACGTGAAATTTGGCTGTGGCCGCATCAGAAACATCAGCGGTTCTACGGATATGTCTGGTGGCCGCACCAAATTTTTGTATCAAGTCCTTTTTGCCAAAAAGACCTAAAAATGTATGTGTTGAGTTTTTGCTAACAAACAATTCTTGATGCACAATGCAATGCTTACAAAATATTTTATTTTCAGTGTCTTTCTTGACAAATTTACTTAAAAAAACCCATTTTTTATTAAATATCAATATTAACTATGAATCGGTTGGTGGCCGCAGCATTTTGCCTCTGGTGGCCGCACATGAGAACCACTGATCTACATTGTATCAAAACATGATGTTATAAGTACGTATTCTGTTTCGATAAATAGTAAACATTGCTACATTGAATTGTGTATCTTTTTGACGTGACAACGTCTTATAAATCGATGAACGCCCGCTGCACGCACGAAAAAACATGACTCATTGTCCCGTTTGTCGCGTTACGCCGAAGGCAAGCGTGCGAGCGAGAGCGCGGATAAGCGATAGAGAGGCACGATCGGCCTACCGTTCGGATTGTGCCGCATCTATCTCTCTTCCACTCGATTGGTCGATGCGTCTGAGTAGAAAAGAGACAGCAGCAGCACACAACTTATACACCCACAGTACCTACACGTGATCTGTTTACAACTGTTTATAAAGTGAAGTGAAATGTTAATGTGGTTTTCATTGTTTATATTACAACAACAATTGCGGCAATAAAGGTAATTAATCCTTGAATTAATGAGTGCGAATAAAATTTTAATAAAAAATTGTAGATTTCATTTCACTCCTTCTTCGTATCCATACAAAATAATGATAATTCAATAAAAATGATTCCATTTTATTCATAAAAGTATGCAATCATTTCATCAATGTTTTCTTATGACGTTGTCACGTTAAACTATCGTCCGTAAACCGACTTTACAGACAACCATTTTTTTTTCTTAGATGGACTCAAATTAACGCCCTTACAAAATAAGTCGTTTCATTCTGTTTGTAAGAAAATGATGTTCTTAAAGCTTTAATATGTATTTTTTGATATGGCTCAATGCATTTAAAGTCATGCACAAAATCAGCAGTTCTAAAAAATATTACGAAACGCTTTTAGGAAAAGAATTGTATTGTATACGAATAACTCTTCTTTTAGTGCGTAGTATTTTGTCTTTCTGGTGTCTTCGATCGAAAAAATTTCGTGAAGTTTCAAGATCGTTTTTATTGGGTGCATATGAACCAAGTTGGAAGTTGCGATCGATGGTGATAAAAGCATAGCACCGATATAAAAGATAAGGACATTTTTAACTTTTATCTTATAGATAACTAGTATTGCTACCCGGCGTCGCTCGGACTAAGCGACCAATAATTATTTAATATTATATCATTCGACATAATTATATCACAAAATCTAACATCCAAAATAGAGTTAAAATAAAATCACAAACTCTATTTTGCTGTCAAAGAAATGTCAAATAATACCTTCACGTAAATAATAAACATTATTATTAATAATAAAAGCCGGGAAAAGTTCAGTAGAAGACTAATTTATTACATTTTGACTAAATGTCTTCGCCGATAAAAATTCAAACATATTTTCTTTCATATTCGTTTTTATGGCAACTTAATGACCAACAATGCAAAAAGGAATAACAGACCCTCAGACATACATACTCCGTTTCGGTTTTATATATAAGATATATGTAAAAATAAATAAAATATAATTCCTGCTTGTTTCAAAAAGTTAGATCTACCGTATGGAAATTTCTGTCACAGCTCGTTTGTTATAATATTTGTCTACTTTCGTCTTTAAATTTATCTGATACAAAGTTTATATGATACGCCGTTTCGGTTTTATATATAAGATTTGATGAACAAATTTACTAATCACCAATTGAATTGAATGGCAAATGACCTATCCTATTAATGTGAAAAAAGACAACATTAATTTCCTAAATTAAATACGTATGTTAGGAATTTAAATCTAACCTTTATATTATGTAAATGTTTTGTTACATATGTAAATAGTTCTCGCATCTATGCTTACTTTGTTAAATGTGTTATTTTTTTTTTATTCAGTGCTGTTCATACATTTTTTCATAAGAAAACATTCAAAAATATACTCTCACATGTATTAATTATAACAAAGAGTTTTTGTTCGATTTTTAAATATAATATTACATATATATTGTTTGTGGCTAAATACTGGACCGAGTTTTTAAGCAAACATACATTAATGTTGTTTTTTAAAGGTACTCTTTATTTGTATGTATTTTTATCTGCCATTTAAGTGATTCATATTACAATATTATCTCTGTTCAATTGTAGCAAGTTATCTTAGGGAGATTTTTCATCAAAATTAATAAAAAAACGTTTGCGAAAGAAACGTGTCTGAGCAGATGTTAACTTCCTCGGACGCTTTGTACCTCTGGGGCGAAAAAATGAGAAAATTGTCATTTTGATAGAGCGTAAGAGAAGGGGAAGACTGGTGGGCGGTAATAATTCATTAAAAATTTCATTCAAACTTACAATAATAAAATTCTGTAATCTCAAAATAATTTAATAATATCGCGATACAATCTCTAAGAATATGCCGTAGCGTACATATACTAAGTATAATGGTACACGACATAGTTATTTGCTTTTAAGTGATTGATCAGAGTATCTCAGGAGTACCCATGGTTTCAATGCACTTTTTTTTATAAAAACCGTGTCATTTTCTAGAGTGAATCATATGCACCACTGATGGAGTTGTCTCGAAAAATGTTTTTTTTACGATAACTGTTTGTTAGTCAATTATTCAACCTCGCGTTTTCTAACATGATTGTTATGAAATGTTGGTATGAATGGACTGGACTAGTGGTAGCTCTCGCTACGTCCCGTTTTTGGGATCGGATAGGGGTTGGAGAGAATTTCAGATACCACAGACATTTATGTCTCCGAAAAGAACTCAATAATTCGATTGAGCAATAACACCGCCCAGACTGGGACTCGACCTCAGTGCGCTTCGCAACCAAAGTCAACGATGTTGATACTCGACCGGGGACCTCGGCTTTGCATATAATAGTGCTTAAAAAAATATTGCATTTTATTATTGGAAATCATTTGTTTGTTTTGTTACTATCATCCCCTATTTGCTTTCCGTAAAAAGGAAAAATCCCAAACTCCATTTTGTAATATATCATTTTAAAATATTAAAATCAATCTTGCTTTTTACTACAGCAAACTTTACGATAGTAAGTCCGAAGATGCCTCTAATAGATACCAAACACGTGTCATGATTAGAAACACAATACGTGGAATAATAAGTTATTTAAAATTGTATATAATAAGAAATTAATGCTATATTCTTACGTTCTTATAAGACCTAACTTCGGCACTGTTCGCATGTAAGCCATCCGTATCGTAATGCTGATTCTCTATCAATAGAAACAAATCTTTATTGCTTTGGCCTTTAGGAAACCTATTGACACTTTCCCGCTCGAGGAAACTTCCTTTGTAAATGTCGCATTTTCACCCGAAACTTTTTCACAGGTTTTGGACATTGAGATCCTGAGATTACGTACGGCTAATGAAGAAAATGGCGTTATACTTATTGTGAGCTTATCCGTTTGTCGATCTCCCATCGATTGGGTATCAGCGGAACGAGAAAATTTGCATAAACAACGGCTTTCATTTGTACCTTTTAGAGAAATTCTAAATTTTGTACTACCGTCCAAATTCCAGTCGCATATTACACAAAGGCATGTTAATATTAATTAGTTTATTTATTAACAGTCATCTATGATATAGTCAACTAATAAACAACTCATTACTAATTTTGTCCGTAATTTTATTTAGAATGCATCTATTTTAATCATAATATATTTTACAATCAAATACTATGTTGCATATTCGAACGGGAAATTTTGGAGAATTCCAATTTTGAAATGACATTCGAATGAGGATTCTGGTGCATAGATATTAACCAATTAGAATTTATTTGACAGCCAGTGTGTACATATTGATTAAAATAATTATATCTTTATGGCTGCTTTTGTTTATAGCTAACTTCAACACACAATAATATATTCTAACACAGAACAATCGACACAACCTGGATAACTATTAGCTGTAGGTTACCCTCAATTATAATGTCACTTAATTATATCAATTAACGAATTAGTCACATTTGCATAGTGCATCAAAACAAATACGGTTAATTCTCTTACGGGGAGGTATTCGATTGCTAGAATGTATACATAGATTTCTCAATAAATTAATATTCAAACTCCCATATCAAGTCATGAAACAAATTTGTAGAGAAATTGACTATTTCATTACAAGCTCTTTTCTCTAACTCCATAACAACTCTTTCCTTACTGTCTTTCAAGAGAATAGTGGAAAGACTCGTGAGCAACCAGTTTCTATATAAGCGTATTGACAAATGAGTCGTATAGTATCAACAGTAGAAATATCCGATATTTTACGAAACTGAACTATTGCTGTCACATTATTCTCTTGGTCCTAGTGTATGCCTAGCAATAATATATTTGTATACAAATCATGTACATGTGGTATATAAACGTAAAAGAAAATGATGGTTGGTATCAAAATTAGGACGGCTCACGACTTTTGATACAAAATTAAAATGGTTTAGTCAACCATACTTTCGACCAATCTATAGAGTTTTCCTAACGGGTCGTCTTATCTGGGCGAATCTGGGCGAGGCGATCCGGCGCAGCTTTGAAAGCGGCAGAGTTTTAAAATATCAAACGGTCCTCGCCCATGCAAGTGTCATATGTAGGCGAAGCGATCCGGTCAGGACGGCATATGTCGCAAGTCGCCTCAAGTGCGCACTCATGGCGCACGCGAATCGCTTGAAAATATGAAACGGTCCAAGCTCACCAGAGCGTTAATTGCGTCTGGCCGAGCGATGGCACATAAGACCTTTGATCAACTACGTTTTAAATTGACTGGATTCGCCTAAATTCTCTTGCCGGTTCGCGTCGCTTACCTAAGACACGGGGTAAGTGATGTTGCAATATAGCCGCTAATATATATTTTATGTTTCAGGCCTTTGGTGGGCTGTTTTTTATATTGAAAAATATAAAATTAAACTCAAAAAGTCAAAACGATTTCTCGAAAATTTGAAAATTGTATAGTTGTACTTTTGATATTATTTGACTCAACTTTAGTATTCCTTTTTTTATTGGCAGAAAGACTATTTATCGGTCATATTTCATATTTTATCGAAAAGATAACTGCTCAGTGAGGGAAACTGGTTTTGCTTTTGTTTTATCATTGCGTAGTTTTGTCTTTTTTCCATGTGCATGCTTTATTATGAATCAATGACCCTCATTTCCTTCGTAGTAATCTTTTTTTAGTTTGTACACTAAGTGCATCATTCGCATACTAAAGTACTGTTTCGTCGGCGTTTTCAATCGATTTCCATACACGGGTCGACTGAACTTATATGTAAAACTGAATCAAATTAATCCCGTATGTCTATTTTTGTATGTGGTGCACACTGCTTCGTTACTATATATTTTACTACTTAATTATTTAAATAACCAACCAAAATTAAAAATACGAATGTTTTGCATAAGTATTTTAATTCCTAGCGCGGTATTGTTCCTATGAAGTCCTTACACAAAACATTCCTTCACTATTCTTTTTAAGGAAACCGTTTTAGGTTACTTGATTTAAATAAATACGTTTAAAGTTCAGGACAGTATAGTTTACAAAACTATTTTTTATAATCAGTCGGTCATCTATTTTTGGTTTGTGTGACATTCACTTTTCAGTAAATGACATTGATTATAATAAACAATGAAAGACTATTCGTTACCTTACTTTGAGCAGAAGAGAACATCTCTTTGACATTTTGGCCTCAAATGACCTTTTGGTAAAAAATGCATGTATTTACCGCATTCTATCATATGTGTATAATATGGATTCCAGAATTAATATAAAATTTAAAATAACTTTGATTATTCCACGTATTGTGTAACTAACTGTGACACGTGTTTCGCCTCTTTCAGAGGCATCTTCAGACTTACTATCGCAAAGTTTGCTTGAGTAATGAAGCATGATAAATTCTAACATTTTAAAATATGAAATTACAAAATGGATTACGGGTTTTTTTCCATCTAAAGGAAACAAGGAAGGGGGTGATAGAATCAAAACAATGCAATAACATAATGATACTAATAAGGTGCAATCAATCAGATTGGGATTTTTCCTTTATAAGGGACGCAAGAGAGGGTTATAGAATCGAAACAAAGCAAACAAATAAATATATTTCTAATGACGTTAAACATTACAAACTATTAAACTATAAACGTATGAGCTGCAATCAATGATTCCAGAATTATCTAGGGTTGAATAACGGACGTGAGCAGAAATCAGGAGTTGATCTGCACACATGTTTTACTAATTTTTTTGACAAAGTTCTGAGTTTTTCATCATTATTTCCATCATTAGATTATTTCTTCCCAATAGAATGGTTCAAGTTGTGAAAAAATATGCTTAAAATATGCATTTTGAAACACTTACACTTACAACGTATTTCACTTACTCATTGTTATAAGTGAATTTTATCTTTTGAATTAAATAGTATGATTAATCCAAAATTCATACGTTCATATCTCAAACAGGGTCAATAGCATTTAGAACCTTTTCAAAGTAAATTGTCGTGTTGTCAACGACCTCTCCTTTTCCCTATCCATATATTCTATTCTCTTATAAAAAAAAGAGAGATTGAACGACTGAATAAAAATTAGTTTATATACTCTAAAAATCGGTTTTAACAATTAATTATTATGCTTCCATCAAAAACCATGCGGTTCTCAACATGCTTTCATTATAAAGGATAAATCCAAAGTAGCTCTTCGGTCGATAATTTACTCCGTACATTATTATTATAAACATGAAATAACACACTCGTCTGCATCCAAACATTGCTCGAAATATGATATTATCTTGGCTGGCATGTGCAATCTCACAGCGCATCATTTTCGTGTGTACGGCAAACCCAGAAGCTCCCATCGCTTCTCAAACTTGTTTAAACTTTCAGCAATCGGCTATGAAGAGTTGGGTTTATTGGAGAATGCAACCAAGTAGTCTCCAGATTACTGGACCTCATAATTCATCATCGGTCACAGGCATTGCTATGCAATATTTAATAGTTGAAAATTTTACCGCTCCAAAAGTATTGACTTTTTGATGATATCAAGATTCAGAACAAATTCTGTGAGTTTTTCCAATCGTGTACTTGAAAAAAATATCCTTTTTGTCTACTGCATAATTAATCGCGATCTCTCTCTGAAAAATATGGAACGTAATTATAATTTATTCACATAATTCATTGAAACTTGTTAACAGCAAAACTTTTCGCTCATTCACATAGATTATGTACATTAATAACAATGAAACTTAGTGATATATTTCAATGTATAAACGATACAAACTGCATTCAATGTCTGAAGATGCCGAAAAGCGAAGACCGGGTCGTAAGCGACAACACTCAAAGAAAAGTACAAAATACAAAAGATTCAAATTTGATATTAAAATTCCATCTAACATTCCAACACCTTCAGTTGAAATTCTAAAAAAAAAAATAACGGTATATTTTGATATTTATGAGGATTCAGAATTCCATCGTTTTCTCATAAGGGCCCAGGGCTGTGGTGTCGGTAAAAAAAAAGTTTGACTCCGACTTCAGCATTTACCAAAACCACGACTCCGACTCCAACATTGACCAAAAGCACGACTCCGACTAAAAAAGTTGAATATCGTCACTTTTTTTGCCTAATTTTCTTATCTATGTGTATTCAATTACATATCAACCCTACCAATCCGGCCAATAGCCAAATTTGACATATTATATAAAAAATTCTAACTTTTCAAAATTTCCGACTCCGAGTACGACTCCGGCCAAAACGCCGCGACGACTCTGACTCCGGCCAAAAAACCACAGCCCTGGTGCCACTATGACCTCGTATATAATATAACCATAAACAAAACAGAATAGCTTAGAGAGGGGCTGGCATAGTAATTATTAATTTATTATCATTCTTTTCCCGCATCTCATTTTGAAAAGCACTCATCCCTTCGGCAGTATCTCCCACAGTCGCGAATTTATATCTGCCATAGGGTCATTAACCTCAATAACAATTTCATATGATTGCAATTAATGTACTTTTAATACGCAAATATTCGCCAGGGACTTTTAATTATGTTAACCGGATGACGTGAGCGCTCATTGCGAATGCACTGGCCTGTGTTGTCACTTATCAAAACATAATATTATTACTATCGCTAAATTAAATATTATTTTACTTCTTCGTTTTTCGAGATGAAGTCGTAAATTTCGCATTAAATTTTTGCAGCGTCGTTACATTTAATTTTCTCAAGTTAAATGGCATGGAATTATTTCATTAAATACGTTTTATTGATAATGTCAGCCATGTTCCTTGGCTATCGTAAAAATAATTGTATTTAAAACTGATTTAAACCGATTTCTCTTCTTCTTCCAATCATTTGTTTATAAGACTACTTGTTTCCTATTGTGGTTATGTATTTTTTTGTTCGTCACTCGATAACGGAGGTCATGGGCTGAAGCACCAATACGGATAGATTCAGAAAACTGTTTTTTTTCTACCTTTACTTTCCTACTGAAACTATTTTTGTCCGTATGACGTATTTGAGTCTGCGAAGCGGGCTCCTAGTTTCCTATCTATTTTCTTGTTGGGATGGGTACAGACATTGTTTCCCTTTCCCGCGTGTAAACTAGCTATTAAGTATTGTTGTTTCGTCTCTTTTAGGGGTATCTTCAGACTACTAGAAGCAAAAATAAATATACGTTGAATAATCAAAGTTATTTTTAATTTTTTACGAAAATTCTTTATTCAAAATTTTGAAAAATCCGGATTCTTTATTCAATTTTTTTTAAAAATTCAGGGTTCTATATTCAAAATTTGAATGCTTTCAAAAAAAAACGAAATTCTTGATTAAAATCTTGCGTGTAAACCTAAGATATTTAATACTTTTCTACAAAACCTAAGCTTTTCTTTTCCAGATGTGTCAGCAGATGACAGAGCGGCCACTCTCGAGATTCTCCCTTCTCAAGCTGTCCAGACGATAGCCGTTGGTAAATCACTCCTGTTGACCTGCAAGCCCAACGTTGATGATGTTTCACTCATCACGGACCTCCAATGGAGAGACAACTCGAACAGGACAATCGCTGCCAAGTAAGTCAAACCATTTTATCAATATTCATTTTTATTTAATACGGAAAGAAAAATAACAATGTATTTTAATTCTACATAAATTTTATCATTTTTATTTAGTTAGTGGTTCTTAACCTTTTCACAAAATTGCGGTCCATCTAAATCAAACGGTCAGTAAACAAACAAAAATATGGAGACGTAACAGATTAGATGATAAAAAATAATTAAATAAAAGATATTTAAAATATGTGGAAAAACGGTAACTAAAAGTACCGACTTTATTGATTGAGTTGGCATTTACTGGGTAGAACTCTATTATAATACGGTGAAAAAAATAACAATGTACAGTACATCAAAAGTACCTACCCTTGGCAAAATGGAATTTATTTGATCCAGAGCTGTTGGGTTTTTTAGATTTCAAAAATATTTGAATTATTTTTTAAAAAATGCACTTATAAGTGATGCACAACCTGCGGCCCAAAATGACATTTCATGCGGTCCAATATTACAAATATCAATCACCTTTTTATCTTCCTCACGGATGATGGAAGAGCAATAAAATAATACAATTTAATTTACACTAGAAATAACGACAATTTAATCACTTTTACCCATGTGGCCCTCGAATAATCTTAAAGTTGATAAGGTGGCACTTCTGTCATAAAGGTTGTGCATCACAGCTTATAAGTGGTTCAATATACTAGATTATTATTTAAATTTATTATTGCTCCACATGTTTATGGGTGTTTGCTTCATGTTTGTTAATCTGTTATTTAGAATAATATCAATGAAGTCAACATATGTAAGTGTGAAAGATTTGTTTTTTTTTTTTACTTACTACGAGATGTCTCACTCGTGAGAAGTGTCTAGACAAGTCACTTTTAATTTTCATAGACAAAACTATATGCTTCCTAGCAGTGACGGCTGGTGACGGGGTTTTAGGGGGTGCAATGGAAGATTCAACCATTTTTGCAAGAGTTTTTTCCTATTCATTGGATTTTAAAACACTTTTATAGCATAGACTTTCAATTCAGATGTTCGCAATACCAACTGTTTTTCTTCCGTAGTACGGAAAATTAGTTGAATCTTCCTTTTGCACCCCCCAGCACCCCGTCACCAGCCGTCACTGCTTCCTAGCATTTCGGGTGTTTGAGTGTTAATTTTTTCTTTTATGGTTGAGCATTCTTTTTTACAGTAACAAGTTAAGCAGGCCACCTATGTACACTGAGATGATGCCTGAGCAAACCTCGTTGGCACTCTTCATCCCTTCGTTGACTGAAGCGATGGCCGGTATCTACCATTGTTCCGCCAGTTATGCCAACACACAGAGATTACACGTTCAAGTGAAAATTGAAGTTATCGGTAAGTTTGAGAATTAAAAAGTTATTCAAAACACAATAGTATTTTTATTCATTTAAAATTCAATGCTTATTTTCATTTAATATCAATAGTTGCCATCACATGGAAAGACGCTCCTGAAAATCAATACCCTATCAAAGGTAGAAACTACCAAGTAAAATGTGATGTTTCTGCTAGACCACCACCGACTGTCAACTGGCTTAGGACTGGAGACCAGGTAAAGATATATTTTTGTCATAATTATAATACCTACTTTTTAGTTTAAAATATTTGCATATTAACCAGTGGCATCTGTTAAGATATGTGCATACTAAGTTTCTTCAGTAGGGTTTCAAACCAAAATAATGTTATTTTTAATTTTAGATTTTCACAAATGATCGATACGTATTGGAATCAAAAGGTCTTCTGATCAAAAATGTGACAGAATCGGATGACGGCATCTACACTTGCAGAGCAGCTGTCATTCTCACTGGAGAGCTGTCGGAGAGAAACATCAAGCTTGAGGTATATTTTGAACATTTCCTTGATATAACAAATGGGGAAAAAACCTATTAATGGTATATATTTTTAGTTAATTAATTGATAATAATTAACTTATTACATAGCTAATTATCATTACCAATCTCAAGAATATTTCACTTTTAAGGTTGATGTTGATTCTTCAAAAGGCATTATATTTAACTTGTATTCGTTTTAATTTTGTACTTTTTCATGAGTTTTGTCACCAACGACCTGGGTTTCGCCTTTCGGCATCTTCAGGCATTTCCATCTAAATTCCATCAAGCACCGTCAGTCGAAATTCTTAACTGCACTATATTTAAATAAACCAAACATAATTTTTCGTATCACTTCCACATATATTTTTTAAAGATCAGGATCTGACCACTGTAAATCACCTGAAAATTTTCGTGATGGGTGAAACCAGTCCTAAAATATTTTTGGGTCATTTGAATAGTAAAAACAATGATCAGCTAAAAAAATATTTTACTTTTCATTCATTTCAATTATCTTTTTCAAATCTTCTTGATGTGTTTAATAACGATGGAATCATTTGATGAGAGTCTTTTTGAATATTTTTATAGTATTACAACAAAATGGCTGACTATGAACTTGGAGTTCTCTGGAGAGTTGGATGATTCTTTGCCCCAATATATATAAGCTAACATCTTAATGTGTTGTTTCTTTTCAAAGGTCCACACATTGCCGACAATAGACAGTGCTATGCCAGAGACCGTAGAGGTTTTGGAAGGAGACACTGCTTCAATTACATGTTTAGCACGAGGAAAACCCCCGCCCACATTCACATGGACAAAAACGAATACACAAGAGGTAAACAAATAGCTAATAAAACTCTTATGATCTATGGCAGATTTCAATCCTGGGTTCAATCTATTTACAACAGTGCTTTAAGAGTATAGCAACCAATTCTTGGGTAACTGCTCGTTATGAACTCATGGTAATCATTTGAAAGTGTTAACACTGCTGGAATATTTTCAATTACTTCTGTAAATCTGTTGCACGGGTAAAATGATTGAATACTTTCTATGGTGCAGATTTTTTAAAGCCATATCCGCTACTAATGTGGAGCATATGAGTTCCAAAACCAAAAGATAATTTTATACGAGCATTGTTTGCCACTCATCTGCTCAATCTATCATTTTGTAAGATAGCAAGGACAACGGTTAGCTAATCGCTCTTGCTACGTCACGTTTTAGGATCAGATAAGTGTGAGAGTGAAAAAACTACAGTTTTATCTCGGAAGCTCAAAAAATTTTAACATTCGAGTAAAGGTGCATTTGTTTTTTTCTTCCTATAATTAAGCAAATCTGCAACAAAACGTTGAACTACTGATGAGGTATAATAATCATTTTTATATTTTTACTTGGCAAAAAAGTGTATGCATATTAAGTCTCAGTCTAAAAATATTTGGACAGCTTTAGGTGTTATTGCTGACGCAAAAGCAGCTGGTTTTATCATCCCAATAACGAATAAATAATTGATTGAAAAAATCATATATTAGTACTATTATGCAGGTTTCTTAGGTTATAATTATTTTTATGGTTGTTATCTTGGGAAGACACCGTCTTGCGATCATCACCTCAACCACAATGGTGATTCCCTCATTACTTATTGGTTGTTTGTTGTTATAGAATCTCGTCAGTGCGGATCGTTTCACAGTCAACCAGCATACTGGAGTACTCACCATGAATAAGGTAGACCAATCAGACATTGGAACATTCGCGTGTACCGCAATCAATGCAGCTGGCAGCGCAGAAGTTATGGTTGAAGTCCTGGTAAGCACTTATTTGATTAAATATGACTATTTTGTTATGTATATTTGTCATAACTCATTTAAACTTAATAACTATAAAATAATGTAGACTTTCAGTTCCGCTATGATTGCCACATATTATTGATAGCTGTTTGATGTTATGCCAGTGTGCCCATTTTTAACCTCTACACTAGTGGTCTGCACAGGCTCGGGTAAGCCTGCGGGCCCGGAAAAAGTCTAGCCGTGAAAGGGTTAATTAGACCGCATTTATTCTTGTCTTCTTTTTTAGGTTTTGATCAAGCCAAATATTTATGAATTGAATAATGTGACATCAGCCGTCAAAACTGAACCAAAGCTCATTTGTAAGGCATACGGAAGGCCAGCCCCTGCAATCACTTTCAGGAAATACGGTACCGAAAACTATTTCACTACAGGGACACAACGAGATGATAACAGGTAATTTATTTAAAACTCAATCAAACTGTTTTTCAAAAACTATATTTGCCTACTACAGTGTAAATAAAACGAAACATGCGGGAAAGCTTCAAATAATTAAAATAAATATTAATTTATTAAACTTTTTTATCTTAAACTTAAGTCCTTTTCCTAGTCCTACTAAGATGCTCTTTTGCAATTTGGCCATTCAATTTTAACAAAAACTTCCCAAGCTCATGTATTTTATAACAACAGATTCATGTATCTTTAGATTTACGTAGATAACTATTAGAGAGAACCTATTCCTATCAATAATAGTGTTCAGTGTTGCTATTTCCAGACGTTTTGCTATGAAATGAGAAACATTCCACAAAATAGTCAACCGGAATAATATTTGTGACTGGACCCTTATTATTTAGACTAAAGGATGTTATCAAAGAAATCGAGGAACAATTATTGCTGGATCATTGTATATTAAATCAGGTTTCGGAAGAAAATCCTTATTGTTTCAGTTATTATTTACAGTATTTTTCTCAATAGATAGTGCAATCAATGAAAAATAAAACAACCAATTTTATATCAAATAATCTTTATTGTCTAACAGAATCATTCTGGATGTTCACGCCAACACTGAAAAGGGAGAGAGCACCGGAATTCTCACATTTACTGACCTGAAACGCTCTGACGATGGTTTGTACGAGTGCATGGCTTCTAATAAAGCAGAAAAAGCTCACAAAAATGGGCATGTCACCGTTGAATTTCAGCCGACATTTGAGGCATCCGTGTATCAACCGCACGTATGGAGCTGGGACCAAAAACCAGCTAACCTGACATGCATCGCTGAGAGTATTCCTAATGCTACCATTGAATGGAGGTTTGTTTTAAAAAAATATTTACGTTAGTTTCAACATACATATGTATGTTAAGAATAATTTTTGTTGAATATTAATTTAGTAACTAACATTTAACACAATTTGCTTTAGTGGGCGGCACTTCATGATGCTTCTTAAAGATCACTTCTCTAAGGTCATCTGTGGTGTGATTTCTCAAAGAGGCAAAACACGTGTCACTATTCAATACAATATGTGGAAGAAACAATGCTATTTTTAATTTGTTATTGATATAAACTTCCACATTGTTCCCGCCAAATCCATCAATTAATTTAAACTAATTATGAATTGTAGAAAGTCCTTTTTTTTCACAATATCTTCACAACAGCACTACAATGACAATAAACGAAAATTTCCTTTTTGCAAAATCATATCAATAATTTCTCACTTATCCACAGGGTAAATGATAAACCACTCATCGAAGAGAGAAACATTCGTATTGTTGGAAAGGGACCATCCAGTACTTTGATGATCATTCCGGTCGATGACAGATACTACAAAATGTACAAATGTGTTGCCACTAATATACATGGAAGTGATGAACATTCAATTCAACTGAATATGGCCAAGAGACCACCTCAAATAACAAATGTAAGTAAAATATTTTGAAGTTTGTTTCATCCGAAAATAAAACTAACAAAATTTTCCTCTCCGGTATAAACCATAACACTACTAGAAGAAATTTGAATTCACAAAACTTTTTTTTTTATATGTTCACCTTTGGGTTTGATGAGTTGTGATTTTTTTTATAGATTTAAAGCGGCCTCAGTGGTAAGAGTTTGCACTAGCGATCGGATCGGCCAGGGTTCAAGTCCTGGCAAGGTCACTATCGAATTACAATCTTTTTCATTATAAATAACATAGTTTTAGTATTGTTGAATCCTTGTGAAAAAGTCTTCCAAGTAAAATGCCAATTAAATTATTTAAAAAACCTGTTTTTCTTATCTATCAGTTTCTTTAATTCATAAATATATTTCAGGTCAAGATGAGCGCCATCACTGCTACAAGCGTAACTTTCTCGGTTGTAAAACCTGGAAACGATGGTATTCCATTAAGAGCATACATTGTTATGTACAAGAAAGCCAGGAATTTCGATTGGAACTCTGCAAAGAACAAAACATGGAGCATAGATGCGCCCTACATTGTCGAAAATTTACTTCCCATGACTTCCTACAACTTCCAGTTTGCCGCCATTAATGATGTTGGTATTGGACCATACGGCTCACCTCAAGAACATACGATGCCCAAAATGTGAGAATTATTTCCGCTCATTCAACTCATATTTTACTGAAATATATCTGTTCCTCATTTATACTCAAAGCAGATCTCAGTTTTTGTTGAATGTCAAGCTTAGATGCCAATATTTTAATAATTCATTGGACTATATCTGAGTGGTCAACAACGTCTTCTTCGGTTGTTATGTCCATGAGTATCATAAAAACGCTATTTGGTGCTTAAAACCATGGATGTTTTCGATATATACATTCTTCCGCACCCCTCTATCTGATCCAATAAAAAGTTAAAAATTACTTATGTAGAACTACTAGTCCTGTCTTAAGCTCATCCTTTCATTCTTACTCTCTGCAAGGCTGAAAAACAGAATTCACAATTTCTGTTGACATGATCAATTAGGAGTCAATATTCTTCGTTTTAGGAGTATATGACAAAACAACTTACGTGACCGTAAACTGACATAATAAAAACCCCATCATTTATCATTGTTACCAATATTATGAAGTACCTATCTAATTTGAAATGTGAAAAATGACAAATAGTGTGTCAACTTGCTTGTTGGTAATGATCAAATTAATACTCATGTTTGGATTTTCTTGTGAATAGTTCGAGCCCAGAGCCGCCAGTTTTGCAGACCGGTAGTAAAAGTGAAACAGGTGCTATGCAATCGCCCTACGCTGACCATTATGAACTGAGATGGAAGATTCCTGCCGACAACGGAGAGCCGATCGATGTTTACAAACTAAACTATTGCCCGGTGAGTAGTTTTTCAATGATACAATATAATTATTAAAAAAATTGCATTGTGGATATTTTAAAACATTCACTACTAAATAATCCAGATGTAGATTGATGTCGCACCAAAGTGCCCAAGATACAAAGAAAGATGGTGAATAATCCTATGCTGAGAGCTGAAAATACGAGGAATCATTGCTCAACCAATAAATTAATGGGCAGTTGCAATGGAGGAGATATTGTGCCACCCTTTATTGCACATAATAAGGGTTTTTTTTTAATTTGAGTGGGCAATTCAATGCGTTTCCTCTTGCAAGTCATACAAATTCATTTCTTTGCATCAGTCCTAGTTTTTCTGCATATATCGCAATGTCAAATATTTTTTTATGCGTCGTTTTTTTATTTATAGATTAGCAAAGTTAATGGAGAGTGGTCCGAGACATCAAAAGAGGATTGCATAGAAGAGGAGATGAAGGCGTACGAGAACACAGCATTCGAAATGAACAGGCTGTCGCCGGACACTTATTATCGCATCAGGCTGGAGGCTCACAATCTTATCGGATACTCGCCGCCCGCAGAAATGATCGTGAAGACTGCCCGAGGTGAGTCATTAGAGAATCAATCTGAAGAAATCAAAAAAGCTGGCTTTTACAATGTCTTGTATTACAGCCACGCTTCTGCAAATGGAGCAAAGATAAACGCCCATTTGAGTAGTCTTGTGCTTGGAATTTCATTGTTTTGTTGGTTGTGCTGTGCAGGTTAGGAAAAACATCTAATTTTCATATTTAAGTTGTCTGACTGGAAATCGACAGTGTGTGAGTGTTCATTGAACAATAATCTTATCATTAACATTTGTGTGAATTAATTTTTATTTTTTTTAAGTACCCATTGATGAATGTTTTCTTTTATACTTATAGTATGATTTTATAATTTTAGATTACGAAATAAATTTCATTTTACAAGACAATCATTATTTTTCATTTCCCTTTTGTTTATTTTTATTTTTGAGCATTATAAAGCAACACTTTAAAAAATTATTTGCAAAATTGATAAATGGTTTTCGATGGGTAGGGAATTTTAATTATTGTAATTATTATAATTGGTTTTAAAAGTAGTATTGATTATTTGTGTTAATTTACTTTTCTTTAAATAATACGTAGTTAAATGCTTCTTTAAATAACAGTTTTATGGTTGTGGACCGCATGAAGTTAACGTCATAAATTATTTCCTCTTTTTTTATGGAATGGGTGGTAGGAGATGGTTAGTAATATTTTTTTCAGCAAAATTTCTGTGTTTATTTATCTTTTCCCACAATATTTATTTCTTATATATTTTTGCATATCCTTTAAAATTATTTCTAACAAACAGATAAATAAGTTCCTATTTTACAATTGCCTGGAA
The DNA here is from genome assembly GCA_028554975.1 of Himalopsyche kuldschensis. Classification (NCBI taxonomy): domain Eukaryota; kingdom Metazoa; phylum Arthropoda; class Insecta; order Trichoptera; family Rhyacophilidae; genus Himalopsyche; species Himalopsyche kuldschensis. Next base: position 5,156,638 of record JAHFWI010000018.1, on the reverse strand, counting down.
AATTATTGTTTTTTTTAGAATGACGTTTCTTCAAATCCGCCTTGATATCAAAAAATAATTTTTATATTATTTTCATGTCTTTAAATACATTTTCAGTTTTTCCATTGAATCGTGAAAAACTTTCCCAATTTTTATAATCATATAATTGGCCATAAAATACTTTAACAATAATAATCCATTCGGCTTCCATTTAACTAATCGATTGATCTTTTTTGAAGTACAAAAACAAACTCAGATGTATTTTTATTAGAAATGTTCTACAGCAAAAACAAAATGTTGATATGCATAAAGTTGATAATTGTTATTATTTGATATGATAAATCAACATGGTTGCTCTTTTTTAATATGGTAACAATAATAAGGTCATGCCAATTGCAGACCATTGAAAAGAAGCAAAACAAAACTCAAAAATTAAATTTACTTTAATTTTTCATAAAAAATGTCGCCAGGCTGCAGAAGAACATTACTTTTGTCATAATTCTTTCAATATCGATTATGTTGTTATTTAGTACCATAATTATAATAATGATTATGCATTTAATCAGAAGATTTTAGTGTTTTATCCAACCCATAATCAACATATTACAATGCTGATTCTGAAGTATGCATCTCTGATGTAACTTTTGATAAATAACTTCCCGCTATCCTCTGTATTTATGTATCTATCTCTTTTGTCAAATATACATAAACCTCTTCCTATTCAGGTATTTACTATGGAAGTGCATCTTTAGCAACAGCAGCATCTTCATTGGTGAAGGGCATCTTTCTTATCAACACTTTACGTATTTTCACAAGTAATATCTTCGCATTGGTTTAATTGAGTCTCCGTGTGTACTTTATTATGTAGATTAAAAGTACTTTTCATTGAAATTGTGTTCATTATAAGTATGCTTCCAAAGGATAAGTGTAAAAATAATCTTCAGTCATCAATGGTGGTCTTCCTAGCCGCAGTGTACTATGAATTTCATATAATACCGTATCATTTATTGATAAACATGTCCAGTGGTGTAACTAAGACTTATGGAGATAGCGTGCAAAGAAAACTTCAATATTTATCATAAAAGAAATATTCGTAAATTTTTGTGATAGATTTTACATTGGTTTTAATAAACTGCACACATTTTATAAAAAAAGTTCTTGAACAAGCTGAAATTCTCTTTTCTATTTCCTTTTCTATCTGAAATGCTTTTAAATATATTTATAAATACTTCACCATTGTAACTCTTGGTTCTGATCATTTTTGTTGAGGTACTCTCCATGGCGTTGGGATTGTGTGCCTTTGATGATGCACATTGCATATGACAAATTATGCCATTAGACATATCATACATCTTAATTTTTGTAACAAAAATGTTCAATAATGCATGAATAGAAAATTGGTCATAGAAAATTGGTCATAGAAAATTGATTGCCAAGTAATTGAATTGTCTCCTCAAAAAGGTATAACAGATCCTGATTATTTTTATATGCATCAGTAGTGCTACGAGCATTCATTTTAGAAGTTACTAACAATGAACAGTTAAATATAAATAAATCGGTAATCATCGAGACTAAGTGCATTAAGCCATTGACTGATAATTTGACAGAAAATCCAAGATGGCCGCTCCGGCTGTGTTCCCTATTAATGAGATGTCTATTTCTACATGTTGGAACATACTTTTATATATTATTATTGATAACTGAATTATCATTATTAATTATAAATATACATAAGTGACTTACCTAAATACTATAGTTGGCTCTTACAGTTGCCTATTAAAATCCGCCGCCAAAAATTTTCAGTCTGACTTTCTATTACAGTTGTCTATTTGAAGCAATAATGAATTGAAAGTAGCTCATGAATTATTTATATATTATTTTTGATAACTTAATAATTATTGCTAATTATAAATATATACAAATAGCTTAACTAAATACTTTGATCCAACACGTAGAAATATACATCTCATTAACAGGGAACACTGCCAGAGTGGCCACCTTGGATCATCTGTCAATGACTTAATGCACTTAGTCTCGATGATTACCAATAAATCATTTAACTGACTTGCCTTAATTAAAACAGAAACATGAGTTTTAAAGATAAGTCACGGCTGTCAAAAATAGTGCAGTGGGCTCTGGAAAATCGTTGTCTTGATAGTTGTTGAGAACAAGGATCAAAGTGTTATTATCAATGGTGTGAAACATTAGTTTTAAATAAAAAGTGCCTGGCAAATATAGTAAAGTTATAAAAATTGTAGAATAATAAACTTCTACATTGAAGAATGTTATACCATCAAAATCACCTCCAACTCCAATAGGCCCATGCAATGAGTTGTTCCTAGTCCGCTTTCTAAGGCCAATTTTCTGTAAACTCTTTAAAGTTATTTAATTTTATTTAATCAAAGACCTTAATTATTCTATTCATTATGATTTTTTATATCCATGCATCCTAACTTTTTCAGAAATACTTTAAATAGTATACATCATATAAAATAAAAATAATTTCAGCTCATCATAGTTTCGAATGATTTAATATCATAAAAACTCATTAAAGGGAATAAATTCATCGTGTACTTAACAAAATCTGTTACACCGTTACCAGATTTATATTTTGGTATGTAAGAGATAATCGCTGACATGCTCATCGATTCTTTGATGGTCCATCTTATATTTAACTGCAGGAAAGAAATAAATTTTCCATTGCTTTAGTTTCTTCGGTGATTGTATTCATCAATGTCTTTTTTTATATTTTTCCACTGACCTTCAAACATAGGGGGCAACTATTTTAAAGCCAGCATATATGTAGTAACACAAGTTTTCCTTTTTAATCTAATCGGTCTGTGTTAATAATCATTATTGATGTCTGAAAATCAATGGCAAGCCTGAAATATATTCTAAGTATTATTATAAGACTTTCGAATCATGGAAACATAAAACATTTATTTCATTGTGAATATAATAAAAATATACACTATAATCGTAAATAATGTTATGAAGCTTCATGACACAAAATTTCAGATCAGAGAAATTTGTTGAAAGATTAAAGACAATTGACAAAAATAATTGTCAATTGTTTTATTACAGTGTTGCAAGTATAATAAAATATTTATTTTCATTAATAAAATATACTTACCTATCATAAAATTATTGCTTCATAACATTGTTAATGCCTATTCAACTGTTTTATAGAATATATTATTTTCTGAATAGTTTATGAATAATTCTTTATTTTTGTTATCCACTAAAATTACTTCATGAATAATTAAACATTGCAGTACGGAGATTTGAATATCTCTAAACAATTGTTCACTTTACTACAATGTAAATTTCTGTGTTGGTAAATTAATCAATATATATCACGAGATATTCAACATTAAATAATCATCATATTGGCTATGAGTAATATTTAATACGATAATAAATTTAGTTCTGACTTCTTGATATTGAAAATAATTTACATTTTCAATTACGTATACATTTAATATGAGAATAAGTTAAATGAAGGAATAATATGTAATCTATAACATTTTTAAGATTTACTATTTTAAAAAGACATGCTTCATAATTATAAGAATATTTTCAAGTTGTCTGCGGCAGATTTTCTTACTCATTCTGTTTGAAGTACGTTTGAAGTACGTAATTAGATAGATGATTTCATATTTTTGAATTTTTATTATTATATTTTTTAATTGAAAAGAAATATGATGTCAAAAATTTTGTTGCTTGAAAACCAAATTGGCTTACCATAACTTCATTTTCAAAGAACCGTTGCTAAATGAAAAAAATTAAAACTTCAAAATTATTGTAATATTATATTGTTTATTAAATATATCACAATATATTTCATTTGCACATGTCAATTATAGAAAAGTTTCAATTATTTCAAAATCAATTATTGTAATGAAAATAACTGTAAATATTTTTATTGTCGGTGGTGGTAATGGGTTATTTTCTTTTAGCTCAAATTGAATTACGTTTGTGAAATTTTCATACCTTTTTAAAAGGTAAATAAAATAATCTTTTTATTATTTCATACTTGATCTTTATCCTTTTAATAAAGTGTTCAATGAAATATTCTGCAAATATAATAATTGACCGTTCACAGCAAAATATACTTTTTTTATATGGGTGAAAGATGTGACTATAGCATGCTTGCTCCCTGAGCCATTAAAATATAAGCAATCATTCCCATATTTCCTTGATTAAAAGATGCACCCTTATTTTTAAATATCAATAATAAAAACGTTATGAATTGTTTACTGCTTAAAAAAAAGTCATAGAGGAACATACATATAGTAGATTCATACTTAATATCTTACAATTGACCTCAAACTCAGCCGGACATTTTTTTCTAAATCATTGTTTTCCGAGTCTTTCTATAAAATATTTTTTTTCGCATTTTTTAAATCAGTTGTTAAACGTTCTCTGAACTCAAAGATTCCCATACAAGTCAAAACGTGCGTCATGAAATAGAAGAAATAAAGTACTAAATACTTGATTGTTTTCTGCTATATCTTCACCAATATTGGTGACGGCTTTGTCATCTCACAATCATTGTAAGTATTACTTGAATGCTAGGAATAGCTGGTGGAATTCCTTGTTCAATTGTGCTCCAATTTCTTTGTAGTAATCAAAATATAAGTATATTGGGTGATTTTTGCATGGGTGTTTGGTATAAGAAACCTAATTGCACAATGATATATTTCAATTTTAATCAATGAAAGTTTGGATATGTTTGAATTAATTCATATTTTATATATTTGTAAAATTATTACATTTATATGTCAACCCAATAGTTTTTTAATCTATAATTAAATCTGATAACTTTTTTATTTAACATTTCTTACAAAAAGTGACAGGCGAAACACGTGTCACTTTTTGTAACACAATAAACGTGGAATAACAATGCTATCAAATTTATTTTCAATTAAAGATAAATTTTCACAAAGTTACCACCATCGAAAATATATTTATTTTCAAACAAGTATTCATTCAAACTCAGGCTTTCAGTAATGGATTACTATATTCTTATTAGCAATATCATGGAAAAATGATATTCTTGGTATTCCTTAAACAATAATAAATATAAATGTTTGAGTGCCTAAGAGTATAAAAAGAAATCCTTGCTAGAAACTTAATTTGGCATGGAAATTGATTGAATCATCTTTCGCAAATATTTTAAAACCTCATGCCCCTACCAAATGTTTTTCGTACACATATTATACAACATCATTTTTTTTTATAAATTAAAATTAAAAATTGACAATAAGCATTTATATTAAAATTCGCATGATAGATTATAACAATAAATGTATGAATCGGCGATAACATTAGAATTAATTGATTATTATTAAATTATGCCTACCGCAAGTAAATTGTCTCGAAATGCACTGTTTAGAAACGTTATTTAAAATATAAATATGCATCCATTATGACTAGTTATAAAAATTATTCCAATTCATAAAAAAATCGCTTCAAAAGCATTTGATCACTGTATAAAATAAAGTAATCCATTTATTTTAATTGTAAATATAAAAATAGTGGCAACATTGAAATTATATTCGTCATTTAACTTATGATACAACTGGTAGATATTTAAACACGTTATAAAATATTAGTGTCACTCATTATAAAATTGATATTTTAATGGACCATTGTCTATTTAACAAAATAATATAGTGATGTGTTGCTTGAGTGTGTTTTATATAGATTTATAATATAATTCAGTTAGTATTGTCATTTAAAGTATTTATTAAGAATCACTTCATTTTATTAATGATATAGTAACACTGTTGTAATCATATCTATAAGATTTTATAACTGTTTGTCTTTTGATAATGTTGAGTGTCTTCTAAAACATGATTTTCAAAGTTTATGTATAAAGTTTTTTTAACAGGTGGCTTTTTAGGGAATACATAATTAATTTAACAACATCATGAGGCTATCTATTTTATCTTCATTGAAAACATAATGATAACTAATTTTATTTAAAATCATTTGAATGAATATTCTTTTTATAATTTCACTAGCGAAGGAATCTTCATATTAAAGTTTCATATTTAATCTATATTAACTCTACTGACAGATACTTAACCAAAACTTAGTAAATATTCACAGATACTGAAATAATTATGTGACATCAATTTTAATGTATTGCACCCTTTTCATTCCTTATTATTTTTGTTCAATAATTTTAATCTGAAATGTATATAGTCGATTGTGCATTGAATAAAAAGAAGGAGTTAATTTGATTTTTTACGTTTTATTTCAATCCAATTATTTAATATATCAGTACAATAAAACCTCGCTATAACGGACTGATTGGAAGGGAGGTGTGTCTGTTAAAGCCGATAGTCCGTTATATAAAAGTAGGTTTAAAATAAATCAAAAGACTTTTTTTTGAAAATACACTATTTAGATATAAATAAAAAATGAAAAACACAAACAAAAATCTATTTAATTGTCTTTGGACACTCGTCGTGAAGTGGCGTTGCTGTCTGATATCAACGCGCTTGCTTTCGGTAATCATACTTTGAAGAAGGAAGTTTTGCTTGCACTTTTGAAGTTTGCTGTTTATCCCCTAGCACTATTGCTCTGGCTAGGTGCAGTCTACGAGCAGGACGGCATTATGCCTCAAATTCTAGTGCTAGAAGTATGACATGATTATCATGGCCGCTAAAAATTGTTTACATGCGGTGACATTTGAATTTAAGCATGTATAATATTAGCAGGACATTTTATTTTTTTTACATCCGTTATATTCAATGTCCGTTAAATAGATGTCCGTTATATTGAGGTTTTACTGTACTTTCATAATCATTTTCATGGTATTCATTTTACAATCTTGTTAAAAACTTATTATCCCTTATTCTATATCATTATTTTCAATTCAATAATTGTTATATGAAACTATAATAGACTACTTACTAAAATTTCTTGTTTCATTACTTAGAATGGGTGATTCATGTCCAATATACTTATGCTAAAATGAATATCATTTCGTACATAATTTAAATAAATTAATAAAACGTATGCAATTTTTCAAATAATACATTTTCATTGTTGTCTTCCCTATAATGTTTATTAAATCCTCCCTAGATGGGTGCACTTTTTTTCAATAGAAAAAGTATGATAAAGGGATGCCATTTACTAGGAAATTTAATATGCTCAAGGTCAAGTTGTTTCAATGGTACATTATTTAGCCAAAAACTGATTGTGCTAAATATCATCAGAATACTATCCAAAATATTCAATAAGTAAGCTAAGGGAAGATTGGAATCTTAGTACTAATTTGCTCACTTCTGAAACCTATAAAACTAGCCTTTAATAAATATTTCATTTACTGATTTAATTGATTCTAGCAAATGATTATTTGACCTTCCATTTATGAAAATGGTGTAACCTTGTAAACAGCATTAAGTAAGCGAAATTCAAATTTTTTTCTCATAAAAAATGTGTACACAACTCTTGGGAAGTTTTGCTGAATGTTTAATATTATTTTTTATTAAATCCTCGGTCGAATGACAGTTGAAACTGTTTATATAATATTATAAAACATATCTTTGCCAGAAAGGCTAAATTTATTGACAATAATAGCTGCTACATATTATTCATAAATGCTCCATGAAAAATTTCATGAGCTGTACATGAAAAAAATTATATATTAGGTATATCCATGATATGACCCCTAAAGGACAAAGTGAAATGCGATATTATTGTTTTCTATATCATTGAAATAATTTTACATCTAACTATCTTGAAAAAAATACTACAACTTGTGTGTCCACTAACTGCAAGAAACAACAACCCATTAAAATGTCCAAAAGTGAATAAAAAGGTAATATATAACGTTTGATAGTATTTAAAATCATTTAACCTCTCGCATGACATGCAATCTAGTAAATGTTGCTTATTAACATAGAATCAAAGAAACATAACATATTATATTAATAACTGTTTTAGAAAGTAACTTTTACGCTTTTAACTCTAGGGCCTTGTCTTTTATTAACCAAACCTAACACAAAAATATAAATTCGTTTCAACATTTCTTATAAAATTTTAGATGTTTATTATTTCGCAATGAATGCGTATTATCTCATAGAAAATAGCGGTTTTCAATATTATTTTTAGGGCACACGGCATGCTCGGAATGATCTCCAGTTGAATTGTGATTTAGGTGTTGAATCAAAACAGACACGACAATAATTAATTTGATGGATATTAACTTTTATATTATGAAATTTGTAGGTGACAGCATTATTGATTGAAGAAAATCACTTGAAAGTGTTGCTTTATTTGTTCTTTATATTGATTATTCAATGTATGATACCATTTTTAAATCATGAGGCTACAGATTTCTTTTTTATTTTAATATTTATTTCATATTTCTGATATAACTGTATGATGATCACTGATAAGTTGTTGCAAAATTTTGAATGTGAATGATGGGTGATATTTAGATCTGCACGTTGATGTTACACAAAATATTTCCATACTACATCTTAGTTCAAATTATTGAATACTTTTCTATTATTGTTAAGGCATACATTACCTACTATTTATTTTTAATTCAATATGGTGTCTATTCTGCTACACTGTCTTCCAACACTAGAGGTCCCCTTATTTATTTTCATCCAGCATGAACAGTTTTTAGATTTGTCACACTCGGCTGCAATGGTTGTTTGTGTGAATTATTGTTTATGGTTACATGCATTGTCTCTAGGTCATACATTACAATTTAATGTTTTATCAAACAAATTTATATTATTACCATAAACATTTTTAGATTTGTGACAGAAATTTTACACACAAATTAAAGTATTCCAATTTCAAAAGTTCATAGCATTACCGAATTTGGAAATAACAACTTCAAAAACATACTAACCTATATTTTTTATAGCAAACATTCATTTGTCATCTTGTATCTCAAATGATTTAATTTCTTCGTTTCAATCCACCTATATAATTGAAATATCTTCTAACTTGCTTGATAAAACATTGAAGCAGAGAAATATTACAAATTATAAAAAAAAATCTTTTGCCAAATGATTCCATTTCTCTTGAAAACGTGTGAATTTTTGTAATGTTTCTCTCTTTACTTATATTATTGAATTATTATAAAGCATTGGTGAAGGTATTTGCCACTATTTAATCCATCACATAATTACCCAGAAACAAAAGGGATATTTCTATGGTATATCAATCAATTGAGTGCAATATATTTTTATTCATTTCTATAGCACCATCTTTAGCACAAAATTTTCACAAAACCATCATTAATAACCATGACTAACACAGCTTTACTGGTCTTATAATTGGCATATTACTGTTTTCAATTATTTTTTTTAAAACAAGAGATATTTTAACATTCTAATTAACTTTTAAAACAATATTGAAAATTAATTTCAATTGAAATCAACATTCTTATTAATATTATCATTTTCATTTAAAATTAATCAAATTAATTACTTCATAAAATGAACATAAAAACATCAAGTATATCTATAATATATAATATTTTTAAATAACCTAACACTTGTTTGATTTTTGATTTCATTTATGTTTCAGAATAGATATACAAATAATATCTCATTTAGGTTCTGAAAAAATTGCTGTCAATATTGTACTATGCCACTTTAAACTGTATAATATCACTCTATTAACGCCTAATTAAATTAATAAAACAAAACATTAACATAATTTTTTTTTAAGGACACGATTCGGTGATACCCCGACACGATGGGCCTGCTCTCTCGAGTGCCGCTATAATTGGGATAGTTATCGGTGGAGTCCTTATCATGCTAATTGTGGTAGACCTTCTCTTGTGTTGCTGTCGAAGACAAGGAGTCATAACCACTTTGTGCCACAGGAAATCTAAGCAACATGAGGAAGATGAAGCTAAATTAGGAAGGTTAGTCAATCTTGTGTTTATATCGATTTACTTTGGTTTTTAATAGTTTGTGATAATGTTCTTCTAAATTCAAATAAAATTTAGATTACAGCATTTTCTGAATTTTGATGTGTTCTGTATGTCAGTTTACAGATTGAAATTTACTAATATCAATCTGATTTTTTTAAAGAAATAATAAAACATAATACTCGTTTTGACCTTTAATTATTTCATAACTTATATTGTCAAAGAGCAAAAACCAAATTATTTTAAATCAATCAATTCACGGAAGAATCATATTTGAATAATCACTTGTCTTCCTAGTCTAGATATAATCACAATTGGTTTTTTCAGTCATGAAAGATAGATGAGATACATTATCACTTATTATTTTGGTGTTTCTATTTACTGTAAAATAATTATTGCAACTTCCGTTGCCCATTTCTTTCTATTCTTCCCACTAAGATTCATAAAATCTACGAGTATATTAATATTGGTAGACTGAATGCTTTGGGGTCTTCCTTTCTGCTAGTAAATATTATCAATACACAGGGAGTTTCACAAAAATATGTGAATATAATAATTATTCTGTATTTACCTCACATAGAGATTAACACTAGGTTAAGAAAAAGTTGTTATGATGAATCTTCACTTCGGAGGGTGATTTCTTTTCACATATTTTGTAACCAAATTAGCTGTTTTGAAATGAAACACATTAATTTCTTGTTTCGTAATGAAAAATATATTCTTTCCATTTGATGGATACAATTTTTTTTAAAAAATACTCAAAATATATTCCAGTTTATTATTTCATCATATCGGAGTAGTACAATAATGCCATGCTAAAAACATTTTCTTATTTAATGTATCCATGTTTGTCTTTGTTTTAATCCTTTATGTAATCTTTTCTGATAATTCAATCCTAATGATTCATTATTAATTAAAATGGCTATTCATATATTCTGTTGGAATGAACCATTTTTTTCTCATGTTCTTTCAGAATTTAATTGTTTCGATAGATTTTTTAAATCCTTCGATAGCATGTATTTGTTAGATATCAATATAGAATGTCAATGGCTAGATTTTAGCTCACCATTATAGCTCTTTCCTGTTTTACATCATACACGTTGTGTCATCAAACTTAGGCACTTTCATAATTTATTGGTGTCATCTTCTTCTCCATGTTTTTCTATGTAAATTTTCTAGTCTACATTGTCATAGATTTTAGTCATGCAGATTGTCAGAGCTATCATAAAAATCACTAATTCATTCCTATCCCTTTTTCCTGGGCAAATCAGAATTTTTTTATCATACCGTTATTAAAAGCATAAGTACCACCTTGAATTATCTTCTCATAATAACTTCTACCTTACAAATTTGATGTACCACTCAGAGCTTGTTAAATTATACTATGTGAACTAATTTATAACTTGTCAGAAATTTGATAGCACTATGTAAAATAATTTGGAATAATCGTATACTGAAATAAACACATCAAAATGTTTATACCAATAACCGTATTATGCTGGGTTTTTAATGACTATAATATATCAGATTTTTTTTATCGAAATATAAATATTTGTCCCAGTCTATACGGTTGGCGCTTCCCGCTCCCTTATTGCAGTAATAAGGAGCCAGTGGCACCTCCTTCACCCGCCCCTCTGCCACCCCCCGTCAAGCTCGCCACTACGCCAACGTAAGACTAACAAATCACAACATGGCTGCTATTTTATGTTTTCTTTCACCAAAATCATTCGCTGACTCACAAATGAGTCGATCGTCAGGTCAAATTAAGAAATACAATGACCCAGTCATTTGTTTTGGTTTTATTTATCAAAATTTATGGTGTCAATTGTCTAAAAAAAATATTTTTATTTTAAAGCTAAAGCGAAAATATTTCAAAGCAGCTCATCAAAGAGATTCACGGTTCTTATTCTTGTTTCTGTTGATATTGAATTTAAAAATGAGGTTGAAGAATGTCAAAAATATACTTTAATACATATCCTGGCAATCTTTTGAAGTTTTACATATTTTTTTTAAATAACCCCTAAATATAAAAGTTAGACACTACACATATCACATGATTTTAAAACTTTGAATAATTCATGAAATGATTCTGTGAAAGCAACATTAAATAGTAGTACATTATCATCATCATCATTTGTTAAAATACTACTTTAATGGCATTTTAATTCATAGCCCTGCCCTATGTTGTTGCATCTTTCAATACTTCATTGAAAGATTTTACTACATACATACACAAAATCCTTTTGGTGGTATTTTAATATTTTTTTTAATATTAGATCATTACAAAATGTATCACTGCTCGTTTAGATTCAGCGAATGGTTTTTAGCATGCTTTTGTATTTTAGTTTTGCCTTTTTTTTATTTCGTTTTGCACTCCTAATCTATTTTAATCAAATGAAGACATTATTAAGTTTCCAGGGAACAACGTATATTTATACAGTACAATAAATAAGATAACCTCTAAAAATTAATGTTTACTTTACAGCGATTGATGGTCAAAACCTTACCAATTCCTTAACATATCTACTTCATTTAATATTTGAGCATTGATTCCTCTTGGCTTCAGCCCTCAGCACAGAATTATTCACCATCCTGGTCAGTATCTCAGTACCAAAGTGTACTAAGATACTAAGATAATAAGGTATCATTAATCAAAACACCTAGATTATTCAGGTTCACTACCTTCTAAACAAAAAAATACACTCGCTTTATCGACAGATTATATTGTCAGCTTTAAATTACATATTTCAGTTATTTAATGTAAAGACATATGTAGTTGGAACTAAAACTCATTTATTTATTTTCATAAGAAATAAATTATCAACTTATAAAATCAAATTGTATGCTAAGAACACATTCTCAAAATCTCTGAATATTTCACAAGATTATTGAGGAACAATTTTTTAAAGATTTCTGGCACACTGAAGCTCAAATAATAACGTAATTATTTGTGTGTAATGTCTGCATATTTTACGTACAAAAAAATCGGCTGTTCCTAGGTTTATTGAAAGGTGACATTGGCACAAATTGGACTGTACATTGTCATAAAATGATGATAGTTCTAATTAAAATGTTACCAAAACAAAAAAATAACCAAAATTGATATTACTTAATAAAAATAACAAAAGACTTAAGTAATTTCAATGCCATATTATTTAAAAAAAAAATGAATGCCATTCTGGGTGTATTTAAAATCACTGTTTCAAATCTATGTGTAACTTGTTCCCACATTTTTTATAGAAGTAGTCTTTTTTTATGCGATATACTGTGGAACGCATCTACCACATAAAAAGTGGATTGACTGTATTTTGGTACACAAACCGTTTAACACCAAACTTCCTTTCATACAATCTCATTCTATCTTCCAAATATTTCTTTTGTATAATCTGCTCTACTGAAACTCATTTGATATATTATTGTCTTTTCCCATTTATGCTTCCTCCAATCGCCTCTGGTGTCACGCCACCTCATCCAATAGTTATGTACCTACCACGCCAATGTAAGAAACTAACACAATATCGATATCCATTTTCTCTCTCAAATGCATAAATAACACAATTATTGTCGCTGTTTTTTTATTTGTTTAGATTATAAACCTATCGATGTGAATAACTGTTCTGCGGTTATTATGTGTGCTTTTTTACTTCCAGCATGATATTTTTAACTAAACTTATAATGCAATTCGTAACAATGTAACTCTTTAGCCTTGGAAATGCTAGAAATGGCGTTAGAAAGCCGATCTATCTGCGCAAACTTTGATTTAAAATATTTAAATAAATCAGCAAATTTATGATGTTTAAGAGTGCATAAAATTGTGCTTTTGTGAACTGGTCATCAAATGTGAAATAACATTTTAATTAACAAATTAATTAAAAGGGCCCCATAAAGAAAATGTTAATATTTTGTTATTTAAGTTTTCGCCGATAGATTGGGTATCTGAGTCCGCACACTATCAGTGTACCGAGGCTAAAAGTCAAATGAATTTTTCATATTTCGCCTGTGTATTTTTTAATGAATGCTATGAATGCTCTGAATGAATTTTTCCACATTTTTTTTATATAAACTTAAGCATTTTTTAAGAAACTGTTGTCTAATCTTGAATATTTCAATATAAGTTTTGTGTTTGTGGCTAATTGACTGATAGTTTTGATTGCCATTTTGCTCAATAGCGATGCATGAAAGATAGTAAAAAATATCTATTGTAAGTAAAATTGCTAATGACGATTTTGTTTGTTTTGCAGAGATGAGAAAGAGCCTTTGAAAGATTGCAACGACAGATCTATGATAGGTAGCTCGATGATGCGCAACACTTCTGTCGAGTTCGACGGTAGAAGAGCACACGCCAAATCTGGAGAAATCATCGGCAAAAACTCAGCAGTGTAAATAGCTGTATTCCATTGAATGAATCGCAACCGACATTGTTTAAGATTACTTAACCTCGTAAATGAAACGATCGAAGCGAGAAAAATATGGACTATAAGAGCAGTTGCAAAATGTGTGCAGAAGACATTATTTTCCTGTGCCAAATTTCAAGCAACCTATTTACTCTACTAAACATCTTATTAACCGTTTTGAGAAAATTTTCATTGTGACATCACATCCTTTAATCAAAATCGTTTTGTTTCTATGCTGCTGTATTCTTTCTTTTCAATATCATTGTAAAATAGACATGATATTCAATATAAATAATAACATATTTTTAGTACTTATTTAACATTGAATTTATTGAGATCGGTTGATAATGCTGGCGATGAGCGAAACCGGTTCTGATCTAAATTAATTCAATAAGTACTAAAAATGTGTTGTTATTTTTATAATAATGCCATTTCACCAAGTATTGATAGTGAACACCTTTAAAGTGATAAATATTATTTGGCTGCTTACTTACAAATCCATCAATATCAAAAACTTTTTTATATTGTGTAGCAAATGTTTATTTTTTGTGTTACATTTAACTAGTAGATTTTAATAGATCTTCAAAACCACTGTTTCTTGCTGATTCTAAAGTACAACAGGAAGTAACATCTTTTCAATGTGAATGTAAATTTTCTCAACTGTTCTTTCTTGTTAGTTTAACTATTTCGCTTGCGGCGACTGAAGAATATCGTAAGAAGGGGAAAGACCAAATAAGTTCACATTCTTTATCTTATTAAGTGCATTAACACTGTGGAAATTCGCGGTAAATAAAACTTGTGTATTTTTTTTCTGTAAACTTCATTTTGATTGTATGGCTTGTAATGTACTGTGATGGCTTATTTCATTAGCATCACCGCTGATAGGGTCTTGCCCCCTACTTCTTTATCAAATTAATTATTATTGTAAACGAAAATATTAATTGTTATAGAAATAAAGTGCTTTTTCTCTGTAATCAAAAAAAAAAAATATATATATATATATTCACTAATTGTCTGTCAAGTTAATTATTATCAATTTTCTTTAATTATGACTTGTGATTTCGTAATATATATCAAAGGGTATGAAATCATGTATTCGAAAAAAAGTATTATTGTCAAATTGTATTTCCATAGGTGAATCGTTTTAGTAAATAAATTCATGAATCGGCTTTGCGAAACGGAGGAGATTTATTGGAAAACGAGACAGACCAAAAAATATATTTAACATTTTTATTATTTTTCGGTAGTTAAGACTGAATTCTATTCTTTGTAAAGATAAAGCTAAGACAAAATTTGTATTTTTTTCTATATACATATTCAAAATATATTAAATTATATCCACTGTTTAAGTGGAATTTTGATTTTTATATGGTATATATTTACAATTAAAATTAATTAGGATGTCTGTCTAAATATTTCATAATTTAACGTATTTCGCTATTATTCACATATACTGTAATATGATTTTTCAATTAAATGAAATTTGTTAATAACTGCGCAGAAAATTCATTTGGCATTTTTTATAATTTTTTTAATAATCAATACTGAACGTATAAAAATCCCTTCATTTCATTATTATTGGGTTATCCATAAAAACATGGAATGTCTCAGTTTTAAAAAAGGAACATATCTTTTGACAAATAATGACTATATGTCAAATTCACAAATACATAGTAATTATTAGTGTGTTGCTGTCATATTGCAGTTGTTTGTTGAGGGATATAATTATTTTAAATAGCAAATCATCTCAGATGTATTAATAGCTATTTGAATTAATTTCGAAAAATACAATTTTGAATAAGATAAAAACTGGTTTATTATTTTTAATTAAAATAATAATATAAGTTAACAACAGTACACAGTTTACATGACAGATTTGTTGGATATCACTTGTATTTTTTAATTTATATTTTTTGTATTTTTATAATGTCTACCTTATCAATTTTTATTTTAAGTATATACATATGTAGATAGCTATATTTCCATTTTTTTGGATATTATTGATTAGCTGTCAACAATTCTAATTCACATATGAAATTCAGCATGTCTTCGAGTTTAGCTCTCTATGCAGTCCTATGTCGAATCTCATTTGACATCGATTTTATTCCAGTGGGTCATATATCGTTTTTTTAGAGTATATGTTAAATACCTATCTACCCGTGACGGATACATAAGGGTCTTTTGGTGGCTGGCCAGCCTAAGCATCAACAATTACTCTTGCAGCGTGCATTTACAAATGGCTTGAAATCTATTACCAATATTTACTGTTATTCTAATTATTCAAATCCATGCAAAAATGCCTTAAATTACAAACAGACGTGTTGACATTATGCAAATATAATAATTTATTAAAAACAATATCGGTTTGTCTAGTATTACTGTAAATGTATTGTAGACCCAGTGGATATATTTATTTTGTACTGGAACACACTGGCTTGTCTAAAATATACTCTTAACTTTAAGAAACTGCAGCTTCACTGGATATTACGTGTTTTTTGATTATTTTATATTACCAATCTTGTTTTACCATATTGGTTATTTTAAATTCATTGGCAAAGAAATATATAAAATATCTTGTATAAAATGATTTTGAGCGGCATACACATCTTCTAAGTAAAGTATTATTTTTATATATAACAAATGTTCAGAAATACATGACCTATATTCAAAATATTAGAATAGTGAGTTTTGATTGCATGTGTATGAAAAAAAATGTATAATGTATTGTATTGTACAATATGAAATAAATATCCCTTTACAACTACATGCTAAAACCCTACATAAACATTTTTTGGCCTTACGTAAATTTTTGTATTATTCAAAGTATTGTATCCAATTATAATAAAAATCTTTTCCAACATCCGCAACCAGTATATACCAGTGTTTTTTAACAGAAGCATTTTTATTATAGTAGAGCGATTATTTCAGTTGATTGTGAAACGTGTGCATTCATTTTTCTGTGTGTCGTTTCCGAGTTCTTCTGCATTAAAATTAATTGAGTAAGAACAGTAGCACATTCATGAAATTCATTTTTTACTGTATGGTTTTTTTTCATGTAAAGAATGGTTTCAATAGGGTTGAGAAACACTAGTATATACAACATATATTTATATGTATCTATTATAATTTAAAATAACAGTGTACTCTAAATTATATTTAAGTATATTTTTATACATTATTTTATGCTTATTATAATGACAACTACTTTTTGGTTACTTACGTTTAAAGTAATTTTACTAGTCAAGGAATAAATATTTGTCTGATTATCGAAAACCGAAAGCAACAAGGCAGTTAAAGATTTTTAAATATTCATGTTACCTTTACAATATTTACTTTGATTTTGTCGATGTAACCTTTTGGAGCATACTTATTATAAATAATTAATGTTTGCTTAATTATTGTTGTAAATTAACTAAATAAATATTTAGCCATAAAAGTTGGAATATATGTAATTTTAAGCAGTGTGTAACTCATTTTTCAATTAAAAAGTTTTTATACAATAAATGCATTGTTTACTTGTGAAGTGGAAGATTATGCTTAAAAATAAATAAATTTTTAAATAAAATTGTCTTTTTTTTAAATGGGTGTGTCCCCTATGTCAAGTGTATGTATAGCCTTCACCCAGCTCCTCCATGAATCCCTACCACTCGCCAATTGCTTTGCTTCCTTCCATGGCATGCTAGTATTCCTCAGTTCTACCGAGTAATTGGCATGCTAGAAAATTTCAAAAACAATTTGAGACTACATGATGAACTACACAGATCTTTATTAAGAATTACAGCCGTGGAAATACAGAAATCAAACAAAAGACCTGCAATAAAATTTATTGTAAAGAGAAATAAATTACTGCTGGATCAACAAAACAAATTCAATGTTACAATTACAGATGCAGAATCTAGGAAAATAGCATTTCATCAAATTAGTCCAAGCCAAATTCCAATTCTTTCAAAAGTCGCCAACGATTATATGTATTTGCAAACCGACGGTGACAGCAGCGAATAATTCATATAAGTGAATACAATTGTGCATGTATTTTTTATAATCAATAAAGAAATTAAATTTTATTTGTAAATTGGTGGATTAAGACTTTGAATTATGTTCAAGTAACTATTTCATCTACACCTTTTTTTTTAGTTACGACCGAGCTTTTTTGTCTTCATTGTTTATGGTTCATAGATTTTGACGTTTGAATCTTGGTATTGCCAGCTACGATAAAAAAGTACTTTTTTCAGTGGTTTTCCTCTCACCACTTATTACTGATCACAGCAAGGTTATGAACACCATATCTTTTTGGTGTTATATGATATAATATAACTAATATCCCTCGTTTATAGATATCTCCTGACCATTTTACCAAAAAACACTGACCCAAATTAATTTTTAACTGACCATTTATTATTTTATACCAACTGTTTTAAGTATTCATTACTGACCATTTATTGAATTAGAAACTGACCAAATAATTAGTTGTCTTTTTTTTAAATCATACCCCACAAAGAAAGGGAACACGAAGACGATACATCATATCTAGAAAATTATGGCTCTATGGGGGATTGGAAAGGTGGGAAGGGATTTTAACAACACAAAAACCCATTGCCTTTGAAGAGTCTGGAAAAATCTGCTCAACGAAGGAAGCTAATGACGTAGACCACTGCACCACGGACTGAGTATTTAGATCAATTATTCTTTATATTGGTTGCATTCAACTGATAATTAATCAAGCAGCTTCTGAAAGGTGAAAGTATAGAAATGTACCATCATAAGTTGACCACCGTTCAAATTCGGAACTAAAATCGTCCCCATATAGTAGATACATTTAAAAGCCTTCGAAGTTATATTGTTTTAGTAAAAATATATTTACATGAAGATTTTGTTTCATTTATAGCTTGCATATAAAAATGTGTTAGTAAATTAACCAAATTGATTAAGTATTGCGCACTTTTTACACGATGGTGAGGCCCACACAAGCGGTCAAGTTATAATGGTACATCTATAAAGGATGCCGGCATATCATGGGACAAATCAAAACTATTGGCGGGTAACGGGGAATCATGGAGAGTATAAATAAAAACACATTTCTTCTCAAAAAAATTATATTTATAATACTATAATTAATTTACAAGGAATATATTACATCACTATCTAACTATTTTTATATGTAATTAAGTAAATATGGGGGAAATGTATCAACGATCCACACAAATCGCACAATATTATTTTTAATAAATACCTAGCTTTAGAGGACTGCTCATTTGAAATGCTATTTAATTTGAACAGTACAGAAGGACAAACAAAATAAAGATGAAAAATTTTGATCATTAGAGCACACACTACAGCTGCAAGATGAATAGAAATTTACTTAATTTTAGGCAATGACGGTATACAAAAATATATCATTTATTACGACACACAAAATTTTAACTGAATAAGTAAGAGAAAAGAAATCAGAGCTTGGATTGTTTCAATAAGAACTGGTACATATTAATCTTGAAAATAAAGTAGTGTTTTTGTGAATCCGATTCGTGATTCGTCACAAACACTTCAGGCAAATTAAAGTACACATGAAAGACAAGAAACGTATATTTATTATGTTTAGAAAATGCAATATAATCTATTTAAATGCTTCTCAGAATAACAATACTTCGGTAAGGTTATGATTAAAAAATAAAGAAATCATAATTTTCTGGAAGCAGTTCTTTATTTCGTGTGAATTGTTTTTTTTAAGTTGGTTCTATTATCAGATCATTCACATTCGCTTTGATATATCGTCCTAACCAAGCCAAAGGGGTTTAAGTAACATTTTGATGGTTCTGATTTAAATATGAGGTTGGGTTCACAAAAAAATACGTACAGCTGCCAAGAGTGTTCTTAAAAAAAACTCCAATACATGGAAAGAAGTGGTAAAGAAACAAAGCTGTTCCAAATGACACAATATTCGTTCCCTCTTTTTGCTCTCCTGAAATGTAACGATTTGTCACTAACGCCCTGCCCTCCCTTTTGGCTTGGAAGGGGCGGTATAATCATGTCTAAGGTATATAATATAAATTTCTACTCACATTTCATTTATATTCATTTAAATTCATAGAAATAGATTGCCCGAAATAGTAGATAATTAATTGCTTGTAATTTATGCTTCACACAAATAATTTAAATGAACCTTTTATGAAATGTAGAAGACAACATATGAATATATTATCGATTGAATTGACGTTTACTTGAATTGATGGAACTTTTTTTTGCTGTACGAATGGTTTATTATTGAAGCTTTCATAGTTTGAATGTACGTGTGCTGTTTATTAAATTGTGAAATCTATCACATTGAAGGTGCATTAAATAAAATTATTCTATTATATATGGCCTCCAACAATAGTTTACCTCTATTTAGAATGGTTCTAAATAAATCTATATGCCGAATTATAATAAATCAATCCAAAATGTTAAAACAGAGTGTGGAGTAAAGTTTGTAGAATTATTATGAAAATTGATTTACATAAAACAGTAAAAATATTATCTCTATATTTTATTATTTTACTGATAAGAAAATACATACTCTAAAATCAGTAAAATACATATGGCTCATATTTATTGTACATTTTCAGCTACCACAAACAAAAAAATGGTAATGGATGATGAGAGTTATTGTGTTGAAAAATCAATCAGGTTTTCATGTTTACAATTGATGAAGATCGCAATAAAATATGTGACAAGGAATGTTCAAAACAGTAGTTTCAAATAGCAGTAATTTTATTAGCAACAATATAATATATAAAACTTTAGAAATCATTACAGGAACTATTTTTATTGAAAGCTAAGGCTTCAAGTGGCCGAAAATGAAAACATTGTTTTATTTACTACCACAATAATTGCTGGGAATCACAATTATATTTTCTTCAAAATTATCAAATCGCTACATTGGTTTATTTTATTATTGCCTTATGAATATTTTCGCAAAATAAGAAAAACTCTGAATAGATTGATTAACATGTCAACAATAAAGCAAACACAGAAATGAAACAAAAGAATTATATTCCGAGTTCAAAAAAAAAACAAAAGAATTTAAATGTTTCTCAAATGATGTCAATCTTGCATTTTGTTTTTTGGTATTTTTTCAAAAAAACGATTGTAAAACGAGTGTAGTAACAAGTATGAAACATTGAAAATGTCATCAGTTTAATTCACTTTACTTTCACTGCAAAATTAAAAAAATGTTACGCGCATGATTGGGCCACAGTATAATGCCAAAGTTGATTTACAGAATATAAATATGAAATTTATTATTGATGTGTCAATTGATAGAAAAATCCCCACACCTTGGATGTTTAAAACCTAGAAGATTAATTGGATTCTGGAAAATGACGTTTGGTGGTGGAATAATTTGTGATAGAAACATCATTTCATAAAATTACAGAACTTAAGCAATTCTTTTTGAAAGAAAGCCAAAATTAAAATGGCATAGACAGATGCAACGCAATAACACACATAAAAGTAGAGTGGATTTAATAATTTTTACATTCTTTCATAGTATTGAAGTGTTAGCTATAAGTGGTCATTTTTTAATGATTATTCAGCATAGATAAGGCCAAATATATCAAAGATGAGCAGGTATACTGTGGTCAGCACAAAATATACAAATGAGCAAATCCATTAACTGAATATGTTAAAAAAAGCAAAGGAAATAAAATGCGGTGTCATAAATCAAATCAAACATAATTACAACTACAGTTTTGAGATATTTATCATTTGTTCAATATTTTCATGCAACTCTTAAAGCAGCCAATAAATTATTACAATATTTCCTTACAAAAATCTTACATCACTAGCAATTAATGATAAAAAAATACTCTAGACTAGAAGATGCGATACAGATTAATGTCTTATTGGATTAATATCAATGGTATGATTCAATCTAACGAATTCAAATTATTACTAACGATTCATCTCACATAAAAAACATTATTAACAGCACCAAACGTGCGTCACTATTATTGTTAGCTTGTACATCATATTTAAATGTTTATGGATACACAATTATATAATTCATCTTTAATATATACATTTCTTTTTTGTCTCAAACGTCAAATCATTTCTCTAAATACAAAACTCCATTCAAAATTTATTAGAACTAATGTGTTTTAAACAAAACAAAAAATTTCGAGATTTTTATTGCTACAAAAAACAAAATTAATGGTTTTAGTTTACGTTGTGCACTTTCACGTAAATTGACCAGTATGGTTATATACAGGGCTGTAGAGTTGGAGTCGTGGAGTTTTGGCCGGAGTCATGAAAAACTTTTGAAAAGTTTGAACTTTTTATTTATGTGTATAGCATGTGTATAGTATAATATGAAAAATTTGGCTTTTGGCCGGATTGTTTGGTTGATCTTTAATTAATATTTTGTTTTTCTCATACACATAAATAGGAAAGGTAAAAAAAAATTGATAAAATTAACCTTTTTTAGCCAGTCATATTTATGATCAATGTTGGAGTAGGAATCGTAGCATAGTATCTTAATCATGAAACTGCAATCTTTATGAAAGACGTGCCTCTTTTTAGAAGAAGTGTGATCAAACAAAACAGATCAGCATATTCCAGATGGTGGAAATGAGCTGCATCTGATGTCATAATCTATCTGCTTTAAATGTTGACTGTATTGATATATTGAGGCCTGAAAAGTGCATATTAAAAGAGTATTTATAACAAATAGTTATCTATTTTAGGACTGATTGTGCCAACCATCCTATCGCCATTTGTTAAATGTATGGATCTGGTTTACAGTGGTGAAAATGCCCAGCATTGTTGGCTCACAAAAAATTTTGTTTCTTTAGCACTTGAAATTTTATCCATTACAAAATTAGGCTCCGTTCTCTGTATTAAAAAAAAACTGCACATATGCCAAAACCGTCATAAAAAGAATGAATAAGAACATTACGTTTACGTGGACTTTCACCAGTTATACCAGCTTATATGGACTTACCGGGTGTTTACCTGGAGTTAGAATGCGAAATGGACGTTATGATAAATAATTTAAGTAACTCATTTTTTTCATTCATAAACAATATTCATTAAAATGACAGAAACAGTTTTTCGACAAATACATGAAGACTTTTAAAGGTGGATTTCTTTTAATACCTGAAAGATTGCGACATTTTTTTTAATCACAATTTATGTACACACTATTATTGAATGAATACACACAAATTATTTTTGTGAGACTAATGGAAGATAGATATCGTGAAACAAAGACTAACTATACTTCATGAGAAGCAAATAATAAACAACCCGAATAAATGCAAATACAAACTTTATACTAATACTAGTATGCAGGTCTAATAAATGATGTTATCCAACTGAGAATTAAATGAACAGAGTTTATGAGAAACAACTTAAATTCTATAAAACATAGTATGCGGAGAAATAAATTTCAAAAATACATTAACCAAATGCACTCACACCAAAGTTAATACAAAAAACATTTCAAGAAATCGTCGAACACAGCTATTTGAGTCACTGTGAAACGATTTGTCCCGCATTGGTCATATAAACACGCTACCCTATTTAATTAAATAATTATTTGAACAAAAACAAACTAGAGGCTAATAAAACATTGCACAAGAGCTCGATACAGAAAATCCTGACCAACTGACTAAGCCCTAAGTTTTAACTGCGGTACATTTTGTTTCATTGTTTTTAAAATAGTTTCCCGTGGAGGAGTTTACAACGAAACTAATTAATAGAGAAGTGTTTAAATTATAGCTACACAATTTCCAGAGTGTCACTTCTAAATTGATCATCATTTAAGACAGTGGGAAGCTGTTCAGTCGAAGCGTTCTACAATTTTTCCTGGATAATTTGAGGAACTAAATTTGATGTCAATAGAACTGTCGATACTTTGGCAAAGTTAATACTTAATTTCAATTCAGGGGCAACTTTGTCTTCGGCTTCCAGCACAAAATTTTCTTACCAACTTTAGGTAGTATGTATATGTTTCACTGATAGTGTAGAAAAGACGTATCGAGTATATTAATAAAATTCGATTGTAAATCTAAAATCATACCTACTTTTAAATACATACAAGTAGATATGGTTGTGATTGTGAAAATATAGGGTGCCACATTGAGAGCGCAGGATAAAGTTTTTTCATTCGCTTCATTTAAAAAGTTTTGAGTTTTAATTCAATCTTGTAGGAATTTTGATTCAAATATTTCACTTTAAAAATTCATTGTAAGATGCTATTTGAAACATCCAATTCTTGTGAACGATGATGGAGAAGTTGTGCTAAGGATTCATTTAGACTTACTGCGGCAGATGTTTTCAAGAGAAAGCCTGCTACAAAAACACATGGATGAACTCTTGTCGAGTATTGAACCAGTTTTGTAAAAAAATTGTAATCATTTTCATTACAGCCAGAGAAACCTAACTCAACAGGTTACATCAGTAACCAATGTTACCTATTTTTTAAGAGATACAAATTATTCAAATTCTCTCATCTTCATCTTTAACGGCGATGCTTTGGCTTACTGATTTATTTGTAAAATATAAAATAGTAATTTATTATAATGTATTGTTTTAAGATTTATTGGAGCTATGAACAAGAATGTGAGTTTAATGGATACATATTGAACTATCTTCGTATCCACTTCTATTGATATGCCTCTTTGACAAGTAACATTACACATTATTTTGTATCTAGTGGCATTCTTAACTCAAAACTGGCTTAAATCGAATTATGTTTCTTTTACCCTAAGGGGCCGATTACAAAGTGAGATTTAACAATAGCATTTAATTTAATACGGTAAGAAAAATAACAATGTATTTTAGTTCTACATAAATTATTTTATATATTTGTTGATAGCTATTTCGGCTTACGCCTTCGTCAGAACTATCATCTGTCAGTCAGAACGCTTCACATTTACTTTAGTTGCAAGATTCAAAAATGGCACATGTGAAATTTTTAAAGCTTGCAACCTAAGAAAAAGAAAATGGCTTGTAATTTAGATCCGGCACTCTCATTGGGCCACCCTTTAAAACTAAGTGACAAATTAAATTGGTTAACTTTTCAGAGGGAAGTCAGTTATTTTTGTGGATGTTACGGATAATTGCCGTTTGGTTTAATACAGTTGGCGAGGTGATGCTGTACTCAAAACGAATAACACGTTACATAAATAATTCATTGTCAAGTAAGGCAAACTCACATCAATGTCAAGAAACAAGAGTGCTTTAGACAGGGTAATGCAAACATCAATTATCATTCACAGTGTGGTAACCTGTAAAATTGTTTACCTATGAAAAAATTATTACAAAATCACAGGGTTTGGTGCGGGGGGTCACCGTCCCGGTGCCGACAGTCGGCGGCCGCACGCAATGGAAGTAAGATTAAGATGAAGGAATAATTTCGACGGCTCCTCGCACGTGTATAAGGTAAAATTTCAGACTTCGATACCGTCGTTTGAGCCCTTGT
Organism: Himalopsyche kuldschensis; assembly: GCA_028554975.1. Lineage (NCBI taxonomy): Eukaryota > Metazoa > Arthropoda > Insecta > Trichoptera > Rhyacophilidae > Himalopsyche > Himalopsyche kuldschensis. Next base: position 5,130,891 of record JAHFWI010000018.1, on the reverse strand, counting down.
GGGGATTTTTGGCACGTAATTTGTTTTCCTCGTTCATTTTTGGCTTCTCCGTTCTCGTGTGCCAGACATAGACCTTTGTGCACATGTCGGCCAGCGGCTCCAGCTCCTCCCTCGTAATGAGCTGGCGTAAGATCTCGCTTTCCTACAAAGGGAATGAAATAAATCAGTAATAGACCAACATGGGTCAATCAAGATCATAAATCACCTAATTATCTATATTTTTAAGTATAAAATGCTAGTCTACAATAAATGCCATATATTAGCCGATACATCATCGCTGTGCGGCGTTTCTTTTATGGTCAGTCTTTCGAATACATTAACCGTGATCGGTTAAACGTAGGAGGATTTTGAACGCAACGTTTGGTGTTTATTATAGACTAGTGTCTAACTAAAAACTTTAACCAGTTTCGAGTGGCAAATATTCATACAAATTAAATGTCTATATCGACAAATTTTTCAAAATATTTTCTTTCCTTGTACCACAATTTATAGAACACCAAAATAATTGGTTTGGTTTGGTTTTTCAATAAAAAAAAAAAATACTATATGAAGTCAATCTCTTTAAAAAATAAATCACGGAACTGCGCCCATTATTGCTGTTTCAAATTGGTTCAAATCTTCAACCATAAATCACTCACCTAATTACAGTTAGGAAACACAAACTATTCAATACTTATTACTTTGTTTTCAAAACTTCACATAAACTTCAAGTTGTAAATTTTAAAACATAGATAGCATAATCTTGACACATAAAATAAGTTACTCTTTTGTTTATAGAGGACTTATAGAGCAGAATTGGTAAATTTCTCATTCCTTGGCTTAAAAATAATAATATGTATGTCAAGGAGAATCTGTGAAATTGCTTATTACATAGGACGGTCAAAAAATTGCCTAATTCATGAAAAGTGCAAGCCCATTGCTATATTCTTGAATACGACACATTGATATACACAGAATTATATGCACATCCAAAATAAGACAGTATGTGGAATACTTAAAGTGTCAACATGATGGTTGTTGGATTCAATTGACCCAGAAATGTTCAACTTCTATTTCTAAATTGATAGGTTATAAAAATAAGGATTCAGAAGCCAACTCTGCTCCAATCGAAGATAAAAAGAATTGTATACAAGGTATGAGTAAATTGATTGTCTTCCGATTTGCGTAAGCACAAGAATGGCCTGTGAAATTTATCAGTATATTGCGTTTCGTTATCAAATCATTTAAATATATGTAGGGTAAATGATGGTGTAATACCCATTCCAACACCAAGTGACGAAAATAGAATTTCATGTTTACTTTTATCATGATTTTTTAAAATTAATTATTGCTTAGTTACTTACTTTGTGCAATTAAACAAATTATTTAGGTGAGCAACTTATTTGTCATGTTTGTTTGATATAAGTATGTAATAATATTTGAAGCATTCATTGCAGTACTTGGTGGAATATACTTGTTAATAGGATTATGTAAAACAATTCAGACAACCTTTATTACATAATTAAAATTGGAGACAAAATTTTAGGTAAAGTTGACCCCGGTTTAAACTCTGATAAACTCCGCTGAGACGTGTAAATGACTTGACTGTACTGTAAGCTCGGTAGTTTACCTGATAACCCGCTTGGACTTTATGCGTGAAGACGGCATTCGGATGAATCTTGATAAGGCTGAGATGGATAGCGAAGCCCGCCATGTCGATGGGGAAGGGTCTCTCCGGTCGCCAGACACTGTTGAATCCGAGTACATGCTGGCCGAGAGAATCCACCACAGGCCTTTCCACCATCATGCCTCCGACTAGTCCCACAGGCCAAACGCCGACTTTGCGGACCTGCCTCATCTGGAAAAATAGCAATGTCAATAATAAGCATCAGGCATGAAGAGTAGATATTATTGCTTAAGTACTTTTGGTTCCGATTGCCTTTCATTGTTAATCATATATAAATTAATCAAAAACTGTCAGTTATTGCAGATTTTATGAAACATTCTTGTAATGGTGTAGTGGTGAAATGGTGCACTGATCCCCCATTTATATTCAAGAAATATCAAAATAAATTAACTAATTTAAAATTCCTTGCATGGCAAGCGATGGTGTACAGGGGGTGCATTTTCTGTCTTGTCTCAAACAGAGTTGAAGCAGTAGGCAGAAAAAAGATTTTGTGGATGTCACGCCAGTATTTACCATGCCACATGCAAAATTTGTTTCAAGAATATTGGTATTTTTTTTTTACACTCCTAAAAATTCTGGTCAACGGCTGCCACTGCCTATAGGCAATACAGAATCTAAATTAACATAATATTTATATTGTTGTCATGTATTGCACTTCATTTTTACAATAAACAATACAACATTCTGTAGGTGTATTATTTTCAAATCAACCGCAGAATCATGGAATTCGGAGATGGTTGTAAATGATAGAAAGAAATCATGTATGATTGATTGTCATATCTAGGTAGTCATTGGATCTAAATCCATACATATTCCAATAGTAGCAATATAATACATGTAAAGCCTAGATGGTATTCATCCTGGCAATTCTAGCATGGTGATTTATGTTTAAAAGCATGTATGTCCATTATATAACACCCATTCTTTTCTACCCCAAAAATGGGAGTAGAAAAGGTGATTAACCAACTATGTACTATCATTATTGTCCTAGCCCATCACTCTATTGCAGTGGTTCTCACGTGAAATTTGGCTGTGGCCGCATCAGGAACATCAGCAGTCCTACAGAAATGTCTGGTGGCCGTACCAAATTTTTGTGTCGAGTCCTTTTGCCAAAAAAGACCTAAACATGTGTGTGTTGAGTTTTTGCTAACTAGCAATTCTTGATGCACGATGCAATGCATACAAAACATTTTATTTTCAGTGTCTTTGTTGAGAAATTAAATTATAAAAACCAATTTTTATTATATATCAATATTAACTATAAATCTGTTGGTGGCCGCACATGAGAACCACTGCTCTATCGTTACTCTCTATTAAAATGAGAGGTTGAGTAACTGTATAATTGATATTTTTTCTAAATGTATAATTTCATATCGTTTTTGCATATTTCTATTAATTAACAGGAAAGCAATTAGTAGTAGGTATAATTAGTTCATAGCAATTATAAATTTACTTGCTCTGCTAATTTCACACTTAATCTTTTAGACTGCATTGTAAAATAATAATATACAACAATTAAAACTGACAAGGTGTAAAACAATAAAATAGCATTAAGGCATGAAAAGGCCATTAAGTGAAAAGGATTAATTATTTTAATCAGTGCTGAACAAAATAAAATGATTTTTAGCTTTAGTGTAAAAATATTAAAATTCACGCAAACATGTAAAAATAAAAATAATAATACATTTTTATTATTATGTCTTTCCACCAAGTATTGACAGTGAACACCTTAAAAGTGAAATACATGTAAGATAATAATTTCATGATTTCGGACATTGAAGCAAAAATATCGTTTTAAAACTGGTTTATTTTATTTCGATTGCAATGTTGAAATAAAGATCATATCATTTTTATAAATTGCAATCGTGTAACCTTCTAAAAATATTTTTTCAGGGAAATGGTTCATACAAATAAAAATGTTTTATTAATGATCTAATGATTCAGCTGATATTTTTTGACTTATTAGTAAACTGAGATTGATTGTGTGCTTATCTTGTTATATTATTATTAATATTTAAGTATGATTAGGAATCATTCATATCAAAAATAATAAAAGTATTGTAAAGATAAAATCGTCCGTCATATAAATTATTCACAACTACCAAATTGTAAAAATGATTAAGTAGGCAAGAATTCTTTCTTTTTTTTATAGCCATTTTCCTTAGTTTCCACATTGGAACATATGGACTCCTAATGGCGCCTTAAGAGAACTTGTCAGACGTTCAATATCTCATTTCAGAGAGAGTAAGGATATATGTAAGTAGAAAAAGTAGAAGAGAAGAAATATGGTAGATGTATACAGATGCAAAGGATGTCAACCCTTTGAATCCCGCGAATATATGCGAAGAATCCCAGAGGTCCTAGTTTTTTTAACACGTTTTAACAGCATTTGTTTTTTTTCTTCATTTAAATGCTCTTACAACCTTTTTAAAACAATTACTTATCACACTATTGGTACATGACATTGCAAAAATATTAACACTGATAGTTAATATTAACTGAGATAAGTAATATAATAGTTTTTTTTGCAAAAAATTCCTTCCTATTTTTCGCAGACACTTTCCAAAATGGTTTGAGATCAAAAGAGTTAAGGAAGGCATTTGGATATTTTGCTGTTAAAGTCGATAAATATTTAACTCAATCCTTACCTAGACATAAAATTATTTAATTATGAACTTCATACTAAAAAAACAGTGACAACCATCATGAAGCGTGTTATCATTGCCTTTCAAGATAGTGATATAAATAGATTATAGGCATCTATGGCTTTGTTAAATTTAAATGTCTAGCTGGCTTCCTGTTTTTAAGAATTTTCTTTATTAAATATGTGGGTCAACTGCGGTTGTTTTTAAGATTGATACATTTTTTTTTACATTTTATCATGTTTAATTACAGGCCATCTTCTACTGTAGGAACACTTATCGTATTCAGGATGAAGTGAGCCAAGGCTCCACTGCGACATTGCATCGCCAGCATCTTCAACTGACAACATTTACATTAAAACAGAGCTATTTATATTCAACAATTGACATAGGAAAAATAACAAGATTTATGGATAATCATACATAAGTTGTCGATTAAAATGTTGTCAATTTCTTTCAAATAAATGAACACAAATCGAAAATCATGAATTAGTCCCAAATTAAAAAGGGGCCAGGCCAAGTGAAACAGTTGGTTGCGTTTCCAAATTTAAAAAAGGAAAAATTTAATTTTGGTGTTGACACCAGAGTATATATTATCATTTTTTTTTTATTGCTGGCCATATGCAAAATGGTTGAGGACGCAATGAATTCTTGCTCTCAATGGATGACTGAGTTATGCTTAAAATAAGTGGACTTATTTTTCAATAACACTGGTGATCCATACAGCATGACTGACTAGAATATGAATAAAAATTAAGTAAAGAGATAAGAAATATCATTTTAGAATTAATATTAAAACAGTTATTTATCAGACCAGAGATAATAGATATGTGGCAGGTATTAAAAAACACTAGCAATTGGCAAGATAAAATTGAGATAATACTGATTGGATTTAGAAGCAAAGTTATTTGGTGCAGTAAAATATAACTATCCTGGGGTTTTAGTAAGTAAATTGGCAGTATTCTGCAAAGAAATATTGAGCAACTGGCTTATAAGTAAAACTTTTTGACCTTGCACAACATATAATTTTTTTTGCACAAGCCAGTGGAGCAGTGTTCCCTCTAAGCCACGATTAGAAAGTTACGACTCAAGTTGAAAGAAAGACAAATGAGGAAAACATCTGGGACACTTTGATATATGTACTAATCCAGTGATCGCCAAACGGTCGCTTGCGAGCTACCGGAAGCTTATGGTGTAATTTTCAGTAGCTCGCGTAGGATATTGTACCATATTTATAAATTTGCCTAGGATCAATTGTATTGTTCGTCTGAATTGAGCAGTGCAAATTCAAACGGTTTTCAGTCTTGCTTCCCGTTGCTCGTCTGTTTCAGAAGATCGGGCTTGAGTAGTGCGAGCTCATAGGTGCAATAAAAATTCTGTATTGAATTAAACGTCATTAAAATAGTTTCTGAGCTTGTTCTCTAAGATGCTTTTTAGGTAGAAAGCTAACATTGCTTCCCAAGCCCTCATATATTTATAAGTAGCTTACTAGACAATTTCAATTTCTGAAAGTAGCTCACATCCTTATTGAGTTTGGAAACCATTGTACTAAACCATTTTATTGAAACATAGTTATCACGTAATGTTTCCTTTGTTATTTTTTTTTTCCTTTTATCAAACGGACAAACAGCTTTCATTTTGAATGATAAGAAACAAAAGTGGGTTGACTAATGTATATATTACACATAACGAGATATGAAATAAATGTAGGCGATATGGAGCCGTATGCAAACAAACGGTAATATCTGTTTGTTAAAAACAATTATTTAATAAAAGCACGATTTAAATGTACATTATTGATTAATAAAATCGAGAGAGTATAGGACATATTTGTATTCAAATAGGAATGCTTTATTTGTCATGATAACCTCCATGAGTTTATTTAAAATAAACAGCCACTTCAAGCATTTCAAGAGTGCGGATTAACCATTAGAATCGGCGCACGTATGCGACGCCTGTAGTATGTCAACTATTATCTATTGCCATTCTCATATTTCTTATCAAAATTTTACTATTTTTTCACATATTTAAACTAGCCATATAAATCAGTGATTTTTATTCGTAACATTATTTTTATTATATGACATGTAGTATAGTTAATAGTTTATATATAAAAATAAAAGTAATATCACCGAATTTAAAAAGTTATTGATGAAATTCTGGATTGAGAAACTAATGTTTTGATAATAATAACATTCAATCAATTGGAAAGATAAATTACAATTTCTGTAGATATTTTAAATGTGACATTGTTAAAAATAATTAAGAAGCTCATAAAAAGGGCGAAACACGTGTAATTAGTGATAAAACTCATGGGGAAGAACAAAAAACAAATTTGGTGTTGATTTTGTATCAAATACCTTCAGTTGTTCTAAATTATAAGATAAGTTTTATAGTGTACCTCATCGAATATTTTGAGCGAATATGTGTTGTCATCATCCATAAAGAACACGACGCCGTTGAGCTGGTCATCGGTGGCGAGATTTTTCCGCAGCCAGTCCAGTCCCGCGTTCCTCTGTTCCACTCCGCGTGCCTTCATCCAATTAGGTTCCTTTGTTATTTTTTCAATACACACAGGTGCAGGCAGCGGAAGCATACATTCATTTCGGAGAGATGAACAGGGTTTTTGGGGAAATGAAAAACAATAAAAGGCGATGAACTAGCGTTGCCTAATAAGAAAGCATCAAACGAACATTATACATAAAGGGACGGTCAAAAAATCACAAAACATTACACTGCATAAACGAAATCGACCGGAAAGAACTGTCCGCTGCACTTTCGGTCAGGCACTTTTCGTTAATTTAATTAATTGCAATCCAAGAAAAGGCTAACGAATTAATGTAAATAATACGGCCTGCGTCAAATTGAAGCAAAAGATTAAGAAAAGTATGTTAAGCAAGAAAGATTGTGGAATTCATTAGAGCAAAATAGAAAAGACCCAATCGTAGGAATTCCACTATTTAGTTTCCTTAAAACTTCTCCTTTTGATTGACGACCAAAGTAGGTGACAAAGATTTTCTTTGGAGAAATGGCAATTGATAAATGGTACAGAGCTATAACTGTATTAAAATGGGAATGGTTTGTGTAATGTATGTTTTTAAGACATTTATTTGTCTTTTGAAATAAAAATGTACATGTTTAGTGGTTTCTATATTATGTTTTGACATTGAAAATTAATCAGTTGGGATTCGATTCTAAAAAAATTAATTCATCGCAGGTGGAATGGTATCTCAAAGCCACAATTAAGCAGTACTGGTAAAAGTTATCAGTTAAAAAGCGATAAATATGAAAAGACTCCTATCAAAATTTATAAGAATATGATTGATATTGATAAGAATTGAAATTCGATAACAAAATAAATGGCGAACAGAGAGAAAATACCATTAAAGGAAACATGCTTATTTGATTCCAGATGCTAATATTAGGGAATACTATCTACTACTCTAAGCTAATCAAAAATTAATACTAATTGTGGATTTGAAAGAGCCTCGATATGTAAAATAAGCCTAGCCTAAGTAGTCATTTCTTAAGGTACAAAATTTTAATTCTTAAATATTGATATAGGTGTCTTATTATCTATTGATTATGTACACATTTTATTGATAATTATTCCAGTGTTGCCGGATGAAAACATAACTATGGCTAAGTGTCAAAATAATTAAGGATTTATCAACAGTTTTATGGTGTTAACTAATAATTCCCAGTGGAAAAGTATTATACAGATGGAGACAAAACATAATTAATTGTACCATTGGACAATGTTGTCAAATGATCAATTCTGAAGTTGATATAAAAATAAAAAGGGATATTTTTATTTGGCGGTTTGACTTTTTCGAGTAAAACACAGTTTGAAAAACCAATCAGTACTTCATAATCCGTAGGCAGGGAAAATTTATATTCAAAAAATATTTATTTTGGCAGATGTCTAAATGTCTTTGCTTAAAAACTTTTTCAGTAGAAAACTCTGCATAATATTTACGATCCAGCCATAAGTTAACCATAGTTTTGTGTAAGAATTATTTTTGATAACATTGTGTGAAGACTAGCTAATAATTTATTGTAGTATAATGTTATTTGATTATTGAGGGAATGTTTCTGTATTGTGTATTAATGCTCTGTAAATGCAACAATATGTTAGTAATATAAAAGGAGATCTGCCGTGGAGGTTTTAGTAAATAGTAAGTATTCATGCGGTGCTCAAAGTGTACTCTCGGGTGCGGTTTAAAGTTGTTTTTAAATTGGTGTGTATTTACAGTCATGTAGCCATTATATATGCAGTGCCTGGGTTTTAAAATATATCAATATATATATCACAGAAGAATAACACAGTTAATAAAACACTGTTTTCAAAACAAGACACAAATAGTATGAGGTGATCAATTTTTAAAATAGACACTTGAATCGCACATCGGCCAACTTGCACAAATTTTAATCACATAAAAGATAAAGTTATTGGGTATTGTTATGTGTTAGTAAGCATGTTTGCAGATTAAGTAGTCAATATGTTTTCCCCAATTGAAAAGTCTTACGTCGATTTTTTTTATACAGATAACAATTTTAAATTACTAACAGTACAATCTGCATCTCAAGGTAGTTTCAAAATTCTCACATAAGACTTGCATGGACGATTTCAAGAATCGGACCCCAGAATGGACATTTACAGGGACATTTTTCAAGTACACAAAGATGAATGTCAAACAGAACAGAGCAGACCACTCATGGCACACACCCATTGGATTTGAGGGATTCAGCGGTTTTAAGCCAATGGGTATAAAATATATTCATCATTTCCTAAACTGTAATTTAGATAAATTAATTTCTTGGTCGTTAAACTCTAGCCAGTTAAATCTCGCACCAAATCAAATCAATCGCTTATTAAAAATTACACTACAAAATGAGATAAATTTTACAAATTATTAAAAAAAAATTCTATTTCCAATTTTATGGAGAAAATTATGAATCAAACAACTAATACTGCAATTGATCAGTTGAAGAATACCGGATAAGGAAGAATATAATAACTACAAAAATCTATTATTATACTAATTTAATTTGCTTTTTAAAAGCAATCAAAAATTATAAATAAACAAATTTTTGATAAAAAGTATTATAACAAACTTTTACTAAAGATTCAAGAACAAATTGAAGGCCAATGTTGTTTATATGAATATTTTAAGATTCAAAATAAACACTTGATAAAAAAAATTCAAAACAAGGCAAAAAAATACACTATCAACTGTGACATTATTAAATGAATAATTTTCTAAAAAAATTCCTAACGTTTAAACCATTAGTATTATTGAGCTTTTTTACATTTTATTTCTATATTAATGAATAGTTATAATTATTACAAGTACATAAGGTACAATTTATTTAGGAAGTCCGGTGTATAGGGTATATAGTTAGTCATATATCCTGTAAAATTGAGATAACACTTCAATCGGCCAAAGAATTATTATCTACAAAACGCACATTATTATTTATAGTAATGAATCCAGACTTTATTATAATTGGATCGTATTCAAATGTAGCCGACAACACACAATACCTTCACATACAGCATTGAGAATATATAGTCTATCTCTTTTACTCTGCAGATTTGTATTTCATCCGGTGGAAAAGTGTGGAAGCAAGCACATCTTTTTAATGTCAGTGCTATAGATGTACATATCATCATTAATTGACGCCGTCGAATTCGGAACATAAATTGTTCCAATAGAGTGCATATCTTCAATAGCCATTTAAGATGTATTTTTTTGATTTAAATATATTAATGCAACGATTTTTATTCATTTATATCTTACATATTAACATGTATAAGTGAATAATCAATGTTGGTCGAGTATTGCAACACTCATGCGCTGGTGGTGACCTCGCTAACTGTCATGTTATAATGGTACATCTATAGTAATGAGTGTAAGTTATAAACACAATAGACTTGTGGATACTATAATTGTGGCCTTCGTTAATTTAAATCAAAAATATGAAGATAAGATAGCTTTAGATAAATATTTCAGATTATTTTTAATCCCTCGTAAGTGTTGTGTAACACCTTAAAAACGTTTCTTCACAATTGAAATGGTTAAAATAATAAAATGCTGCTATGGATATTGTTCAAGCATTTAGTATTGCCGGCTTTCATTGTGACTATAACAAGAAGCAGTAGTTGATTTTATTTTTTAATATCAGAGAATTATCCGAAGCATCGTTGCTTCATACAAAGTATTTATAATACTTATAGGTTTAATATTGTATACTGACTGTAGGTTTCAGCTGTTTGTTTTTCTTGGTCCTAGCAACCAAGTGAGTATACTGAAGCGTAGATTGCTTGAGGAAATTTTCAACCAAAGGTGTCTGCGTCTCAGAGTCTTCAATCACAATCCAATGGAAGTTTTCCAACCACATTAATGTTTGAGCAAGCCTGCAATAGTAGAAAAATATTATCGCAATGAAAAAAATAGTGTCACATGTGACACCAACTTGTTTTGGAATCTGTACAGGGCAAACATTCAAGGCCACCATAATTGGAAAGAATGCAGTTGACAAAACAAGGAAATTCACATACATACTTAAATTAATCACACTCAAATAAGTTATTTCTGAATTTGTTATTTAGCAAGAGTTAATTGACATTTTCAAAAATATGCTATAAATACAAAAGAAGTTTGAATGTTTTCACTAGAGATAAAGGGTTATGGGGACATTCCAACAATAACATTTTAATTAAAAATTATTCCAAGTCATGATTCCATCATTAAAACACTCAGTGCAGTGGTTGTTGCATCAGTGGAATAATATTCTGGTTTGAGTTTAACAAACCGTGACATTTACAAGTATGTGTTAATCGGTTAATAAGAATAACTAAACTATTGAATGCATTATTTCTATTGTGTGCATTGTGGCACATTAAAAATGTTATGTGCCCTAACTGGGGACATTCAAATTTAATGATATATATAAATAATAGCAATAATCATGTTCTCATTAAATCAACACAATACTATATTTTCATACCATATATGTTTCGCTTTCAGTTTATGTGATGTATAAAAATGAATGCTTTATATAAAATTCAACTTCGTTTAACAGGAAAGATGTCTGGTTTAAATAAATATTTTTTATTAGTATGTCATGTATATAAATTTAAATATTGAATTGATTATTTCCATAATTTAAATACTAATAAATTCGTTTACAATGAGAGATGCAGCCAAGCTGCTGATTGCTTTTCAATATTTCCAATATTTTTAGATTATTAGTGAATAAATAAATTACATTTGAATAGAATTTTATCAAAAAAATATTGACTCTCATATTCATGACAGATTTGAATTTAAAATTTTATCAAGTTGCTTTCAAGATTCAGTATGTTTCTTGCCACTCGTTTTGCTATGAATAACCGTTAAAAATGTATTCTCCAGAACTTTAGAATTAAATGGATCAGCAAATTTAGAACAGACCATGCTCATTTCAGCGAAAATCTTTATCACATGCAGCAATATGACTAAGTATGCGTATTGCATCTTTTGGGAATACCCAGATATGACACCAAAACATCAGCCTGATCTGCTGGCCCAATCAGATAAGTATCTCGTGTAAATGACAACACACTCGGAACGCAACCCGATAATACATCACTGGCTGCAGAAACTCTGAGATTAATTTTGGCACTCTACCTCTCTACAAACTAACAAGTCCAGTATCGAAAAATTGTCTTCAGACATTTCTGGTACATACTAGAAGCATGGAATAAACATGGTGGAGTACTTTTTAGAAGGTATTGATTTCTATCTACTATTGTTCAAATCTTAAATTATATTGTTTTTATTAATTAATTTGAATTACTCTAAAAGAATCGTGTTGGATGTTTGAGTGCGTAAAAATATGCGGAAGTGTTATTTTAAAGATATGTGCAATAATTACAAGCTATTTTATTTTTAGATGTAACACAGATAATTCTAAATTTAAATGATTGAACAACGACCCACTTTATGATTAAGATTGAGAATCCAAGTCACAAAAGTTGTAATAATCGCTGTGAGACTGCTATAAAGAGCGATTACGAAATGAAGTTTCATCAATTCAAATAAATTGACAGCTCCCGTGACGTGAATTTGACATTTCTAGTCAACGCGATAATTATTCGTGACGCTGTATTAAAAAACATTCAGTCCTTGATTACAGATCGTGACCGAAAAATCATTTACTCGAATCGATGATCAATCACTATTTCGAAACAATGTGTGGTACTTCACTCACCTGGTAAGCTCTGCCTTTTGCACTGGCCTCGTATATGTCGGCGTGATGGCATATATCATGGGTAGATCGCTCTTAGCCTCTTTCTTCTCATTTGCACACTGCGTCGTCCTGCTGGTGCTGGTGAAAAAGGCAAACATACATACGAAACATATCAATGCGTACAGGAAGAATGTCCGCTTCCTGATTCGAATATCGGACAACATCGCGATTTGTTTATGTTACTAGCGAAATTGCCGCTGAAACGCGTCATCACCCCAAAGGCATCTTTTACGAACTGACGTATAAATATGATGTTGCCATTACTTACACGCCCACTTTATTATTATTGACTATTTCCTGGCAGCACCGACTGGTGTTTCATTATAAAAAATAAAATCAACTGACACATCGACCGTTAATTTTAACTAAATTATAGTGAGATGCATAAAAATAATATTTTGAAACACAGCTCAACAATTTTGATCGCATTAAAATATATGTATATTTGTATTTTTATTTTTTTAAACATAATTGTATAAAATAAGATTGCTCAAGCAAGACATGTCAATGGCACTATTTTTAAAGAGATAAAATAGAATATTTTACATAAACCAGCATATAAAAACGAATAAATTATTTGAGAAAGAAACAAAAAGTGAATAAAAAATATCTCAATTCGTGAGAAACCAATTTGAAGATCTAAACACAATAAAAATTCAAAAAAAAAATTGGATTATGAAAATTAAATCAAACTAACAATTTTTCTGTGCTGTAGACTTGACATTACAATCTAAAAATAGTAAATTCGCTATTTGAGTATGTACAAATCGACAAAAAAATTAGCTCGGTATATCATCTAATTGTCTTCACACGTAACTAGTTCCCAGAATATCATTGCTGAAAATATGTCGAGTGAAGACATTATTTAATGTGATATATCTTGATATTTATATCGCCAAGCCGATTCATATACGATATATCGCAGTAGCATTTTAACCAGGGCTGTGGAGTCTGAGTCTGAGTCGGAGTCGGAAAATTTTACAACTTCGACTCCTTTTTAATTTTAATTATATAATAATGTTTATTGTGTATATAAAAAAAACATTTAGTGTATATAATGAATGTGTGAAGGTAAAAGTGTGTAAGAATAAATTATCGGATCATATTTCAGAAAATGAACTGGATTTTTTTAACGACTCCACAGCATTCATTTTAACGCATTTATGCGACCTTCTAATCATAGTACAAAACACTAGTTTTTCACTTATAAAATTGTATACACTATTTTTTGTGGTGTACTATTTTCAAATTAATTTTAAATATTTGTGGAACACGTCTGATGTTTTTTGTGAAACATCTTCAGGCATCTTGTACCTTGTACTGTCTTCACTTTCTGTCATAGTGACTCAAGATTTATACAAATGAATTAATTTAGTTTGAAAGCATTTATTTAAGCCTTGAAAGATATCACCATTCCGTACAAAACATTTCAAAGTATTAACGTATAAACATTTACGTATGCACAAAATTCTCAGAATTCGATGCGATGAGAGGAATGTCAATTATTATGGTTGATTCCGAAGTTCCGAGACTTATTAAGAAATAAATAGCATATCACGTAGGGTTGCAGACGAAGATTGCTGAGAAGGATCAGTAAAAGCGTTCAACCTAAATTAATTTGATAAGACCTAAATTAATCACTTTGGAAAGATGAGAGAACAAACCATAATTAACATTTCGAGTCATGTTTTTATCATTTTATATTATTTTATGACGGCACGGATTTTCGATCGCCAAAAATCGATAGTAAAATTACATGTCTCGTTCGGCCAGATAGGTACGGATAAAAATTTTGATTTTAGATTAAAATGTCTGATAGCGCAAACAAAATTTCCAGATATTGATAAATTAAATAAATGCTTTTCCACCAAAAAATAACAGCTGACAAAAGTTTTATTTCATGCCCATTTCACATTAACTAGTATAATAAGAATTGATATGTAGTGCCATTATCAGTGGTTCTAGTGTGCGGCCACCACCTACTGCTTTATAGAAAAAATATTGATACAAATAAAAATTGCTATAAATAATAGAGTATTTCGACTGTTTTTGCTTGACGGAATTTAAATATCAAATCTGAATCGTAAAAAAAGTTTTACTTATCTATATAAGTTAGAGTTATGTCGCTAACGACCCGGGTTAATGCCTTTCGGTATTTTCGGGCATTTCAAGTGCAAAGGGTATTTTTTATCTTTTCTTTTTATTTCTTTGATAATGTGATAGACAAACACCTTTTTTACCTATAACTGTATACTGTGAAATAGTATTCGGTAATATGCACTTTATAAAAAATAAACATGTTATAGTTACTGCGGCGGTTTTATATTTTTTTACGAGAAAATACTTATATGGGACCCACTGGCCTAAATATTATATATTAACTATTTTGAGCATTTTAAATAATCATTTAAACGCCTATTTCCCGAAACAATGTTTTTTTTACAGTATTGGAAACAAATAATTAAAACAAAATGGTGTTTACATGAACTATGTTTCCATCGAAAGGGTACGCAATCAAAAAAGTTTTGACACTACTGCTTTAGATTAACAAAAGCAACTGGGTCGAGTAATGTGGTGGTGTAACTAACGTGTGCATAAACAACGCATAAAAAAATTCAATTATATTTTTCGACCCTACAACATCTAATGATCCTGCGTAATTGTGTATATGTACTGCAATAACGATTCGATCGCCAGTAGTTAGGCGCAATCGTAAATGTAATGGTCAATTTATTGAATAATAGGAAAAAAAATGATGATTATCGAACGCGCCATTTCAATGTAATATAAGCGTGTTGTGGTTCAAAAGAAGAACAGTAAAAAATACTTCGGCGAGGTTTAAATTAAATTGAGGCGTTCCTTTTTCAAATAATATGCACCAGATGTCGGCCTGGTAGAGAAAAATGGCCGCTAATAAAATTAAATTGATCGAAAACTTGCAATGCCGGGATGGTACAGAGAGTAAAACTTTTTTTTATAAAAACTAGTTTGTTATTGTTTTTTTTTGTTGCGAGTTTTTGTTTGGATAGATTGAATCACGTTTAGAATGATTTACCAGGCGATCATGATAAGGCGATCGCATCAATATAAATGTTGTTATAATTAAGAATTTCGACTGAGGGTGCTTGATGGAATTTCAATGTCAAATTTGAATTTTTACTTTTCAATGAGTTTTGTCGCTAATAACCCGGGTTTCATTTTTCGGCATCTTCAAGCATTTCATCGATCCGTGCACTTGAAATGCATGAAGATGCCGAAAAGCGAAACCCGGGTCGTTAGCGACAAAACTCATGGAAAAGTACAAAATCCAAACGATTCAAATTTAAATGTTGTTATTTCGACTTAAGATAAAGATTTGAAATTAATTAAGCAAACTTTTTTTTACTCTCTGGTGACGTCACATACGATTCGGCACCAGATCATTACCAGCTCAGTTTTTTTGGGTAATCTTTGTATACGCAACATAAATTTAATTAAGTTGTACATTTCACACAACACGGCAAATTTTTTTGGTAAACCAATTTTTCAATGTTGACCAGGAAATCATTCGCTGAAAAATTTTGGGCTACGATCGGTTGCGATGGTTTGAAATATGCAATTTGTTATTTTTTATCTTGATGTCGTTTTATTCCTTTCTCATAAAGTTCCTAAGCCGCGTACTTTGCAATGTACTTTTTTTGTTTTTATTTCGTTTGTAAGCATAATTTTAAATCTTTCTGAGAAACGCGCACATCTGACAGTGATAATATTTACCCAAAAATATTCACTCTCAAAGAAATTCAATTTAACTTCTTTCTAAGCCGCATTAATATTTTAGATTCTCGTCATGATGAAATATAAAAATAAAATATAATAAAAAAACAAATGTGGAATACACGGTAGAGGTCTGCACGGGCTCGGGTTTGGTCCGCGGGCCTTACCCGGCCCGGCCCACGGGCCGGGTCGGGCCGGGTAATGAAGGTTTGGATTCCGGCCCGGGTCAGGCTCGGATGCAAGCATACAACAAAATATA
This sequence comes from Himalopsyche kuldschensis, assembly GCA_028554975.1. Classification (NCBI taxonomy): domain Eukaryota; kingdom Metazoa; phylum Arthropoda; class Insecta; order Trichoptera; family Rhyacophilidae; genus Himalopsyche; species Himalopsyche kuldschensis. The sequence goes on along the minus strand of JAHFWI010000018.1, from coordinate 5,114,273 downwards.
ACAAAAATCGGGCTATTTCCGAATTTCCACTATCGTAAATCTAAATTTAATACTATAATAAACTTCCCGTACTAGTATTAGTCATCTTTTCGAAAAATAGTCGGATTTGTTTCGGGCAAGGTTGAAAAATGTCGGGCTCGGGTCGGGGTCGGGTAAGATTTTTGAAAATGAACCTCGGGCCCGGGCCGGGTCGGAGGTCTTCGGGTTCGGGCCGGGTGAAATTTCAAAATTTCGGCCCGTGCAGACCTCTAATACACGGTATCGATTAACCATTTTATTTCCAAGACCAGCAACGAGTATAATGTAAAATACAGTCAGCCCTGCTATAGCGGGAGGATAGGGAGTACGCTATAACAAATAAACCCTATATAAACTTAGGCACCCATACAAAATTTGGGGTTTGGTTTTTTCGATTGTATTTTGTGATTTTTAAGAAAATTAAACATTTTTCCAATTTTTATGTTTTAAATAATATAATTTAAGTGTTTAGTTTGTAAGCAAGCGACACGTCACCTGTACGAAAAACCGCCGCATACGCTATAGCAAAAATCTCGATAGAAGTGTCCGCAATACCAGGGTTGACTGTATATATTTTAAAATCTTGATTACCTGGCTGTTTTGAAAACATTGGTTGTAATGAAAAATACGATTTTCCATCTCGCAATAAAAATATTTATAAAATTAAATTGATAACTTTGCTATTTCCACGTTTTCTCAGTACTTCCCAAACTTTTACATGCAACTAAATCTGAAAAAAATATCCGCTACTGGGTAGCACTGGTATAACTAATAGTGACACGTGTTTCGTCTCTTTATGAAACATCTTCAGACTTTAGTTACAATAATTTAACATTCACAAAATTATCCATCGAAGAAAATAGCACATTTTGAGTTATATTTAACGCTGAGTATAACCGAATACGTGTTCTCTTTGTGTTTTAATGTAATTACAGGTGATCTGCGAATCAGAAGGATGGAGTATATTAGCATGGTGTTCCTATTTTGGTTTGTATCATTAATTTTGGAGAGTGCCCGCTCATTTCACAGCGGTATAATTTAAACTAGATTGTAACATGCCAAACAATAAACTCAAAAAAAGCATAATGAGAGCTGATTCAATTAATATGCACGAATGTGAAGTATGTATAATAGGATTGTGTTACCATCCTTGAACACTGGCGTGGTATTTAACGTGTTCCGGGATGAGGCGCTACCGTAAAAAAAACTTTCGCAAAAAACATAACCAGAAAGCATTCTTTCAAAAATTCAACAATGTGAGAGTCTGAGCTTAGATACTTTTCAATTTGAAAAGTATCTAAGAGATTATCTGGATGTGTAAGTTACGCTAGGGTTTTATGGTCATGTTTTGTTAGACAATTTTGAACCAAGGGGCTCTCGAATCGGTTACTGTCACCTTACTGTTCAGTCTAAAAAAAATATTGCTAATGGATCATGGTGAATTAAACTGTAAAAGAAAACTTCACCCCGCATTTTTTCTTCGAGTTTTTTTCAGGGCTGTGGAGTCGCTAAAGTAACACGACTCGGACTCTAACATTGACCAACAACTCGACTCCGACTAAAAGAAGTCAGTCAGGTGTTTTTCCTACCTCTTAATTTAATGTGTATTAAAAGATAAACCAACCAATCCGGCCAATAGCAAAAATTATCATAATATCATGCATGTTATAGGCTTAAATAAACCCTCTTGAAAGCCTTAATTATGATTTGAGAGCTTCTACGGATGCAGATTTAATAAAAGCAGTGCTATTGAAATACTTATGACATGTATACTATGAAAAAATTGGCTATTCACGCGGATTGGTTGGTTGATCTTAAAATTTAATACACATAAATAGGAAAGGTAGAAAAAATATTTTTTTAAGTCGGAGTCGAGTTGTTGGTCAATGTCGGAATCGGAGTCGTGAATTTTTTCACGACTTCACACCCTGGTTTTTTGACCTTACTTCAAACTCCCGCGTATGTAACAAAATCTAATTTGGACGGCCACCAGACAAAAGTGTTTGTAATGAAAATGTTATCTATTTTGTTTAATCGATACTAGTTTTGACCCCTCAACTTTGCTCACACTCCCTGCACTGTTTATTTATCAGCAATATGGAGAGTGTAATTATTCATTTCAGCGACAGTAAATCATAGGCATCGGAGCCATATGCATTGATAGCTTTACCACATTGCACAGCCACCACCAACATAATATCGTCCGCGAGTATTTTCGGCAAGTGAAGTGTTGGGCATCTTTTTATCAATTGATTGAATTGGTAAACATGACAATATTAAATATTTAGTTCTGCAAGATTTATAGGATTTGGTGGATAGTTATTTAAAAATATCTAGATTCAGTTCTGGAAATGGCGTGAATACGAAATAACTATCCAACAAATCCAAAGATAGTAATTATAGAATAAAATATTTATATTACGTGTTTGTGAGGAAATATTCGCATAAAATATAGATCGTAAATCTGAATGTTTTTAGATTGCGTACTGTAAAAGATTCTACAATTGAGTATTTCCGTAATTGTACCGACTTTGATGCAAACTGCATTTTTAAAAAAATCATTAAAACTTCCAAGCGCAATCAATTTAAGTACATGCAATCAGTGGCGGCTGGTGACGGGGTGTTGGGGGTGCAAAGGAAGATTCAACCATTTTTGCAAGAGTTCTTTCCTATTCATTGGATTTTAAAACACTTCTATAGCATGGACTTTCAATTCAGATGTTCGCAATACCAACTGTTTCTCTTCCGTAGTACGGAAAAATAGTTGAATCTTCCTTTTGCACCCCCCAGCACCCCGTCACCAGCCGTCACTGCATGCAATACATGATTGTGTTGTGGTAACATAAACAAGAGTTTTATTCAACGATTGTCAATTGTTTAGAATGTTTCGTTTGAAATAAACTTGAAATCATTTGCAATTCCAATCATTCGATATTTTTAACCGTTTTTCCATAGATCTGGCACATAAGCAGCTAGGTTTATTTAAAAACTACGAATTCAATTTTAGTCTAACTGGCGATAAGTTTGCAAAAGTTTGGTAACAGCTGAATTGTTCAATTTCATACTCATGGTGAAGCCTTTGGCCTTAAAAAATTGCTTGGTATGGAAATTCTAAATTGGAACAAGTAATAGACTACAATATAATATTATTAGTATGTCAAACAAACATTACGGATACTTAATACCAGTAATATTTACAGTGAGAATAATTCGACTGTCGGATACAAAATGCCTTTTTAAGATAATAGCAATGTAAAATGACATCACTACCATCGTAAACACCAACCCACTTACATTTGAAGACAACATCTGGTTTATAATAAAAACAAAAAATGCAAGAGACCGAGTAATAATTTAGTGCAAGTAGATATATTTCTGGGAATGTATTTACTCGCAAGGAACGAATGAATAATTTAGAGTTGATAATTAATTGCTGTAGCTATGTTGGACAATACAAAAGGTCAATTTCAATTTAAATAAATCAATTTAAAATAACGTGTGTCCATACGTAGATTCTGCCATGAATAAAGAGTATTGTGTGATGACATTTCGATGAACTTATAAACTGTTTCCATTTTTAAAAGTTCTAATCAAAAAAGGAATAAAAAAAAGCTAGTCTACAAAACGAGTGATTCCCAAAATACCAAATGTGAGCGTTAAATGTCACTTGAAAGATTATGTTTTTTCGTACAGCTCATATTTTTTCATCCAAATCTCGAAAACACGAAACTTCAATATTAAAATCATGCAAACCTCTTTTAGTAAATATGTACAAAAGTCTCTAATGCAAATAAAAATGTTATTATGCAGTTATATGTGGAATTTAAAGCAAACTGTAATGTTCTTATTTTTGTGGACTTACGAGGTGTATATATGGTCAGGGGTCGTCAACATGTCGCCCGCTGAGGATGTTGGATGCGCCCTCCCATTGAGCGTATGTGTGCTAATTGTAAAAATAACAAATGCGAAGTTGAAATCCAGTTTGAAAAAACATATGTTATAGATTTAGATTAATATTTGAATTGTGTCCTTTAGCGAACTTTGTTTTTGTGGATAGAGCGAAACTTTAACGGTGAGATGCGCTTTGGTTCAAGTTACGAACAATATAAAATTAAGATTTTTTCAAAAAAAAAAAGGCTTTTCTCCTCGAGTTGATATCGAGTGACTAAAACTTCTCATCAAGTTGATTTCACAAAACAAATAACAATACCTACATGGTGCTTAGTTAATAGCTGGACTGACAAACTTATTTTTTATAGTAAAATATAATATATTTCTTAAATTAATATAGATTGATTAAAGAGGTGCTCAATCAGGCATTTCCTCATTCTTTTGCAATTTTTATCAACAATAAATAGTCCAATATAATTAAATATAAATAATTATGTCCACTTCACTATTTTTAAAAAAATGATGCCCTTCGTGGTTTAATTAGAAAAATATTATTTCAGTACACAAATTAATACATGACGGATATTTTTACCACTTGATTGAATATTACGAAATTCTTCACAGAAATCATTGAAAAGAAAAATTAATTTAACTATGATACTCAGACAAGGTTATTGAGTAATAGAGCTCAACAGACAAGCCATATTATTTAAGAGACCAAATTTTAGGATCTTATAAGATTGAGATATGAAGAGGTGAATGGGGATAACCATAGCTCTGCGCCACATGTTCACATCAATCAATTCATAACAGGTGCCGTGGTTTTACCACCAAGCTTTTTCAACTTGGCCAGTTGACTCATAGACCAGATTTGAAATGTGGCAACACAGTACAGAATGCTAAATATATCTTTTGGAAGTATTCAAATATGGAAAATAAAAGTGATGTCAATTAAGACAATTTTTTAGCTACATGGTTGAATCGAATTGCATTTGATCAACTTTACTTTTATTAAGCAAGAAACGAGGAGCACTCGACATATAAAATTATTCCATTTCATTCTGACATACTTTTCAATGCACACTTTAGAGCTGGACAACTAATGTTTTGGATAATTGTCTTTGAAACAGTGATTTATCTGTATCCATAGAATATAGACTACATATATATTTTTCTGCCATCATAAACTCAGCACAGGAAAGACTATCATTAAAAAAATCTGAAAAGGACTGTATCAATAAACTAATATTATAAATATGGTTTCGTTGAGCAAAACTGATCCAGATCTTAGATGAAAATTGGAAATAGGCACCACAATTTTATTATGTTTCCAATGTTATCCCCATCAGATTAAAAATAGTGAGCTTAGATGGAACGTGTTCTACACTCTTATCAAAATATTGTGTAAATAGATTAAGATATTTTCATATGAAATATATGATAAAAGATTAATATCTAATTTTTAAAAATAAGAAACACTAAACTACATACTGCATGATTAAATATTCAACTGAGCTACAGACTTTGGAAAATATTTGTGGACTGACAAATTTCAATATCCCTGTAGTTAAACATGTAGAAAACATCATGTTCAACAATTCTAATAGAAAAGGATATGCTGTTCAAAAGATAGTAAGCATTTTCGGTAAAGGTTGATGCGAAGTTACGCGAGCTGTCAAGCTCAAATACGCAATGGAATCTATCGTCAGTGTTTCCTGTTAATGACATATTTTTTCCTCATTTGTTTATGTATGTTTTTATTAGAAATAAAATAGTAGAAATTACTTAAGTAATTTAAAAAAATATGTAAACTGTACTTACTCTTTTGAAATATCCATTTTGAAGAAAAAACTATCATTCACTTAATTATTAATGTTACTTATAAATATCCTTATCTAAGCACTAGGTGACGCGAGATGTCAATCTCAAATACAAAATGGAATCTATCGTCAGTGCTCCCTATTAATGATATATGTTTTCCTCATATTGTTTACTTTTAGATCAACATGATTTTATTAGAAATAATATTGTAGAAATTACGTAAGTAATTAAAAAAATATTAACCTACTCTTTTGGCCGAATTCTCGTTTCGAATTCGTTTCGCTCCTGTAAATTCTGTTCACCATGCAATAATTATTGCTTAGATAAGGATATTTTAAATATATTTATAATAAACATTAATAATTAAGTGATAATGATAGTTCTAATTTTTTCTTCAAAATGGATATTTCAAAAGAGTAAGTACAGTTTTACATATTTTTTTAAATTACTTACTACTATTTATTTCTAATAAAAACATACATAAACAAATGAGGAAAAAATATGTCATTAACAGGGAACACTTAGATTCCATTATTTGAAAAGATCAACCAAACAAATCACAATATTTTTTATTAAAAATGTGCACTGCATATGTTAGGCAGCATTCATCTTTGACATGTAAATATTTTTTTTATGAATAATATGAACATTATATTTTTTTGTATACAAACCGCTCTTTGTGACGGTTGTTTTTTTATTCACCATAATAATGATCTTTTTCTATTTCATTACGAAATAAAAATTAAAGATTTAGAAAAAGATACATTCGTAGGATTAAATGAATTACATCATCGACAAATATAATACATCAAACAAAAGATAATAGGTTCGATTGAAGTAAAAAAACAAGTAACGAATAAGTATTCATAAAAATAAACATAACATTTTTTATTCAAGTATGTAAACTACTACTGATAAATAAAAATAGTTTATGCGGGTACTTAAAAATACGATAATAAGTTAATGTTTCTAGTTTTCAATGCGATTATCTGAAAATATAATCTATAAGTACCTTGATAGATAAAAAGAGATTTCAAATAGTTTGGATTATTTACTAAATTGATAAGACTTGTCCAATCAATGCGTCGACGATAACGTCGGCTATTACAATTCTGTTTAGTATGCAAAAGGTTTTGTGCAATTTACCTCGCATTATCTGCTGCCTTTCTTGGCTTAGGAATCGGAATAACTGAATATTCAATCGGCAAATCGCTCCTATAGTCTTGGATATCGGATGAGCAGTTCGGCGGAGTTCCATTGCTTGATAAAAATGCACAAACAACAATTAAAAGCACGGCTAAATAAACAACAATAGTTCTTTTCTTTATTCGAATATCTGTTGTCATTGTTGTGGTTTACACTTAATAATTATTTGTTACAGAACCGACTCTGCCTTGCGTCGATATTTGACAGCCATTTCACACTTGAGCAATGCGGTGTTGCCGATACAGAATCTGAGATTTTCCAATTTTAGACAAAGTCTTAAAACTAATTAACCTGTCGCAAATTTAAAAAAAAATGATTGTTTCCATTATTACACATTTATGCAGATCCCTTTTTATTTAATTCTAATAGATGAGGCATTCTTTATTCTCTATTTTTTTTATAATATCGTTTTTAACATTGTGCGTTTCCACATATATGTTTTGATTGCTTATTATTTTTTTGTTTAAATAGATGAATGTACATTAAAAAAAAAACAAAATCAGGATACAAATTAAAATTTCTTCGCCAAAAATTAAAATAGCATTACATATTATAAAATTGAAAAATTTTGCTTTGCTTACAACATAGCGTGTCGAGTTCACTATTTTAGGTTTTTTATCTTCATTTGTTATTCCTATAACTATTATCAGAAGCGGTTTAAAAATTATTAAACATGCAAAATACATTGTAAATAATGCAATAATTATTATACCTGCATTATCATGCCTCAAAATGCATAATCTGTCATTACATTAATTTTCAACAGGCAAATTAATTAGTGGCATCCTAATTTAATTTCATTGTGTAAATCAGTGGTCTGCAACCTTCGTTTTTCCACGGAAATTAACTTACTGGATTTCCATAACACACTGATTGTATGAAACTACATAGAAGAAACTACATAAAGCTATGATTATTTGAAAACTGCATTTTCAACAATTGTGAATGGGATATGATAGACAAACGGTTTTTTTAATGCAGTAATGTGACGAAGCAGACGAAGCCACAAGTGTACAGCGGTACCAGCACAGCAGCTGTAAATTATGATCTGAAATAGTTAGTAGTTTCAATATCACAAATTAATATTTTATATAAGTAATCTTTTTAATTGCAGTGGTCAACTGACCAAAATAGTTGAAATTTATTTGTGACGTTTTAAAATTTTCCTACATTACCCACTATACTTCTGACTTACAACTCATAGATCCTTACTGTTGCAGTCTTTTTAACAGTTAGAGATGCTAGCTCACTAACAGGTCTTGTAGTTAGTGTTTACAATGGATGTTTCCATGTCATCTCATCTTTAAATTTAATAAATAAAATTCTAATATAGCATTAGCTTTTAATTCCCATTTTCATCAGGTCGCAAATCTTAAATGGTTCAAAAGCACCGGTCTGAGTGTTCTACCATACTCTTATAAGTGTAATAAAATAAAAACACGCTGAATGAAAATACATGCCTTTTACATTCTGAATGAAAATTTTATTCCAATTAAAAAATACAATCACAATTCCATAAATAGTTTTAAAAGTGTTTCACATGAAAATTCTTATATTTAGATAAGGTTAATATATTTTTCTAAGTGATCATTTATCTCGGAGCAAAGCAATTTATTTTCACTCTGGTATTTTGTTATTTGTTGCGAGGTTTCTTCATAAAATTTCCATTTTTCTAAGAGTTGTGATTTGAGATGAACCACTTTTTCTTCTTTCTCAAGAGCAGTTTTCATCAAATAGTCTCGTCGTGCCAACAAGTTTTTTTTATAAAGCGAATTACGTTGGGTTTCTATCACACCTGTCGTTGGTCTCCTATAAAGAGAAAATGTTAAGTATTATTTTCGATAGATTCAGTGTAAAATTTATGGAAATTCATTTTTAGCCCGAGGTATACCTACCTACACATGTGTCAAAATAAATTTAATATATTGAGGGTATGTCCAATTTCAGGAGGTGAAGAAACAACGTGAATGCCAATGGCTTTAATTACTTCAATAAGAAAATCACAAGTTCAATACTCCTCAGTATCAAGAATAATGTACAAAAGTATGTTCCAGCACATAGAAATAGACATCTCACTAATAGAGAACACTGCCGGAGCGGCCATGTTGGATTATCTGTCACATTATCAGTCAGTGACTTTATACACCTAGTGTTCATGATTACCCCATTTAAAGTTTAAAAACAAAAATTCGGTGAAAAATATTATGATTACTCACCAAGCAGTAGTCTCTTTATTGGTATTTTCTTTAAGTTTATTAAGTGTTTCTAGCTTTTCCGTTAAACATTCTTGTTCCCACATATCATTCCAATTATCCATGAGTCTTTCAAATATTTCTTTTTTCAATATTTTCCTCATCCTCGCCCAATCCACTTTATCTTCTTTGCGGCCATAATTCTCTGATAATCTGTCATCACTGCAAATAAAGATGTTGATATTTGGTTTATTATCAGTACAAATTTATACAATACTTGATGGTGCTTGAAGCGCTTAACGATAGTGTCAAAATTTTTGTATTTTTGTTATAATTACCAAATGACATCTGAAATTTCTTCAAATTTTTTTAATACTAATAGTTTGAAGTGTTCCGCATCATTGTTACTCATGTTTTGTTGCCTGCGAATCAATATAGCAAAGGATTCAAATTATGTATAAGTTTATTTATTATTATCAATTCGCAACTGTCAACCAATTTGAAATGTTTGAACGGAGTTGGCATAGACAATATACAGCGTCGGTGCTGCCCACAAGAATATTATTTATGATAGAAATTATTTGTAGGTACGTATATAATATTATATTATTTTAATAATAAATAAATCAGAATTCTTCTTTCGAACATTCAGATATATTTTAAAATATCTTGACCGGTTTTTACTCAATATTTTCAACTGAAAATTTAAAAAATATGTGTAGAATTTTTTTTGGGTTGTGCGGAAAGCGCTCGACACCACCAGTCATAGTGGCTAGTGTTGTTTTGATTTCATTGCAAAGGTTTTTTAATACTTCATTTTTTTGAATGAAAAATATTTAAACTTTCTTTTCCATCTTGAAATTTTATATCTCTTATTCATAAGAAAACCAATTTATTTTTAGCTTTCTGCATTTATAAAAAATACAAATGTCGCGATTAGGTTCACGGTGCGGCAGTGTGAAAATATAGATTTTCTCAACATATGTAGATTTTCAAAAATAATATTACTATTTTTTGAATAACTGGGAAATCTTTTAAGCCAAGTTATGGTTTCTATTCCAAAATCGTGTATTGTCCAAGCTTAGTAAATAGAAATAACTCTTTCAGATTTATTTGAAGAATAATAATTACAGTATTTGAATCAAAATTATTATAATGGTGAAATATAAATGCAGAAATTATTTAATTTTAATACATTCAATGAATTTGGCAGTAACTTTGTTCATTTGAAAACGAAGCTATTTTTTTCATCAAATTTTCGTGTCAATTTGTGGAAAAACGAAGTTTTTTTATTCATTTCGTTTCAGCTGAACTACCATAGATCAGAGGTTCTCACCAGGGCTGTGGAGTCGGAGCGGCGATTTGGCTGGAGTCGGAAATTTTGAAAAGTTTGAACTTTTTATTTTTGCATATAATATGTTAAATATGGCTATTGGCCGGATTGGTAGGGTTGATATTTAATTGATAAAAATATTCAACTTTTTTAGTCGGAGTCGTGTTTTTCGTCAATGTCGGAGTCGTGGTTTTGTTAAATGCTGGAGTCGGAGTCGAACTTTTTTTTACCGACTCCACAGCCCTGGTTCTCACGTGAAATTTGGCTGTGGCCGCATCAGAAACATCAGCGGTTCTACGGAAATATCTGGTGGCCGCACCAAATTTTTGTTTCGAGTCCTTTTTGCCAAAAGACCTAAACATGTACATATGTGTTGAGTTTTTGCTAACTGTCAATTCTTGATGTACAATGCAATGCATACAAAATATTGAATTTTCAGTCTTTGTCGGCGAATTAACTTATAAAAACCAATTTTTATTAAATATCAATATTAACTATGAATCTGTTGGTGTCTGCATGCGGCCACCGTGGCCGCACATGAGAACCACTGCCATAGATTCATTCAAAATTTAGTTTTGTTGTATTTCCGGAATTTTATTATGTTTCTTAAAGAAGATTTGAAAACACAGTACTTGATTTTGTGTGTGTCAATTTGGAGGATAATCAATTAAAACATATATTTTATATGGTAGAACACTTTTATTATATCCTGCACATGCCGTCGAACAAAATCGTAACATAAAATAATCCTACATACTGTTATTTCACATTGAGACATTATCATGCTCACGGACACATCTTGTCAAATATATATATTTTTAATTGATACTACTTATTTTGAATATAATAGGCATAATAATTTAATATATTATCTCTGGATGGTTGTACTCAACGTACGGAAAGTTAAATAAGCCAGATTTAACATTTCAATCAAGTTTCACTAGAAGATCAGTCTTGTGTTTTCATATAAATGAAACAATAATTCATTAAAATCAGTTATCACACAATGGTACGATGTTAAAGTCACATGAAATATTTACAAAAAAACGAAAACATTGAAACTATACCACTTAATTCATGTCGATTTCACACTCAAAACACCTAAAATAACAAATTGACACTGTCATTTACCTACTTTACAATAACTACACGTTATAATTTAAATATAAAAAGCTATGAAGAGTTATATATTCTAATATTATTATAAAGATCAAAATGAATATATTACAATATTTAAACATTAGCCCTGTGAGCCCCAGAAAGCCTATCTATCAGCGTGCCAAAGCTGTGCTAAAAAAACATCACAGATCCTATTCATTGCTGCAAACTTTCATGCAATATATAAAAATTTCGATTTTGCTTTATTAATTTCGGCGCTGATAAAGCTCTGCATGTTTTTTAGCATATTTTTAGGGTTCCGGGCCTCATCAGGTTAACTAATAAGTTTTTTGATTTTTATGTTATTCATTAGATCCTGCCAGCAAGATTGGTTTATCTGCATATATTTAAATCAAATATTCCTATTTTGTCATGTGGCAACTCACTGACTTCAAATTTGCAGCACATTGTCAGAACGAAAGCTGTCATAATTCGAAGAATAACTGTTTTATTATATCATGTATATAAAGTAACAATATTAGTTCAAATAAGCCACAATAATGCAAAATAAGTTATGGAATATTATTGCACATTGTGTAATTTCCAATTACTTCAAAACAAAACATTTACGAAATTAAAAACTATCCTATAAAAGTGAGAAATATTAAAAATAAAGCAAACTATGTCATTCAAATGACAATTATTAGTATCACAGATCCCTTTTCCAGAAAGCATTATAACTATTACATAAAAAAAACAAAACTACATACTATCATGAACTATAAACAACATCAAAATGAAATCTGTGATTCCTCATAGACAATATTACAGAGTACTCTAGAATGATACTTCATATCTTGAAAATCATACAATTAACCTGCTAACTTTTATGCTAGGTACACCGTTTGTATGTAGAGCCTTCATTTTTAAGCATTAGACTTTTAATTGATTGGATAACACAGATTATATATTTTTTTTTTATGGAGATACCAGAATATGTTTCAGAACATATTAACAGAACTATATTATGGTATATTACCTGATCTAACTTTACTCTGACAAGTGTGTCTATGGTTAAATTTTAATAAATTAGAGTGGAAAATAGAATTGAAAATTATGTAGTGCTTTGTGTTTGTTACTATTTGCAATGATATTCTTTGAATTATTTGGCCGTATAAATTACAAACAACTTTTCTGCTAATCTATCAATAGTGTAAGAATGGCAGTGAATAACTTGTTAGTAAGTGCGTTCATAAACAGTGATAATAAAAACTAAGTCAAAACAACTTGATTACCAAGACGTACCAATTAAACACTACAGTTTCACAGCAAATACTAAATTGATAGCTCTGAAAAGAAAAGAAGAAAATATGCCGAGCGAACCTATGCTTGTATGAGGCAACAGTTAGTAAATTTATAAACACAAACAAAGATAGTTAAGAAAGAAATGTACAAATTGTAAAGATGTCAAATCAGATTTGGATCAAAATTGAGATATAAACTCTTCAGTAAAAAATAAGATAAAGCTATATATACAGAGGTAAAGACAATAGATTTTGAGTTAAAATAGTATTTATATTGTTAATTGATAATATAAATTAAGGTAAATAATAGAATTCTGAAAGATTTTTTAAGATATAGATTTCATTCAAAAATGTGCTTCGTAAAATTAAACAAATCAATGTTTGAATTTTTATGTCATCACATAAAAAATGGTTTAAAATATGATTTTGGTTACTGAAACATTTGATTCAAATAATTTTGGAATTATAATAAAAATATTCATATAGTATTTTATAGTAACTAACTCAATATTTCATAACATTATTATTTCTATACACGTTTCTCTAATTCAAGTAAATTTAATAATTTATCACAAGCCTGAGGCCCTTTGAACACAATTATTATTTGAAAGGTGACTGATTCAATATTATGTTAAAAAAAATGCAAAAGCAATAAATCGTCAATATTACCATGTGTAAAATACAATTTTTCTGAATATATGTATATTTCAATTTATATTTTATAATAAACACATATATTGATTTGTTGTATTGTCCAAATAAAATTGGAGAAAAATGATAACAATTAATTTTGTCTGTATATAATAAGAAGAATCCAAGATGAATTTGCATCTCCTTTATGATTCATACTTAAGATCGTTGCATAACAGGTCAGGGTAAAATTGCAATATATTTTCAACACAGAAAGGAAGATGGAAAAACTCTTAAATCCATCAGTCTCGAGACATCAAAAATAAGATCCATGGTTGCAAAGCTTAGTACATTCTGTATCAGATAGTCTTCTAGAACACTAGAATTTTTTCAAATTCCATGTAAATTCATTTAGAAATTAATCATGTCAAAACAAATAGTTTCTAGTAATTTTTCAATCTTTCATGACAACTATGGCAATTACTTAAATTGTTTATTTCAAGCATTTAAAACACGATTTGTTTTAAATTAAAACCAGCCTACTAAGTTTCAAAAGAGTTTATTATTTAATTATTTATTTGAGAAGATTGTTAAATGTTGATGCCCATTTTACAATTAGAGCCATTGAGAATTTTTTTTTAATACATATAAATGGAAATTGTGCATCCTTGGTGTCTCAAGTAAAATGATCGATAAGGCAACTGAAGATTGATTGATTCGTTAGAAAGATCACAACAGTTTGGATGGGTTTTTAAATGTACGATGATATCAATAATTGGTCAGGCGTGTTGTCAATAAAGTAATTCTCGTCAATATAAACGATTCATTTTCAGTTGATGCATAAGACGTTTCGTATGCATTTTATTAAATATATATTCAATTAAACAATTTGAATTCAATTGTTATAATATTAAAAGCATCATATTCACAGAATATGCTGTAATACTTATAACTCAGCTGGCTAGTTTTGCATTGATAATTAATTTTATATAGAAATATAGTATTACAGCCCTAATTAGTACGCACACTAATACTCGATTAGTGCGATTTGATTAACATGGAAATCTTCAATGTGATTATCAATAGTTTCATAAATTATTTATCAAATTAGCACTCGTATAATTTTCAGCGGAAACGTCTAGCGAATTGAATACGGTTTTGTCAAATTAACGGTGAACAGAGATAATTAACGGCAGTGACGCATTAATATATATAAACTATTAATTATCCCACAAATAAAGCATTTATCGAGGACAACTTTAGAATGCAAACTAAAATGAGTGTTGCCAAGATTTAGGGAAATTATTTTTTATGTCACATCCACAGTATATTTTCATTCAAAGTGGTTCATATTATGAGAGACATGATTGTTAATATATCTATCTAAAACGACTACATTTAAGCTGAAACATAAAAAATAACTTTAGTCAGTCGACAGCTTTGTATTACAATGATCAATACACATAGTACGTATCGTTAATACAAAAAACTCCATAAAATTAACTTACTAATACTACATTTTTAACACTGAGAGTCAATAATAATTATGATTAATTACAAAAGTGCTTTTATAAGTGTAGCCACGCGATTCTGCGCCTTTGTCAATTCAATAAAATTAATCTATCCTTAAATCACTATCAGTTGATAGCCTGTTCTGTCATTTGAAGGCAAAGCGACTCGAGTCTAGAATTTATGTCGCCCATGGACGCGGCCGGTGGTAAAGGTCTCGGCAGCGCTGTCGGGGGGAAAGATGGATATGATGAACTCTTTCTATTACAATCTGCAGATTGCCAGGTTCCATTAGTTAGACAGGCTCGCCATCTGAAAGAAAAAATTCATACCACTAAGAGCTTATAGACTTTTAAAAGAGTACATTTACGAGGCATATCGGAAGAGTCTTGTCTCAGCCCTATCTTTTCTCCGTCTTCAAGATAAGGTTATGTTTGAAAGCGATAGACAAAAATATTCTTCATTTAATAAGCATTCAAGATGTCCAGTCAACTCTGCTATAGCACATCCTGTTAGTGTTTTTTTTAATAGCGCATATGGTAGTCCCTCCTACAGTACCCATTTCTACAAAATTCTATATTTTCAGATTAAGTGTCGGTTACTGTTTCTCCTATGAATTTTGACCAAGTTAGTCACTTGAAATGAAATATGTATGTGATGTACATATACATATATGTTGAATTCATGCAATTTTCAAAATAAACTACAAAAACCTAACACAAAATTTTGTATGGGGTTCCATATAGGGCATGCGCTTCTATGACATGGTTCCTCCCTCTCCGAAAAGAGGGAAAGAGTGACTGAATAAGAATCAGTTGAATTGAACTCCATATTCTACACATTATAATTTGACAATTTCAGGTGAAAATTTAAATATTCAACTAATTAATAAATTTGGAGAACAGTTTTTTTTTAAATTTCTCACCTTGGTTTTGGCCTACGCTGAAATGGTGCTTCCCCTAAATGTGCTATGAATTGTCTGGGTGGCACTCTATACTTCAGGGATTTTAATTCGGCAGCTAATGTTGGACTCCTCGAGAAAGCATCGTGAGATAACGCTCGGTCTACGAGCCAGCAGTGAAGCGCTACTGCTGTACCACCATCCTGATAAGATGCGCCGTTGGACAGCAAGCGTGATGATGCTGAGAAATTAATTTCACATAATATAGACAATACAACTGGGCATATTTTTTCAAAATCAAAATAGGCATAGGCAGGGGACTTTGAGGGAGCTCACGAGATATACAACATTAATGTGTAAAATGGGTTTGAATTGTATCTTTTAAGGGTGAGCTTTATTTGTCAGTTCAAAAGTTATAGATGTATAATTACTTGACTGCCGCCGAATTCGGAACTACAATTGTTGCTATAAAGTAAATGGAAGTTGTGATGTTTAAGTAAAACTATACATACATAAAGATTGTTTTTCATTTATATCTTGCATATAAAGATGTGGATATTTTATTATTAAATATATTTATGGAACCATTTATCAAATTATATGAAAGGGTATTTTTTAAGCGCAATTTTCAGCAACCAATTTAGTGCGTAAAAAAAGAATTGGATGTAGTTTCAATTACAGCAATGATGCACAATCTTTTTGAGAGGCCAGATAATCAATTCTCAGATAGTTCGAGGGCCGCATGGGGTAAAACTGATTAAATTTTCGATATTTTAAGTATATATAAAATTGAAAATTTTATTGATTTATATTGTTCGTCCGAAAAAGTTCTAAAGAAAGAAGTCATTGATATTTGTCATAGTAGGCCGCAGGTTGTGCATCACTGAATTACAGTAAAATGATTTCTGCATAAAGAGATTGACTTATGGCACGGGTTGATTTGAAAACATCATAATGGTTCATAAAACTTCTACAGGTAAGTTTGAAGAAGAAACCTTACCTAAGTCAAGCACCCTCACTACCAGGGTGGCCAGCGGTGAGTCGGGTTTGATCGGGCTGATGACAATCGCACGCAATTGTTCCAAAAGAGTAGTCATATTCGATATGTTAACAAATGTTCCGGTTTGTAATTCCATTTCCATGCCTTCCAGTAAAGTCTGACGCTCCGAGAGCTTCTTTATTGACAGCAATAGTTTATGTCTAGCACCTTTTGTAACACCTAGAAAGAAAAAAGAAATATAAATTCAAAGTTTCAGATAATCACGTTTTTCTGATGATAGGACCTCTAAGCACCTGCTACTGATCCAAATTCTCTATCCAAGCTCGCCGTAAGCACCAGAATAGCTTGGTTCGGTCAACTCTATACTCAGAGGACTTGCAATTAAAATATACATGGACCTTTCACAGTGAAGTACACAGTAAAATTGGCAAACTGTTACTAAACGAAACAACTTAATCTTCCAAACTCGCCATTGTTATACCCCTTTAAATAATTATCAATAATTAATAATTCATTAATTTTTAATTCAAAAACTTGAAATCAATCAATTTAATAATAAAAGGTCGGATAAAACCCTAGATTTATTTATAGATATTCCTAGGGTAATTATAAACAAACCCACTTATTCATTGAAGCTCATTTACATCAAATTTTTGCTAATTCATCTTAACCACGTTAATAGAAATTTTATTTTTTGTATATAAACAATACAAACTACACATCAGTTCAAGTACATCTGTGCACTTGAAATGCCTGATGATGCCGAAAGGCGAAACTCGGGTCGTTAGCGACAACTCGTGGAAAAGTACAAAATTCAATCAAATTTGATATTGAAATTCAAAAGATTTGTCAAGCTACATGCAAAATATTCGATTACATGTACTTATGAGTAATTAAATAAGTTAATGATAATTTGATTAGTACAATTTTTATTCTTACCAAGTCTCTGGAGGTATTCTTCATTTATGGATATCATTTGGTCGTATGAAATATTCGAAAACAGCCAAATGTATTTGTGTAATCTAAGGGTTTTCAGCCACTGGGCAACGGTGGACATTCCGCCATGATCACCGATATTATTATATTTAAGGTCATCTAATCTGGTTTCGCTGCCACTGCTCGTGGGCATGCCTAGAGTTTTTACATTTAATAAGCTGTGTTCACTGGATAGCGAAAAACTTCGGGGTTTTTGTATAAAATGCTGGTCATTATTTAAGTTTTCCGCTGACGATGAAATGAAGGAGTATGAACTGGATGGCGGCGTGAGACTGTTGGATCTTCTGGTTTTCGGCTGGATAATAACCGGATCGAAAGAAACCTTGTCAATGTCCCCGTTTAATTCTATTTCGGTTCCGTTTTTTGAGAACGACTCGTGTAAAACATCGTTGTTCACTTGTATGCATATTGGTTCATTAAAACTCTGGACGGATTCCTCCGGCGTGTTTTTGAATTCAAAATTTTTTCCTATCGTTCTTCTGAAAGTTTGGTTTCCATTTATAGGCCATGCGGTTCTCGATTGCGGTGGTGTTAAATCCGGTCTCAGCAGACTGGTTTCGGTCAGTTTTCCACCGGATGATATGAACGCTTCTAAATATCGCAGCCACTGCGTCAACGATCTGGCAAACATTAAAACATTCCTACTAAAAAATTTACAAGAATAAAATAATTTACATATTTGAGAAAACCAAAGAACATGATTTAATCATATTGCAGTCTTAAGGAATAATGATGCTACAATTAAAATCACAATAACTATATAAATCAACAAGGCCCAAATAAATAAGCTTTAAGTTTATCGTCTATGATGACTACAAAAAAACAAAACTTGTATTCAAACTAAAACGGTTATAAAAATCCTATTGATTAGAAAAAAAGAAAAGTTTGGTTTTTCAATGGATTTATATCCAAAAGCCATTTACTTTATCAAAATTTGAAGCGTTTAGGTTGATATATTTGCATCATTAGAAACAGTGACCAATTATCACCAGATCAGCTAAAACTACTATAAATTAAAGCATTCAATGGCACTGGAATAATAAGTTTTTGTCAGGGGTAAATGTTTTTTTGTGGTGATATGGACAAATTTTGAATCTTTATAATAATACCATAATAAATCAGTGGATTGTGTTTTTGAAGAACAGTAAAACCCTTAGTAAAACAATTGGATAAACATGGGAACGATAGATCGAAATTACACTCTATAATGTGTTTATTCATATTATTCCAGTTTTCCCTTCAAATGAAAAAAGGATAAATTTTAAACAACCAATGCTCGAAAATAGAACACAAGTAAAAAGAAGATTACATTTTACATATCATATGTTCAGCAATGATCCTATGCCCAAAAATACCCTTTCTTGGCAATTTAGCGTCTCATGCAAGTTGAGACTAAAACACTATGTAGCGATAAAAAATAATATTAATAATATTTTTGAAATGGTCGAATGTTTTTTTAAAAAACATGTCTGCTAAAATATGGAATGTTTGTACTCCTAATTAAGCTGATCTTAACATCACCTTCTTCTAGGACTGGGGATAGAAGGATAGGGCTAGAACAGGACCAGTGGTTAGTTTATCATTATCGCTAAGCCCCATTTTTACAATCGGAGAGGTGGCGATTTAAAAATCAAAGACAAACATGCTAATGGTTGGACAGAGTGACGGCTGGTGACAGGGTGTTGGGGGGTGCAAAAGGAAGATTCAACTATTTTTCCGTACTACGGAAGAGAAACAGTTGGTATTGCGAACATCCGAATTGAAAGTCAATGCTATAGAAGTGTTTTAAAATCCAATAAATAGGAGAGAACTCTTGCAAAAACGGTTGAATCTTCCTTTGCACCCCCAACACCCCGTCGCCAGCCATCACTGGTTGGACATATATCGATTCATAAAATTTTCCTGTTGAGATTTAAAGCCAGCGACATTGACCACTCAACCACGGATCCGGTCCAACAAAATGGTCATATTTTTCCAGTACGATAAAGTAATTAAAAATAATATATATCATACACTGATTGCAACATGTGCAGAATGACTGAATCCACTGACTACAAATTATGATCCATACATACATCAAAAAAGAATGATCCAAACATATAAGCATTGAAGAGATTTATAAAAAAAAGCTTTGCTTATTCCACGTTGTGTAACAAATAGTGACACGTGTTTCGCCTCTTTAAAAAGCATTTTCAGACTTATTATTGCAAGGTTACCTTAGTAATAATCTTTTTTTGAAGATGCTTCTTAAATTGGCAAAACAGGCGCCACTATTTATTTTATATGAAAACGAACTTTCACAAAAATACAAGATTCATTTGTTTACATTGTTGATGCAAGGGGTGGTAGGAGAATGATTTCTTTAGAAAAATTGTAAAGTAATGATGTCTTACCTTCGATCAGTACAAGTTATAGCAGGATGAATTAGCATATAAGATAACATTTGTTGACATTCATCCGTGTACTGATATATGTCGACGCAGTGTTTCACTAAAATAGGAACTCCCTTGAGATAGGCCTCTTTGGCAATCGTATTGCCGGGTTGCAGGAGAGGAAGGAAAGAGATGATCTTTTGCAATCGCTCTTCTACGTCTGTGGACAGATCATCTTCTTGAATGCATGCTGTGATGGCTACAGGATCGTTGGCGTCCTTTTCGAGCTTGATTGTTTCCGCGGTGACGTTTTGCGATAGAGCTGCATCGATGGCGTAACGAATTAATTTTAGACTATTCAATGGAACTCTCCTTAAGAGGGCGCACAATACAACAGTTCGTTCGCAAATTGACCACCCTTCGAAAACACCCGCCACGCCCCCGACTTGATCACAAAAATTTCCGTTCATTCCTATTTGTAGAGCTGGTCGATCATTCAGTGAAAAAAAACTACTGTCAGTGAGCAATTAACGAATTTAGCCGCCACATTCTATCTGACAAGTGATTTCAAATAATGTCCTGCGTCCTAGTACTCGGATTGTTACTGAGAAATACACTGCGACCCGGATACGCCGCTATTATTATTGTTACCGGTGCACTAATGTCAATTGCCGCCGTCTTGACAGCTGATGATATCAGACAGTTTTCACGGCCAAAAATCGCTGACCAATAACGTGGAAACTAGCCACTTTTAAAAACATTCTCATATCGCCCCAAGATGGCTGTCCTGTCAGTGTAGCAAACCGAAATACAAATATGTTGCCACTATATTTTTGAACTACCCACCAATTTGTAACAAAAAATATCTTACATAATTGCTAGTTTCTGATATGACTTAGTTATTGGCCACGCAAATTACAAAAAAATACTATTTCTTTGAATAGATATCAACAATTTGCTTAAATTTCTTAATTGTTGTTTCAGGATTGACATCATGTAAATATTGAATTATGCCACGAAACCCAAATTGAAGCATACTTGAAAAATTACAAATTTATACGAGGTAAAAATTAAAAAAATAGAAAAAAACTTTTTTTAATCATCCTTGGTTCCATTGAGTTGTTAACATCGTGAAATTGAGTTTCATGATATTATTAAACTAAATGTAGATTAATTATAAAATATTGAACAAAGGGACATAAATAAATCACCAATTAAGACATTCTCCTCAGTTTTAGTTTGTAGCTTGTAACCAGAATATTATATAAATATCAGAAAAATAATGTAATACAAATGTATTAGTTGATTTTACTGAAAAAGTTCAAAACCTGTCCTGAATTTATTTGGCGGATGATAGTGATTGTTATAATAATTAATATTTTCAATTCTCCGCGATTTCAGTCATATTCAGAACGAATGTTTATAAATTGAATAATTTCATTCAAAATAAAAAATACAATATGAATTATTGCATTGCATCGTTCATGCAAAAGTCAAGCTAGAAATTTTCAAAATAAATTGTTTTTAATCATATCCATGCTATCCTAACAAAAGACAATACTTGGAAATGTTATACAAATAGGAATTTGAAATGATTTAAATGCAATATGACAGTATTCGGATCATACTTATCATTTTCGCACCCACGGTGAATAACATTTTGTTTCATTTGCTATGGTCACCGTATTCTGATTAATTATGTATACGATAACTCTGGTTCTTTGGAGAGTGTTTTGAATTGGTAATGACTAGAAGCAGACGAAACTAATTTACAAAAAAAATATAATGGCAACCTACTGGTACGATTATAAGTACTGCAACTGAAGCCAACAATGTTCCCCACTCGGCCATGGACACGACAATCTTAGTACGGTTTACGGATTCATAAAAATAGGACGAAGCGATAGCGATGAGCTATCCCCACTAGTTTATTGATTGAGTTGGCATTTCTTGGTAGAGCTCCATTATAACACGGTAAAAATAGTATTATATTGTAGATCTACAAAAAATATATAGTATATAGTTGATAGCTATGTCGGCTTACGCCCTCGTCAGGACTATGCTTAAACATACATTATATTAATACTTTCGATGGATTTGGAAGTAGTTTTGTGGAAGTTCATTTTAATATAAATTTTAAATAACTTTATTATTGCACGTATTGTGTTACTAATTGTGACACGTGTTTCGATTCTTTCAGGAGCATCATCGGACTTACTATCATAAAGTTTGCTTAGGTAATGGATTAATTAGTAATTTCTGAACCAAAATTTGCGATAGTAAGTCCAAAGATGCCTCGTGTCACAATTAGTAACACAAAACGTGAATTAATCAAAGTTATTTTAAATTTTATTTACATTAATTAAGTTACATGTCAGTATATATGTATGTATGCTGGAGTAGAAGTGGCTATATTAAAAATTCATATAATTCTCATTGGGAGCGGAAATAAATAATCTAATAAAATGTGCATCATTATTATTATTTACCTACATTCATTTTGTGGATTGTCAACAAGATTGTGTGATAAAGGTGGACACAAATAAAGCGTTTGAACAAATCTCACCACAACCCTTTTATGTGGAACAAACAACAATGCATGGATGACCCATTATGCGGATGTACAGTTAGTACACCACCCGCATTGCACCTGGCGGTATTTTTTTCAGCCGCTTCAGCCTTCCGCATTTTAAATAGAGGAATATTCGCATGCACGCCTCTGCTGGAAATTTCGCTAAACGGTTAATTTTGAATATTTTGATCGCGGATGTAGCGCTTCAATTCCACAACGGCGACGTCATAAACTAATATACCTGGATAAAATAATGTAGTGGCCACAATTAGGTTTTCTGGGAAACCGCTGCGTTATTTATTATCAGCAAAAATTTATGAAACCCTTCCACCAATAAATTAAGAGTATTCACATATTTTTTACAGAAGTGAGTAATGAATAGAACAATCGATGAACAAGTAAAATTATTTCAAATATGACAGATGGGCATTAATTATGTCACACGATTTAGCTTTCTTCTGTTCTGTTCGAAATTTAAAAATGTCTGATTTTCTCAATAGGATATTTGGTATTACATTCAAATGAAGTTAAGAATTCTTTTTTGACCTTTAAGGTTTTGTGTAGAATCATTGACGATACAAACATGTTATAATACTTCTATTAGCTTTTATACTGACGATGGCTTTAACTTTATAATTAATTATACTGGAGTTCTTTCATTGAAACATCTCCAAAATACATATTTCTTTGGGGACTAAAACTTCGATTGATTGTTCCTTAATGTAAAGTTTTCATATTTCGGTCCGTAGTTACGCCACTGTGCTCAATCCAGGCTCTCAGTTTAAAAATGCAAGCTGTATACTACGGTCATTTGTAGGAAATTCACGAAAAATTTCGTTACGTGCTTTGCAATTATTCGTTTTGAACGCTCTAAATTTATTTTCACGAAAACAGAACAATAAACAATTGTTTGTTTACGAGTTTAATAAAAAGTGTCTCAACAAAAGATGTGCTCAATGGAAAATTGAAATTGGTACATATTATATAATTTATTTATGAATGTACCAACGCACAATTTTCTTAATAATAACTTAAATGCAACTTTATTGATATCAATGTTTCAGCGTCATTTGTTTAATTGATATATTATCAGAGTGGGGCAATTATCTAACGATTATGTAATTTCAAAGCGATTTTGATTTAAGCACTAAATTTACATTTGCAATAAACCCAAGCTTTCACTCTACGAATGATCATTTTAAAGTTATCATTCAACGACTTTCTTTTCTTAATAATTAATATACGAATTATAAAGAAATGAATGCCGTCTAATAAGCTACAAATTCATTAAATATTTATTAATACTTCCTGATTAGTTTTAAATAATTTGATCGAATATTCTTTTTCAATTGATTTTGTAGTAAAATAGCCAGAAAACTTGGAGCCCACGTAATAGACTCTGCTCTAGTTACATAAGGAAATATTGATTGAGTTGGCATTTACTTGGTAGAACTCCATTATAATACGGTGAGAAAAATAACAATGTATGTATTTGTACTAAACGGTATATATACATGATCTAATGCACGTTTAAAACATAATTCTGACGAGGGCGTAAGCCGAAGTAGCTATCAACAAATACATAAATAATTTCTGTAGAATTAAAATACATTGTTATTTTTTTTCACCGTATTATAATGGAGTTCTACCAAGTAAATTCCAATTCAATCGATAATATGGAATTGTTAGAGAAAAATAAATATACATAAGGAAAATAAAAAAGCTTTTTTACCAACCTAAATTAAATTCAAATGGTTACTTTCTGAGCTAAAATGGCCTAATATTTTCGATGGTTTCGGCGGTAACTTTGTGGAAGTTCATTTTAATATAAAATTTAAAATAACTTTGATTATTCCACGTATTGTGTAACTAACTGTGACACGTGTTTCGCCTCTTTGCGATAGTAAGTCTGAAGATGCCTCTGAAAGAGGCGAAACACGTGTCACAGTTAGTTACACAATACGTGGAATAATCAAAGTTATTTTAAAATTTATATTAAAATAGCCTACTATAAACTACATATAACTATGTGAGGTTTCATTTTTATAAACACAATATCTATCGGCCATAAATTTACTGTAACCAACGTTAAAGCGATTTTGCATCTCTATTGTTCTCGGTTTTCCAGTTTTACCTATTTATTTACCTTAATGAGTAAACATGGTCTAACTGTTTATTTCTTCTTTAACCCTCGTCAAAAATAATGCGAGCCGTGACTCAAATACCTGCAACAGGTAGTCATTTTGGAACATACAAATGACAACAATATATGCCTCAGAATTGCCCCATTGTCGCAAAAGTTTACAAAATGCCGTCATGTGTGGTGGCTGTGGGAAAATCTATGACATTGTAACTTTTGGATGAGAAAAATCTTCTGTGGGAACTTTTATCTAATATCGAATAATAAATACATGTAACGGAAACGATTATATCCACTTGCATGTATCGACTTGGTCAATACCACGGTGACCATGCATTTCATTATTTTTAAGAACAATCTTTAATATGACATCATGTATAATTTGGATGCTGTTCCTTTGATTAAGTAAAATATGTTCTTAATTGGTATTTCTTTCTGTCAATCGTACATAATATTAAATATCTAAATGTGTTTTTTTCAACAACGCTTGGGTAAAAAAAAAACGATTTTTTGTACTACTTCCACGTAAAATGTTATTAAAATCCAAACCATTTTCGAAAAAATCCAATAGCGAGCATTTTCAACAGATCAATCAAAAATACTCGCGATAAACAAAACCTGTCCCTTCTAAATAAAATTATTTGTGGAATGAATTCAATATAATATTTATTTAAAATAGTGCCTTTCCGCTAAGTAGTCACACTGTAAAATGCACTACAAAATTGATATCTTTTGTATGTGAAAATTTTAAGGGATGTTAAAAAATTACGATAGACTATACAATGAGATATGAGGCGATTTAAAGCAAACGCCGATTTGTCCATTTAAGAACATAATTTTTTAACGACATACGAAAAAAAACAGTTTATTTTTACCGTCGTATTGTTTTTCAAATTGAGAACAAGTGCATACATAGTTTTAGTAGCCATTCAACTCCTAATTGCAATATATATAATACTAGTATTGCTACCCGGCTTCGCTCGGACCAGTTTGGGGTTATGTTCACCTCGGCGCGTAAATTCAGACGGGCCAAGTTGAAACAACTTTTTTCAAAATTCAAAAGTCTAGGTCAATTAAAATGGAATTAAAATGAACATTTCAGACTGGCATTGACATTTCACAGCCCCTTTCATATATTGACAGCCCCATTCTCGCCCATTAAAATGTCCAAATTCAAGGAAAAAATCTAATTTGCTGTCAAAGAAATGTCAAATAATACCTTCACGTAAAAATTAAACATTATTATTAATAATAAAAGCCGGGAAAAGTGCAGTAGAAGACTAATTTATTACATTTTGACTAAATGTCTTCGCCGATAAAAATTCAAACACATTTTCTTTCATATTCGTTTTTATGGCAACTTAATGACCAACAATGCAAAAGGGAATTACAGACCCACAGACATACATACGCCGTTTCGGTTTTATAAAGGTTTTATAAGCGAAAATAAAATAAACCTAATTTACTTATAGACACTGAATTTATCGGATTGTGCATGTTGTTCAGACATTTTCGCCATTTTTTTTTGTTTGCGTTTTGAACGATATTTACCATAACACATTATATTAAATTTAGTGACGTAAAGTTTAATTAAGTATTTCGACTGAGGGTGCTTGATGGAATTTCAAAATCTAATTTGAATTTTTTGAATTTTGTACTTTTCCATGAGTTTTGTCGCTAACGACCCGGGTTTCGCCTTTCGGCATCTTCAGGTATTCCAAGTGCACGGATGTACTTGAAGATACCAAAAGGCGAAACCCGGGTCTTTAGCGACAAAACTCATGGAAAAGTACAAAATTCAAAAAAATAAAAATTCAAATTTGACGTAAAGTTTATTTATGTACTTCTTTGGCTGCTTTGGTTTTATACGTCTTGTATTATCTAGTTTTGATCATGTATTTCATGACTCAAACGATGGACGCGTCGTTGAGATCAAATTTATTCGAAATAGTACATATATTTTATCCGCACAGAATATATTAAATGAAAACTCAATAATAAAATAGCTTATTTCAAGAAATAGTACCATCCCAAGCATTAATAGTGGTAACCCTAACCACTTGTTTAGACATCACTAGTTCACTAGGGTACTCTGTGGAATAATATTACGGAAATAAATATTCACTCGAAAAAAATACGCAAAGCTTTCTTTTTAATGTTATTGTGATGATAATTTCAGGGAATAGACAGGTAGTGTGGGAAAAACTTTACTGACTAAAAATGTATACAACAAAAATACTGAGCAAACTTATGGAGAAGTTTTACCCACACCTTTATAAGTTAACCATCGATAATTATGTATGTCAAGTATAGTACAAATAAAAAATCATACTATTTTAAAACTGCAAAGTGTGCTGGTAGGATTTGCGATTTAACGATAAAGGACCGTTCATTAACACGAAATACCTGTATGTTGAGAGAGGTTGAGCAACTGAGTACCAAGCAGTTCTTGTAGAAAAAACATGTTAAGATAAACTTATTGAGTCCATATGCTCCAAGTTGGGAGTGGATATGGTAAAATAAAGGTAAACTATGAATATATGGTCATGGGACAGAATCCCAATCCTCTCGAGCTAAGCTCAAAAAATTTATACATACTGACTTATAATTTTATGTTTTGACTTTGCTTGTTGGGTTCTTGTGGATTATTATAAAATGTGGAATCAAAATGATTAAATCTGAAGAATATTACTAATTATTGTATGAGTATTGAATAATAAACTTATGTGACTGTCTCTATCTGTATAATATTATTATTTGTGTAGTTTGTGGTTGCATTTTTGCTCCTGTAAATTAAAACAACTCGATTTCATACTTATTGCGAAGTATTCTTTAGGATCTTCTATTAAAATAAATTTAAAAATTAAAGACGAAAAATTTTAAAAAAAGTTGTAAGCTTTACATTTATTAAAATAATGTTATCTGCTTTCAAATACCTGAACATGAGAAATCATTTCATTTAATGTGCTTATTTTTCATAAATCTTTACAAAAAAACCCGTGACCATGTATCCATAATTCACCAAAATAAATACGATATTGTGTTGATTCGGACTGATGTTATTTTAAAACACTGTTTTGCATGTTCTGATTCCTGAGACACTCCTGGCAATCTGCTGGTGTTTTACGGTTAAAGAAGAAGGTTCGGTATATATATGAATTCAGTTTTCAGGCAGCTACAAAATAAATACGGTACATTTTCAATAAAAACCAAATAAATATTGACACCACCTTATGTGGTAGGTCATCAGAACTCTCTCGACGATCTATTTTTCACCTCAGTCTATGAGTTTAAGTCGATATCAGGAAATAAATTCATTTCTAATAATACTCTTTATTGAAATCTATAGCGATTCAATATAG
The DNA here is from genome assembly GCA_028554975.1 of Himalopsyche kuldschensis. NCBI lineage: Eukaryota > Metazoa > Arthropoda > Insecta > Trichoptera > Rhyacophilidae > Himalopsyche > Himalopsyche kuldschensis. The sequence goes on along the minus strand of JAHFWI010000018.1, from coordinate 5,085,928 downwards.
AGTAATTTCAAATTTGTAAAAGAGACATTTATGCGGACGTCTCGCTCAAAAAGCAAAGTTAGATGGGCCATAAATAATGGCTAATCGGGTGCACGTGTTAACGATATTTTTGTAACGGTTGCTACCTAATGGAACCGCTTTTTTAATACAGTTGGCAGTTAGAGATTGGATAGCATTGAGAATGCAGGTGCTTGCCAGATAAGTCTTACAGTCGTGGTTGAAGGGCTTCATCCAACTGTATGCCCTGGAAGTACCCTGCAAGCTCCTTATCCTCTCCCTAAGGATAAAGTCTAGTAAATTCCTGATATCGCCTTTGCAACGTGACGTGTATTGTTAATCTATCTGTGTTAAATCCGTGTGTAAAGTCTGTGAAAATTCGTAACAATTAAATAATGGGTGCTAACCGCACACACATAACGCTTTGAGATCGTGTTTTGTTTATAAGATTACCATGTTTCTCCTACTCCGTTCCCAAAATTCCTCTTCCTGGGTGACGGATAGGAGGCTCCTTCTCGATTTACGAGGGAGCCGAATCAATGTCGTTCTCAATATAGATTCGTCGCAAGCATGAGATTTTGCTCAAAGTGTCATTCTTTTCTATTCTCAATCGACCCATTATTTTGACAGTAATGGATACTAAATAAATTATTGCTGAATAATAAAAGCAAATATAATAATGGAACAAAACGCATCATGTTTATATTGCAATATATTATATGCAAATAAACAATGTTCATAATAAATTAATGTCAATCTATGCATATGAGGAGTTGTCAAACTTTAAGAATAAAATGGGCGAAATTCGATAAACTTGATTATTTCCATTTTTGTTTTTAATCATAATTTTGTACTTTTCCATGAGTTGTGTCTCTAATGACCCGGGTTTCGTCTTTCAGCATCTTCAGGCATTTCAGTCAGTTCAATTCGTGCACTGGAAATGCATGAATATGCCGAAAGCGAAAACCATCAAGGTCAGTCAAAATTCTCATGAAAATATAAAAAACGATTCAAATTTGATACTAAAAAATCATCAAGCAACTTCAGTCAAAATTCTAAATAAAACCTATTTTTAAATTATATATTATTCTACGTTCAATTATCTGTAACTATTATTAAACCCGGTAACAATTGTTTTGTATGCATTTTAACTAAACATACATAAAATAATAGTATGTAAATAGTCCGTGTTCAGAGACCGGTTCTGATCAAATATTACATCTTGGAATCAATAGTCAGTTCAAGTTCATTCTTGCACTTGTAAAAACCCTGGTCGTTAGCGACAAAGCTCATGGAAAAGTACAAAATCCAAACGATCAAAATTTAAAAAAAGAATAGTTAATCTGATAATTTCATTACTGCAGTAAACTGTCGATGGTTAGTCTCAGGGTGGTTCTTAAAGTGGCGAAACATGTGTCACTATTTTTTATGTGGAGTAAACAAAGGTATTTTTAAAGTTTATACTACAATGAACTTCCACAAAGTAACTGCTGAATCCACAGAAAGTATTGAAGATAACGTTCTTAAATGAAATTGAATTATCTACAATTAAAATGTTAACGATATTTTCTAATTAAATAACTAATCTTCATAAAATTTCATGAATGCTTTTGTTTTTCAAAAAAATCACATTTATATATTTTTTCAGATTATTAATAAATGAATGAATGTGGCCTCACGACCACTGGTCTAAGCAATTAAAAAAGAAACCAGTGTTGAATATCCTAAGGCCATTTAATTACTAAGTATGTACATCTTACGTGATATTTGCTCAATGTCGCAATGTTATAAAATTCGTATAATTTTTGGCATGTAATTAACAATTGAATCCATTAGCATGCTCAAAAATAAAACGCATTAACGAAAATGTTGTAAAATCAGGTAGTCATTAATCAATATCAAGAGCATAGCAATGGAATAATCACGCAATTACTATATACTGCATGCCCTGGAACTATAATGCCAAAATATTACGATTCAATTTTATAGTTATATAACATAGATATGAAAATTCATTTTAATTTAAAATTGATTTGAAATCAATTGATTAGAGACGAAAATTTTCGTAGTTTGCGGTTGCCTCTCATGTCATCCCATCGTCCCGTAGCTCCACCGAGAACGTCATATGGATGGTCATCAGCGGCCTTCCAGGATGACGGGATCCATCGGATTGATAAAAGAGACGGGTAAAATTCAGACCTATGGAGCATCCACAGTACAAGTCCAAGCCAGGTCCATCGTTCATCCAACAAATTCTCAAAACGAGATAGAAGTGGGGGGTTGAAAGATTTTTTGAATCCATGTCTCCTTCCAATGTGGAACTTACGTCCTTGTTATGGATATATCTCAAAACATTTTTTCATTCGCTCAACCTTTCCTTAGTTTTATGGGTATAAGGATAGAGGAAGGTTTAGGCTAGGACTGGAATAGTGGTTATCCAGTCGCTCTCGTTACGTCCCGCGTATGGGATCGGATGGATGGGAAAGAATTTGTAGACAACACAAACACCCATGCCTTCGAACAGAATCGATAAATCGTCAGAAAAAAATACTGCTCGTACTGGCAATCGAACCCGTGAAGTTCGTCACGAAAGCCAGCGACGTTGACCAAAGAACCTACAACTCATAAAATGAATAAATGTGGCTTAAAAATATCATGTTTGAAATCAAGTATGAATAATGTTTTATTTTTATGATGCAGCGAGATGCGGAAATAGCTATCGATAATTCTAGAACATAAATAAATACTTCTATATCTAAAAATCATGACCAACTTTTAATTTACTGGTAAATTTCAAAATAAATAACAATATTTATATGAGCAATATATTTATAAGTGTAATTTGAAAAATGGCTGTATTTCTCATGGGCTTAAACTGTAATAAAAGTACATAATTAACGAAAAATTTGCATATCCTCATTACTGACGGTTGTATAGATAATGGACGGCTGTTAAAAACAACCCCTTTTCGAAGGATTTCGGTGTTTTTTTTAGAAAGTTGCTTAATATGCAAAAGCTTGCCATTTCCAGTCGTAAATTATACAGGATCAGCCTCAACATGTCAGTAAATGGCGTGTCTATGACTCGCCTCATAAGAAGTGAGTGACACTTTTATGAACGGCAAGATTTTTTATTGTAAGTTTATAGTATAAATAGTTAACATAATTTAAGTCACAAAAAAGAAATGTCAAACTTTTATATCAAAACAAATTGAATTACACAGTTTTATTTGAATTTGATGATGTATTACAATATTAATACACATGTTAATGTGAATTATTGATGATGTTGACTGACGGTGCTTGATGGAATTCCAATATCAAATTTGAATAGTTTGAATTTTGTATTACGTAAGTGATCTACTTTTATTCGTATATGTTATATAAGAGATAAAAAACTATTTACTACGCGTCAGTTCAAGGTCAACTCGTACACTAAAAATGCATGAAGAATCCGAAAGGTGAAACCCGGTCGTTAGCGACAAAACTCATGGAAAAGTACAAAATTCATGTTTTTTTATCAGCAGTTTGATAAAAAACAAAATATAACCAAAAAAATATTTTACTGAAATTTAGAACCCAATAAATCAAATGAATTGAGCAGACTTCTGTATAGTACTACCTTGTTTTTTTCTGCTCAGAAGAACTTGAAAAGTAAGTTGCATTGAAGGCACATATTTTAGTTTTTTCTTATAATTTTATATCAATTATGGTATTCGTCTTTGATAAAATCGCTCATGTTCACTTGATCATTTTAAAGCTATCACAATAACTTAGTCCAACAATCTCCAGACGCACTTTATTATTTCGTCCATCTCTTTTCACATCGTTGGAAAATGCAAAAAGGAAAGGAAAAAAAACTTTCTAAGTGTCCGAAAAGTCGGCCGTAAAGTTAGTACCTAACCGTTTTTGCATAAATGGATGTAAATTATTTAAATGCGTAACTTCTCCGTAACCCGTTAGTTTGCATTTTTACGCAGGGGTATTAAAAGTTTTTCCAAATGACAATATTGGTGGACATAACCTCAACTTAAACATAACAGTGCAAATGGATTTTGGACGCTTTGTCAAATGTTTATTAAAACTGACAGATTTTAATTGAATATTTGAATTTGGAACGTTTTTGTAAGTGTTGTCATCACCAAGGTAGTAATTTTGTATAGACAATATCTATCCAAGATTAAGTGACATAAACGTGAAACGTGGTCAAAAAATGAACCAAATCGAATCTTATACTTTTGAAACGTTCATTTGTCGACTTTAAATGCCCGAAGATGACGAATGGTGATACTCGGGAAGTTAGCGACAAAACTCATGGAAAAATCAAACGATTCAAATTTGATATTGTAATTGCATTGAGCACCTTCAGTCGAAATTCTCGACTAGTAAATATAAGCTTAAGGATGGGCTGTGAGATATGAAAAAAAACACACAAATCCAAAATCCAAAAAAAACACACAATCCAATATGCCAAAAGGTGATACTCGGGTCGTTAGCTACAAAACTCTAAATTACAAAATTTACAAAATTTTATATTAAAATTGCATCAAACAACACCTTCAGTTTTTCACGAAATTCTCCACTAGTTATTAGCAGCGTTTTGAGTATTGGCTTCAGGGTGAGTTGTGAAATATGAAAACAAATCACAGAAATCCATGCATTTGGAGACGAGGCTTTTATAAAATCCGGGTTTAGGTTTTCATATAGGCAGACGACCCCGTGACATATCACTTGCGTAAACGCAGGCCTCATTACCTTAGCTAATAATACTAAACGATCGACATTCATAAAATATTAATTGTGGTTGAAAAGTAGTTGATAATATATTTTATGGACCAGTAAATTTTGTGAATTTACTTTGAAGCATCTGTCCAAATGACAAGGGCTAATCTTTTGGTAGACAGTTAACTTTGAAACATTCCTATTAAATATGCCACATCAGGTCACATTTTACTATCGTTAGCTTTTGCGAATTCTTCACAATATCGGCATTGTTTTACGACCTTGTTTTTGCAACCGACAGTTTGGTCGCCATATTATTGCATTAGAATTGTTATTATGTATGGGTAACATGCTTTTAATGCTCATATACGATTAGGAGTAACATACATACAATACCCAAACCTCTTTTTGTGCGAATTCAAAGTTATGCGATTTTTTAAAAAATATTTTTTTAGACTATATAAACGTAAATTAATATGTAATAAAGTTATTAACAGCGCATTTTTCACATACTGTACGTGCAAAGTCCAGTGTTTCACCTGTTTATTACAATATGAACTTGCCACGTGCTTCTTTGTACATCTTATGTTCCCATATTAAGTCATAGCTTTTTTTGTGCGATTTTCCGCGGAACGCATCTACCGCAAAAAAAGGTTTTGATGTCTTTTAGGGTGTTCACTGTCAATACTTGGTGGAATGGCATTATAATAAAAATAGTTAAAAAAATTGTTCTTATTCCACATTAAATTTATTAGATAGTTAGCATTATCAACTGATAAGAATTACAAATATACAGTGGTATTTATACAAAATTTAAGCAAGTAAGTATGTGTACATCGAAAAACAAGCAGTGGGTTAAAATAGGACGATAATTATTTTTTAGCATGAATGTTTAAAAAAAAGCAACTCAAATTTATTGAGATAACTCAAAAATTTCGTATATCGCGATAATGCATACTTTTAGATTTAAATACGTATAATATATGATTTGAAGCATTATCGCCACAAAAGTGAGTGATAACAAATATAATTAATATCGTTAATATCAAACCAATCTATGCTTCTAAAGTAGGAGTTCCCAACCCCGTGCCCGCCGACCGATTTCTATGCGCTGTAATTAGGGCTTGCAATTTACCGTCAAATTCCAATAACCGGTAAACGGTAAATAATTTCACCAATTACCGGTTAACCGGTTATTTACCGGGAAATGAAACAAAATAGGAAAAAATAAATAAAATAACTATATGTGGCTAAATATACTAAGAACGGTATCCTAAAACGTAAAGAATTTAAAATACGTTTCATGAAAATAACAATGTCATGAAATGCACTTATATGTTTGTCCTTTTTGTTTAACTGAGATATGGGAATGGGAGATCAGATAATCTTTTATTTGCCACTTTGGCCGCATTTGCTTGGTAAAGTTAAATTACGACTGTGTAATATTTGGTAAACCTGTCTGTGAGAAGTTTATTTGTTATATTAAATATTCCATATGTATCAAAATCATTAATTGTATCAGGATCCCTAAGATAATTAATCACATCGGAATATATCGTTCTCTTTCCTTTATTCGAATTATTAGCTGTTCTTTAAGTTCCATGGCTAAAAAAGAATTGAATTTAGACAGTTCATCAAGCATAAATTTCAATGTTATGTCGGCTGTATATAGATTTATGTCTTCACGACACAGAGCTTCTACAGCTACTTTTACTGGTTGTAATGCCGATATTATGTCCGAGATCTTATCAAATTCAATTCCGCATGCATATCACAATAAACTTTCGTTATAATATGCCTGTATCTGTCCTTAATTCGCGATTAAATCATTTCCGGTAAAAACCGGTAAATTTTCCAATTTAACGGTAATTACCGATGGTATATTTTGGCCAATCTACCGGTAAACCGGTTAACCGGTAATGCAAACCCTAGCTCTAATGTTGGTGAAACATTTTTTTTTAACCTTTACATTTTTTCAAAATTAGTTTTTGGATATCACACGGACACATGAAGTCTCTCGTGCATTTCCCAATGATGGAGGAAATGGTAGCTAATAGTGAATAAAGCGTGGAATTATTTGTTGCACACATTAAAATGCTTCAAACAAGTTTGAATAGAGATTTCTGCAGTTTACGACTATCGAGCCAATGGTTTCCTTTATTGTCGAACATTACATAATATCATTAGAAAAAATAAGTGGCACCCGCCGTCCCACATTTTTCTTTAAATGCGCTCTCGGGTCCAATTAGGTTGGGGATCCCTGTTCTTAAGGATAATTGAATAGACACTAACATTTGACCCAGGTAACTGATCATAGATATGTACTTCTAATTATTAAATCAATATCAAATTTGGTCTTCAATTAAGTAATTGTTCTATTCCCATCATCATTAAGATTATAACTCTTTGTATTAAGTACTTCTCGTACGTTTTTCTTAACCCGTTATCTGCCGGTAGGTCGTGCATCAAAAGCCGCGATTTTCTTTGAAAAAATAGCGACGGATTTCGGTAATACAAGGAAGCCTTTTTAAAATCGATATTACATCGATTATGATACAAAATATGTCAACTGTACATAGGACTGTGATTCTAAGATATGTTTTTATGTGTATAAAATGTTTTAATTATAAAATCGTCGACCATGTCCAGTATTAGTGGGCGTAAAGTGGACCGTGTATATGTTACAGTGAAACTGTATTCTCAGTGAAAATATATTCTTTTCCAAGCTGTCATTGAAATTAAATTTGACCGCCCTATCTTCAGCCCAACGTTTGTCTGTGTTTTTATTTGGTTCTCTTTTTATGAAAGGGACTACTTCCTGATTTTTGTTTCATTGAAGCAAACCAAAATTTTAGGCCGACAAATCATCGACTTAGGCCAATAATTTCAATGATCGTGACCAGTGAAATCATGTTGTCATACAAATCTATTACTTGATACATTTTCACTGAGAATACAGTTTCACTGTAACATATATACCAGGGCTGTAGAGTAGGTAAAAAATTACGACTCCGTTCCAGCATTTTCCAAAAACACAACTCCGACTCCAACTCCAAAATTGAACAAAAACACGACTCCGACTCTGACTAAAAAACGATTAATTTCGTCACGTTTTTTTCCTACCTGCTTATTTACATATGTATATTCAATTATATATCAGTCGAAAAATCCGGCCTATTGCCAAAATTTGACATATTATATGCATAAATAAAAAGTTCAAAATTTCCGACTCCGAGTACGACTTCGGCCAAACGCCGCGACGACTCCGACTCCGGCCGAAAAGCCACGATTCCACGACTCCGACTCCAACTCCACAGCTTTGATTATAATACAAAATATGTCAACTGTAAGTATAGGACTGTGATTCTAAGAGATGTCTTTATGTGTATAAAATTGTTGACATTGTCCAGTATTAGTGGCTGTAAAGTGGACCGTATATATACGCTCATTTTATATGGCTGGCACCAGTGGCGGCTGGCGACAGAGTATTAGGGAGTACAAAAAAGATTCAACTATTTTTCCGTACTACGGACAGCCAAAAATTCATAAGACTGGCACTCCGTTGGTATTGCGAACATCTGAATTGAAAGTCCATGTTATAGAAGTGTTTTAAAATCCAATGAATAGGAAAGAGCTCTTGCAAAAATTGCACTACGCTCGCAGAATTGTAGACCGTATATATATGTTTCTGTCCTATAACAGGTTAATATTGGTTTAACCTAAAAATCCCCACGGAGTCGGAAATTTTATGAACAAAGGAGTAATAATGTTTGATTGCCATTGCAATTAACTAATTTAATCAGATAAAGTTTCCATTTTAAATGAGAAACACTGTTATTTGTTACCAAAGCCAATAATAACGACATAAATCATAAAATTATATGTTATCTTCGGAGGTGTTCTGTTCATTCCTAGAGAAAAGGCATTAAATTTAAAAAAAAATCCACACATATTTTATCAAGATCAGGGCCAGTTTAGCTCTTCGAGAGTATCATCAGAAATATGTGCCATAATTTAAAACGACTTAACATATTTGGCAATAATTGTGGCTGAGTGGCCAATGACTGCTCTTTAGGATTAATTGCTGTATTCGGATGCCGGGTGGCATGTTCGAACTCTCGAACAAACACTTTCAAGCATAGATTTATGAATTTGTGTCCAAACACATGGATGACAATAATTTTTCCATTCCGACCCACACACTTTATATCCAATGCTAAAAACGCCGCTTTGATAAGCTTACTACATGATAAGGTTTCCAATAGTTTTGTAAACATCTTCTGTTGAAAATGCTACTCTTTGGGAGCGGGCATCGTTGAAAAATATATGCAATATTATTGTATATCTTAAATCGGAATATGACTGTAAATTTTATATCGAAAAAAACTATGTTACAAATTTTAAAATAAAATAAATATTAAATTTCCACAAAGTTTAAAGTGAATTAAATAACCGCCAAAACATCAGAAAAAAGATCCACTCATATTTTACATTTCTTGTCAATCATTAATGCGAGTACCATTAAAAAAATCGGCATATAAATCACAATATGGTCTCAGTGAATATCAAACTGTTTTAGCAAAATATTAAAGTATCATTGATATTCAGATTATAATATTAACAAGTCGAAATTTAACTAACGATATATTATATGCCACATATTAAATTATTGTTGGTTTTTTTCACTCAAGTATAGTGTTTTGTTTAATTTGTAATAGAACGCTTAATCTTGTTTCATTATAATATATTGAAAATGTATTTCTGTAAAAAAGAATATAAATAATAATAGCAAATGATTGTTATAAAAGAAATAATACAGCATTCAAAAAATAATTATGAAATAATAAGTGAAACATTTTCATTGAATTATCAAATTACTTGAAATAAAATTTATGTAATATTATTAGAGGCAAACATTGTAAGACGGTAAGAAAAATAATAATGTATTTTATTCTACAGAAATTCTATGAGGGTAAGCCGAAATAGCTCTCAACAAATATATAAAATAATTTCTGTAGAATTTAAATAAATTGTTATTTTTCTTACCGTATTATAATGGAGCTCTACCAAGTAAATGCCTACTCAATCAATAAACATTGTAAGGTTTGTAATTTTTTTTTTTTTGAATAGTTTTGTAAACACTTTTCAAAATTTTTATTTTTTAATACATATTTCAAATGCAGTTTTTAAAGTCAAAAATAAAAAAATTAAATTAAAAAAAAATTATCAATATTTAGTTAAAATTTTGAGTTCTTGCGATTCACACATTGACAGGCGCTAGTTTTTGAATATTTGCAATATTGCAGTAATTGACCATTTACCCCCTCCTTGCGGTGGGCGGTTGCCAAAATGCGAAAATGGCGTACCTACTTGCCTTTACCCCTTTGAGTTATCTAACCCGTTAGATATTATTAGGTATGACGTCTTCTGCAGTGGTCATCCAAGATCAGTAGTTCAGTTCGGTTGGAGCAACCCTTCAATCAATAGGTGTTGTCATAAATATTGTTCATACTTTGCTATTACAACAGTCGTGAAAAAGTAAACCATTATGTTAATGTGAATCAATTCAATGTGCCGTTAAAAGACAATATACTCATTCGTGATTTATGCCGCCAACGAATATATCAATACATTTGTGAATTTTATTCCAGAAAAGAAATGTAAGTTTTAATCAACATTTATATTTTAACACAGGTTTATATTCAAGTATACTTCTGATATTTTTTAGAAATATTTAATATTATATTTAAATGCAGTTACAGTACAACGATGATAAAATCTACTCTCTTAAATTATATAAACTTTTCCCATTCTTTATTTACTTGCATTGATACAATATAATAATAAATCTTGTTCCATTCTTTCTTCTATTCTTTTATTGAAATTTTTTATAATATTATTTTTAAGTACTGTTGGAGATCTTATATTTAAATATAAACTCTTTTAAAGTAAAGTATCAAAATAAATTCGTTGTCAATTTGATAGTTTTCAAGTATACACATCTTATTTGTCTATTTTTTAAATACAGATAATGACATCAGTCCACGCTCAATCATCGGCATACACCATGGAGTACAGCAGCCACGTCACGGGGGCTCTGGACCTATCGAGGTCTCGTCGACCTGAGCCTTACTACCACGAAGAGCTTTCCCTGCACAATTACGACAGAGAAATTGAATCAAATTCTCCCAGTGATCATCCAAATTCACCACAAAGTCGGCGGCTTTCTACGAGCCCAAAGCAAATGGATTCTTCAACGCATTACAAAATCGATGACCGCCTTCATAATAACTCTGAAAGATCCGTCGACGAACCGTATTTAAACCTCAACTTTTACAGAAGGGAAGCAAGATCACCTTCTCTATATGGAAACGACGCTAAAGAAACTTCTCAAAGTCCTGAAGTATCAGGTCAGATATCACCAAACTACGCGTCATGTTTTCCTGGCACAGAGCATATGAATCCTTACATTATTCAAGCTGCTCTGAGGCAGCAGATGATTTTGCAAAACAAGAAAAGTTCTACAAAAGGTGATTCAGACGATATTTCCGACGCAGGTTCTGATGGTTCACATAATTCAAACGTTCCAATATATCCAATGTCTACTCCTGGAAGAGACGGAAAAATGCCACGGCCGTTCAAAGCTTACCCTAAGGATCCTATGAGCTTGGCTGCTGGATTTAGCACAGTTGATTCATTATTGGATACACAATCCGCGGAAAAATATTCAGCGTTTAGAAAACGAATGCTGGATCAGATATGCGCTGCAAATGGTGGACAAGCTACGGTATCAAACCCCAAAATGAGAAGAACCGTAAATACTAATTCCAATGCCGTTTGTTACACAAGTGACGATGGAAGCTTGAAATATGATCATCCGTCCAAGGATAATTCTTACACTGAGAGGAGGAAAAAGAATAACGCAGCGGCGAAAAAGTCGCGGGACCGGCGGCGTATCAAGGAAGATGAAATTGCAATTCGAGCAGCTTTTCTTGAGCGGGAAAATATTGAGCTTAAATTTGAACTTGCAGCGGCGAAGAAACAGTTAGCGTTATGCGGTATCACAAAGGCAAATAATACAAGTCATCGATAGTTAAAACTTTTGTAATAGTGAATGTGATAATATATGTATATTGATAAATTTATTTTAGAAGCTACACAAATACAAAACAGTCTTACCAAATGAGTAACAAATTTATGGTCAAAATATTCTGGCTTGTATGAACAAACTAATTATTCTATTCCAATCAATATTTAAAGTGAACTGTATAAACTAATTTGAGAAAAATTTACTTTTAATTTTTTAATGAATATGTGCATTTCATAGATTTTTAAAATGGCTTTGGCTGATAAAAAAAATATTTACATTCAATTTTTAACGAATAACTTTCTAGGTTTACTATTTATAGAATAAATATTAAAAATATCTTCAGCAATGTAAGAATTAATGACTGAATATATTTGTATTTAATTATACTGAAAAAGATTTTATTGTAAAATATATGATGGGATAATAATTTAAGCATAACAATGTTTTAAGGAAAACTTTTAATTTATTATATTAAAATAATATATTAATAAATAATCATTACGGGTAATGCAAGACTGAAATAATAATGTTCAAATTAATTTAAGCTATCCGTATCTTTTTAATTATAATTTTTTTGTAAATATTACTGTTTGAATAAAATAGTTTTAAGCTAATGAGCTTGGTAACAATATTCCTTTATCAGAATTCTCTAGAAATCGACTGATATGCCTAGAATTTCTTCTGAATAAGTTATTTTTAATATTTATTTTATTATGATAATAATTGTAAAATGAGTGAATTCTTGTGATATTTATAAATATTTAAATGTATAACTTTGTTTGTATGAGTGTACTTTTTAATTAATAATAAAAAAATGAAATTCGGCTGAATTTATTTAAAACTATACATTTCTTATCAATAAAATGTTCATTAAGCTTCCTTCAAACTTCTTAGAGGAAAAATGCAATCTATCAACTATTTTGATTTGTAAGATGTACCGCTATAATCATTTATTACAAAAATATATCTGAACAAAATGGTTATCTCTAAAAATTAAGAATAATTCGCAATTCAAAAACATACATTTTTAAACGTTTTTCTCTCTAGTAGCTAAACCTGAAATTATTAAGAATTTAATACACAGTTGTATCACTGATTTTTTGAAAACGATCTTCATTTAAATTTCACATTTTTATGTATTTCTTACCAAGTGGGTGCTCTTTCTGTACTTTTCATTATAATTATTGATCCTAATATAATATATACAATACAATGTGGACTTAAATTACCTAATAATGAATAATATGTGGTGACTATTCCATAGTAATTCGTGTCTATAAATTCCATCTTAAAAACATGACGTTTAAAACAAATATTCCAAAATGTCAACATATGAAATCACGCACTCGGGAGTATTTGAGATAGTGTGCCACTTAATAGGTAGGTCAGAAAATTAAATTCACAGTAAAAAGTATTTTAATTGATATTTTAAGTAAAACATGAAATGGAAAGAAAGGGGTTTGAATATATTTAAAAAAAAACTATGATAGCCCGTCACTTCACGTCATGGTTCAAACAACAAGCTTCCTTTTGTAGAACTCGAAAGTCCTACTGAGAATACTGTTAATCTGTAAATTGTTTTCTGAAAGTTTTCGTTCGTTATTTTAGCAGTTAATTTTTGGCAAAATTCAAATACGATGCTTCTTGTCATGTCAACGCAAGCATTTTATTCTACATACAAGTAATCAATGACGACATAACACCAGTGTCATACATGTATTTACAATCAGTTTTACAATAATTACTGACGTAACGACTAAGTATGATTAATTTTGGTATTCAATATTTGATCTAAGGAAAGTTTTTCTCAAATAATGACGAATGGCTTTAACTCTCTTTTCCCCAGGCCGTTTGATTTATTTTATATACATTTTAGGGCTTGATAATAATGAAGAGAAATTCATTTATTTGGCAATGTCTTGACGTTATTTGAAAATTTCAAATTATGTAATGTCAACGAATAGAACAGTTCGATCCTAAATCGGACCATCGGGTTATGCCAATCTTCACAGCATATATTTGAATATATTTGACTATGAATGGATGTTTTCTCCCAGTTATAATAACGCAAAGTAGTTCTTTACTGTATTTCTTTTAAACATTGATTTAAGAAATTTAAAGGCGTTGCATACGTTATTAATAAAAGCAGATTTTCTGCCACCCATCCGAACCTTAAAATTCTTTAATTCTTCGTCTGTTCGAAATGAAACAGAGTTGATCGACTGAATAAAAATTAATTCTAGAAAAACTACTTTTATCGAATATCTCGATTAGACGTACATGTATATTACAAACGGAAATGGTTAGCTTTGTTTATGCTTTTAGACGTGGCACAACAATTTGCAACAAAAAAATTGTGCCGTGAAAATTAAAATTGTTATTACAAAATCAATCTGAATATATTTGATATATAAATAATACATAAGGCATCATTCAATGCATATAATGAACTTGGATTATTGCATTTGCGGTAGAATGCGGTAGATGACACATGCACGTACAAAAAGGATTAGAGCCCCTATTTTATTTCTTATATACTAGTGATACGTGGTATATATCGGGCACGCTTCGTGACGCGTGCTCGGTCAGATTCGAATGGCAGGGTTGTGCTTAAATTAAATTACATGTTTTATTTTCCACGAATGTTATGTTTCTTATATCTATTATACGTATTTTGTATCTAATAATGCTATATTATACTGCACTTGTTAAATTAAGTGTTTAATACATATTTGAAATTTAAGATGATTGAAGTTGTTTATGAGATAGCATGATAATAAGGGAACATCTGAAATATCGTTCTTTCTGATCCTTATAAAATATGTGGAAGAATTAGAAGAAGCTTTTGTAAATTATATATTTAAATAGAATGCATTTGAATCAAGAATTTGTCAGCAAACACCAAAAAAATCTTTACTGTTGTTTTTGAATGCTATTCAATATTTCATTTTTACCTCAACTTAACGATGGAAACTGTCAAATATCGAAAATGGTACCAATTAATAGTGTTTTTAATAATAAATACATTGCTAACCAATTTTATTTGCGTGTCAGTTTATTTGAGTTATTAATTACGATGTAAAGATGAACATGAATGTTAGAAGTCATTCAATTATTTTTCATTTGATTGTCAGATTAGCTCGAAAGAATTGCTTTGATGATACTGTGGTCGTAAAATAAATATCATAAATACTATCGATTGATTCGGTGGTAACTTTGTGAAAGTTTATTTTGATATAAAACTTACAATTACTTCGTTTGTTCCACGTATTGATACGTGATATTATATATTTGTTATTAACTTTATTATCATCCCCAGTCCATGATGCAGTGGTGAAAATCGTTGGCTTCCATGACACTTTTTTTTATTCGCTAAATCGATTTTGTTCCAAGGAAATGGGTGTTTGTGTTGTTACAAATTCCTTCCCACCTTACCTAAGTCTTATTCTCGTCTTCGTATCCTTTCGTTTTGCACTCTCTTCGAAAAAGAGAGGTTGAGAAACTGAGTAAGAAGCAATTCTTGTAGAAAAAACATGTTGACATAAATTTCGTGAGGGTTCCAAAGCTCTATGTTGGGAGTGGACATGGTAAAAAATTACCAATACATAATAGATTATTTTGATGAATTGACAATTTTTTATCTTATGCTGAAAATGGATGTATGGAGAGAGTGATAATGCGATCTTAAAAGGTTGTAATAAATCCTTTCATTTCTTTGTGAGGCATCGGAGGTAACCCTGATAATGTTTTCCGCATTCGATGTATAAATTTAACATTGAATGGTGTTTACTGCGGAAGTTATTCCAGATGCGGAAGGGATTTTTATAATGCAGCACCCTGTCGTTATAATGGACCGCAATAAAAGACGCATCGTTAGTTTAACCAAAGGTGAGCTAGTACATTTTTTTATTTTATTAATCGATTTATCACACATATGGATATAATGATTAAAGAAAAAATATGTTAAAAGTCACGCCAACCATTTACGCTCCATAATAATCGGGGTGGTTTTTTTCCGTCCCTGTGGTCTAGTGGCAAGACCTTTGCCCTAGCGATCATGTAGACCCGGGTTCAAGTCCCGGCAAGGTCAGATTTTTTCAATTGAAAAAGAGATTTTGGACATGGGTGTATGTTATTTTTCGTTGAGTTGTTCTCGATTGATTCAATAAAATTTACTATCGAGTTTATCTCGTATGACATTAAAATATTTGGTATATTGGCTGTAATGCTAAATATTCCTTTTTTACTTATTTTTTTAAAAAAATAATTTTAATTCAGAACTGGTTTTGCTCAGCAAAATTATTGACTAATGACATCATAATTATAACACGGTGAAAAATAGCAACGTAGCTCTGACGAGGGCGTTAACCGAAATAGCTATCAACCATATATATTTTACTATATAAAATTTTAGATGATTATTCTATGTAAAGCTTATTAATTAATAATCAAAGTTGTCTTAAATTGTATATTATAATGAACTTCCACAGTTCCAAGTTACCGTCGTATCGTCGTATAATAAATAATTGATGTACAATCAAAATACATTGCTATTTCTCCATCGTGTTATAATGGAGCTCTATCAAATGAATACAAAATAATAATGCTCGCGATGGGCGAAACCGGCTGTAAGTGTTGTAAAATATCTGGAACTAGAACGCAAAGATTTTGTTCTATTTATTTGAATATAAAGCTTTTCCACCAAGAATTGACAATTAACAACTTAAAAGTGACACGCTATATGCTTATTCATTTACTGTCTGCTATTGGAGAAAATTAACTACACATCATATAACAAAAAAAAACAAATGCTACTGTAATTCGATTCTTTTCAAAAAAATATATATGGCTTCTTTTGGAACACTCGTCTCTTGTTTTGAACTATACTTTGAATTTTCGGATAAATTTATCAATAAATGCGTCATCGATTCGTGTTATGTATACATATATAGGGTTCGTCTATTGGGGGTGTTTGAGTGGCTGAGTAAAGGGGTGACGAAATGAAGTCATTGGTTGATGAGATATGTGCATGGGGTCGAAAGTAAATAAGTCGAATATTGTTTAGTTATTTACTTCTGGCACTATCTCTTCATCGCCCTCGTTTCATGATGCAGGAAACAATTTGTTTGATTAACTGTTAATACCGCAGCCATTTTGGATACATGAGAATCCCTTATCATATCAGGGCCGTGGACAAATGTCAGCGTTCTTATCTTCAGTTGCGAATCTTACTGGTTTCAATTCCAGTCATGACATCCTCCCAATTATCACATTAGCATACAATTTCCGCCCACCGTATGGATGGTTCTAAAAACTGCGTAGCAAGATAGATTAGATAACTACTACTCATGTCTAAGTCCTGTTCATTCTAGCCAATCTATCCTCGGAGACGAGCTATTGAGCATCTGAGTATCTAGCAATTCTTACAGAAAATTTATTGTGAGAACTTCATTAGAAGTCTTCGTGCTTTAAGTTGGTAGCCGATATTATGAAAATACTTATAAAGATATGCTGATTAGGTTTTGGAATTCGATTATAGATGTAAAAATATTGACGTAAGATGAAATTCGACATTATTAACAAAACGAGTTTTTAGTTAATTTCAACTTCTATGTTTTTAATTATTATTAATGTAATAATCTGTAAATTTTAAAGTTCTATTGATTTGTTACCAACAACTGTTTAAGTATCACGCCAATTTCATTTCTTTAAAAAAATCATATTGTTCTACTTCGTCTTCATATTATTTTGCTCAACCCTAATATGTCAACATGTATGAATAAAGAAGGAAGTGAGATAGTAAATATTTACATATTTATAGAAGAAGGTGTGCATCTGATTCTTACAACGTGTCGAAAAATGACAACAATTCATATCGAAACCAAAACCTTATTTTGTATCTCCTCCGAATTCAACTAAAACTCCTCCGTGTTGAACAACTTGTGATGATTCCGTCATTGGCGATTTGATTTATATGCTACAAATTGAAAAATATTGATTGATCAACTTGCTTCATTTTATTGGAACCTTAGCATAAGATTCATTCTGTATTACGAGACATTTTACGCAATAACATACCAAACAATATGATTTTCGATAATCACCCCATTATCGACAATATAGATCCGGAATTTCTTTTCTTGGTTTCAAAATATTTTTGTGATTGTCCAAATTGTGACTATTAAACTTTCCCTTCATTGCTTAACGCAGAGTGACAGCAAATTATTTTGCTTATAAATGTAATGAAAATTAACGCTCGGTTACATAATATTATGTTGATGTTAAATTCATACTAATGGGTTTCTTAATTATTCAAAATTAATATACAAGGAAGTTAACATGATGACTGCAATAGGTTCTAGTCGAAGCTGTACTCATTATTAATTGGGTATATTAATATGCTTACCGCCGTAACAAAGCAACAAACTTGATTGAGTGGTCAATGGCATATTACCTCTGAAAACTTTCAACAGTTAATTTTTAAATTTGAATTGTTTGAATTTTGTACTTTTCCATGAGTTTTGTCGCTAACGACCCGGGTTTCGCCTTTCCGCATCTTCATGCATTTCAAGTGCACGGATGTACTTGAACTGACAAGTCAGTTCATTACATCTGTGCAGACAAGACAAGGTCAGTTCAATTCAAATTCAAATTTTATATTGAAATTCCATCACGCACCCTCAGTCGAAGTCCTTAATTAGTTAATTTTTGGCAGAGTTACAAAAGTTATAATTTCATTTCTTTCCATTCAGTCAGTCTGATCGAGGAATAAAAAGAGTTCGCAACTTACCTACTAGAAGTCCTTCTGTTACTTCTCCTATTATTCATATCATTCCAAAAAGGATATTTTGATCGGTTGGCTTTTGAGATTTCGTTAAACGTATTTTAAATGCGTTTCTTATTTATTGGCGGTAGAATTTTTTGAAAAGCGAATACCCTTATTAACCATTATTACAAAATAATATGCTCTTTAGGTAAGATGGTCATTAAATACAGCCCCTGAAATGTCAGAAAATATTAGTGAGAGGTGATTAAAAAAAAACGTTCGAGGAACGACTAATCTTAACCGCATTAAATGTGAAGCTACTTCATTTGCTTTGAAGGTGAATTTATTTGCCGAAAACAATGTGTTCATTTGTCATAGTACACTTTAAAAAACCAGGGCTGTGGAGTCGGTAAAAACAAGTCCGACTTCGACTTCGACTCCAGTATTTACAAAAACCACGACTCCGACTAAGACTCCAACATTGACCAAAAACACGACTCCGACTCCGACTAAAAGAAGTATAATGTCACTTTTTTCTCCTAAGTTTCCTATTTATGTGTATTCAATTAAATATTAACCTTTTCAATACGGCCAAAAGCCAAATTTGACATGATAAATGCAAAAATGAAAAGTTCAAACTTTCCGACTCTGAGTACGACTCCGGCCAAAAATCCCCGACTCCACGACTCCGACTCCGACTCCACAGCGCTGAAAAAAACTCAAAGCTTAACAAGAATTTTTCTACTGCACATTCTCAAATTTTTGTAGGAAAGCATACAAATCTAGTTTAATTGAAGAAAAAAATCTGGTATCTGAGATGTCAGGGTGTTTATTGTATGCACTTTCACTACACAAAATATAATTGAGTCAAATATGTTATTTATATCATCTGACAATAAGATTTTTCTTCCGGTCCTTCTTTTAAGTCTTTTGCATATTTTAAATTCACGGATGTTATATGCTGTCTTACATTTTATAAAATTAAAGCGCATTAATTATACACTGCGATCAGGGCCGTTTTCACTCGGCGACCGAATAAAATATTTTTTAGATACGTATGTAGTGAAACTATCGTATGGAATTCGTGCCTACTCAAATACAATGTTATATTTGTATTGATTTTCTTGTGAATAGTGTTTCAATATATAAAGGGTATTTTTATAAGGACGCTTAGTTTTGAAATGTAAATAAAACAAGTTGTTTGTGAGATTTCGACAAAATTTTAATTTCATTTGTAAGTATATTTTACGGCATTAAATATGGAATATAGCATCAAATGTCTGCCAATATCCATTCATTATAAAATGGGCCATGTCGCTAAAGTTGACTTTTTTGACAAATTTGGGTAAACTTCCAACTGCTCCAGAACCCAATCAGGCGTTGTCTATGGTCGTTTACCTGAGGTTTTCGGTTAGTTGGATTTTATACGGGTGCAGACATAAGGCCCGATTCAAAATTCGCCAAGTTGAAGTCGCAGAAAAGCCAAGTTCTTGTGAACAACGAGAAATAAGCTGCCTTGGGTTTTCCTGTACACTTTCACACACAGCAGCACTGTTTTCACCAGATAATGTATTTTGATGACGTACAGGTAGGTGTTGGCCGATTATTTACCAAACTGGTTGACTCAAATTTGGCCACTAAACAATGAATAATCTACTCAGCAGGACAAAGTAACATATTTTGAGCGTCCCTATTGAAATACCCTTTATTTTGTCAAAGACTCTTCCTTGTCCAACAAAGACATACAAATATTAAAAGAATGATTAGTTGTGACAGTTATTATTATCTGACCATAAGATATCTTTAATTTTAAATCTATGACTGAAACTCAAGGTGCAAATATTAAAAGTTATTCATATTGTAAAAGGCTTAGAATTAAGATGGAATATTGCGATAGAGCGAGCGATAGAAACTTCGTAGAGAATGGGCAGAATCACAAGGCATGTCATTCTTACTTAGTTTTTTCACGGAAACTTCTGCATTCGTCGGTTGTCCCGTTATTTTGCAAAACCATTGTAACCCGGATAACTGTATTGCTGCACATGTTGGCCTTTTACGTTGGTTTTGCCCAAGTGTATGCAAACTAATGGACAGGGGTAGAAAACGGCTTGACGAACAAATAATACTCGAATCAATATATCAATTCGCAATATTAGCTGTCAGATTTTAAATATTGAATTATTTGACCAAATCCGATCGCAAAGTGGATTTTAAGCAATTCTACAGAAAATAATTAGGAAATGATCTATTATAATTTATAACTATACTTTTATTTATAAAGCTCTGTTATAATACGGACAAGATAATTCCAGAGAAGACTAAGATACACAAGTGTTTGTAAATAATCTGAAAATGGTTTGTGAACACTTTTTCTAATAATATATTATTATTACATTGAAATAAAAAATGAATTCATCCCGCTTTTGAGTCTATATTAAAAAAGATAATTATGAATATTTGAAACGTTAAATAAAAATGGAGGGTTTGAAAACTTTGTAGAAATTGAAACAATATTATTTATTAGTAAAGTGATTAAAAGCAATGCACTGGGAAAACTCTACGGAGTGGAAGTCAAAAATCTAGAAGACTAGTTGATGTTTATAAAATATTCAAAAAGTGACACCGTATAAATCGGGGCTGTGGAGTCGGAGTCGGAGTCGTGGAGTCGGAGCTTTTTAGCCGGAGTCGGAGTCGGCGCGGCGTTTTGGCTGGAGTCGTACTCGGAGTCGGAAATTTTGAAAAGTTTGAACTTTTTATTTTTGCATTTAATATGTCAAATTTGGCTTTTGGCCGCATTGCTAGGATTGATATTTAATTGAATACACATAAATAGGAAAATTTGGGGAAAAAAGTGACGATATTAACCCTTTTTTAGTCGGAGTCGGAGTCGTGTTTTTGGTCAATGTCGGAGTCGGAGTCGGAATTTTTTTCACTGACTCCACAGCCCTGGTATAAATATTAGAGTAAACGCAAAATAACCAACAAGATATTGTTGTTTTTTGTACATACAGAAATAGCCTTATTATTTTGTGGTTGACGATATCTGCAAAGTTAATCCTTTGTCAGGCTTTGTGTAAAATGATATTTTTGGCATTTCACTAAAATGGTTTTGCATGCAATAATTTACGACAATGGTCCAGAATGAGAGTTGCAGTATGCATTAAAAACGCAGTGATATAAAACATTTATAAACCGTTTTCATTGTAATGTAGATTGACACATAATTTTTTGTATTCGTGGTTTTAAGTACGAAAGTTGTCAAAGACATGTTATCAGTCAGCAAAATTTCATTTTGATAATATCAACATTAAAACGTGTTTTAGTCATAAAAATAAAGGTATAACAATGTACCATACTTTGATGAACACGACCACGTTTTCAAGCCATCGGGTCATAGTCCAGTGATATTTAGTAAAAAAGGTTATATTAAAATAGTAAAAAACACTCTTCGAAAACGAGAGGTCGAGCAAACGAAGAAGCAGTTATCGCAGAAAAACTTTCGAGATAATCCGATACGCTCTACATTGGTAGCGGACATGGTTTCGCTGCATATTTAATTTTATAATAATTGACAGCTATTTCAGTTTCATGTCATCATCATAACGTATTTATTTAATAGTTCAATTCATGGTTAGGGAACTTTAAAATAGCTGAATTGTTTTTTTCTGTAATATGATTAAGCCGATTAATAAATTATACCATATACACTATAATGAATGGAGAATAGTTTATAAAAAAATGAAATTTATTCCGATAGAAAGCTATATTTTAAAAACATAGAAGATAGAAAGCCGCAGGCTCTTTATTGACGGTTCCATGACAAATCAGAACATAATTAAGTTAGTTAATAATTTAGTCTTAATTTAGTTAATTTTAATCTTAAGATTTTTTTGTTATGATATTTTTTCCGCCAGAATAAGCCGGTGTTAAGACTGTTAATAAATAAAGACGTATTATAAAACTAAAACCTTCGTTATTTTGCCCGGCTCCACCGCCAGATCCCACATACATATATATATATATATATACATATTTCTGCCAGCCCAACGAATGAATTTTAAAATGCACGCGAACTAACTACAATAGTTAGTAAACATTTATTTTAATTTCGGCGATCTCATAATTACAGTTATTTTCTTGTTGTGGCAGCCCTATTCATAATTGGTAAATTGTATGTATGTGAAAACCCAATATTATAAAGCGAGCGCGCTCGGACGGTGTCCGTAGGTAGGCCGATTGTTCTGAAATGTCATGTTCTGAAAAGTCTTGTTCTGAAATGTCATGTTCTGAAAAGTCGTGTTCTGAAAAGTCATGTTCTGAATTGTCATATTCTGAAAAGTCATGTTCTGATTTGTCCAGTTACCTTTATTGACAGCACAAACAGTGGAATGACCATGAAAATTGATTGTTTTTATTACATTTTATTACTTTCCGAGTAAGCCGCATGCCATCGGTTTACCATAACCTAATACGTAATTGAGTAAAGTGACATGTAGCTTCAGAGGAGTCTACATTTTTATAAAGAGGAAGCCACACGGCACAACATATAAATATGAGTGACAATACATTTTCTTCTGTTCAAATTGTTATTTTCCCGCCCGCATTCAACGAAGGAGACACGCATTTACGACAAGTTTATAGCATTATTGGATCTCTTTTGTGGAACTCTATTGTGGAATTCTACAAAACTTGAAGTGGGTCAAAACGCCTAGATATTGAGATGTAAACTATTATTTATGAATGATATGAAATACAGTTAAATGATGTTTGCTATTTTTATTTTAAACTAACTGTACCCTGCGTGCGTTGCTACGCCAGCAACAAAAATAAATTTGAAGGAAAGACATTACACAAATATTCAATTCAATTTGCATGTATTCAATACTCGAGAAATTTGTAAAAATTCGATATCAATTGTTGGGGAAGGGGGGTTGTTTGGCGGGGTGGGGTTTGGGGGGCGTATAGGGGGGGGATATGCCAAAAACCTTCGAAGGAGTGAACTCGAAAAATTCGTAAAGTTTAAAAAAAAATGGGGGGTGGAGGTTGGGGGGTGGTTGAGGGGAGGGGTTGGTAGGCCAGAAACCATTGCGGGAGTGTACTCAATAAATTTGTAAAGTTTCACATCGATCGGTCGAGCGGTTTAGTAGTCCATAGCGGACATTCATTTTTATATATATAGATAGAAGATATATAACAACAACGTTCCTCATTACGTTTGATGGATTCAGTGTTAACTTTGTATGGGTGCTTATTTGAATATGCAATTCAATTTGATAACTTTTTTAACAATGAAAACGACGATATAATTTTTATCTCTTTCAATATTTATGATTGTCAAGTCTAGCTCGACATCGTGTAGGTAACTCGCAACTCATATGTCGAGTCCTGTTCGACATTGTAAAACTTGGTTGGAAAAATATTTTTTTAGAATTTTTCATTATTCTTAATTCAAAAACCGTATTTATTGGATTGTGTGCATTAGTTAAAGTTTGTAACATGTCATAATGTGGTATATTTTCGGTATTTCGTTGTACCATTCTAATAAATAGGCAAACCCTGTGATATCAATCAATTTCTTACATCTATTGAGAATTTGCTGGAAGGAAAAATATACATATTGAGGGAGTGCAGAGGGTTAAGCATGCTGCTGTTTACTTCTCAGTTGCTCAACGTCTATTTTTCGTGAAAAGTAGAGATAGAAAGATATTACTATTAGTGTTTCCATGGCATTTCAACAGATACACACCACAACCGAAACCAATGACGTTGACTAGTCGACCGCGGACCAGACAGTAAAACTTTCTCGATTGAATTGGTATTTACTTGGTAGAACTCCATTATAACACGGTTCAAAAAATCTCAGTGTATTTTTGTCCTACAGAAATTATCCATTATTAATCTTATATATTTATAAAACCGAAACGGCGTATGGATGTATGTGGGTCTGTAATTCCCTTTTGCATTATTGTTGCAAGTTGCAATATAATAATGTTTATTATTTACGTGAAGGTATTATTATTTGACATTTCTTTGACAGCAAATTAGATTTTTTCCTTGAAGTTTGGACTTTTTAATGGGCGAGAATAAATAAAGTTTGTGATTTTATTTTAACTCTATTTTGGATGTTAGATTTTGTGATATAATTATGTCGAATGATATAACATTAAATAATTATTGTTCGCTTAGTCCGAGCGACGCCGGGTAGCAATACTAGTTATATTATATATTTAATTGGCTTGCGCCGTCGTCACAGCTATTGTTCTGACCATATATAATATAATCATATAGTATAATTTCTGTAGGACGAAAAAACAAATACTTTTTTTTACCGTTATATAATAATATAGAATTTTCTCCAATAAAAGCTTTGGACTTCGAGTAAGAGATTTTTAACTGTTTAATCACTTATATATAATGCAATATGAACATAGCACATCACAAAAGCACAGGGTAACCGTATACTGTGCTTCGAAAACAGATGCCTGCGGCGAATACTAGGAGTACAGTGGTTTGACTTTGTCAGGAATACAGAGGTAAGAGAGCGGACAAACCAGCCCCTTATTACGTCTAAAATTAAAAGGCGACGATGGACCTGGCTTGGACATGTGCTGCGGATGCCCCAGGGGAGCCTGAATCCTGCCTGCCTCTTCTATCAACCTGATGGATCCCGACGCCGTGGAAGGCCTCTGATGACCATCCATAGGATGTACTCAGGGGAGCTAAGGGACGCCGAGATGACCTGGGAAGATGCGAGGAGGTTGGCGGGAGACAGAGAATCTTGGAGGCCCCGTGTGGCGGCCATATGTTCCGAATAGGGATATGGGGAAAAAAAATGACAGGAAATGCGCACGATTTTCACGCGTTGTAAAGGTTTGACGTAAATATTTTCTGGCGTCTATTCATGTTGTCAAACGTTGCACATTAGAAATTTGTGTAACAATTAGCACAATTTAAGAAATGCATTGTTGATGTCTGTTTGTATGCGGTATAATTAATGATATAAAGTCTTCGACGACACTCATTATGCAATACGCGATTGCAAATAACAATACGACGATCGAAAATGTACTATCGAATAGGGTTTGCAGCGTCAGAAGAATACAATATCACTATCGGTATTTTGGTGTAACTTATTATCAATACCGGTATGACGTCATACATAAAAAAGTAAACACGCCAATCGGATCGTAATAGCGGACGAATTAATCATTTTTTACTACTTCGATATGTACATTTTTTGAATCAATATCCAATCTCAATGTGTGGCATATTTCCTCCTTATGGAGGCATCTAACCATATTTTTTTCTACGAGAACTGATTGTAACAGTCGTTTTCGCTCAATGAAATAATAGGATCAGATGGGTGGAAAGGATTTTTTAAACAACAAAGAAACTCACGCCTTCGAACAGAATCGATCAGTCGTTCAGTTGATTGTGCTCACGATGAGGGAAACCAGGCCTAATCATCAGCAAATACATGTTTCAAAAAAGTAAAAAAAATATTTCATACACATATTTTTTTAATGCTTTCCACTTAATGCGTGAACTGTCACTTCATGGAAATGCATTATTTGAAAAATATGAATACAGTATGGACTACTATTTCCACAGATACTATTATGAAGATCAGGGCCAGTTTCGCTCATCGCGGGCATTGTCAACTGACAACAAGGACAGATGTAATATGTGGAAGTTGTTTTCTAAAAAATGTGTATTGCCTTATTAAATATTATATTAACAGTTACCACATTGTGTAAAAAATATTGCATCAATATATCTTAAAATATTTTATTTCACTGAATTAATAGACAGCATTAAAAAAACTTTTCCATCTACACAAATCCTTCAGATTTTAAAGGCAATATGTTACCTTATCGTGAATAGTTTTATTGATTTTTGTGTAGGATTTTTACCCAAATTGCAGTATTTAATCCCGGTATTTCACAAAAGCTTCATCCTCGTGTCTATAATACCGGTATTGCAAGCCCTGTTTGTGAGTGGGATCATTAGCGACTGAATGAATGCCTGTGGATATAAAATATACACCAATACACCTCGGCGCCCCGCTGGTGAGCATTGGCAAAGTTATTGAAAAAAAATCTTTCTTAGCCACACAAATTGAGACAGCACAGATCGAGCCCTGTCCGATTTCACTAATGGATATCGTAAATGGATGGAATCACCTCGGACATCCGTACTGGACACAAATAAATAAATTCACTGAAAAATAAAAGTACGAAACTCTACATGCGGGCATTCATAAGCAAGGGACAAAACAGTGTTTGAGTAAATCTAAGATATTTTTAACCAGCGACAGTAATTATAGGCAAAATTAATGGAATGGAATTAAATATTTGGTATTGCAGGAAACTAAAATTGTGACCGATCTTTAATATGTTCTATCACTATCATGTCTAACAAAGCTATTATAATACAATAAATCTAATCTGGAATGTTCCATGAGACAAATACTTCAATGTTTTATTAAAATTAGCATAATTATACTGTATTCAAGTTATTGTGTTACTATTAGTGACTAAGGTTGCCAATTTTTTCTGTAAAAAATCCGGGACATATGGTCTGAAAAAGTGATTCAAAACCTGCGGCCTTCAATGACATTTCATGCGGCCCGCAATGACAAATATCAATCACCTTTTTTCTTCAGAACTTTTTTCGTTCAATGGAAGAACAATATGAAACAACAAAAGTTTCAATTTTATATAAACTAAAAACATCGATAGTTTAATCAGTTTTATCCATGCGGCCCTCGAACTATCTGAGAATTGATTATCTGGGCCTTCTCCCAAAAAGGTGGTGCACCACTGTTCTAAAATGATGTAAATTTTTTGAGCTTAGGTGATATTGGTCCTTAGCTATCTCGGAAATTCCGGGACAGTTGACACTGAACCGGGACTACGACATTATTTCCGAGACGATCTCGGGCAATTTGGAACGGTTGGCAGCACATCGTTTTAATCTTGAGAATCATCTTTAGACAAAATTGAGAATTTTATAAAGTTTTTATTTTTCTATATCAGCTTCCACATTAGAGTATATGGACTCCTAATGGAGAAAATAAAGACGGACGAGGTTAAGAAAACATACATTTTTTCCTTCTTCTTACAAGGACCGGGTTGATGGAAGAGATGCTTGTACCTCAGAAATCGGTATATTTGAGCACAAGTCCAAGAATAGATTGAAACATGTAACGAATGAAATAGATCTGTCGTGGATTCGAGTTCATGTACACTGGACGAACGCCCATGATCGTTGATCATCCAGAATGGTGTGCATTGAAACAAGCAATCATTATCTGTCAAAAAATGATAAATTTTCCAGAAACCATTTTTTTTTGCATTTTAATTCTTATAATTATAATAACGGTTCACATTCTGGCCTTAGTAATTGGCTCAACAGTTATTTAAAACCCATTTATTATTAGTGGAAATACCGCATTTATTCGCTGATTTATTTGTATTCTAAAAATAAATACATATATTGAATGCGATTACAATTGATAGTATGACATAAAATGAATATTGTCTTAATTAGGCAAACATTTATAAAATGTTAAAATTGACCCGCAATGCATATCGTTATTCTCAATTGGTGAGTAAAATGAATTAAGTCGAGAGATAGGCGAATAAAATGACCATTATCATCTTCTAATAATCATAACAATTTAAACAAGGGCAACCCACATAAAATTTAAATTAAATGCTCAAGAATATAGAACGATACTAACAATTATATTTTAATGTTTGACACAGTTCACTGCAAGAATTTTGTAATTAACAAGATGGCGTTAAGTGCGGAATTCAATAAAACATAAGAAAATTAATTAAAAATAACGTGACTTGTCAACGAGAAAGAAGTTTTCTTGAATGTACAGCAAAGAAATTGTTTTTATTAAAACAGTCTGACGATGTTATTCTTAAAATGAATTTATATTGTACATGATAGTTCCATAGTAGTTGCATATACACAATATCGTTAAAATATTCAAGTATTTCGACTGAGGGTGCTTGATGGAATTTCAATATCAAATTTGATTTTTTTGAATTTTGTACTTTTCCATGAGTTTTGTCGCTAACGATCCGGGTTTCGCCTTTCGGCATCTTCAGGCATTCCAAGTGCACGGATGTACTTGAACTGACAGTTCAGGTACAGTCAGTTCAAGTACATCCGTGCACTTGGAATGCCTGAAGATGCCGAAAGGCGAAACCCGGGTCGTTAGCGACAAAACTCATGGAAAGTACAAAATTCAAAAAAATCAAATTTGTTAAAATATTCGTGTAACGAAATCTTAAAAAAATATAGTCTCAGTCAGACAAGGACAGAAAATATTTCAATATTTGACTTGGAATAATGCCACATTCAAGAAATCAAAATTAAACATAAAAAAATGTTATAAAAATAATAGCACATTTTTAGCACTTATTCCACGTTAATTTTATTGAGATCAGGACCGGTTTCGCTCATCGCGAGCATTATCAACTGATCAGTTGACAATTATAAGGTTGAATTTGTTGATAATGCTCGCGATGTGTGAAACCGGTCCTAATCACAATAAATTCTATGTGGAATAAGCAGGTACTAAAAATGTGTTATTTTTTTTATTATAATGCCATTCCACCAAGTATTGACAGTGAACACTTCAAAAGTGATTACAAATTGTGTGTAACAAACTTGAAATCTACAAAAAAGAGTCAATTTTAATGAGTTCACACTAAATATGTCTTGAATCGTAGCTTTGTTACAAAAGGAAATAATCAAATTTATGATAAACTAGTATTGCTACCCTGCGTCGCTCGGACTAAGCGACCAATAATTATTTAATGTTATATCATTCGACATAATTATATCTCAAAATCTAACATCCAAAATAGAGTTAAAATAAAATGACAAACTTTATTTAATTTGATGACAGCCCCATTCTCACCCATTAAAATGACCAAATTCAAAAAGATGTCAGATAATACCTTCACGTAAATAATAAACATTATTATATTAATAAAAGCCGGGAAAAGTTCAGTAGAAGACTAATTTATTACATTTTGACTAAATGTCATCGCCGATAAAAAATCAAACATATTTTCTTTCATATTCGTTTTTATGGCAACTTAATGACCAACAATGCAAAAGGGAATTACAGACCCACATACATACATACGCCGTTTCGGTTTTATATATAAGATAAAGAAAGTCGTCGCAGAGTAAGCTTGGCTGCTAACAATACATTTTGGCACCGGTTATACTTTTAATCGTTCGAGAATGATAATTGATATTCCCCGAATACAACAATTTCATTATTCATTATCGACCCAATAATTATTTCGCCAATCATTTAAAACTATGCAATACTACTTTGGACATTAACGATGTATAAGATGATTTTATAATTAATACGATAATTTACCGTCGGACCATTTATTTGTTATTTGAATCACGTAATAGTCCTGACTTTCTAGTTAATATCCCTGTTAACACCAACTACAATACTTATATCATAGTAATTATTATTTAAAATTGATAATTTTGATTGTTATTGACTTAGTAAAGGAAAGAAATCTTCTTATGAATTGATTCGTACGTTGTACCTACTTGGCATAGGTATTTGTATAGTACTGTAACTAAATTTATTGTAAACTCAAATAAGAAATTTTCGAAGAGATCTTTAGAACTGGACCCTTGATAAAATTTTTCTTGATTTAATTTAAAAGGTTTATAATAATCATGTCCAACTATGTACTCCTAATTTAATCAGTAACCTTAATAGTTATGCACTTAAATGCAGACAAAATTCTGCAGGAATAAAAAAAAAAGTTTCTTTGTAAAATTGAAAAAAATACACATAGATTTTTTTAGCCATGCTCGGTACCAGTGTGAAGCATATGTACTCATGATGAAGATTGTCTCAAAATGCGTTGTTCTACGAGAACTGATTGTAAGTAATCGGCTCAATCTATCTTATATGATAGAAAGATTGAAAGACATGGGATGGGTGGGAGGGAGTTGAAGACATTGCAGTAAATGGTATATACTCCACACTGAAAAGGGATATGACAAAAAGTCTATTTTCCACCCCTAACGTTTATTTTTTTAAGCACACGGGTCTTCAAAATGGAGATCGAATTAAATATACCTCGCAGCTGTGTAATATATAGGAAGTGAGTGAAAAGTGGTTTGTTTCGGGGTTTTATTTGATACAAATATTATTAATAAAATATAAATGATAATGACATTCAACGTTTTTAGAAACCAACATATTAATCAGGATAAACTTTCATCACAATATTTATTTCAAACGCCAATTAAATATGGCTGCGGTTGTATTTTATAAATGGTCGTGTTTGTATAGAAAATTCAAACATGGAATATTCAGATAATTATTGTCATTATAAAGTAATTTCATGAGATTCTAAATTCAAATATTGTATGATATTGTCTTTCGTTCATAATCGAACACAATATTTTTGTTTATGCTATTATCTATGACTGCTGCTGTCATACGCAAATAATTGCATCTAGAAGTTTTTTTGCAACAATTTCCATTCGTGCGTAGATGTGTCACTTCCGATAAGCACATTTTTCAGAATTATGGTCTCCATAGATATGAACGGATGTGAACAAAACATCTGCCGTGACAGGTTTTTGATGTTAATCCCACTAGACTTCAAACTGCAGACGGATAAAATGCAATAGACATTATGCTACCATAATTATATTGAGATGTTCAATTACACATGTAATTTTAGGACTAAAATGATATATTATAGGTAAGCAATGTAGGAAATATAATATAACACATGTATTAGGTAATTTAATGACACCGGATTTCCGTTAATATATTGTTATTCTTGTAATTGATTTATTTAAACAAGATTTTTGTGAAATCTACAGGAATTGAACATCGTCCTTTATAAATAAATAAGAAAATTAAAAAAATAATCTGGTATCTTTATTCAGAATAAAGTTTTTATTTTATCGCATATTTAAAACATGTCAACCAGTATTCTTAATTTAAATGTAATATATGAATTATTTATTTATCATTATAAGTATCGTATACAATAATAGTATGTGTGATTCGAATGATTGAATGAATGAGACTGTGTTAATAATTGTTGTGCATTATGCAGATTACAAATGGAGAACAAATAGTTAGCTAATCGTTATTTATATGTCCCACTTTTCAGGACGAGAGCGGCAATGAGATGACAACATAATATAAAAAAATGACCTTACGATACCCCGCAACCAAAAATACGAATTCCAAAAGTGATCCATGACCACTCGCCTACATGACCGGCAATCATTTATTACATCGCAATATTATGTCGTGGTGCGTGGCGCAGTGGTAAACCGTCGTGCCGGACCCCACGGGTTCGAGTTCCAGAACGATCAGAATTTTATTCATCAGAACTTGTTTGTTACGCCAGTCATATGAGCTGCCAGTCGCAAAGGCTTTTCTGCTTATCAATGCATTGCCTATTGAAATGGACAAGTTCAGCAGTGAATTTAGTGCTTTATTTTTACAATTATATTTTTTATGTAATTAATATGTTTTTTTAATGTTTTGTAAAAAAATGTTATACATATGTATATCATTTATTTGTAAAATGCATGGCGCATTTTTGTCAGCTGTAATGTCATGTATTGTATTTTTCTCCAAAAAATAAATAAATAAAGGAGGCGTCACGAGAGCAACAAGCTGACCACTAGTCCTGTCCTAGCCTTCTCCTTTATACACCAACTATCATCACACATAAAGAGAAGTTGAGCGACTGAGTAACAAGCTCACTTCGACTCTCGAGCTGTGAGCATCTCTCTGAGCCGAAATCCGATCTTCTAACCACTTCTAACTGTCAGTGTTCTGGGACTGGTAAGCTGTTTTAACAGCTCACCAGACCAAACCCAGATACTATCATCATCTTCACCCCCCCCGCTATCATCATCATTATCGACATTCGAAAATCACAGACCACTCTCATCATCATCAACACCAAGACACCGAGCGACCCGGACGCCGCATGAGCCAGACCGACCATAAGACCGCCCAGCAGTCGGGACTTCTGCCGATGGACTACCGCCTCGTCTTTCGTGATACACAGAGCACACAGCGCATGGGGTGGACCCACACCGCATGGATTACTGACTGCGGTCGACTGTTTTGGTTGCCTTCATTCGTTCGATTATTATCATCATCATTATCTCTCGATCAACCTCGACCAATGCAACATCTCCACCCTCACATCATCACCACAACACCAAGCCTTCCGGTTGCCGTAGAAGCCAGCAAACGCCAGCCGAGGCAAGCGTCGCAACGGCTGAAAAGATCATTACGTTAACATCTTAAAGTCCATATCGATGAAAGGGATTAGGCTACCGCCCAAGTCCCCATAAAATTATCATATATCAGTCAAGAGTAACAAGCAGTTCACGTAGAACAAAATCGTTAAGATTCCTCCATTAGATACGCTCCACATTAGAAGTTGGAATGGTTTTTTTTTGTAAGCGATACAATTAATTGGGACGATATTCCAAATTGCACACGACCAATAATACCATCAACACCGATAGTAATATTAAATGTCGGTTTAGTAGTCATTATTATATCCACCTACTTAAAGAAACAGACATTATTTGTGCAAATACTTAAATAAACAATCAAGAGAACCTTTCAAGACGTATGAGTATTAAAAGATTCCGTATTGGAGGGCAAAGTGCCAATCTTTAAATCTCGTTTAAATATGTATTTAGTGCACACGTCCTGACGCCACATTGCAAATATCCGCATGCGCTATTTAATACCATATTGTATTTTCAACAATGTTTACAAAAAGTAACATCACGATTGCTATCTGCAAAATGGCGAGCAACAGTAGGTACACTATGGAACCAGTCATTTTTCTTTCATTCTATGTTATGATAAATTTGAAAATGGAAGCTCGGAAGGATCTGCCGATATAGTGATTATTGAAGAATTCCATTTCGTAATTTTTAAGAATCTTATACCTACGCTGTTGTACTGCTGGGTGTTTGGATTATTCTGTCGGTGTAACGATTGGTTACAAGATGAGATTAAACAATAATAAAAAAATGTACTTATTACACGATTAATTTGTGAAGATCAGGCTGGTTTCGCTCTTCGCTAGCGCTTTCAACTGGACGAAGAGAGAAGACGGTCCCGATCATACTAAAATAAATTGTGGAATAAGTACATTAAATGTTTTATTATTGTTTATTAAATGCCTTTTCAACAAGTATTGACAGTGAACACATTGAAGTGACATGCTTAGACATGAAAACATTGTAACAAATTAATATTGTTATGTACATGTATTAAAAATGTGTTTTTTTCAGAATAACTTTTTACGGTAGCAACCAATTGTTACATTAATAACGCAAAGTTTTGATATATCACACATATTTATATATTATTTTTATTCTTTAAATTTTATCTTGAGATTAAAAACGTTATAATATATTTTGGTCTACAGACAAAATACCAATTATAGCAATTGTTCGTGGAGATACGTATTATGTTTTTCAATCTATCAAGCTCTATCTTTGGACACACAAGAAAATTAATTGAAACGGAAATTCACAAAAAATACCGAAATTCATAGATAATACATTTTAAATTAAATACAATGAGCTTAAAAATGAATCAATATTTGCTTCAATAGTTCATTCAAACAAACTACTGTTTTAAAAACTGTTTCACAGAAATATTTGACGTCGATTTATTTAAAACTACGACTGACCGAATGCGCCGATCTCGTTTTTTGAATATGGAAACACAGCCGACCAATTGTACCGTATCCCATTTTTGAAATATTTACTTCAAAATTTATCCTGTCAGTTGTCATAACCCGTAATATTTCATAGAAAATGAAGGGAAAAAATGTGCACCTTCTTTAAGCCTGAAAGTACACATACTTATACAGTCGAGTGGTATTTAAATGTATTTGGTACAATGCACATTTCGGTGAACAAATATGTCACCCAGCATGGCCACAGAGCAATGGTTTACCAAAGTTCTGTGTTGTTTAGTGCCTATATTTTATGTAAAATAAAAAATACTGTGAAAACAGCCTGCTAATGGAGACTACTTAAAAACAATGGCAATCGAGTAGATTGAGTATCCTCTTACAACTTAAATATAAAAAATATTTATTTTTCGATTATTTGGAAACATAATCAGTGGTCATTTTTATACATCGTTTTTTAATCAACTTTTGGATTTATATTCAAAAGCTTGGATGCTTGTGATATTTTCATACCTTTTAAGCAGTTCGTCAAAAAATATCGAAAAGCGACTGACTATTTATTCTCTTCTAATCCCATTCCATATTACATATACTGACAATTGCAGGGCAAAAAATATATTTATGGATATATTTTTCTTAGGATTCCAAGCAAATATCAATTACTTTCAGTGTGTTTACTGTCAATTCTTGGCACTTGAAACACATATACTTATTTTGTTAAGATCAGGACCGGTTTCACTCAATGCAATTTTTGTGCAGAAAATACGAAGAAGTCAAAACTATCAATTATTTAAGTTTTGATAACTCGATTTTGTAATTGTGTCTAGAGATTGTGTTGTTGGACATAAAAACTCATTGATTAAATACAACAATACGAAGTGAAAATACTCTGTTCTAATATCAACATAAGAATATGGGTCAAACGGATATAAACGTATATGGATTTTTCCATCTATGTAGATTGAAATTGTAGCTATCGAAATGAGTGAATGTTTCAAAACTCTTTTACACACCATGCAACCGTTTATTTTAATAATAGCGATATTATACTCTATGGCATCTCTAATGTTTTAATTATACAAAATCAATTCCAAAAATGTTTGAGAAGCATTGCTGGTAAAGAGGTTTTTTTTTCCAGAGATTTGCAATCTTTACCGCACACGCCATGATTGATCGCGTAACAAATTTGGAAATAAAGATGTGAAATCGATTTCTGATTTACAAAGCGTCACTTCATTTTACGCTTATGTTAGTTAGACATTGATTGAAGAGGTTTTTTTGGCCTCTCATTCGATTATTCTTTCCTTATTTGCGAAAGGCCTGTTATCCTACATTTCGGCTTGAGATTCTCCGTTACGGCAAACCGGGAATCACAGATTTTTTTGAGCCAGGACATAAATTATTCAGAGATTTGGAAAATTTATGCTATAAGCAGTGGCGGATCGTCTAAACGCACTGCAAAACTGCAGCACTCCCTAGAATTTTGAAAAAATATTTTTTTTAAAAATATCAAGATTATTTAGGCATGCATTAAGTTCGCCCGCGCACCGATGCATGCAATAATTATCATACATCACGGTGCTAATATATGTGCAGTACCGGTTTCGTTAGAATATGCTCGATTGGGCGAAGGAGGGAGAAAAGTTCACAGATACAAGCTTGCTTTGGTACTGTCTCTACAGCAGTGTTGCGTCCGTACGGATACGAACTTCATTTCTTCTAATTTGTTTCTCATTAGAAAGTGTTTTACTCAAGCAAAGCAATGCATTGATTTAATGATTTATGAAATGCAGGTAAGGTTAAATAATAATAATTTGGATTTCAGTAGTAAAATATAAAACAAAGAAAGATTTTTTTGATTTTTAATGTACAGCAGCCCCAGATATCTTATCTACGAACCGCTGCTGGCTATAAGTAAACGCGAGAAGAACAAGTTATCTATATGATTACTGATAATAAACACTGTCAAAGAAATGGCAAATGGATTCATTGAAACAAAGCATTATGACATCTTCAGTAATTGTTTGTAATATATATCGTAATATAAATGATTCGATAGAAATATTAACGTACTTTTTTTATTTGTTCTCCCGATCCATGATGTAATTTGGTAAATTTCACAAAGCCTGGCTATTGGTCATTGATCAATAAAAATAATATGTTTTAGTTTGTTATGGTTTTACATAGATTTAGTAATTGTTCGTCTTTTAAATTGAGATGTTTTTTTATTTGAAGTTATTGGAATGATCAAACTCAGACATAGAAAACATATTTTTGTACTAATTCCAAGTATAATTTAAAAATATATCAACATTCACCGGTTTCACTCCTCGCGAGCATTAACCGATAAAAAAATGTTTGATTTGTTCAAAATATTACTTTGTCACCAAGATGTGACAGTTAAACACCTAAAAAGTGATTATTTGTAACTGTTGGTAACAGTCCATTAACTAAGCGATAAAAACCGTTTCTGCAGTATTCTTTCAGGATAAGTATTAATGTTCCTGGGTCCGCATTTTTTTAGTCACGCCCAGTGTGGAGCATATGGGGCTTATAAAGGGTCTTTTTATAAGGACGCTTAGTTTTGAAATGTAAATAAAACAAGTTGTTTGTGAGATTTCGAATAAATTTTAATTTCATTTGTAAGTATATTTTACGGCATTAAATATGGAATATAGCATCAAATGTCTGCCAATATCCATTCATTATAAAATGGGCCATGTCGCTAAAGTTGACTTTTTTGACAAATTTGGGTAAACTTCCAACTGCTCCAGAACCCAATCAGGCGTTGTCTGTGGTCGTTTACCTGAAGTTCCTTGGTTAGTTGGATTTTATACGGGTGCAGACATAAGGCCCGATTCAAAATTCGCCAAGTTGAAGTCGCAGAAAAGCCAAGTTCTTGTGAACAACGAGAAATAAGCTGCCTTGGGTTTTCCTGTACACTTTCACACACAGCAGCAATGTTTTCACCAGATATTGTATTTTGATGACGTACAGGTAGGTGTTGGCCGATTATTTACCAAACTGGTTGACTCAAATTTGGCCACTAAACAATGAATAATCTACTCAGCAGGACAAAGTAACATATTTTGAGCGTCCCTATTATTTAGGCTTTTTCACGTACAGCTTCAGTTCTCACTCTCTCTTTTTCAAAGAAAGTAGGGAAAGAATGATATGTCTAGGACACGATGTTTGTTTCTTATTCGATTACAATATTCACTCCCTGTGTGAAGCATATGGTCACCACACATCATCTCCAAGATTTTGCACCATCCCTCGTCCGAGAAGTCCATTGCTAAATTGATAATAAATGAAAAACGATTGTAATATTAAACGTAATTTAATTTAAATATGTTATCTACAAATGCAAAACAGTTTTTTATATGACTAGTATTTTTTCATTATTGCACGGCCTGGATGACGTGAGGAAGGTCAAATTTTCCACGGACGCACTTCAGTTTCACACCAGGACAATCTTGAACTCTGAAAAACAAATTAATAACTGCTTTAAGAAAATCACTTTTATAACTTTTAACTACAGTAATCTGGAGGCTTACAATCGACATGAAAATTGTCGATCTCCAAACTTATAAAAGGAATTTGTTTTTAAGATAGAAAGTAATATGCATATTAATATGTGAGTGGGAAAAATTTCATAAATTCGTCCCAGACCTGAATCAATTATTTTGATACCTATGATTTGTTTGATATTAAGAGTTAAGTAGTAAATTTCAAAGATAACTATCGTGAATACTCCAATGATTAAAATATTTGAATACGATACGTTAAAATTATTATTTTTTACTAAGCCAGTGCTTTCTAATCTTTTTCATGAAAATGTTCCATATTTTGAAAAAACGCCACGACCCCCTAAACAAAACTGTGCTAGCAAAAATTGTCACGAGGCATCGCATCTATTATTGAATATTATTTAAAAGAACATAATATTCACTCAAAACACATATAATAAATTCGTCTCGCCAGAATTTTTTTATTTAATTGATGATACAATTTATTCGAATAGATGAAGGCCTTCGAATAATCGATATTCGAATATTGAATTTCAATATTTGGAATCTTAAATCGTGTATTTCATTAAAGGGCTTGGTATAAGTTCATAAATATTTAAACTTCATTGTGTTACCTTCCACATCGCACAAGGACAATGTTGTGCTCCTGCAGGTTGTGTCCTATTCCAGGGACGTAAGCCACCATCTCCTTGCCAGACGACAGTCGAACCAGCACACACTTTCTATTAGCTGAGTTGGGCTTCTTGGGCTTTTTGATGAGCGTTTTCAGGACGACTCCCTGAAAATAATTGTATGACAGAAGAATATTTGATTATAATAACTAAATGGTGTTCGTTAAATCGCGGAGTTGATGTTTAATTTTTTTATAAAAAAATGCTTTGAAAAGCATTAAGTTGAAAGAAGGCTTTTGGTTTACATACCTTAGCAAAGGGGGCCCCGTCTAAAGGCCGTTTCTTATCCCTAAATATTTTCAGAGGACCCCTTCTGTGCATCTGGGTAAGCGAACTAGCGCATCTCGACCACACACTCGCAAGACCACCACCGGCCAAGATATGGTTGAACGATCCTAGTATTGGACTGTAGGGCACTGGAAAAAAAGAAAATAAAACATATTATAAGCGTCCCTCTACTTTCGTACGTAATTGGTTTCTGAAAATGTATGCGAGATCATTTGCTCAAAACATCTATGAAACGGTAGGATAAGAATTGTCTAAAAAGAGAATTGCACAAATGTTGGATTGAAAAACTTCTCAGACGTTCAAATCGATGGATAAAAAAAGCCATCAATGAATGAATATTTCGAATTGAAGATTCGAATCTTTGCTCTTACAACTGAATATATCGAAGAGCTTTGATCACTCAGCTAGGGTAACGACAAGTAGAATAATATAAAATTTAAAATAACTTTGATTATTCCACGTATTGTGTAACTAATTGTGACACGTGTTTCGCCTCTTTCAGAGGCATCTTCAGACTTACTATCGCAAAGTTTGCTTAAGTAATGAAGCAAGATAAATTCTAACATTTTAACATTTTAAATTATGAAATTACAAAATGGATTACGGGTTTTTTTCCTTCTAAAGGAAACAAGGAAGGGGGTGATAGAATCAAAACAATGCAATAACATAATGATACTAATAAGGTGCAATCACTCAATCAGTTAGATTGGAATTTTTCCTTTTTAAGGGACGCAAGAGAGGGTTATAGAATCGAAACAAAGCAAACAAATATATTTCTAATGACGTTAAACATTACAAACTAATAAACTTTTTATAAAGTTATTAGTATCATTATGTTATTGCATTGTTTTGATTCTATCACCCCTTCCTTGTTTCAATCCATTTTGTAATTTCATAATTTAAAATGTTAAAATGTTAGAATTTATCTTGCTTCATTACTTAAGCAAACTTTGCGATAGTAAGTCTGAAGATGCCTCTGAAAGAGGCGAAACACGTGTCACAATTAGTTACACAATACGTGGAATAATCAAAGTTATTTTAAATTTTATATTAAAATGAACTTCCACAAAGTTACCGCCGAAACCATCGAAAATATTACAAGTAGAATAGTTTTTCTTTTAATTTGATCTTAATGTTAAGTTACACTTGATCATATTTTTATAACGGGGATACGTTCAATGCAAAATCTGTTAAAAAAAGATAGATAAATTGACATACATAGATTCGAGACTTCGAGAAGTTCCATTAAATTATACCGCGCAGTCTCGTTATCGCCTAGAAATAATCTATCCAAAAAGCGGAATAAATAAAATGTGTAATAAGGCTAACCAATGACTTTAAAAAGAGATAACGATAAAATACATGCATTTTGATAATGCTTGCTATGAGCGAAACCGATCCTGATCTAATACATTTAATGTGGAATAAGAACTAAAAAATATCTAATTAATTTTATTATAATGCCATTCCACCAAGTACTGGCAGTAAACACATTAAAAGTGAAATATACATATGCGTGTATTTTTTTTTTTTAAATATTTTTAGTTTTCTGTCATTTCAATGGAAACTTTTATGATTTAAATCTACATAATAAGTATTAATAAATCATACCTATTGGTTGAATTGCGTTAATTGGCAGCTAAAATAACTATAGGCATGTAAGTATACGATGTCAGCAATATGGCCATAGGCACAGCTAAATTTATTGTTTGTTAATTAATACAAAACCTATTTAACTTAATTGACTAATCGGCTAAGAGGTGTCAGAATATTATTGGAAATGCAATTAAATAAGCATGTACCAGGAAGGATGAGAAATTTTCCCACGATTTATTAGGTAGAAGCAATTTGCGATAAGCACATTGCTACCGGTGGTAATTTTATTACTAGCCCGACCGATTTCAATGATTTGAAGATATTTCAAAGAATTTATAAAATATCTGAAAATCATTTAACCATCGTCCTAATAAATTGTTTCTACCTGACCGTGAAAATAAAACAAGCAGATTGTTTTGTAGAAGGGTTTTATTTACAAGATATATTTTTAGTAAAAGGTTATTACTTTGCAATAATGATCGATGTTTTTATTACAAAGAGATAAAATATATTTATGGTCAATGAAATGTATCAAATAAGACTGTTAAGAATGTTTTTATATATATCTAACAGACCAAAAAATATATAAGCTAAGCTGTTTGTTATAAATTATTAGATGTATTTATTTATCGATAATATTTGAGAATAAAAGATAAAACTATGCCCTAGTTTATTTTTGTAATTAAAAGTCTTAAATACGGAAAGATTAATATGGAATTATAAACTGAGCATAAAACAAGCTAGAAGAGAAGCGACATCACAAAAATATCATGTCAAAGATCGTAAAACAAACCATTCTATATCGATTTAGTCAACATACTGTTCAGTAAGAGTTCCGGTACAGTTTTTGACATGCTAGTCATGGTCTATTAATGTTATCAATAAAATAACAAAGGTTCATTTAACTTAATTAAATAAAATAAGACAAACATTATTAAATTATAAAAAACTCCATAAACGCAGTTCAGATTTCAATATTTCCATTTCGTAAAAGTTTTAGAATAGGTGTCTGTGCGATATTGGTGGCCGGCGGGCGTCGATAACGCCTAAACGACGCCGCGACGCCCAAGAGCAGCTGTTATTGAGAGCCCTGGACACTTAGCCAGAATCGATCGGTGTCCCGCGGGTGACACTCTCGGCCGTAGAAGTCTCGACCAACGCGTGATACTAACGGATGGTAAAAATAATAATGGAACTATAATAAAAGGGGCGTCTGCTTTTTATATTACATATAAACGTTTTGAAGAAATTAAAATTCTGTTCGTGACTTTAAGAAATATAAGTTTTTGACGGTTTACATGGGGTTAAGATACAGTTTTTGCAAGCCTATTTCACCCTTTTACAAATGAAAGTAACCCCTTTGCAAATGAATTTCATCATTTTTAAAAATCGCTCTAGAAATAAAGAAACCGAATTAAACAATATGTGTTTTTATGTATTTTAGTTTAAGCTTATATTTCTGTTTGTACATAAGTAACATAATATAAAGATGTGGGAAAGGATTTTTATTAACGCAAATGCCCACGGTTTCAGACACGATCGATAAATCGAATGAACAAATCTCACCATACGGGGACTCAAGCCCGTGAGGTCCGTCACGGAAGCCAACGACGTTGACCACTGCACCACGGACCCGGCATATAGCGGATACGATTAATAATAATAGAAGTACTATAAAAAGTGTTTAATAAATTGAAAAAAAAATGTGACAAGTGTTTAATCGGATTTTCGCCAAAAGACGACCTTTTCAAATCTTACATATTTTGATTTTCTAAATATAATTCATGGTCCAAGGTGACGAAAAATCGAATAAATTTGCCAAAACGATTCAGATGGCCACAATAAGGGAGCAAATCTACCACCAAAGGTAAAGCGCCCAAAATATATATGAAAGGTTTTTTAGATTCATGCATTTTAAGCAGTGGCGTAGGAAGACAATAGATAAAAGTGTATTTATTAAAGTCATATCACATAAGTTGTAAAACAAAACTTAAATTAAATTAATCTTATCATGACGAGTGTTTGCGATACTATAATATATCCTCTTAATATAATATAACCCTTCCCAATTGATTGCAATTCATTAGTTAATATTTTGTAATGCTAACGTCATTAGTAGTATAATTATTTGTTTGCTTTGCTTCAACCTCCTCATTGCTTCATGTAAAAAGGAAAATTGGAATCAATCTTGCTTAATTACTTACGCAAACTTTGCGATAGTTAGTCCGAACATGCCTCTGAAAGAGAGGCACAACACGTGTCACAATTAGTAGCACAATACGTGGAATAATCAAAGTTATTTTATATCGTTATATAAATGCAGCGGTAGGACAATAGACAATAGGAAGATAATTATACTATAATTTAAAGCAGCTTTCAAATTATATATACATTAAACTCTACTTCTCATATACAAGATTTTAAGCCATGTAGCAATTATGCGTGACAGACAAAGTTAAGAAAGTATGACTTACGAAGTCACTTAACTTAAATCGTTGATATTAAGTATTCTTGGTATAAGCTGTATACTAAATACCAACTATAATGACTCTACTAAGGAATCGAGGGGATCCCCAAATAAATACGTTATTTTGATTCATTGAAATTAGCATAAATTGCAAGTAAGTTAGCATCGCTTATTGGACCCTGCAAAGACGGTATGCTTTTCAACAGTTTTACTTCTTGATAATTTATCTGTGGGCAGTCTCGTGAAACGTAATTAACGACCTGCTGCACATGACTTGAAGTTAAATTTTTCAGCGTAGTTGTAATATGCTAAAGTGTGTGATATTATGGATATATTTTTTTAATATTTAAGAACACATATGGACTTCTAATGGTATTTATCTCAACATTTGTTTATCTGCGAGAACTGATCGTTACTCAGTTGCCCAACCTCTTCCTTATAGATTGATTGTTTAATGGAAAATAATATAATACATTGCATTTCAGCTGACGCCAATGCGCCATGAATTTGACAAATATATTAAAAAACACCACATATTTTTACATCAAGATTATAAGAGTAAAGAGCAATTTAAAAATAAAGCACCAAGTTCACTGCTGAAAATGTCCACCTCAATGGCAGTGCATTGATCAGCCGAACAACCCTTGAGATTGGCGACTCAAATGATCTAAGAGATAGAACTCCGACAGGACTTGTGGTTAGCTTAGCACATTTCGCACTATTTTTAATATCAGTTGGGTGGAAAGGATTTTTTGGACATCATTGCCTTCTTCGTAAACAAATCCGTAAATTTTTGAGCCTGTGAGCACTGCAACTGAAGCCGACGACGTTGATTACTCGACCACGGTCATGTCTAGTAATTACACAACTATGATATATTATAATATAAGATTCTAGATAAGCTCAAGATTTTCAAGATAATCTATATACTCACAATTAGGAATAGCGTCACTGGAAATATCCATATATCGCAAAGTAGAGTGGTCATTGACGAAAAGGTATACCATTCTCCTTCAAAAAGTAGATTGAAATCTTTCAAAAGGTTAAGGTCGCAGCGAGATGTGGTGACAGTTGACATGTATTACTTGTAACTAAGAAAAACGCGAGGTTAAAAAAAAACCGATAGAATTTATCGAATCTAAACCGATAAGCTACCTAGACAGCGCGAGTACTTCAAAATGATAAGTTTTTTGGAAATGTGATTTCGAAGCGTTATCAAGAATTGGGAATTCGATCAGCAGATTATTTATTGCTGAAAATATTTTGCGATCAAAAACACTCAAAGCACTTCGAAATAATCACGTATTTTACTAACGGTATAAGTAAACATAGGTATCTTTTCTTCTCTGAGAAATTTTATAGAAACTTAAGGGGGTCCCTACATGTGATATTTTGAAGCAATATTTGTTTTTTTTGCATATAATGATTCTTAAACACGTGTAGAATATGATTTTTCAATATTTGAAGTCGTTGAAAAGTAACTGCAGTTAGACGACACTTGTTTGGAGGCGGGACATCGGTCACATTTTGACGCTTCGACGTGTTAAATGAGAACTTTCAATACACATGTAATTTCAATTCATGAAACAAACCAAAATTTACGCAAGAGCAAAGCAAGCAGCTTCAAAAGTCTTAAAACAGGAAGAAGAAAGAAT
The DNA here is from genome assembly GCA_028554975.1 of Himalopsyche kuldschensis. Taxonomy (NCBI): domain Eukaryota; kingdom Metazoa; phylum Arthropoda; class Insecta; order Trichoptera; family Rhyacophilidae; genus Himalopsyche; species Himalopsyche kuldschensis. Next base: position 5,041,371 of record JAHFWI010000018.1, on the reverse strand, counting down.
TATCTATGGACCAGGCATTGCAGTTTAATGGTGAGTAAAGATTTCATAGTTTAAATCGTATTTGAACTTTCAAACGCGTTTTTCTCAAAACTGTGTTTTCTTAACTGGCCTCCACGATATCTCAAGAACGGGTTAACCGATTTCTTTGAAATTTTAATGGTAAATAAACAACATGTTTTGTCATCGTTTGAACTAGGATAATGAAAAAATTCCTAGCCGATTTGTTTTTACGTAACCAAATAGTCGAAGAAAATCATGAAATTTTTTCAAAAACTTATCAATTGTTCAATTTTCCACATTTTCAAAAGATCCTAGTTCAAACGATTTTTACAGTTTTATTAATTAAAACGCCGTTACATTATTTGATTTCCGATAAGCCAATCAGCCGGCCGGGTGGAGGCCGTTTACCACCTTTTTTCGACATGGATGCGTTTGGACTGATGCACCACACATTGTGATGAAGACTTTAGTCTGAAAATATTTTGACTTACTGTTGAAATGTCAATAAACAAATGATAAAATTTTCAAACATCAACGTTAATAAGGTACGCCAAAAAAAATCCCAAAAAAAGCTAAAAAAACCGGCAGTCACATGGGGGAACCCCCTTAATATTGAAATTTATTATCATGTAATAATAAGGCATATGAATAAATGAAATGAAAAAAAACTGGTTTTTTTGGTACATTTAACCGATTTATTGTAAAAAAAATTGTTTTCATTATTATACTTTTACACCTAGAATTGACAGTCGACATCTTTAACCCGGCACACGCGTTGACATATTCACTCAATTAAAAACCGTGCGCGTCACCTTTCTTCGAATTATGAAAGGATGTTATTTTTTGTTATATCGTAATAAATAGAGGGATTAAAAATAATTGGATTGATATTGATTGCGGACAAACACATTAAGAATATGTGGGAACACTAAAAACCCGAAAGAAATACCACATGAACCCACAATTCATTAAAGAGATACAGATTTGATTTTGGCTTTATAATCGAATGTGTAGTATTTGGATAAAAAAAAGATATGTTGACAGCTGTATGCGTAATTTAGAGCTGTTATATTTGATGTAGTCAACCCTCATATATGTAGAGCCGAGATAGGGACCGCGCTATAGGATACTATGCATCCGTGCTAAAGGGTTTAGTGATTGGTTTTAGAGAATTTTGTAAATTGCACGAAATCAATACTTATAAGTTTTTTTTATAACATTTTTGTAAATGTTTTAAATTAAAAAAATATATATATTTTGCATTACAGCTTATGCCAATGCGCCAAATATTCTTAGGTAAATAATGTATCAGTTGTGCACAAAATCAACGATAAATAACACACTTCCCAAGATCTTTTTTTTTTCAATTGAAAAAATCTGACCTTGCCGGGGATTGAACACGGGCCCCCCGATTACTAGGACAAAGCTCTTGCCACTAGACCGCAGGGACCGAATAAATTTATTTTAATTAAACACAGCTTTTGACAAATATTCTTGATTATATAAAAAGATAAATCATATAAAAAGTTATTACAGCTTCATATTATATTACTCAAACATGAAAGAATATTTCGTAAGCTTTGAGAAAATTGAGCAAAAGCATAAAAGTAATTAAACAAATAAAAAGGTATATTTAAACTCCATTTTGAGTCACATAAAATATTTAATTACACTGTATTAAATTATTCCAAGAATTCGCAACGATACAAGCTCATGCCTAGTCGTAGAGTTAAAAATACTTTCGAGATAAAATTTACATAGGGACCCTAAGGAATAAAATAATATGTTTGGAAACAAACATGTATCCAGTTTCTAACGGGTAAATATTGAATAACTGCGTGGGGTTTTTTCCTATTAGAGAATCTCAAAAATACTGAAAGCCAAACAATTTTACAAAATCAAAGTGTTTTTGGTGGGTATCCAATTTGTATTGTTTGTAAGTTACAAAGCCCCGAAGGAAAACGAACTTGAAAGAATGAAAGGCAAATCAGAAATCGATTTGTTTTGATGAATTCCTTTCAAAGCGATGTGTATTTATATTCATTCATTTGTCCTTAAAATAACAAAACAGTAGTAATAATTATAATCGAACAATCGAAAAGAGATTATTGTATTTATGTTAGAAGTTTATAAAATTATGTTATCTTATATATAAAACCGAAACGGCGTATGTAAGTCTGTGGGTCTGTAATTTCCTTTTGCATTGTTGGTTATTAAGTTGCCATAAAAACGAATATGAAAGAAAATATGTTTGAATTTTTATCGGCGAAGACATTTAGTCAAAATGTAATAAATAAGTCTTCTACTGAACTTTTCCCGGCTTTTATTATTAATAATAACGTTTATTATTTACGTGAAGGTATTATTTGACATTTCTTTGACAGCAAATTAGATTTAATGGGCGAGAATTGTCATCAAATTAAATAAAGTTTGTGATTTTATTTTAACTCTATTTTGGATGTTAGATTTTGTGATATGATTATGTCAAATGATATAAGATTAAATAATTATTGGTCGCTTAGTTTTTCGAGCGACGCCGGGTAGCAATACTAGTATTATTATATAAACTCTTACGACTGTAATTTTTTTTTTAAATAAATCTTAAAACAGATGTCACTTAAATATCGTATAATTCTTTATCTTTATATTGTTGTTATATTAATTCAAGAAGATTGCAATGTCATTAATGTTCATGTCAATGTATTTGATTAAAAAAAATAGCTTTAAAAGGTGGAATTGTTGTACAGTGTATACAATGCAGGTTTTAGGGAATATATTAATAAACAATTTAATTGGAAATATTTTTGCAAAAACGATCCTTTTCACACATTCTGTTATTTGTAATTCAATAATTGAGTAAAGATCGATTTAAAAAAACTGTGCATTAAAATATTCACGTCGATAGTGAAGCACAAGCAATATTGGAAAAGTGCGAAAAACATGCATGTACTAAAATAAGTATATATCCACATTTTAAATAAAGCAAAAAAATCGAAGTGCTTTGGATTGAGTCTGAGTAATATTTATTTTTGGAAAACTATATTTTTTGACTAGAACGTCGCAAATCTTGAATATTTTTTTCAGAAAATAGAGTACAATTTTCTTTGCAGGCTGATATAGATAAGAAAATTTTGGCCATTGAGGAGGTTGGGTCTATTTTACATAAATACGTTTAAATTTTAAATACACATTTCTGTCAAATTAAATTAGTCTTTACAATTAAAAAAAAAAAGCTTACAGCTTACGCCAATGCGCCAAATATTGTATATAGAGTTGTGAAAGTCATACGAGATTAACTCAATGGTAAGTAATGTATCAGTTGTGTACAAAATCAACGATAAATAATATACACCCAGCCCAAGATCTTTTTTTCAATTAAAAAATCGGACCTTGCCGGGGATTGAACTAGGGCCCCCCGATTGCTAGGACAAAGATCTTGCCACTAGACCACAGGGACCGACACAGTTATATTCTGCTTGTGATGATAATACCTATATAATAAAAATAAAACTATGTTTTTTTATAAAATTATACGGAACCGAAAATTGTCAAAACATTCTGATTAAAATCTTTTCATAAGAAAACATGTAAAAATAATTTATTCGTCTTCTGAGAAATCTGATAAATATGGTCTACGTGCCAGAAAAAAAACGGCGAATAAAATGATTTCTTTTAAATTATTATTACTCAATATGTACCTGAAATTTGGAGTGATGAAAAAGAAATTGATTGACGCGGCACTGAGGAAAAAATCTCTCAGCCCCTCCCTGGGTAACTTACACGGTAACCCGACAAATGCTAGAAAATTAAATGAGAAAATATTTTTATTGATTTATTTATGAAGTTTTCCAGTTAAACAATTAGCAATAAGAAGATTGAAGATCTAGTTTCGTTACATTTTTGGCACCTACCTTAAATATGGTTTCAACAGATAATATAACCAATATTATTATGGCATGTGTGTGTTTATTTATATAATTACTAGTATTGCTACCCGGCGTCGCTCGGACTAAGCGACCAATAATTATTTAATGTTATATCATTCGACATAATTATATCACAAAATCTAACATCCAAAATAGAGTTAAAATAAAACCACAAACTTTATTTAATTTGCTGTCAAAGAAATGTCAAATAATACCTTCACGTAAATAATAAACGTTATTATTAATAATAAAAGCCGGGAAAAGTTCAGTAGAAGACTAATTTATTACATTTTGACTAAATGTCTTCGCCGATAAAAATTCAAACATATTTTCTTTCATATACGTTTTTATGGCAACGTAATGACCAACAATGCAAAAGGGAATTACAGACCCACATACATACATACGCCGTTTCGGTTTTATATATAAGATTATAATCACAGGAACAAACAGGGAGTGAAACATGTTCATTAGTCCTTAAGTATTTTCTTTTCATTGTATAAAGAGAGTATCGTCCTAGATACTTTTTTTTTTTATGAAATGCAGATGAAATATGTTCGAATATTGGATGATTCAAACAAATAACACATTTGTCTTTTCAAACCAACAACCTAAACAACAGCAGATATTGACCATTTTGAAGATTCAACGGTTGATTGTTTCAAACAAAATCATTATCAGTTCAGTACTAACAAATCTTTTACCCCAATCTAAAGAATGATGTATGGCAGTGGTCGGCAACCTACTACCCGCGGGTAATTGAATTACCCACTACGACATTTTGAATTACCCACCAAGAAAATGTGATAATATTTTTTATAAAATTATTTATTCATTGAAAATACCAATAATGAAATATATAATGGGAATAAATAATCTAGAATAAGAATACATTAAATTCAAATTTTCAGTTCTATGGACAAATAAATTTGAAGATCTTCGACAGCATCTCGAAAACACAGAAAACGATCACATGGATGCAATATCATCATGCTGGGCGACATTACCACAAAAAAAATTATGCTCATATAAAAATGCATTTGCTCTATTATCAGCAATTGGTTCCACGTATTCTTATGAGAAAAAATTTCCCAAATGAAATGTGTCTAGAATACACTGCGGAATAGACTCAAGCTAACCACATATTTGTCAAATATCGAAAAAAAATCAAAACCACGGTAACCACTTATATATTTTTTTTAAATAAATGGTTTTTTTATATAAAAAATATTCGTATATATACATTGTGTACACAAACATGTATATATGTTATTTTATGAACTTTTACCCATTTATCAAATGAAATTTTCAAAATTGAAAATTTTTACCCAGTCTCTCAAAAGGTTGCCGACCACTGATGTATGGCATGCAAATATACGAGTAATTATAGTAATGCGTATAAACATAAATAATATGTCCCGTTAAATGATCTGAAAAATGGTTTTCCAATCATTGGAGCCAGTAATTGGGATATTACCGATGATCATGGCAAGACCCGAAATATATCGCTAATGCCATTTTGATTATCATGCCCGCTTTGAATATGGAAAATGTTGAATAAACCCTGTTGCAAATGACTACCTACTATATTTTAAGACAACTTAACCTGTCGTTTCAAAGAAAGGGAATGATGATGCAAGGGTGGGATAATGAAGATAATATTTGGTTTTTTTTCTATATGCCTTACTTCAAATAGGAGGGAAAAAGAGGATTCAGGAAGGATAAGAGGAAAATCAGGGATTCCATACGGTTAAAATATCTTAGAAGATTCTACGGTATATAGACTTGATTTAAGCACGTTTAAAACAACTATATGAAATAATTTCTGTATAATTAAAATACATTGTTATTTTTCTCACCGCGAAATAAATTATTTTTTGTACTTAATATACAGTGACTGGTTTGTCATAATCACCGTGTATATACTTTCCCTTGGGGTTTTCCTTTGTGCATTGAAGTGCGAGTGAGAGATCATTTGTTATAATGCCAGGGGCAGATTGAGACGTCTATAAGCGTCACCCGTCCACATGTCGCTTCTTTGGAGGATTATTATTACGTCGCAGAGTAATAATATCGCATCTACGTAATATATCGTTAGATTTATAGAACCAAAAACAACGAAATGAACTGCAAGCATAATCGAGAATTTCAGTTTTTGATAATGTTTATAGACAGGGAAATTTTTTGTACAGTAAAAGTCGTTTGTTGTCCGGTAAAAAATATCGATAAGAAAGTAATGATAGTAGATTGAAAGTTGGTAATAAAGATAAAGGCGATATTATGATTCTTAAGAAATATAAGAGTATTACAAAAAATCTTATGACGAAGATATTGTTTACTAGCAACAACACGTGGAAATGATAAGATGATAAATGAGAGGTTTTCGCATGCTCGGTTTGTCTCAATTAAACTCAGCTCATAAAAAAGTTGAGGATATATAAAAACGATTAACAATTCCCATCAATTAAGATTTTTTTTATCTTTGTTTGTGTAAGGCTCGAAATGAAAAATCATCTGGAGCCATGGTTAATTTAAACACTCTATCGACATGTTTTTTTCATCAAATTTGCCTAAGGAAGTATTTTTGATAATTTTGAGCCTGGAAACGTAAATTCGTTTTTACGAGACAGCACGCTTCTCTCGTGGCCACGAATAGAATTTATGTTTTCATTTATAATGAAACAAAAGAATTTTCGATGGACTCATCGGCAACTTCGTTGAAATTGATTTTTAATATAAAAATACTCTAGATATCGTCTAAGGTTGCTTTTCAAATAGGTGAAATACGCGTTACAAAAAGTAGCACAGTCGAAAGGCTGCGTGTACTGGGACTTGATCATATGACCTCTGTCACGGAAGTCAACGAACATTGACCACTGTACCACGGACCTGACTGAGAGAGACTAGCTGATCACTAGTCCTTTTATATTTCCCTTCCAAGGAAGAAGGCAGTAACTCAGAAAATTTCTGAGATTGAGCTATTAATGCTATTTGCTAAATATATTCGAAATTTTTCGGGTGCTCCCTTTTATGGCAGTATAAAAACTAAAATACTCGAATACAATCTAGTAAAAATCCTTTTTGAAAAATGCTACTTCTGCTAAAAGTAGCAAATCTAGTTTTCTTTGCAGAAAGGCAGCCAATAAATCTACTTACTGCTTGTTTTCACATAAATAAGTTTATTTTCAGATCAAGCTCTTTTTATAAATTCACTAACTGCCTTCTTGCTTGGAACGGCAGCACAGCCCTTATCCGTTATATCTCTGCACTAATGAAACTTAAGAGGTTGAGTGACTGATATTGAATGTTACTAGCTGAAAACTATGTTCATGGCTTATTTGTAACACTTACAAATTGAAAAAAAAAACATTGTACTTAATACAGAGGTACGGAATTACTTCAAACAAATTGGGCTCGTGTTGATGAATGGGAGCGTTGTTGTACATTTCTTTTATTCGCAGTTTCATAATAAATACCATAAGAGGAAAAAAAAATATCCTAATTGACACGGAAAAACCATTTTAGTAATGATCCTGCGTACAAATATGCCGGGGAAAAGCACAAAAGACCGTATTCAGCCAACGTGACTTGCGGTTATTGCGAAAAATTCTTACCGCGCGTCTTTTTTTCACCCAATACTTTCTTCTCGTCTATTAGAGATGTCTGAGTTTCAATTTTAAAATCCGCGTACAGGCGGCTCTTGACTTTCGTCAATTTGCTATTTCGCACATTTTTTAAAAGATTTATGTCCGGTGCACCGGTTAAAAGCGACAAGTTTATGGTATTGAATCGTAAATTTTCAGTTGCACAAGAAAATATTTCAGCAGATTTCAGAAATATTAAGTTAGATAGCTACTATAAATTCTTCGTCTTAATAAGCCTCATTTTTAGATTGTTATTTTAATTATTGTTGATAAGTTACCACAGATATGATATTGAAAACTACAGCAAGATTTTTAATGCCCTTATAAGAGCTGGATATTCACTATTACGCGGATTGCTTTTATCATTTGTTTCGCGATGCGCCGGTTAAGAATAACTGATATTGAATTGTACGTTTTCAGTAGTCCAAGAAAATATTTTACTGGGTATCAAATGGCATGTTATAATAATAGCTCGTACATATGATACAATAATATTCTAATAAAACAAATCGACTCTTACCTACTACAGGCGTCCCTCGACTTTCAAACATTTTTTCAAGATTTTTGTGGACTGAACCCCGGAAACTGTGGCTGTGACTTTTCAAGAAAACGTTCGAAAATACTAGTTAACTTGATAAAATCATTATAATACAATTATTTCGCTGCAACACAGCTGTTCACTTACCTATTTACTATTGTAAAATATTCTCGTTTGATTAGCTTTTGTACGTGTTGAAAAAGTTTAATAATTCAACGACGACGTTCCATGTGGTCAGATATAAACATGAATATTTTAAAAAGTTTAAGATGGAAAGAACATTAATTCAATTGCAATTTGACTGCGTAAGAACTTGGTATAATAAATTTAAGCGGAATATTTCATAGTTAATATTCGTTACGTTATTGAATACTCGTTACTCACAAAAAAAACATCCTTATAGCCGTCGATGACTCGGTGGATATGAACTTTTACGTCGTTATACCAGCGTTAGTTAAGTTATACGCTAAGAAAGTTCGCACTTCTTTGACAACTATTTAGCTTTGACAAAAGTTTCGCTGAAAGGTTACTGATTGAAAATAATTGCGAACAAGGAGGAAGCCAAAACTGCTTTATCTACCTACTATTCGTCTTCATATGGGATAAATTAAATTCCTGTTTTATCGATAAATTTGATAATAATTAATGCGTATACAAACTGTTTGAAATAGTTTATGATTTATAGCAATAAACGAATTAAACTGGATACATTTTGATTTCAGTTAATTGGTGGAAATATAAATTATGATACAATGAAAAGAACATATGCTTGACATTTTAGCTCGAATCAGTTGAAAATATTCAATAGCTAAGAAAAGCAGGTCTGATATTGATAGGTATAACATTTATGGAAGGTTAACACTAAATAACTAATTTTAATTGTACTTTTCCATGAATTTTATCGCTAACGATCCGGGTTTCGCCTTTCGGCACTCTCAGGCATTTCAAGTGCACGGATATACTTGAACTGACGCGCAGTAAACAGTTAAAGTGTAACAAATAAAAGTAGATCACTAAACTAAATTGATATTAAAATGTAAATTAGCAAAAATTGGATGTAAACGAGATTCAATGAATAAGGTGGGTTTGTCATAATTATCGGGATTTTTGAATTTACATAGCAAATACTAATGACCAGATAATAACATCGGAATAGCCCAAAAATGTAGGGTTTTATCCGACCTATTATTACTAAATAGCTATCACATTTAAAGTGTTCACTCTAAACACTTGGTGGAATAATGGCATTATGATAAAAATAATAAAACATTTTCAGTACTTATTCCACATTAAATTTATTAGATTAGGACCGGTCTCGTTCATCGCGAGCATTATTGCAACAATGTTGAGAATGCTTGCTATGAGCGAAACCGGTTCTGATAAAAAAAAAAAAATGTGGAATAAATATTAAAAATGTCTAATTATTTTGATTACTATTTTGCTTTGTAAATAGGATTAAATTTTCACGAATACATTTAAGACCAATTCATGAAAACTAAAAAAATATTTTATGCTTACGTCTATTCCACATTAAATTTATTAGATCAGGACCGGTTTCGCTCATCGCGAGCATTGTTGCGATTGAATCAGTTGATAATGCTCGCAATGAGCGAAGCCAGTCCTGATAAAATAAATTTAATGTGGAATAAGTACTAAAAGTTTGTTATTATTTTTATCACTTTTAAAGTGTTCACTGTCAATGAATGTGGTGGATTGGCATTATAATCAGTTGACAGTGTGCTCGCTATGAGCGAAACCGGTCCTGATAAAATTAATTTAATGTGGAATAAGTACAAAAATGTTTTATTATTTGTATTACTATATTAAATATGGGCCTATTATAAAATTACATTTAATTAAAAACACATTTGAGACTAATTCATAAAGGTTAAATTTATATTCAAATTATTTTATGCATACGTATTAATGCCGTTTCGGTGTTCGAATCAATGAATGACCGCTCGACAATTATTATTTATTAATTTACTTTTCGTCACATAAGCATTATATAGAAAAAAAAACAAACATGATTAATCCATAAAAATGAAAAGATGTTTAACTTTTCGATCTATATGTAGTAAATATAGTTTAAGCTTGCCCTGCCTAAGAAACGGAGAAGCTTGATATTCAAAATCATCGAGCGACAATCAATTAAGTGTGAATGGAGGAAATGTGGCCAGGATTGAAATCTGTGTGGTCATCCTGAATCGCAAACCCGGCCATTAAGTCAATGTCCGGCAAAACAATCGCATGGGAAATTCGCTAGGAGATTAAAGTGGATAATGCCCATAGACAATTTATGCTTCAAGACATTTTTATTTATATTTTATTCTGAGAGATCGACGTCGAATAGCGGACTCTCAAACGGTCGTAAACTGAAATACAATAAATTGTATTTTGAATTAAAGAATTGATTGAAATGACATTTATTTGGTAAAACTCCATGAAATGTGAAAAAAATAGCAATGTATTTTAGCTCTACAGATATTATTTTATATTTCGTCATTCTCGTTTCAACTCGCCGTGAACACCGCTCGAGCTGAAATTATTATTTATTAATTTACTGCCAGTTTTTAGACTGTGTTTTAAACAGCTCACCGGACCAAACCCAGATACTATCATCATCATCCGACCATCAGCATCCGACCGTTATCATCATACGACCACTATCATCACCACCAAGACACCGAGCGAAATGAACCAGTTTAATGACCGCCCAGCTTGCGGACGAACTATATACCGATGGGGGCGCCAGACATCCGCACGGATTACCGTCTGCCGCGGTCGTCTGTTTCCCAACTCAAACGGCGCCTTATCATCATCATTACCAAGATACCGAGCAGCCACATGAACCAGACATACCAGAAGATCGCCCAGCCGTCGGGACTCCTGCCGAGGCCTGGGAACCCCCGTCTTAGTGTGTAAGCGATCCGATTATGCTGCACACTGTACGGGTTAGTAACACTCGCTCGACTACTGACTGCCGCGAACGACTGTTATTGGCTGCCATCACCGATCACAAATACTATCATCATCATCATCACCCGACCGACATTACCACGATCAGACCGCGATCCGGATGGACGAAGATCGCTCAGCCAGTCGGGACTCCTATGTCTGGGAACCCCTGTCTTTTAGTGTAAGCGATCCGATTATGCTGCACACCGTACGGGGCACACTCTACATGACTACTGACTGCCGCGAACGACTGTTTTTGGCTGCTTCCCAGCCTCCGCTGTCGCCGTGAAAGCTGCGTGTTTACACCAGCCGAAACCTAGTGTTTACACCAAACATGACTTATTAAGGAATAATCTGCATGGAACACTCAGGACTGAAGCAAGCCTACACGTGCGACTATAATGGTTGCCAAGATCCTACATCAAATTACGACGACCCGCAAGCCCGACCACAGAAAAATCTCTACCGCTATCATCAAGATCATTATCTACCCATCACCCTCGACCGCCAGCAAACTCGATCATCTAGCCTCCACTGTCGCCGTGGACGCTGCGTGTTTACACCAGCCGAAACCTAGTGTTTACACCAAACATGACTTATTAAGGAATAATGCCATACTGAAGCACAATTTATGCTTCAAGACATTTTTACCGCTTAACATATTTTATTCACTGACCGCCAGCAAACTCGACTTACCCACTGCCGCCGTGGAAGCTACAGCCGAAACTGAGTGTTTACACCAAACATGACTTATTAAGGAATAATCTGCATGGAACAGACTGAAGCAAGCCTACACGTGCGACTACAATGGTTGCCAAGATCCTACAACAAATTTGAATTAAAGAAAATTCTACCGCTATTCATTATCTATACATCACCCTCGACCGCCAGAAAACCCGATTTAGCCTTGGAAGCTGGTAAAAACTGTTTACCAAACATGAAATGTGGAAAAAACTAAGCAATGTATTTTAGCTCTACAGACCACTATTCATCCGACCGCCAGCAACAGCCCCGACCAAAGCATTATTTTTGTTGATAGTTACCGGTTGCCGCAGAAGCCAGCTTAACGCCAGTCGGAAGCCAGCGCCGAAACGGCTGCACAGTCAACACGAAGCCCTATGAAGGGGATTTTCCCTAAAAGTTGCCATGCAAAGATTTTATATTTTTGTTGATAGTTATTTCAGCTTACGCCATCGTCAGAAATATTTTTAAACATGCATTTGTTATCTATGTATACTGTTGTACATAGGGTACACAATACATCATCTTTTCTGTTCTACCATCCTAATTGTATATGGTAATATATAAAATAACTAGTATTGCTACCCGGCGTCGCTCGGACTAAGCGACCAATAATTATTTAATGTTATATCATTCGACATAATTATATCACAAAATCTAACATCAAAAATAGAGTTAAAATAAAATCACAAACTTTATTTAATTTGATGAAAGCCCCATTCCCGCCCGTTAAAATGTCCAAATTCAAGGAAAATCTAATTTGCTGTCAAAGAAATGTCAAATAATACCTTCACGTAAAAAATAAACATTATTATTAATAATAAAAACCGGGAAAAGTTCAGTAGAAGACTAATTTATTACATTTTGACTAAATGTCTTCGCCGATAAAAATTCAAACATATTTTCTTTCATATTCGTTTTTATGGCAACTTAATGACCAACAATGCAAAAGGGAATTACAGACCCACAGACACACATACGCCGTTTTGGTTGTATATATAAGATTTCTGTAGAACTAAAATACATTGCTATTTATTTAACGTGTAAAATTAAAGAAACTTAGCATAATATTTCAAAGGGAATTATTTAAAAACGTAAATATAACAATTACTTGAATCTTTGAAAAGATATTTGTGAAACAAAATAAATGGAATTTCAATATTAAATTTGATTCTTTTGAATTTTGTAGTTCAGGCTTTTCAATTGCACGAATGAACTATATCAAGCCATTCGTAAATTAACTATGTAAGTTAAACCGATATACTGATATTGAAGCCACTAGCTAACCGAATATGCTTAGTTTTAAAAATAATGTTCTGAAAGTATTTGAAAAAATGGAGCATAATTTTTTTTTTTTTTGGAAAAACATAAATTTGAATGTAAAAAAAAATGTGTTAGGAAAGCATATAACAAGCTTTGAAAATTGTTAATAGATATAAATGGTTGATGATTCGAAACGAAAAACTAAATAAATCTGAGCTTTTGTCAAAAAAAGTTCGTAAATTACTACCTCCTTCCTATCTTCGAGTTTCGTAACTCTTGAATGTGACGTATCATTTATGTTGGGAAACTCTGAGTTAAAATATTATTTATTGCATTTTAGTATGACAACCTAAGATTACGAGAGAGATGTAAAAGGAGTATACAACAGTGAAAAGTACATATTACATGCTAATATAAATATTTACAGTGAGACCAAAATAAATTATCTTCATGTTAAAAAGTAAAACAGGCGTGCAAAAATTATTATATTTAGATAATACTTTCCAATTAAGAGACTGTTATACCTTTTCAGGAAAAACCTTATGTACTTAAATGTAGAAAATTTAGACCAAGAAATTCGAGATTAAAATTTGATATTAAAATTACATGAAGCACGTTCCGCCGAAGCACTACATAACATAAATTTTAGCCATACATAATAAATGAAACGGATATAAGGTGATATTTCTAATACTTTCAATAGTTTCGGCGGTAACTTTGTGGAAGTTCATTTTAATAAAAAAATTAAAATAACTTTGATTATTCCACGTGTTGTGCTACTAACTGTGACACGTGTTTCGCCTCTTTAACTTTTCTTACTATCGCAAATTTTGCTTAAGTCCGAAGATGCCTCTGAAAGAGGTTATTTTAAATTTTATATGGTGATATTTCTGATTAAAACAGTATACAACATTTTTTGGTACTAATTCCACAAATAATTTGTTAAGATCAGGGACCGGTTTCGATCATGGCGAACATTTACAGCTGATAAAAATCAATTGGAATCAGTACAAAAAGGTTTTATTATATTTGAACATAATAATGCCTTTCCACCAAGTGTCGATAGTGGACACCTTAAAAGTTATATTTCTTACTTTACGAAGTGCCGCAATTTTGAACATGAATACTTATACGTTATAAAAATGGAGTTCTACTAAGCCAGAGCCATTTCATTCAATAATTTGAAACGTTTTTAAGATGCTTTCTTAAATGGAAAAATATTTAATTCGAAAGATCATGTAATACGGACTTCTTTTCGTATGGGAAAAGAAATGCAGTTTCGCCTGATGCAGTTATAAATACTAAAGGAAAAATAAATACATTAGAAAGGGTTTGAAAAGGACAAGCGCAAAAATGCGATGCCGTTTTTTTGGCATTTAATCCTTTCTTGTATGGTGGCATTGTCGCTTGACAGGTGAAAAAAAGATCATAACTGCGTACCTTTATGTAACTTCTTTGACAAAAGATGGAATATTTTTGAGGCATTATAATATTACGAATAGAAATATATTACAAGTAAGATGTTATGTTGCAGATAGTAAGAATTTTAGTTTAAAAATAATTGATATAGGTACGTATTTCAAAAAATTGGCAAATGGAAGTATGTGTTGATCGTTAATAAGAACATCGATTGCGGTATATATTATTCAGAAGTTATTTTGCAAACCAAATATTTTTATATGGTAAAAGAATCTTTATTCAATACGAATGAATTGTAAAACGCAACTTTACAGAAGTGTTCTTTTCAACAACATTTGGATTACAAAATAAATTTCTGATACACATTGTTTTGAAATAAAACTTGGGACTCATATACGAAACAGTTTTTTTTTCTTGATTATTGATTGAGTAGGCATTTACTTGGTAGAACTCCATTATAATACGGAAAGAAAAATAGCAATGTATTTTAATTCTACATAAATTATTTTATATATTTGTTGATAGCTATTTCGGCTTACGCCTTCGTCAGAACTATGTTTAAAACGTGTATTAGAGATAGCTTATATACCCTTTGCTAGACAGGGTGCCTCCTACATAATCTCTTTCTGTTGAAACCATACCTACGTCACATGAAAGAATTTAAATAAGTTTGATTTATTGGTCTAAAGTAATGGTGGGAAACAATAATTTGGGTATTTTTGGGTTATTGATCGTGTGAAACCACTTTTTTCTGTTCATTTCTCATAATATGTGGCGTCTAACAGTAAAAACCGATATTATTTTGTAAGCGAAGTGTTTTATTAGAAATATATTTTTTCTATCTTATTATACATTCAACCCTCTTACAGCACCATCTGCTATAAATCGGTTTTTTATGTCGTCTGCAGCTTTCTTCAGGCAAAAAATATGTTTCGTAAATAAGTTATATTATGCATAATTATGTACATTCGAAGAATATTATTACACAATAAGTCATTAAAAAATCTATTTCTCGGTGCTGTATTAACAAATGAAAATAATACGCATTTTTTATTAGCCACTTAACTGCTAATTGCAATGAAAATAAGTGAAAGCAATTACATATCGGTTACTGCGTACAATTTCCGTGGCATGCGGAAAAGTTTTGTTATAAGCATGTACGTGTTTTAGTTTTAGATATTGCCAAATTTTAGGCGTATCGGTTTTTAAGAAAATAGATGCTTCATAATCAATTTTAATTAAGGGTCCTCGTATATACATGTACCATTATCGAGGACGCCATCATCGTGTGAGTGATGTGCAATACAAGACAAAATGTTTATTATTATATTTTTGGGTGAACAAGTTGGTTCTCCCACCACGCTTCCGTTATGTGTGTGCAGCCGTATTTCACAGCCGCCTTCCATAACGCTATACGATCAAGACAAGAATTTACTCCTACTTACTTGGCCCGAGACAGAGCTGCACGGGACTGATTTATTAACCACGCACTAAGGTGCTTAAAGTGACTTGCTAAGTAAGCCACTTTGTTAGAGTGATATTAAGTATCCTATGTATCTGTATACTGAGAATCCGTGGAGTTTAATCTACTCCGCGTTGAATCTGAAGATGAATCAAGAGTATCCCGTTACCCATATGATGTTGCAAATTTATCGAATATATCGAATGCCTCAACATTATTATATTTATACTTAAACAAAACAACTAAAATGATTTTTGAAGTTATCTACTCTTTGGGGACGATTTTAGTTCCAAATTCAGCGTCGGCCAAGTAATGATGACACATCTATAGTTTTTTTGAAAATACTATGATCTCGAAATAGTTCCGTAATAATCCGTTCGTTCCATTTGGGGGACGGATAGTTTAAAAAAAGAACGAAAATTGTACTGTTACATATTTAGATTTCGTCAGGCAAACAAAGTGATAGTAAAATGAATTCAATTACGTTGATAATGTATAATGTACAAGCTGTATCACGTCCGGGAATCTCGTGGTACCACTATGCTAGGCATGACTTGTCATTTTCTAAGTCCCCAGTGCGTCAAAAAGTCCCGGAAAGGACATAATAGACACGGTCAGCCCTTCCATTATGATTGCAGATAGCCGCGGTCCGAAACAACCGCCCGTTTGGTCATTTTTCATAATATTGGAACCCTTTGTGTCAAGATATTATTATATTATGAATATTTGTATCCCGTTTATGTGCGCCGTAAATGTTGCCGTCAAACCAGGAATCTTGCCATTCTGAATATTTACGGTTTCGCTTCAACTTAACGAAGTAGGGACCTTAGTATGGAGAGGTTGATTATTTATAAGGTCAATTTCAAGGTGTTCACCGTCAATTTTTTAGGCATTATTTTAAAAATGTAATAAAATATTTTGCAAAAACTTCAACTTAATGCAGTAGGTACCTAAGTATGGGAAGATTGGTTGTTCATAAGGTCACTTTCAGAATGTCCACTGTCAATGCTATAAGGCACTATAAAAACGTAATAGAATATATTAGAATAGAACTGGTTTTTTTATCGCAGTTGAAAATACTCCTGGTAAACTGTCCTGATCTTAATACTTTAATTGTGGAATGAGTATAAAAATGTGTGAATACTTATAAGGAGTTATCTGTCACAGCTTGATGGAAAGGGTTTATAATTAAATAGATAAACCAAATTTTCATACAACTTTCCAAATATACAATCTTATATATAAAACCGAAACGGCGTATGTATGTCTGTGAGTCTGTAATTCCCTTTTGCATTGTTGGTCATTACGTTGCCATAAAAACGAATATGAAAGAAAATATGTTTGAATTTTTATCGGCGAAGACATTTAGTCAAAATGTAATAAATTAGTCTTCTACTGAACTTTTCCCGGCTTTTATTATTAATAATAATGTTTATTATTTACGTGAAGGTATTATTTGACATTTCTTTGACAGCAAATTAGATTTTTTCCTTGAATTTGGACATTTTAATGGGCGAGAATGGGGCTGTCATCAAATTAAATAGAGTTTGTGATTTTATTTTAACTCTATTTTGGATGTTAGATTTTGTGATATAATTATGTCGAATGATATAACATTAAATAATTATTGGTCGCTTAGTCCGAGCGACGCCGGGTAGTTTTAGCCCAATTTTAATCATCATGCGCATTTTTAACCGGCGACATAGTGGATAAATCGAATCAGGGTTATTTATATTAAATCGATTTGCCTTGTCTTTCTAAATTTGATATAATTAGACCTGTTTTGATTTATAAGTCATCGGTTGAAAATTCTTGCCATGAGCGAAACCGATCCTGATATTTATTAATATATATGTAGAAGAAGTAAAAAAAAATGTGTTTATTGAGTTAAAAGAAAGGATTTTGCTTCAGATTTACCGTTCAAGAACAATTTGTATTTGAATCATCTACCACGGTGAAAAAATAGCAATATATTTTATTGATTGAGTTGGCATTTACTTGGTAGAACTCCAATATAATACGGTGAAAAAATAACAATGTTTTTTAGTTCTACATAAATTATTTTTTATATTTGTTGATAGCTATTTCGGCTTACGCCATCGTCAGAACTATATTTAAACCTGAATTTTCTCATTCCTTATACACTGTTGTAGGCAGGGTACACTGTACATCTTCTTCTCTGTTCCACCATCCTAGTTTTATATGGTAATAATAAGTTATTAAATTTGACACATTGATTTGATGTATTTCTCGAAGTGAAAGCTAATCTGGATTTTTACTAAGTGGGGATAAACGTTAAAATAAGTAAAAATAATAATACATTTTTAGTACTTTTTCCACATACAATTTATTTGATCAGGACCGGTTTCCCTCATGGCGAGCATTGTCAACATTGCCATGCGCGAAACCGGTCCCGATCAAATAAATTTTATGTGGGAAAAGTACTAAAAATGTATTATTATTTTTATTATAATGCCTTTCCACCAAGTATTGACAGTGAACACCTTAAAAGTGGTAAAAATAAATATTGTATTAAGTTGATTTATCAAGAATTATCATATTCAAGTTCATCAAAAATTTTAATACATATTCTTAACCGTATTATAATGGAGTTCTACCAAGTACATGGCAGTTCAATCAATGAACTGTATACCGTTACATAATATTCATCCGAATATGAAAAGTGACATTTCTTGCATTTGACTGCGACATAAATATAGCTGTCGCTCGTGTGCCATTGCTGTCACAGGACAAATATGATTTTTTCTCGCCAACCCGTTAGAAAGGGCTTCCTTGTTCAGTTTTTATAAAAGCATTATAAATAAAATTTAATGTTTGTCTGATGCACTTATGTTTGCCTGGTAATTTCATACCGTTTTGTTCGGTTTCACCTGTCCGGATTAGCCGATAGACTTTTGGCCGAGCGTGAACGAGCGACATATTTGAATCTATAGAAGAAGCTTTCGCCAAAGCTGTAGCGGTCCTTCCGTACAAAATAATTTATTATTATTATGATCGCATTTTTATTTCCTGTGATATTGCATGCAACGGTATCTAGATATTTAAGCGGGAATTTATTTGATATTCAAATTATCGAACATTGTGTTCGAAAACGAAACAGATTTTATTCGTTGACTTTTGATCGATGAATCCAGATTACAGCTTCTAAAAATGACAGCTTTTGGCAAAATAAAAAAATATTATGTAATATTGTTGGGGTTGTTGGATTCGGTTAGGATGTTTGAATAGGAAAGAAGATGTATTGTGCACCTTTTCTACACCAGTATATATGAAATTGTAATAGATAAGCATGTAAATGTATGTTTATTGATTGAGTAGGCATTTACTTGTTAGAACTCCATTATAATACGGTAAGAAAAATAACAATGTATTTTAGTTCTAAATAAATTAATTTTATATATTTGTTGATAGCTATTTCGGCTAACGCCCTCGAGTTCTATATATAGTTCTGACGAAGGCGTAAGCCGAAATAGCTATCAACAAATATATAAAATAATTTATGTAGAAATAAAATATATTGTTATTTTTCTTACCGTATTAAATGTATGTTCTTCAACTATTCAAGTTTTTCGACTTCAAACTAACATGTCATGTCATTAATTTATATTGAAAATGATTATTTCTATATTTTAAAAGTTAGTTAATTTCTTAGTATTTCATACAACACACAAAAATTATAGTCAGTAAAATATAACATTTTTAAATAATGATATCCACTCATTTTCTATATCAATTGCAAAACAGTTTCTTCGAGAAATACATAAAATCAATTTGTCACATTTAAGGATGTATTATTAATATATTTAATTAGCATGTAAGAACGGAAAAGAATAAATTTTGTGTACCTTTTCAGCACCGGTGTATATATAGATAAGAAAATGTATGTTTAAACTGACGTGTATGTTTATTCTGTATTAATGTAAGTTTATTCTGACGAGGGCGTAAGCCTAAATAGCTAACAATTAAATATTTTATATTTTTTGTCGGGCATTACATTGCTATTGTTTCATCGTGTTATAATGGAGTTCTACCAAGTGAATGTCAATTCAATTAACTTTACAAAATATATTTCAAAAGTCATTCATGTACATATGTATCATGTTGAATAAAATGAATTATACAAAATCCACGCAGAGAATTGAGTGGGCATTATTAATTACTGTTTCGAAAGAAAGTGATTAAAAAATGAATATTTGCAAAAACGATTTTCGATAAAACAACAACAGAAGAACTTTGTAAAAGTAAAGCAATAAATTTTTCACTAAAAATAAATAAACACAAATCCAGAGCTGTACTTAAATGGTTTCGAAACAATAGAGCAACATTTTTTGCATTTATAAAACACAAAATTTACATTTAAATTGAAATACTCACATAAAATATGAAACAATTTATTCTGCAACAAGATGCAATTGTTCCCCGGAGGCAATTGAGAAAACAAAAAAGGTCTGCGGACTAACTTAACAAAGACAACGGCAACGTACTTCAGACAATAATGTTGTTTTTGATTCACTTTGAATTTTCAAGTCCTCTTTCTATTTGAAAGTCAAAGACGATATTAATTTATTCGTCTATGGAGTTTTGGCATCAATTTTAGACCGAGAGATTTATTATTGGAAGCAAATAAAATATAATACAAGGTATTACAGTTGACGCCAATGCGCCATGCATTTGACAAATTGAATAAAAATATCACATAACATATTACAGAACAATGTCAGGGTTATCGATTCTGGACCAGAAGAAGAAGAGAAAAATGTTTGCCGCTTTTTGTGATAGGAAGGGTGAAATGGGATTTAAATAACATAAACGCTTATTGCTTTGAAACAGTATCGACTGAAAAAATCTGCTCGTACCCGACACGTCCGTCACGAAAGCCAACAGCGTTGACCACTGCACCACGGACCAGGCAGAACAGCATTGTCTATAGCAGGGTATCCCAAACTTTTCTGCGATGAAACACTTCGCAATCCCGGAAATTTGATGAAACGTTTACAGTCAAAATGAATATTCACAAAGTTGCTTCTTAGAAGGTGTCAATTAGCAATTCACAAGGGTTTGAGTAGTCTTCAAACTTATGAAAATCAAATTATTACATCTCTGCGAACCTGCGGCACAAATATGGCGCCCGATAATCAATATTCACCGAGCGCTGTCAATAATTCAGCATTAATAACAAATAACCGCGAGCTAGGAAAGGAAGTCGGCGGTTCGCCTTTTGGAAATAACTTCAGGCAATATCTTATACTCCCGTATACCCGGAAGAAAATTTTTCATAATTGTCGTAATTTTCATAATTTTTCTGCAACATGAGACGACTTATTTGTGCGAATTAAGATTCGCAGATTTCAGCATTGATGACCTAGAAATTGTATATCACATTGTATTTCAAAGACGCGGTGAAGTTATTTAAGTATGAAAATCAACCTTTTATGATTTTTAAAAATGAAAAAAAAGTGTTTGGCATTACAGCTAATGCCAGAGCGTAAGATATTTTTCAGTTTACAAGTCATACGAGATAAACTAGATGAGAAAATTTTATGAATCAGTCGATATAAACGCATATTTAAATGGCATACGTCTCTGTCCTAGATCTATTTGTCAATTGAAAAAATCTGACCTAGCCGGGACTTGAACCCAGACCCACCTGACGCCAAGACCGACGGTATAATTTTATATCATATTTATGGATGAGATATTTTGTATACTTGTATTTAATACAGGGTCCGTGGTCGAATGTCAGCGTCGTTGGCTTCGGTTGCAAAGCGCACAGATTCGAGACCCAGTCTGGAAAGTTTTATTTTTAAATCTAATTACACCCATCCCGCACGGAAGATAGGTTCTGCTAGATCACCGTGTTAAGCGAGACTAAAAAATGTATGAAAAAGAGAGAATAGGTTATTTTTTTAAATATTAAGAAAAAAATAGGTTTGTAGAACTTCTGAAAATTTATTGAAATATTATGAACACGGATAAAATATATTATTCAATGTCACTATCACTAGAAGATATTAATATAAGAATTTTCTTTCTTTTTATTGGCTGAATGTCATCAACGCTACTACTTTCAATTACATTTTCTGTTATGTTCCGTCGTAGTTTCAAAAAATCGGTAATTTGTGATTGTTCATCTTCTTTGATATTCTTGTAAACCTCTTCATATCTGGCAACGCATTGTTTAATTTCTCGTTGAAATTTCAAAGCTCGATACATATCTGGATCATTATTAAGGAAATGCATTTCTATATTTCTTGCCATTTGCAACCCATCTTTTATTGTTTTAGCAGGAATCGTTGAAATTGTACCAGAACTTTCGGTGTCGCTTTCGGTATCGCTTTTGATTTCAGGAGGAACACTTGTAGTCATATCAATTAATTCATCTTCATTTAACTCGTTCATAAATTTCGTTGATTGCTAAATCCTCCTAATGGACGTGCTATAATAAATATTTCGTCTACAAAACGTCGAAAACCATTTATTTTCCACTGAAACTGTGCTAAATCGAAACCGTGCTAAGCGAGGGATGGGTGTATTGCTTAATATTCGTATACATGGGTTGATTTGTCTACAATTTTCTTTCACACACACCTGATCATTAAAACGAGACAAAGTGAGAGCGATAAACTAATCACTAATCCCGTCCTATACTTTATATCACGGGTCGTCAACCTGGTCTGTATCTCCCGGCAGTGGGCGTTAAAGGCTTCCGTGGTGGGCTATGGGTATTTTTGCTTTTACCCCAAAATCTTTCACAATCATGACAAAACAAAGAAGTTGTCTGAAAATCACTGAAAAAGGAGACCTTCGTTTGTTTTTAACGAAAATTGAACCAGACATAAAATATTTAGCACCAGGCTCAAAGATCTCATGAATTTGGTTTTATTTATGTATAAGCACTCTTTCTTTCGTTGCAATAAAATTTGGTTATAAAAACGAGTTCAATTTTTTCCCCCTCGTTTACTGGCTGGAAATATAGCAATGTTGGTCGGCGGTAAGGAAATTTTCCATGAAAAATAAGCAAAAGTGAGCGGTAGGCATAAAAAGTTTGACGACCCGTGCTTTATATCAATACTCTCTTCGAAAAAGAGAGGCTAAGCGACAGTTTTAATAGAGAAAAAGAGTCAGTCAACATTGGGACTTTGGGAGCCGACATGGATAAAAACAGAATACACGATGTTCATTTATTTGCCGGGTATTGTGTTCCAAAATGACGGAAATATTTTGACTAAATTATCTGTATTCAATATGAAATACCGTTATGGCCACATCAGTCCTGTATTGAAATCACTAACTCCAGGTAAGCAGCGGCGCAATCGTCGACATCGTGATAATACGGTAAATTATTGCGAAGCCTCCGTTCCTGCCGCATCCGCAAACATTAATTTAACTGTCGATCTGCCATTGTTATTATTGTTCACGGGTCACATTATTAATTAATGTCCTGAAAAGGCTTTTACGTATACCTGAACGTCAGAGATGAGCACTACACATAATGAAACGGAGGTGACTCCTCGATCACATATTGCAATACACTAAACCTCTTTTTGTGCGATTTCAAAGTTATGCGTTTGTTTTTAATATAGTTTCATGCACTTGAAATGCCTGAAGATGCCGAAAGGCGAAACCCAGGTCGTTAGCGACAAAGCTCATGGAAAATTAATTAAAAACGCAATCGATTCTAATTTGATATTGAAATTCCACTAAGCACCTTCAGTCGAAATCCTAAATTACCCTCATTACTAATTACTTTTAAGGTGTTTACTTCTTGCCCATCCACCACCCGCCACGGCCATATATGTAGTTTTAGCAGACATTTCCCGTGGCGTAACAACGTGAGGCGTTATACAGTTTTAGTTATGGAATTGTCCTGGGAGCAGTTACTTGATAAGCTTGTAAATTTAATAATAAATTTAATGTGGTTTAAGTACTAAAAATGTTTTATTTTTATTATAAATTGAAAAATGATTATTTTTTATACCTGCATATGTATGTACCATTACGCCGCGCATTTGTTGGTTTGCCATTAGACTTTCCGCACAATACTGATGGTGTGGATAGTATTTTACATATGTCAGCTCTTACGAGAAGAGAAGGATTCACACTTGGCAGTCATAATGCCACTGGGAAGAGCTTTAGCAATTTTAAACGGCATTGCTTCGGATGTCGACATATTTCATATTGACGTGAGTGAGTTCAGACGAATACTATATTTTATGAATAAAATTTCATTTTGTCGGAACTCAGTCGGTTGACATCGTTAAAATTTCTAATGTGATTTTATAAAAATTTTCTCTCTGTTCTCATAATTACAATTTGTAATTTTTAATATGTGTATACAAGTATGTATGTATATGTAAATACATTTGTCAAATGCATGGCGTATTGGCGTAAGCTGTAATGCCATGATTTGTATTTTTTTTTGAATAAATAAATAATCACATGTGAGTTGTTGGAGTGAGCAGAGCTTTATTTTAATTTTTTTTTGTATAAATTGAAAATACCATCCACCGATCATTTGATTCTAATTAAAAAATACAAAATTGTACACTATACGCTGAAAGAAGTTAAAACAATTGGCTATATACATTATTTCAAGAATATGTATGTTACAGCGAAAGTGTATTATCAGTGATATTATATTATCACTAGTTAAAATATATTTTCACTGATCTGGCCGGTGAAAATATATAAAGAAATAAATTATTATCACTGATAATACACTTTCGCTGTAACATATATACAGATATCACATCTCAATTTCTGATTTAAAGATTCGCAAAAGATCGCGTTGTAGGTTGGACCGTATACACAACTCTGCCTCATATTATTATTATTGACTTAAGAGAAAAGTGGCTGTTGTATACATTGACGCCTTTCATGCATATTGATATCTAACGCAATATTACACATGGAGGTAACATTTGGGTGATTAAGGAAACAATTGGTTAGTTAAACTGTCTTAACCGCTTCTATTGTCATAATGTATTATATTGATCACTTATCAGATGCTTTGAGCTCTTTGTTTAGGTGAATGTAAATTTTAGTTGGGGAATATTTACATATGCAATGATTTGATAACATAAATGATATTAAAATATGTAGATTACCAAATTTGACAATAGTTATTTTGCACAATGAGTGAAATTTCAATTCGTGGTTGCTATCCAATCTTGTAACCATCCAAATTTAAAACATGTACAAACTGATATAAAATCTTTTATCTTGCCATTTATGAAAGTAAAATAGTCCGAACGAAACGAGAGTCGTCATTGCGCTTGCTGTTCAATTTCATATTGCAGCTTCATAAAAAGTCACGCTATCACGGCCAGTTAATTTTCTTCGAGATTGTAAACGAGAAAAGATATATTTTTTGCGATAACAGCATCATTGAGTTGAGAGGTAATTTATAATTAAATTAAAAATGCAGCACGCTTTTTGAAGTTTCTAAGCGAGAGTGAGCTCTGTTTCAGTTTTATACAAATTGACGATTTTTTAACTGCGGCACATAGTAATTTGATGCAGTCATAGCAGAAATTGTCTTTGAATATTTGAATCTTTAACCAACTATAAAGTATTAAAAACATTGTATTGTTTTTGTCTTTGTTATATTATATTACTAGTATTGCTACCCGGCTTCGTTCTGACTAAGCGACCAATAATTATTTAATGTTATATCATTCCCAAAGAATTACAGACCCACAGACATACATACATACGCCGTTTCGGTTTTATATATAAGAAATATTGGATTAAAGAATCTCAATAACCTATTAAATACTGGTTATATTGATTTCAATCTGAATAATCAATCAGAGTTTGACTGTATATGAGTACCCGCTTCCTTATAAATTTGAGTTTTAGTAAAGGTGTTTTTTTCTTAAAGAAAGATTTGATATTGCAGGACAATGACTAAACTACTGAATACGTTTTTTTCTCAAATAGGCGATATCGTTCAAGATAGCTTTGCATATTATATCAAATCAACAATATTGCAAATGGCGTGCATATATTTTTCCCAGTGGGCTGTGGAAAAAGTTGGTTTCCCATCACCGCACATTGTGTTGATATAGCTGAAGTTTTACGATTGACTTCCACAGCGATGTTGATGGAAAAAAGGGAACTACTTTTCACATTCACTAGCATACATAGTTGCGCTGAGCAAATTTGAAACCACTAAGAGTGCTAAAAGGAATAGAAAAGAGAATGTGGCTTGCTTTGATAGATAATTTGTGGCTTGTGTAAGATCTACGATCAATTTTTTTTTGGAAACGGACCGAATCGTTTGATTCATTCGTTTTTCACAATGGCTATGACATATTATAACAAATACTTTTGCTCGATTCTTGGCCAAATTCATTTGAACGATTTTTTCACGCTATAAAGTTTTTTTTAAACGGATTTAACATATGGAAAGTACATTCGTAAAGACTATCATCGATGTGATAACGTAATTGGCTTCGGTTGCGGTGGTCACGGGTTCAATTCAATGCCGATATATCTAAATATGTTTATTTAGTTTGGACTACGACTGGAAAAGTACACAATTCAAATTTTGCTTATATTTATTGAAGTTTGCGTTTCAGTAGCAAATGACAAAGGTATATTGCTCTATGAATAAAATACATACAATGAAAAAAATACTTTTGATGCAATTGATTATTTAAGGCTGAACACACAAACACATTGATAATCATGTGGACATGTCGCTTTTTGATTTAAGATATAAACTTTAATATAGAAATTGACAAACGATCGATACGATACAAACTTTATGTTTATATTATTAATAATAAATTTATTTAGATCAGGACCGGTTCAGCTCATTGCGGAATTTTCAATGATTTTTAAATGTTTTATTTTTTAGTATAAAATTCTTTTCCAACAAGTATTGACAGTGAACATCTAAAAGTGCTTAATATTTCAATTATTATCATCTCTGAAAAGTAAGTTAAACAATTGGTTTACGAATTATTTAAAAAAATAAAAATAAACACTGTTGTAAAGTTCTATAGCGAACATCAAAATATTTGTTGATCTCTGCCACTTTTTTCCCGCAAATAGTAGCGCCATTCAATAAACTATCTATGCGCAAGCAAACGGTAATGGAAAGTCTTACTTATATGTATATTATTATCAGACAGAGTAGTGTTGAAGCTCCCTGGTTTGAGAGCCGCAGGCCTATCTCATTCAAACATCCAGCTCTGCAAATATCTCTCAGGAGTTCGTTCGTAATAATTTTCAGCGTCTTTAGTGCAAGGCGTAAGACGAGAGTCAAAGTGTGGTGCGCGAAACATGAAACCTTCTTCCTAACAAAACCGTAAACATTTTACGACATTAATATACTTTATGCGTGTTAAATACAAGAAAAAAAGAAGATTCATTATCAGGAAGAGCTAAGAAATTAATAAAAATTAAATATTTTAAAAAACAAAAAATATCACTTTTAATGTGTTAAATGTCAATAATATTAATGATAGAAAGGCATTATATTAAAAAATAACACAACTTACTCAATAGTTAATTTATAAAGATCAGGACCGATTTCGCTCATAGAGAGCATTTTCAGCCAATAAAAATATACATCAATACCGGGATGAGCGAAACCGGCTCCTGATCTTATTAAATGAATTGTGGGAGAAGTACCAAAAAATATTTATTATTTTTAATTACATATATTATTTTACAATGATATTCGATCAAACTTGAATTTGACTTCGTTAATTCGTTTACTTGAATTCGTAATTGAAAAGATAAGGTCAGATCTACTAGCCTTTGGTTTCTTCCAGCGACGTGCTTCTTCACGGAATACAGCCGAACGGTTCAAACAACAACCGGGACAATACGAATGATTCTTCCCTTTCGCTGCCGATTGCCAAAAATTCTATTAAGGCGTCATCGTAGTAATCTCCGAATTTTGAACGTAAAGAAAAATAATCAGCTATTTTTGAATTTGGTTGTAGGTTTTTGTAATTTTGAGAACCGCTGCACGTTTGAACGCCATCATTATTCTTCCACTGCTCTGCGTTGGAAGGTGCACCGTTTCCGCTTCCCTTAATTATTTGAAGAAAGGCTGCTTAAGTTCTTGCCCTGAAGATGGAAATGATATTTCCCGAACGTTCCTCGTTGATATTCCTCGGACAGGTTTTGCAAGGAACTATTGAAAACGACCTTTTTTAGCATCTTTATGTGAATAATAAACGTTTCTTACTGTTACTGTTAAGTAAGTTGTGAGACAATATTATAGATTTTAAATTTTAAAATGGTCGGTCGAACGAATCAGTTGGAAAAATTGGCATATATTTGTTGTTATAGGCGGAATAATAAAAGCAATATTTTGACGTGACAACGTCTTATAAATCGATGAACGCCCGCTGCACGCACCGAAAAACATGACTCATTGTCCTTTTAGCGTTACGCGAAGGCATAAATTATTTTATATTTGTTGAGAGGCATTCGGCTTACGCCTTCGTCAGAACTATGTTTAAAACGTGTATTAGAGATGCGTCTGAGTAGAAAAGAGACAGCGGGTGCACACAACTTATACACCTACAGTACCTACACGTGATCTGTTTACAACTGTTTATAAAGTCGAAGTGAAATGTTAATAAGTTTTCATTGTTTATATTACAACATAATTGCGGCAATAAAGGTAATTAATTTTTGCATATTTGAATCGATTAACGTAAACAAATATCTTTTAAATAAACAATAAATTGCTAAAAGCAATTGTTTTAAGTTTAAACTGTTCATCAAAGTAATAAACATATTTGAATTAATGAGTGCGAATAAAATATATCAATAAAAAATTGTAGATCTGTTCCAATTTCACTTTCCCTTCGTATCCAATGTAAAAAATAATGATTATTCAATAAAATGATTCCATTTTATTCATAAAAGTATGCAATCATTTCATCAATGTTTTCCTCTGACGTTGTCACATTAAACTATCGTCCGTAAACCGACTTTACAGACAACCATTTTTTTCCTCTAAAATAATCAGATTTTTTTTGTACTTATTTCACATTAAATATATTTGGATCATGACCGGTTTCGCTCGTCGCAAGAATTTTCGGCCGGTTAGTTATATTTTAATTATTAAATATTTTTTCCCGACGGAATTTTTTAAGCAATGACGACAATATTTAAAAGAAAATAAAACATTATTTGCACTTATTCCACGAATAGTTTATCAAGATAAGGACCGGTTTCGTTCATCGCGTGTATTTTAAACTTTTCTACGAAGCCTGTTCTGATCTTAATAAATTAATTATATAATAAGTATGAAATATATTCTTTTAGTTTTTAGTAAAATGTAAGTATAATGTCAACCAAGTGTTGACAGTGAAAACATTAAAAGTGATCAATGAACATACATACTATTATACATACGTATTATATGCTTACTTAATTAATACCAATGTAAGTGAAAAGACATACATAAGTATAATGGGTACTTATAAGAGAGCAAATAATATGAAAACGTTGGGTTCTTCATTAAAATTGTGAAACAAAAAAAGCGCCTGTCATCTAAATTCTAAAGAATGATTTAAATATATTTTCCCATGCAAGGTACACACAAAAGGGTGCATGCAACCACTTGGAAAGGGATTCAAATTAATCGGAAATGCGAGAGCGTATTTCCGCCGAACGCAATCGCTACGCCGTCGTAGCTTTGTAGATGGCAGATCGTAGAGGATTCGGTTTGATTGTGTTTGCCGTAGAATTCATTATTGGATCTTATTATCACACTGTAAGTAACTGTACACATTTGCGTACATATCCGACAAGTATCTGACGCTTTAAATGCGATGACATGTTAGGTATACTGGGATTTGTACGTTAATAGAATACATCTAATATCGTTCAAATATATATCATTATTACAACGGCATCCTACATTAATTACAAAATTTGCTGCGTAAAAATGCGTTAGAATGATGCATAGAGAAAAGTGCGTGTTTTGTATGAATTAATTCGGGAACTAACGACACATACGGGAAAACGATTATTCGAGGAACTATGTATATAAAGGGTATTTCAATAGGGACGCTCAAAATATGTTTCTTTGTCCTGCTGAGTAGATTATTCATTGTTTAGTGGCCAAATTTGAGTCAACCAGTTTGGTAAATAATCCGCCAACACCCACCTGTACGTCATCAAAATACAATATCTGGTGAAAACATTGCTGCTGTGTGTGAAAGTGTACAGGAAAACCCAAGGCAGCTTATTTGTCGTTGTTCACAAGAACTTGGCTTTTCTGCGACTTCAACTTGGCGAATTTTGAATCGGGCCTTATGTCTGCACCCGTATAAAATCCAACTAACCAAAGAACTTCAGGTAAACGACCGCAGACAACGCCTGATTGAGTTCTGAAGCAGTTGGAAGTTTACCCAAATTTGTCAAAAAAGTCAACTTTAGCGACATGGCCCATTTTATAATGAATGGATATTGGCAGACATTTGATGCTATATTCCATATTTAATGCCGTAAAATATACTTACAAATGAAATTAAAATTTAGTCGAAATCTCACAAACAACTTGTTTTATTTACATTTCAAAACTAAGCGTCCTTATAAAAAGACCCTTTATATTCGATTGCTGCGTTTATTTTAGAGTTCAGCAAAACATTAATACCAACTCAATGACAATAATATACAATATAGAAACAAGCAAACCATAGATCTAGAATGATTAAATTTACACTTTCATCTGGATTTTTTTGTTCACTGTGAAAAACTCTTTATGCTAGGCTCATTTGAATTTTAAATAATGTAAGATTTCAGGAAGAATTCAATACAATCTCGAGGACACAATTCAGAAACAGCATACAAAATAACAAGATCTAAAATTTAATTGAGAAAGACAGTATTTGTTTTTTTCACCAGGATATGAAATTGGAATTGGAATACATAACGAATCTCTTACTTTTGCTCCGGATGCCAATAATCAACTTTTCATATTGATTCTAGATCAGTGGTTCTCACGGAAAATTGCACTGTGGCCGCATCGTCAACATAAATGGTCTTAAGGAAATGTCTGGTGGCCGCACCAAATTTTTGTTTTGAGTTAGTTTTGTGTAAGGTATGTCAAATGGACCTAATCATGCTTTTCAATTTACTATTACTATTAATTGCGTCCGAAATATTCAATTTTAAGAGTCTTTGTTGACAAATTAACTTGTAAAACCACAATATTTTAAATATCAATACTTTCTATGAAGCTGTTGGTGGCCGCACATGAGAACCACTGTTCTGGATGAAAACATGATAATTCTGGTTCAGTAACTTTAGTGCATAGCGTTGTAAAGTCAAATGGTAAATTTATACAAAAAAGCTGATTTTGTTTTCATCAATAAAAGGGATCGTTCTTATAGCAATTTACTACATATTCCTGGTTCTGTCATGACTAAGCTAGCGAGTGTTTTTTAGTTATTTTTAATAAAATACATTACGTCTGCTACATCAATCTGCATTGCATCAATGTTTTGGGCACCATCAGTTCGATTTTTGAAAACTGATTCAACATTATTAAGGTGTAGTATAACATGAATGTGATTGAATTAAAAAAAAATGATGTAATGATGACGTAATGCCGAAATGTTTAACGAACATAGCTTCTTTTAAGGGACAGTTTTAAAAATCGATTTAATGATAGAATTCTAGATGAATATAATCCCATTTATAAATATTTTAACGTTTCCATTCAGGGATAAACCGAGTATTCCAAATTTAAGAAGATTTACCACCATAGGACCGGATTGTTACCTTATTCATTTCAGAATCATCGCATCAAGATTTTTACGCTTTTAGCAAATAATCCAAAATGAATTCGCTGGCCCCACTTATTTGGCGCAACAGTGTAATAATAGGAAAGAAAAAGTTTTCCCCAAGAGTCCCGCATACCGGAAGCGGATATAAGCGCCGTTTCCGGGAGGAGTAAAATAAATATATAAGTTAATGGCGGCATCAAATCGAGAGCTAAATGTTCGATGGGCGTTAAAAGATACGACCGCGAACGTCAAATAAAGCTGGGCGATAAAAAAGATAGCGCTCCGTGTTTCTGCCACTATTAGGTATGGGAATTCTACGTTTGGCTCAATCGGGGTTGAATGTAGATTCACTACGTAACATTAACGAATGAAATAAATGTCTATCAAATAACGAACATTTTCAATTTTATTAAGTTCAATAGAATTAACTGTTTTTATAGAAAAATATTTTTTTACAACCATGTCCGCTTCCAGTTTTGAGCATGTGGATTCTTAACCCTTATCATTCAATAAACTACAATTACTCTTTAACAATTTTTCAATAAATTTCCTGGTGGAATAGTATTATAATGAAAAAAAAAATTGATACTTTTTCCACATAAATTTTTTATTAGATCAGGACCGGTTTCGCTCATGACGACCATTATCAACTGATGAAATGAACAGTCTGGTCGTATTCCGGAATAAAAGCCCAAATTCAGAATGAGGTAGAAAAGTTTCTGAAAGTTTTTATAAAATAAGTTTTCATTTGAAATTAATTGAGTACGTTACCTTCTTAAATGTCAAGATTTTACTTATTGATTTATTGATAAACATTAATTATTACTGGGTTTATTTTATTATTTTATAAAAGTATTTCCAACTTTAAGCCGTTTCATTCGCATTCTTTTTCACATAGGAAACCAAAATCGTATAGCGTAAATTGATTGTATAGCGTTATGGAAGTAGGCAGTGAAAAACGGCTGCACACACGTAAGGAAGGTGTTGGGAAAACTAATTTGTTCACACAAATATATATGATAAACTATAAACAGATTCCTTAACTTCTTCCGTGTCATGGTTCATTTTTATTAAGATGTTCGTATCCAAGTTATTGAACTTGATACACCAGAGCAGCATTGAACGATTTCGTAATACTTAAAGCACGCGTAAACATTGTGGTATGCATTCGTGTGTTCATTTTATAGATTCGGAGAGTGATGAAAGAGCTGAATGTGAGTTTACTTTTAACGGGGATGTAAAATATCATCATAAGAGGTTTACGCGGTCGTATAAGGCAGTTGAATTCGGGGTTAGAGATAAAAGTTGCATAAAATTGGACTATATAGCGGTCGCATATTCATTGAAGTTATTGGGCATCAGCCAAGTAACGTTAATAATAAGGCATGCCAGAATCAAGGCCCGCAGGCCACATGTGGCCCAAGGTTTTATGTGGCCTTTTCGAAGTTTTCATGTTTCAATATTTTTTTTATGAATAAAATATATCTAACTCAGTTTGTGAAATATTTTTTCGAAATCAAATCAATTAGGAATGTACATTCGAGCATTTGGCACCACATATTTCATTTTTCTAATTTAAGCATCGTAAAATCGAAGTGTCTAAACAAGATGACTGATGAAAACTAAACTGCTCCGATACGCGACGTCAAAATTTCCAGTGGACGTTAAAAAAAATATGTTTGTTTATTATTTAAAAAAATCTGAGACATGAATAAATTATTTTGGCCCAAGAGTTTTCAGTTGTCGTCCCTAATCTAAATTCTACAGACTAACGATCAATAAATTTGTTTTCAGTCCAGGCCAGTTAATAACAACATGCGACCCACAAACCGCATGCGGCCCGAAATGACATTTTATGCGGACTAATGAGAAAAATATCAATCACCTTTATTCTTCAAAACTTTTCACAATATAAAATAATAAAACTTTCAATTTGATATGCACTCAAAATAAGCTATCCTTTTATCAATTTTTCCCATACGGCCTTCGAACAGTCTGAATATTGATAAGCTGGCTCTTATACCAAAAAGGTTACGCATCACTGGTAGACCAGCAATGTCAAACAGGCGGCCTAATTTGAAAAAAATTGTGGTCCAATAGCGTTATATACATTTTGCTTTTTTCTTGTTATTTACGTGGACGTGATGGTAGGCAACACATACATACATCAATTCCTTCGAATAAAAAATCATAAATTGATTTTTTAATGATTGCATTCCTACCTTTTTTATTTAGTGACTTAAATTTATTTTAAACATTATTACCTATTAAAGTACTATTCAGATCACATTGTTTTAATATTCGAAAAAAGAACGAACAAACGTAATCACTGCCATCTAAAATTTATTCGAAATCTCTAGAAGGCAGTGCTATATTGACACATTCAATATTTTCGCCACCAGCTGCCACGAATCGGGAGTGATATTATGAAACTCTTTTCCCCGAATTCACGTCAAAGAGAAAAGGTTTATGTGTATTCGAATAAGATAAACATGGGCTCGTGCGATTGCAATGGCACGACATTGTCACTCGAGTACGGGGTTATTTCAACCCGACAAGGACTCTAATTATTATATTTTCGTATCGGAAATCGGATCTCTTATCTGTAAAAACATGTCACTTCGACAGACATCTGGCAGATGGCGTACGCGTGACTTTTTTTATCATCATCAAAATAAAAGAAATTTCAAAACAAAAATGAGTGTGGAGCATATGGAGTACTTTGACAGGAGATGTTTTTCTAGAACTAGTTATTATTCAATCGGTCAGCCTCTCTTTCTTCGGAGAGAGTTGAGATAGAACAGAGGTATT
Organism: Himalopsyche kuldschensis; assembly: GCA_028554975.1. Classification (NCBI taxonomy): domain Eukaryota; kingdom Metazoa; phylum Arthropoda; class Insecta; order Trichoptera; family Rhyacophilidae; genus Himalopsyche; species Himalopsyche kuldschensis. The sequence goes on along the minus strand of JAHFWI010000018.1, from coordinate 5,006,818 downwards.
GATTGAGTTGGCATTTACTTTGAAGAACTCCATTATAACAAGGTGAAAAAAAATAACAATGCATTTAAATTTTACAGAAATTATTTTATATATTTGTTGATAGCTCTTTCGGCTTACGCCATCGTCAGAACTATATAAAATAATTTCTGTTGAATTGAAATACATTCTTATTTTTTTTTTCACCGTATTAGAACAGAGGCCCCCAAACTATTTTATTCCGAAAACCCCTTGCCGAATTTTTCAGTATTCGGTAGACCCCCTATTATATAGTTTTACAGATTAATCAATTTTAATAAAACAGTATGATTTCTATTTATACTGTTTTTTGCTAAGAGACAATGACATACTGTGTTTTTTTAAATCTTGTGTTGTAACAAATTAAACTACATTTAAATAAAAAAAGCAGTTATTTTTTACTACTTCCACATATATTTTGTTAATATCAGGACCGGTTTCAATCATGGCGAGACATTTTAACTGATGCTGACGGTGAGCGAAACTAGTTCATATATATAATAAAATATAGCAGGAGGTAGGACTAAAAAAATATGTTTTAATTGTTTATATACATATAATACTGTCAACAAATACTATTGTATTGTATTACAATAATATTGTCAATTACATATCAACACCTTCAAAGTTATTAAATTAAATTACTACAAATAATTATGAAATCTTGGTGTTATAATTATTTAAACATTTTTGTTCATTATCTATCATGAACAGCTTTTCCAAAGCGATTATTCCGAGTAGGTACATATAATTCACAAGGGCCTCTATCGGCATTCTTTAAAAGTTGGCCCGCTGTTGTAGGCATATTTTGCATTATTTTGTCTGTATTGGGAGAACTTTGATATGCACATATATAATCAAGCCGAAACCGCGCGAGTAAATTATTATCTAATATTATTCCGAATTTACAAATACATTTTATGTGACAAGGTGAAGAAAAAAAATGTTTTTGCATTGTAAGCATTCCTCTTCCTACAAAAAATGAGAAAAAAATCATATATTTTTTAAATAAATTATGTAAAAATTCTATAGATTGCATATCTCGTTTTCATATAATGGTTTAGCATAATATAAAATTTAGAATAACTATGATTATTCCATGTATTGTGCTATTGACACGTGTTTCGCCTCTTTCTGAGACATCTTCGGACTTGACAGTTTAGCAGTTCAAGTCTTTTGTGGTCACTTCAAAGGTTTTGTTATATTAGTGGGAACTCAAAAATGAATTATATAACGACCAAAAAAGTATCAATTTAAATTAATTTAAATTACCTATCAATTATCAAAAACGTGGATAACAAGTACGTAAAAAATCGTATGAATATAAGAAGACTTGGTTGTTATTTCACCCAACTCCAGACATAAGTCATGCATATTGTATTATTAGTATTTAATAATTTTGCATAAAAGTGTTTCTGGTTATAATTTAAATAGGAAAGACGTATTCTACATCGTTTCTTTTGCCAACGTTTCAAGATTGCAGAATTGGATTGTATTCAAATGTAATTTAGGTTATGTAAAGTTGTTGTGAAAAGTTATATTGTGCCTTTAGTATATATAGATTTGTGTTTCAAAACGTTTCGCATAGTGATATTTCATACCGACATTTATTTCCATTGAAATAGAGTGGCAGAATTGATAACAAAATAAGATGTAATGAGTTAGAAGTCACCTTTTCAACGAAACAAATAATTGAAGCACGGTATGTATTTGGCAGCGAATATCAAATGCATTACAATATACACATATAATACATTATAAAACTTACCAATGCTGGTGTTTGTTTGAACTACTGAAGAAATCGTGGATGTTAGAGTTGTAAATCCTCGTCTTAAGAAGTTCATCTGAAACCGTGTACATATACTATTTACAGTCAATTACAAAGTGAAAGTGAAAATTTATAGTTTGTATACTGATTATTTGAACGAGTTATGTTATAATATTGATATAATACCTTGAATTATGTCGTATTATTCAATCACACTCAGTATTATTGCATCTAGTATTCTAGGTTAGATTTTTTGACATATCAAGTTCGGTCGGTATTGCAGATTCTTTGAGAACCATAAAGTATAACCTTTTGCCGCCAGAGGTCGTTTGCTTATTCGCAGCTATAAAATAACGTAACTTTGTCGCCAGGAAAATACAGATACATATGTATAATAAATAATAATTGACATTATTTTTCCAAGCATTTCCCCAATTGATAAGACTTAAATAATTATGATTGATAGATTGGATTGGAAGACTTGGACTCGATGGATCACAGTGGTGTGGTTCAAATTGATAACAATACAAAATTATTTACGTATTTATTTGGTGGTATCAGTATAATTTATTTTAGTTACCATTGAAATATTTTTCAAAAAAAAAAATAAAAAATCATTTTTAATTAACTAGAAAAGTTGTACATAGTTTGTGGTTACTGTTTAATTTTAAATCAATTACCAGCGGTAAATTCACTCACAAAAACGGTTGGTGGTATAAATAGTTGAACAAGAAATTAATGCCTTTCAACAAACTGAGACTGTTTTATCAATTTAATGCACATATTTTGTAAAATGGTAATTTCTATATGATAAAAAAAACTGGAACCTTTGCTAATCCGAATGAATAATTATTATGCAGATGTGAAATTAAATCAAATTGGTATGTCAAAATAATAAAAAAATCCACCTTTTAAAACGTTGTCTTCTTGCGTGGTAGGGTAGATACGTTGGAATTTTACTGAGCGTATTAAAATTTCAGGGCCCCATTCTCTCCTTTTTCAATGCGTGACGTTGTTTAGTCTAAAAAAGGCACGAGTCTTTGAAAATTTAATACCACCAGGTTGCTTGAAGCTTGCGCGCTTCAACTCAAAATAATAAAATACTTCAATGTCTCCGCGAAGAACGTGAGATTTTTTTATTCAAAATTTCAGATGTGTTGTCTAAGTATAAAAAAAGAAAACAATAAGGAAAATGTTTTAGTCCAGACACATATAATATATACGTGCCTATATTAGGCAACTTTTATTTAAATGTTTAATACTCGTCGATTTAAGCCATGTTGAATTTCAATGTCAGATACATACATATATACGTTGTGAGTATTTTACAAGTAACACAATGCAATTCCTATGCGGTGTCTTACAATATCTCACTCTTTTAACATTGTATTTTAAATCACATAAAATTTCTATTATGTAGTGTAGTGTAATGTAAATGGAAATCAGAATATTATTTGTGTAGGTATAATAAATGTATTTCCAATGAATTTGCGATTATTAAAAGCACGTTTTGGTTACGTTGCTACTGATTATTTATTTGATCCAAAATTAAACAAAAAACATTCCGGTAAAACGATCGTTTCAAATAAGCAGTAAGGTAAATGTACCTGTAGCTGACCGTTTAAGAGAAAATTTTATCAAAAATAACGATTAAGGTTTAGCATTGTACCGAATGAAGTATACTCATATTGGATCATATGTCTTAATTAATATAATATGAAAAAAAGTTGTGATAAATTATTTAAAGTCATGTTTTTGTTTCAGTAGTTGACAATCTCACAAATTGAAAAATCTAGTAGTTCACCATGTCTAAACAGGGGGCTTTATAGTGAACTTTCTGTCAGAGTTGCCTCAGGGCTTTCTGTCATACCACTCTTGGTTGAATAAAGTAGCAATGGGTGGTTCAGGAACAAGGTACACACCGTTTCTAGATTGATCACTAAAGAAATTTGAAAAAATACACTTTCCTCACTAGGTGTTGTTTTCAAATGGCCACCCTGGCACTCCATTGGCTATATGGTGATGTGTTAGTGGCTTATTCCGACCTTATGCCTTAAACTTAAATTGTCTTAACTTTACAATTTAGAGCAATCCCGCATCTGCATTTATTATTTTGGGCCATTTTATTCTCAAAAAGTCAACTACTGGTACATGGTCAACGATTGGTACATTTACCTTAATCTTTTTTATGCTTCAAAAGTATTGTATAATATTATGTACTATGTATATCGGCAGTATTATTCAATACGACTCTACTTATAACAACAATTACAGCCTAATTGTTTATCTTCCACATGAGTTTTTTTTAGATCAGTGCTTCCGAACCCGGGGGTTCGCATTTTTTCTTCTTCGAACAGTTAATCGATATCAGATCAGAAAATTTGCTTGAAGAATATAATGAAAAAAGTATTTCATAATTTTGGATAAGGCGACAGCAAGAATATCCGTGTATTGCAAAAGAAGCCTTGGTAGTCCTTATTCCTTTTGCGAATCCATACCTATGTGAAATAGCATTTGCGTCATTATTTTTGATAAAAAAAGCACAGATCATGCCTTCCCACGGGGACTTTGGAAGATTCCTTGCGAGTTACCATTTCTGCAATTGAACCAGATATTGATTTGTTTTGTAAAAACATGCAACCACAACCATCTCATTAAATTGTTTTGTGAGCTTCATGCTATGTATAATCTTTCATACTTTTTTATTTTTAAAAACTGTTTGTAAGTAAGTTACTATTCCTTGTGGTAAAATATTAAATATGAAATAAAAAAATTTACAACTAAAATAAGTTTTTTCAGATTTAGGGGTCCGTGGCATGAAAATGGTTGGGAAGCACTGTTTAAGAAGATCTTGTGAAATGGCTTCACCATGGAAATGCCACCTATACAATAGCGGCTATGATTTTTTATAATGATCTATACATTATTTGAGGCTTTATTAATCTGCTCGAATTGTACCTGGAGTCACAATTCTATGTGAATAAACACTGTCTTCACGTCGTCCACCTGTCACCTTTGAGAGCATGTGACACCTCGTCATCCAGCACACATTGTTTTTTTAGTCATTTATATTAAATAAATTAATATGCCCCTATTGAAATATCGGCTTATGTCTAATCCCCTGTTTATAAATATGATATGCGATTTGTAAACCTTAACGTGTAATCCCGTGACGTCGCGTATTAGACTAATCTCATATTACCCTATGTCTCTTTCTCTTCCCTCGAATATTTCGCTGTATACCCGCTAGGGTTTTTAATCCCTGTCCTTTTTTTACTTTCCAGAGATTTAATGAATATGTAATACTAGCAACGCAGAGAAAAATGAATTTTGGGTACTATCAAATAAAAAAAACAGTGATTTGTAAAAATGTTATAAATTGGCAACACAGCCTTGTCGTTGATATCAATAAATGTATTGGTGGTGCTGTTTTTTTTTCAAAAGTCACGTCTAAAGTATAGTTGTCTATGGTCACATCGATATTGGAAATCTGCAAGTGAGGCATAACTCACCCGATTATCTCTTTGGAAATAGGGTTTTTTTAAGGACCAATGTGCAAAGACTGCAGAATGCCGCGTAGAAAAGATACATGGGATACAAAACAAGTTGTAAATATAGTTTCATAACTTTGAACAACGTAATAATTTAAAATTACAATAAATTCCATAATGCTGGTTTTCTACTAGTCGTGACAAGTGCTTCGCTTCTTTGAGAGGCATCTTCAAACTAATTTTAAAGTAAAAGTTAAAAAATAGCAATGCATTTAAGTTCTACAAAAAATGTATAGTATACAGTTGAAAGCTATTTCGGCTTACGTCTTTGTCGGAACTTACTAGTTTTTTTAGAACTTTATAACATTGCTATCTTTTCGCCGTGTTGTATTGGAGTTCTACCAAGTAAATGCTCATTTAATCAATAAACTGATCATTCCATTATCTTCGGTGTTGAAAGCTGCTGAGTACAATCAATAACAGTACTTATTTTAATATAAATTAATATTTTGTGTAGAGCGGTAAATGTCGTCGGTAGAGAATTTCTTGCGAGAACTCTCCCTTATTTAAAATACTATTAATTTATTACTATTAATTATTGATTTAGTGTTTTGGATTAAATGATTTGAAAATTATGAATTTTACAATTCATAGACATACTAAAAAAGTGTTATTATATACCACGGGTCGTCAACCTGGTTTGTACCACCCACTAGTGGGCGATTAAGGCTTCCGTGGTGGGCGGTGGGTAATTTTTGCTTTACTCCAAAATCTTTCAAAATCATGACAAAACAAAGAATTTGTCTAATGACTTGATATGTAACTAATATGAGAACTTCATTTGTTTTTCACGAACGTTGAACCAGACATAAAATATTTAGTCTCACAGCATCAGACTCAAGGTTCTCATGAATGAAAGAATTTTATTTTTATGCTTTTTTTAATATATTTAAACGCACTCTTTTTTTGTTCCAGTAAAATGACTGTGAATTTTTTTTTTGCAAATCTCTTAAATCCATTCCAGATTTTTTTTCACAAATATACTAGATCGAAATATAACTACGTTGGTGGGCGGTGAGGAAATTTTATAATGAAAAATAAGCAAAAGTGGGTGGTAGGCAAAGAAAAGTTGACCACCTCTGACATAGACCGAACATAAATGCTGACTGATTCGAATAATTTGATGCTAAAATGTGACCAGTAAAAATATATATTCACATGACCTCTGACGCATGAAATTTTAATGGATTGTGATGATATAATGATATTTAACCTCATATTCATAAAGGTGAGTCTATCACCATTGTCCAACTATTGAATCAAAAAAATATAATTACGTTGGCCATTCATCCTTTTATATTCTTACAATTTTTGAAGAGAAAATTTCTGAAAAAAAAAATCCATAACCCGATGCAGGATTGTGGAGTCGGAGTCGGAGTCGTTGTGACGGAGTTTTTTGGCCGTAGTCGGAGACGTCGCGGCGTTTTGGCCGGTGTCGTACCCGGAGTCGGAAGTTTTGAAAAGTTTGAACTTTTTATTTTTGCATATAATTTGTCAAATTGGCTATTGGCCGGATTGGTTGGTTGGTATATAATTGAATACAAACAAATAGGAAAGGTAGGAAAAAAACGTGGCCAAATTAAGCCTAGTGGAAGTCGGAGTCGTTTTTTTGGGAAATGCTGGAGTAGGAGTCATATTTTTTTTTAACGACTCCTCACCCTTAACCCGATACTTTTATTTATTTTTGTTCAAAGTGAAATGACGTTAATTTCTGTAACTATATTAGATAAAAATCTAGGGTCTAATTCAGCTTGGAATCGTGATATTACATAATTGAATTTGTGTACATATAATTTGTTTAAATGAAGTTTGCAAACTGATTTTTACAATTTTAAATATGGTGAAAAAATTCAATTTACTGTTTTTGTTTTTAAATTATTTCCATAAAAGAGCCTATTTACAATGCGCAAAATGGTTTGCAAAGGAACGATTGTCGTTCAGTTTATTTATATATAAAAAGCGGCCACCCTAATAATGGTGTGCCTATTTATAGTAAATAATTATAAAAATATTGCTTAATATGTTTAAGACACTGTAAATATGAACGGGAAAATTGCGTAGGTATTTTAATATTAATTCAAAAGACAAAAATAAGCTACATAGAATATAGTGCTTATGGCTTTTTGAAAAGGAAAAAAGCGCTTAACGTAAAATGTATAAATAAATACAGCGTATGTATAAATAAATAAAACGTAAAATGTATAAATATTTTTTATTAAATGTGAATTTGTGTTCAGTCATGGCTGTTATTGATGTCTCAATTTTATCCTACCCACCAATCCTAATACAGAATGCAACGAACGAACGGCTCGTTTATATTTATATTTATTTTACCGATACCGAAAAGACGTGGTTGAGCAACTTAAGGTACCTATTAGGAGTCCATATGCTATACATTGGAAGAGGGTATATTACAATAACTATTTTATGTAATCCTGGAATTCGACATGTCTGCCACCAATTGGAGCATATGGGCTCCTTGTTTATTTAAGCTTGTTACTCAGTTGCTATTTTTCGAACATAGTCGATTGAATGGGTAGAAGGACTAGGGCATTAAAAGTAGGATGAGTGGGATGGAATTTTTAAAACAACACAAACATCTGACACAGGATCGATAAATTGAATGAATAGTTCTGTTCCTTATGGGGCTCGAGCCATTCAGTTCCGTCACGGAAACCAACGACGTTGACCACTGCACAACGGATCCGAAAATTTATGGTCTTGTTATATATGTTACAGTGAGACTGTATTCTCAGTAAAAATGTATCAAGTAATAGATTTGTATGACAACATGATTTCACTGGTCACGAATATTGAAATTGTTGGCCCAAGTCGATGATTTGCCGGCCTAAAATTTTGGTTTGCTTCAATGAAACAAAATCAGCAAGTAGTCCCTTTCATAAAAAGAGAACATTAGAAAAACACAGACAAACATAGGGCTGAAGATAGGGCGGTCAAATTTAATTTCAATGACAGCTTGGAGAAGAATATATTTTCACTGAGAATACAGTTTCACTGTAACATATATATAAATACGATCCTCTTTTTGATTGTGGGTACATTCCAAAAGTAACGTGAAAAAAATGTGTAAAAAAAGTCCCATTACTTAAAATCAACTAAAAATCGAATCTGTTTATTATTTATACATGAAAATATTTTTGATATTAGTACAAGGAATAAATTTACGTGGTTTTCAATTTCAATTGCAATGAGAAATATATACACTCACTACTTGATACTAAATGTGCCTGTTTACTGGTAATTTTTAGTATAGAGTTTTTTTATCTGTATTATGGCACACATATCAGGGTAAAAAAATAAACAGTACTGTTTATAAAACCATTTTATTTCGAAACTGTGCAATAAGAAGATCGGGTGTGTATTGTAATATATTGGCAGACGCTGTCATTTTGTAATGAGATTTTCACTAATACAGTCCTTATTTTCCACACACAAGACAATGTCAACTTTATAAAAAAAAGCGCCCCTTTTTAATATGTGCCGAAAAGACATCAGGGGACAATAACAGTATGTTCGTAGATATTCGCCAGATAAACGGAATAAGCAGTTATTGCTGTGTCGCTGCCCAAATTTTATTTCCCACATTGGCGATAAAAACACCTGTATTGCATTTTGCTTATCGAACAACTACGCCCTGGCAATACCAGGACTCGCCAGTTTATGGCATAAAGATAGGCAATACACTATTTTTTTCTGTTTTATTTGGCCGAAAAATACAATTTTCACGGTGAGTTTTTTTGTGCCCTACTTCTACAGAACCCAGTAAAGTTGTCTATGGCTATCGTTACACCAAACCATCTCAAACAGTGTGCCGTAAATTTTAAAAAAATCAATGAATCCAAGGTCAACGATGAAATTGAATATTGCAAACGCATGTAAAAGCTGAGATTTTTTTTGGCATTTGGGGCATTCAAATGAAATGAATAAAATTAGATTAAAGCTAATTGGATTATTTGCGATATTATCAAATCATTCTATTCCTAAGTTACTCAATGTTATATCCGCTACTACTCATTGAGCAGCGTTAAGTGTTTCAAAGTGATTGCCATGGGTGCTTTAGCGGCCGTTTTCAGAGACTTACCATAAACAAGGAGAATGGAAAATAAACATGAATGTGAGAAAATTGGAGGGAGTTTGCAATTTAATTTGGTCTTGGACCAACTTGATTTACTCTTTCATTTCATCGGTCATCTTCGAAAATTCCTACAGTATGTGATAAGTATCTTGTTGTCTTTGAAAACAAATGAATAAAATACATTTTTCGGGAATGATAAATTCACCCCGAATTATGTGTCCTTTCACTTGTATGACATTCCGATTCCACTTATGTAAGTTCACTTATCTTTTAAATTCTTAAATCAATAGTTCATTATACCTTGTATTGAATTTATCATTTTAATATAAAAAGCCCTGTGTTACCGTATACTTTATCAGTTGACAATAATCGCGATCAGCGAAATCGGTCCTGATCATTATAATGTTATATGAGGAAGGAGTACACATAATGGGTTTTATTTATTAAAAATAATAGTGTGCCTTTCCACCAAAAAGTGACATTGTTTTTCTGTTACACTTAAATTTGGATACAGAATACTATTATATGATCATATCTGCGAAATTAATCAATTCCAAATGATCAATTGAAATTGACGTATGGCTGATATGTGCTTTTTTTGCCGCTCAATGAAATTTAAATTAATAATAATTAAATTTACATCAAAAATTTTAATAATCGAATATTAGCTTGCTCAATATACATAATTTTTAATAAGCTGAAAGACGATGAAATTTTGAGGTGCAGTCTATTAGTTCAGCGCCGTTTGGAATCGTTGCTTTTATCTCTATTGGAGCTGGTGGCTAACGAACGACCTCCCGTGCCGTTATGCTCTAACGCTGGACCTTAACGACAGAAGTCGTCAACCAGTATGTCAAAAATGATTAAAAAAAATACTCTATAAATTCTTAGTTGTATACTCAATATCATTAATATCGACTCTTATACACTGTTGATTTTAATGCCTCTTCCCTTGAGGTCATATGTACTTTTGTTAAATGCCGTGGATAACGACACTTTATACCCATTTATTTTTGTTAGTTGATTGGTAAAAAATGTTCGAAAATGGTGAATTAATATGAGCTTAGTAGATAGCTGTGAAAGCTTTCCCCCACCAATCAGATCGGTCAGGATTAGAGACACCATTTACTCGACATCGAGTAGTAAAATTTTAAAATACCAGAGTACTCGAGTATACTCGAGTAGTTTCACATGTACCAAAATATATATTATTAATTAAAATTTGTGTCTATAAATAGATAATAAATAAGCATATTTTACTTCATTAAAACATTTATTTCAATTTTAAAAATTAGAGAGAATTATACGTCTCAAATTTGAAATTGGTTAGAAGTTTTGTATTTTATTTTGTCTCATGTCATCATAAACTTTTCATTGATTTTTAATAAGTCAGCAGGCCCCAAAGCAAAAGTAACAAAAAACATCCTCGCATTGCATAGTCAACGAGTACTACACGAGTATTTTTCAAAATACTCGAGTATCGAGTACTTCAAAAATGGACGAGTATTCGATACTCGAATTGGATTCTCTAGTCTGGATTTACGTATTAGCAAGGTCAATCAAATTCAAGTGTTTTCAGTTGTCTTTTCTTCTCGGGTAGATCGCTGGTAACTTATCTAACTTAAGCGAGTTTAAAATTAACTAACATAATAACTTAAATGCCAAATATATGTATTAAATAATTACTGCATGAATAATTATGAATCCTGTGGGCAAACACAAGTGCCGGGATTGTAATCACTTGAAGTATATTTGTGGTAATATAGAGAATCTGTATTGTTATATTATTGATTAGTTTACCTGATGAATATTAAAATAACATAACAGTCGTACGGCATTGATAATTGCCTATTTGCTTCGCGCACCACATGTTCCAGCTCGCCGACTTTTGACTGCTAGCTATCAGGGGCATAGTCGGCCGTTTGGGAAATAAAACAGCTTTACGGGACGTTTACAAAGCCATCACGAACGATAAGAATCCTCCTATAAATCGGTGACAACCCTACACCCCAAAGACAATCGCATGGGCTACGTCTTCCCATACGCAAAGACGAAGAAAGTTTTTCCGAAACAAAGGTTGTTGGTCATTATTTGTAGGATGGAAGTGAAACAGAAATTTATTGATTTTAGATAATATTTAAGCAAAATTGATATCTAATATATATATAATGAATGAAGTGTTAAAAATGCCTTATATTACGTAAAACGGAAGGAAATGAAATTTTTTCTGGCGCGTCACTTTAAACTCAGTTTGTCAACGGTTGCCGTTGAGCTAGCATGTTGTTCTTGGTATCATTTTGAAGCTCTGTGTGTATTCTTTTCATTTCAACATATTTTATATTTTTTTTTGCCGTTGTAGAAAAATGGAGAAGCCTGAGATTGAAGAAACACATTTGCGCTATTTTATGTTGTTTTTATTTGATAAAGGATTAAAACCAAAAAAACTACGCAGTCCATTTGTGACATTTAGGGTGACGTCTTGAAACTTCGAAAGTGCTATAGATGGTTTCAAAAGTTCAAAAGTGGTGATATGGAGTTAAAGAACAAACCAAAAACAGGAAGACCTCTCAAGACCGATGATGACGTCCTAAAATCATTGGTGGAAGCTGATCCTCGTAAAACAGTGAAGGAATTGTCACACGATCTTGGCTGCCAATAAAAACTGCAAGATAAACTGAAAAGGTTGGCAAAACAACACAGGCAAGGAATTTGGGTACCACATGATCTCTCTCAAACGGCCTTGGAGCAACGCGTGACCATCTGTGCTTCCCTATTGTCCAGGCACGAAACGGATCCATTTCTCAGAAGGATAATTATTAATATAATAATTAATATATTAAAAAAAAAATCGGATAATTCTAAGCAGCGATGTTTGTTTGAAAGTGCGAGTGGCCTAAATGTGCGTTAAAGAACCCGAACTTCATTCAGCACCATCAAAACGCAAAGCAATCTTTATGTGATTAGAGATATAATTTAACATCGAAATATATTGGTATCTATTATACGTATCTTTTTGATTGAGACAAAACTGCATTTTCTCTCAATATCTCGTAATATTAAAGCAAAACAGCTTTTAAGTCTTAGAAAAAAGAGGTAAAACAACATTACATCATTTTTTCAATATACTCATATTTTTATTTCGGTACATCTTTTAAGAGCTGACAATTAAATTTTCTTGCCTAGCTGTGACTTAAAATAACTTGTTCTTATTTTCATGTTGGGGCCAGAATCTTTCAAAACTTAAAAGTATCTTGGTCAGTTTTTAAGTGAAGTATTCGTTACTGTAGTTCCTGTTTTCCCACCAAATATACAGATCCTAAAAAAAATTTCAGTTTAATCAGATGGTCGATGCTTGTTTCAAAGAGATTATTCAAGTATAGTTATTTTCCAACTGGGCATGTCTGTAAATAGTGACTGTGAGTGATATAATATTATTATAAACTATCTAATACCCGGCAAGTGTTGCAATGCCACTAAAAAAAAAGTGTTTGTGTTTATTGAGGTGCTTTCGGATGCACAATATTTTAATAAATAATTTCGATGAAATTGTATTAAAATTGATCGGTATCGATGACATTTACTGTTTGTCTTTTGCCGATTGACTATGATACGACACACGCGCCACATACTGAAAGTTAATTGTACTATGCCTATAACTTTTGCGCAAGAGCAACAATAAGTTGTCAAAATGGTATGGTATGGCAGCGCATAAAATATGAATAAAAATGATTTTTATATACAAGACCTACTGTAAATTGATTTTACTATGCCTAAAACCATCGTGGAAGTGCAAGCAATAATTTGACAAAGGCTTATCGCAATCGGATGAACGGTATGGGAACGCATTAAATACGAACAAGAAAACCAACAAACATTAATTTTTATATATTAGATAGATACACGAAGCTATTTTCTTCTTATAAATACATCGCAATTTCGATGAGCAAAATCAATCTTTACCTTCCACACGCACTTTTTACGTTGGTTTAACTGCTTTATTTTAAAAAAACCATCGAAGAATATTTAATCATTCCCGGAAAAAAGTCACGAAAAGGTGGCCATTTCAAAGAACTCTATTCCTCTGTTTCAATGATCATATATTATTTGTTGGTGTTATTTCAGATCACCTTGGCGTGGTAAAAAATATACGAGAAAGGTCTTCAATTATGCATTTCTAGTTCACGGTGGGTTTGGTCGCCTATTTACTGAACATTTATGTCACCAATATCCCAACAGTAAAGAGAATCTAGATAAGCGGTATAATCTATTATTTACGTTACTTTGTCGACTAGAGTTTTTACGTTTAAATTCATTGTATAATACATGGGATATAACCAGGGCTTTTTTTTTGTTAAAAAAAAGGTGCCGGAACTCACTTCATGTCAAGCATTTTATTAAATAAAATTGTATTCAAATATCATTTGAGAGAAAATTTGTCTTATTGAATTTGAAATCTGTGAAAAAAGGTGCCGGAACGCCGTTACACCGCGTTAAATTGGAAAAAAGCCCTAGATATAACAATGTCTTTTAAAAGCAATACGTGAAGAAAGATAGAGTTTAAATTATTGTTAAAATATAGCCAGACGTAATATATAAAAATCTGCTTGTTTGTTTGTTCACACCCTATGCCCTGCCATACCGTTCATCCTATCTCGAAGGTTTTTTCATAGTAAAATTAGCTAACAGTAGGTCTTTTATACGAAAAATAGAGTTTTTTTTATATTTTATGCGCTGCCATACCGTTCATTTTGACAACTTATTGTTGCACTTACGCTATGGTTATAGGCATGGTGCAATTAACTTTCAGTAGGTGGCGCGTGTATCGTACCATAGCCGCAGAGACAATCGGAAAAAGACAAACAGCAAACGTCAAATGTCACATTTAATGTCATCGATACCGATCAATGTAAGTGAAATTATGTATCTTAAATATTTTGCATCCGAAAGCACTTCCATAAACACAAAAACTTTCATTTTTTGGGTGGCATTGCAACGCTTGCCGGGTGCCGGCTAGTATCTTATAATTTTAATATTATAAAAAATATTCATCAACACCCTTGCACACCCACAACACTGTGCTGAAATTAAAATTAATTATTTGTATTTTTTTTTATTTCTTAACATTATATTTTAAGCACGACTGTACAGTTTCTGTAAAAGCTTCTGCTCCTAAAAACTCATTTTGAATCCTTAGCAAGGTAACGCTAAATACAAGATACCAATGGTTTCCAAGCTGTATAGCATAATAACTCTTCTTAGAGCGATAATAATTTATGAAAAATATCAAAGACACTTTTTAGAAGAGTGCACGGATGTACTTGAACTGACAGTCTGTTCTGAGTGACTGTCAGTTCAAGAACATCCGTGCACTTGAAATGCCTGAAGATGCCGAAAGGCAAAACCCGGGCGACACAACTCATGGAAAAGTACAAAATTAAAACAATTCAAATTTGATGATTTGTTATGTGGATACCTTCGATGGTTTTTGAATCAGGGAACAAAAAATAACAAAATTAAATATTCAATAAATTCTCTGAAATTATATCGGTTCGTTGATATTTCTTATTATTAGTTAAATGAAATCAATGTTCCATATTTGAATCAAAAAATTATCGAAAAATTTTAACAAATTGTTTTGAATTTACGATGTGAAAAATTATTAAAATATTTAGTTATATTACAGAAAAATCAAAGTTCTAGAACCAACTTTAATTCAGAGCTTCGTAATTGGGCAGCGCGAAGCTTTATCGTGGACAGACGTAGAAGGCCTGTTATCGCATGCCATATACGGTGCTTATAATTAGATCTGGCAGATTTTCCCCGATTGTACGAAACCTGGATTAATAACGAAACTCTTTGGGCAATTAGCGCTGTTTTTAAAACAAAGAGAATAATTTGTTACTGTAGAATAAAACGAAGAACCAACATTTGCAATATAATTTAGAAGACTTTTGTAATATGAGAAAGAAAATATCTAAGTTGCCAGAATGAGAAATAGTGTGTAAAGCAGTGATGCAGTAATTATTCTGGTAGAAGCGCCAGCTTATCAAATTTCAGAATGATCGATGGCCGCATGGGTAAAAGTGATTTTGAGTATTACTCGAGTATTTTGAAAAATACTCGAGTAATACTCGTTATTTTTAAATAAAGACGTATTTTAAAATTTCATATTTACTTATTTAAAAAATAGACATATATTTTTTAACCGTTGCGCTAAACCGAGTCTGACGCGTGGATTTTATAGTCAGGTTATATTTAAAAAAAAAATGGTTTTGCCGTTGACTATGCTATGCTAGAATTTATTTTGTTACTTTTGCTAAGGGTCCTGTCTTATATATCAATGACAAGAATCAAAATAAAATATTGAAAAATAGTCTTTGAATTGCCGACTAATGGATGCAGCTGTGGCATAATCAATTAAATAAGCCTATTTATTTATTTAGCATCTATTTATATACACAAATTTGAATGAATTATATATACTTTGGAAACTACTCGAGTATTTAAAAAAATTACTACTCGTTACTCGAGTAGTTGAGATGTCAAGTAATTGGAATATCTACCCTCAAGTGATATGCAATGGGACGGGATTATGATGTTATAAATGTCGCAGTGGAATATCACAATCTCTTCAACCCTTAGCGCTAGCAAATAGGGTCTGAATAAGATCTTCTACTGAAGGCCTTCTTCATGGTGTGAATGAATTGGTTTTAGCAACCTGTTAACAATGAATTATTACAGATCATTTTCTTAAGGGGAATAACAAATCTTATATTTTCTATGTTTATTTTTGCACTAAGTTCATGTCGATTCAAAGGTTAATTGATGGATTCCAGTAGTAAACTTATGTCTTACAAAAATACCCGTATTCCGGAATAAAAACCCAAATTCAGAACGAGGTAAAAAGTTGCTGAAAGTTTTTATAAAATAAGTTTTCGTTTGAAATTGAAATTGATTGAGTACATTACCTTCTCAAATGTCAAGATTTTCCCTATTGATTTATTGACGGACATTAATTATTTCTGAGTTTATTTTATTCTTTTATCAAAGTATTTCTAACTTTAAGACGTTCATTCTTTTTCAGTTAGGAAACTACAATCCACTGTTATATGTTTGTACGGCAGAATGTAATATTGTTTGCAATGTTATTCGACGGTACTTCAATTTTTATCGGAACATAATAAAATTTGATAATTTTGTTATTCGACTGGTTGTGTAATTAGTTAAATATATGAACAGTGGTGAGCTAATCACTTTCTTTTAGGATCAGATGGGTGTGGGTGGGATTTTAAGACAATACAGACATCTATGTCTTCAAACAGAAAACAATTAAGCAAACTTCACGGTCTTGGGTTCGATCCCACTTAACTGGACGATGTTAACATTCAACCAAGGACTTTTTTATTTATAATAACTACATTACATTATGAAGTTAGCAAAAAGATTATGAACTTAAAAATAATCATTAACGTAATATAAAAATAGAAAAATCATTTTTAAGCCAAGGACTATATAAATAATAGTTAATAGATGTAAGTTAAATAACACTATATGATGTCGATAGAATGAAACAAAATAATTTTTATTATTTAAATCAAAGAGCGTTTTCAATGAACTGCTGAAAAAATTGTGTATGACAAATATGTATATGAAATCTAAAAACCATACACTCAATAATTCACATTTTATAAAAATGTTGAATTTGAGTAGGGTGACTGCTATAATTATTGGACATTTCAACTTTAAACATACAAAATAATAATTGCTAAAATTTTTATTGGTGGGAAACACTAAATATATTTCTATACACCAACGGGAATTATAAAGTCATTCAATCACGCTTAAATTTGAGGTGTCCAATAACTAAAGCCGTCCAACTCACAGTCACTCTAGCCGTTTACTAGAGTTGATGGGAAGAGTATCGCCGGAGCTTCAGTGATGGTAACGTCAAATGAAAAGGATAATAATATACTTAAATATAAATCAATAATTTGAATATACATATAATTGTACCGGGATCAACAGGAAACAATATTGAAAATTTTAATAGTTATACATTTTTTTTAACCATGTCCACTCCCAACTTGGAGCATATGGACTCCTCACGGAGTTTGTCTCAACATATGTTTTTCTACGAGAACTGCTTGTTACTCAGTTGCTCAACCTCTCTTTTTCGAAGAGAGTATGGATGGAAAAGATACGAAGACTAGGACAGGACTAGTGATTAGCTAATCGCTATCACTATGCGTCGCTCTTTGGGATCGAAAAGGTGGGAAAGGATTTTCAACAACAACACAATGCCTTTGAACAGATTTATCGACAGAAAAAATCGGTTCGTACCGGGAATCGAACCCGGGCGGCCCGGCACGCAAGCCAACAACGTTATTACTGCGCCACGGACCGGGCTCAATATACATTTTCTATCAATCTATAATTTTGAAACATTTTTTAAAAATTCAACTTAATAATTAAGACAGTAAAAAGTATTATTAATTGTTTTAATACATTTAAATTATAACACGATATTAACTAAATCATTTTGTTAACTGTTTTTTCATGTATTGAAATTAGATCTTAACCAAATCAAATAATCATAAAGATACATAGTCGCCAAATAAAATTACTTCCTTTAATGTTTCTAACTCCAGCAAAACTGAATCACTTGTTTAATACATTTCAATGGTGCTCTCCATTTTTCTCTTCATTTATTTCGTAATATAAACTAAACAGAGATTCAAAACCCGTTTCGCGAAATCATCCCTGAAAGTAATGAGATATTAATTCAATAAAATAAAGAAAATGCTCACAAAGCAGTAGGCCGTTATATGCTAGATAACGAATTTATAAACGTACCTTGCGCCATCTTTTGTTGGTATTTCCAACCCTGTATAACGAGACCTGGTTTCTTGGATTATCATTTTGACATTGCCTTTTATATTCAAGATAACTCATTTTTTTTTGTTAAGTAGCTGAATTGTTAGCCCGTTATTGATGTGAAAATTTAGACGCCGAGTGTGTTCTCGCAATGTACAAGGCAGGCGTGCTTAAAAGAAAACTTGGTTTTTCAAATTTCGAACATTTTACTTTTGTTTTCAATTTGTGTAAATAAGTGATATTTTACCAGCTGTCTTGTTCCATTGATATATTAAGACAGATATTACTTTCAATGGGATGCAATTTGGTGTATATATTTATAAAAAATCAGCTGTCATCCATTTGCAAACTTATAACTAAGAAACATATTTGAGATTTTCACTGTCAATACTTGGTGGAACTGATCATTAGTTGATAATACTCGCCATGAACGAAATCGGTTCTGATCGAATAAATTTAATGTGGAATAAGTACTAAAAATGTGTTATTATTTTTATTATATTTGAATGACTTTATTAGGATTCCTAAAAATGAAAAAAAAAACAAGTAATATTAGACTTTAAATATTATAAAGATATAGTATGGAATCAGAACTATAATATAATGTACTAAATGAAAACGTTTATCATTTAAGTGAAAGAGCACCTATTTTAAAATGAATATTTATTGATAAACGTATAAAAAAATATATTAAACGATGTTTCATTATGTCTCTCAATATTGTAACATTTATTTATTTATTTATTCACAAAAAAATACGAATCATGGCATTACAGCTTACGCCAATACGCCATGCATTTGACAAATGTATTTACATATACATACATACTTGTATGCACATATTAAAAATTACAAATTGTAATTATAAGAACAGAGAGAAAAATTTTTATAAAATCACATTAGAAATTTTAAAGATGTCAATCGAGTGAGTTCCTACAAAATCAAATTTTATTCATAAAATATAGTATTCGTCTGAACTCACTCACGTCAATATGAAATATGTCGACATCCGAAGCAATGTCGTTTAAAATTGCTAAATGTAATTGATAAATCATACCTGTCCATGGTCAAGTGGTCATCGACGTTGGCTTCGGCCACGGTGGTCACATGTTAAAATCCCAGTACAGGCAGTTTCACAACTGAATTCCTTCCCATTTATACTGAGACGACCTTGATTCGGGTTCCCTCGTTAAATGAGAGAGAACCTCCGTCCGTCACTCGGGGAGAGGAATTTAGGGATCGGAGAGGGAGAATCAGGATGCTCTTAATAAAAACGATCTTAGAATGTTAAACAGTGCGATTGGCACACACATATAATTTATGTTTAAAGTTAAAACACAAAGAAGTTATATTATAAGTTATAAACACAAACACAGAAGTTATATTACAAGCACAAACACGATTACACGATTGCGATTGCGACGCCGATATTAGGATTGAAACACGAATTTAGGTTTTTAGGGGGAGGAGATTGAGAGTTTGATGGCTAGTTATCCAATACTTGAATTATGGGAGGCGAACCTCGACAAATTTAGCAAGCTTTATATGGCTATCAAGTGCTTACTCAAAGCTCTAATCTCTGACTGGGAGAGGATTGAGAGCAGGAAGGCTACTTTCCAACACTTCAATTATGGGAGGCGAACCATAGACCAATTTAGCAAGCTTTATATGCCTATTAAGTGCACACTCCAGGCTCTGTAATCCCTGACAGGCAGATTGAATATATAACCGGCTATTATCTGCCCCTTATCGTCCGTTTGTAGCGGGCGATGCCTCCCTTGGCCGCGGTCCGAATGGAGCAGAAATGCGTTCGCGGTAATATTTTTAGAGGAGTCTGCGTGAAATACCACGTATCTCACGAACTCCGGGCGTAACAGAGACAGCGATAGTTAGAGCGAGGCGGCTGTGCGTATACATCCAAGGTATCGCCGCGCCGAGATGTCGCTTTTACAAACTTTAAAAAGTACTCTATATTAAATCGCTATAGATTTCAATATAGAGTATGATTAGACTGACTTTACTTCCTGATATCGACTTAAACTCATAGACTGAGGCGAAAAATAGATCGTTCGAGAGAGTTCTGATGACCTACCATATAGGGCGGTGTCAATACGAACCTAAAAACAGTGCGTAGCGAGAGTGATTAGCAAACCTAAATATAGGTTGAACAACTGTACTCAGTACTGTACTCTTTCCGTCCGAGAAAAGCTCCATAAAGAGTCCATATGCTGCACAAATTAAATGAAATAAATTTAAGTGACTAGCTCAGCCATTGAAATCAGTTTGATACTTCAGTATACTGTGTATAATCCGTATACTGAAAGCCCGTTGTGTTAGACGAGTTTATTGACTCTAAGTAAAGAATCGAAAATTGCGATATTATTAAACTTCTGAAATTTGATTTGAAATTGTGTCAATCTTTTAATTCTTTCATCACTTATAGCTTGTCGTACATTTGACTTTCAGGTCGGCAAAATTTTATGGAATGTTATTCAATAACTATTTTTATACAAAACTATTCTTGAAAAATATTTTGTTAAGTGCCTTTTATGTGAGAGAATTAATAAGGACGTTTTAATTACGCCTGTCTCTTGAGATATAAGAAAACTGGCTCAGTTATATTAAATAATATATTGTGCGAAGAATGTTATGTTAACATTATTTTCTATGTAACATTTGATGTCCACATTAAATAAAATGGACATATAAAAACAAGTTGGCAGTATAACGTTCTCATCATAAAGAATAATACATTTCTTAGAAGAAGTAACCTGAATTGACACTGAAATTAATAAGACTTTTCTTATAATAAGAAAAATAAAGAATTGAAAGAATGGTTTGTTCGTTTATTATTTCCATTAAGATCATGAGTCAGCTTACGTGTCGTAGTGATGGTACAGGGTATAAAAGTAAAGCATGTTGAATAGTAATTCATTTAATGACTCCACTTTGACCAGATTATTTCATTACAAAGGTCTTATTGCAGATAAGCTGTATTGCAGATTTGGCAAAATCAGTGGGAAAAGTGGTGAACGGAGATAACTCTGACGTCCTCAACTCTTTGCAATCCTCAATATATATTATTTTCGCCCATCCAGCAACTCCTCAATATATTTAAGGAATTGATTGATATCACAGGGTTTGCGTATTTAATACCATGATTCGTTTCGTTTAAATACCGTCAAATATACCACATAATGACATGTTACAAACTTTAACTAAGGCACACAATCCAATAAATACGGGTTTTGAAATAAAAATAATCAATAATCACTTTTAAGGTGTTCACTGTCAATACTTGGTGGAAAGGCATTATAATAAAAATAATAACACATTTTTAGTACTTTTTTCCACATGAGATTTATTTCATCAGGACCGGTTTCACTCATGGCGAGCATTATCAACTGATAAGGAATACAATAAAACAGTGGTATTTATGCAAAAGTTAAGGGTGAAAACAAGGTATGACAAACAATTGGTAAAACAACTAAGCAAATTACCAATTATTTGTCATACCTTGTTTTCACCCTTAACTTTTGCATAAATACCACTGTTTTATTGTATTCCTTATCAGTTGATAATGCTCGCCATGAGCGAAACCGGTCCTGATGAAATAAATCTCATGGAAAAAAGTACTAAAAATGTGTTATTATTTTTATTTTATGATAATCAATAAGTAATAAAAAAATATTTTCCAACCAAGTTTTTTAATGTCAAGCAGGACTCGATATAGGAGTTGCGCATTACCTATACGATGTCAAGCTACACACGACATTAGAATTGTAGGAGTAAAGACCATAATCTTGCATGAATAATCATGCTGTTTTTATTTATGTGGTCGCAACCATAGCCAAAGATTTTTTTATCAGAACTTGCCGCGTTGGTCACTTAAGCCGCCAGTCACAAGGGCTGTTCGGCTGATCAATTCACTGCCTAATGAATTGGACATTTTCAGCAGTGAGCTTGGTGCATTGTTTAATATGTTAATGCTACCAACACTGAACTATGCAATTAATTTAACGTTAACGTCACAACACAGGTGATCATGAAATATTTTATCACACAATACTGGAAATTAAAAGGGCACAGCTTCATATTTGTCAATTTAAAATTAACAAATTAATCTTCCTAACTCACTCATGTTATGTCTTTTCAATTAAACATCATTAATTGCCACAGATTATAAATTCAAACAATTGAAAAAAAATCTTTAACATCGGATAAAACCCATATAAGGTGACTTTTCCATGTTATGAACTAGTGATTAAATCTTAACGGTATCACATTAAAAATACCCATACATGTATTTTACCCATTTTCTCTGAATGCTGCTAATTCATCCAGATTGCGATAGTAACAATTACACCTTTGCACTCCTCAATATATAACTTTTTTCCTTCCAGCAACTCCTCAATTGATTGATATCACAGGGGTTTGTGGACTTCTTAGCATGGTGAAATAAATACCAAAAAATAAACCACATTATGACATGTTAACATTAACTAAGGCACACAATCCAATAAATACGGTTTTGGAAAAGGGATAGTTTAAATATTAAAAAAAAAAATATTTTCCAACCAAGTTTTACAATGTTGAGCAGGACTCGACATAAAGCTGCACATTACCTATTCGATTGTAGTTTAACTTACTGACGTACTTTATTATTATATATATGCGATAAAACTATGCGATAAACACGTCACTTCAAGTTCATTAGTGCACTTGAAATTCCCGAAGATGCTAAAAGACGAAACCCATGTCGATAGCGACAACGCTCATAGAAGAGTATAAAATTAGATTGTGTTTTTGTAAATATGTTTAACAATTTTAACGAGGTTTTTAAAACTAATTTTCTTCACCATAATTTCATTGGTTAAACAAATGTTAAGTTGTATTTCGTTGATATAACAGATTTATTACAAAATGTAAAGCCAAATACCTACACGATGAATAGATGTAAGGATTCTAGAAAGATATATTTAAAGGAAAGATCTCAAAAAGGGACAAAAGTTTGGGAAAGTCGAAACAAACGTTTACAGTTAGATTGAAGCAAGCGAGGTGAAAATTGTTTACGAAACTTTTAAACAACTTCAATGCTTGTAAGCACGAACAGAGTATGAGGTGAACAATGTTTATATATCATATCTTAAATTTATTATAAAATACTCATTGAAAATTAAACGGTTCAGTAAATTTTGAACAATGTTCTTCATCCGAGAAAGTATAACAGAAGGAAAGTGGAGCGATTGAATAAATCTATTAATATATTAAAATTATACGCCGAGTAGATAAGAGATCAGCCGAACCATTGCCATTGAATTTGTAAATTTCTAGTTGAGATATCATATTTTTAGATTATTCACATAAACTCTTTATATTGCCGTCGCGAATATACGCGTTTATAGATATCACACCATTTATCCTTAGCGTACAGAAATATTCGCCCAAATGTTTTTACTGAAAAAAAAGATATTGCTCATAACATAATCCTGTTACATACTGGTTGGCTTCTTTATTCGATATTTTAATCGTCAATCTTAGTATGTCATATTTTATTAAAATATTGTATAAGCAACCACTAATCCAACTGCGGACATTACCAAGATATATCACAATGGTACTGAAGATTACGGTTCGTTTCCATAGTGTTATCTCTGTAATATACAATCACTATCCTTGTAGTAATGTAAAAATACTCCACCGAGTAAGTATAATAAAAAGGGTTTAAAAATGGATAGTATAGAACTTTTAGAAATAAATAAAAATATTAACAGTATTATTAAATAATATCCTAAATTTAGCAGGTTGCTCGCCATTGCTAAATTTAATTCCAATGATTCTAAATCATTATTAGCATAATTATTTTTTTGCTTTGTTTCTATCGCCTCCTTGCTTTCCGTAAAAAAAGAAAAATCTCAACCTCCATTATTGTAATTAATTATTTTAGAACAGGGATGCACAGCCATTCTCAGATAGCTCGAGGGCCGCACGGGTAAAACTGATGAAATTTATAGGATTTATAAAATTGAAAATTTTATTGTTTTATAATGTTCTTCCACCGTCCGTAAAAAGTTCTGAATTAAGAAAGTGGTGTATGTTTGTCATTGCGGGCCGCAAGTTGTGCATCACTGTTTTAGACTATTGAAATCAATCATACTTTATTACTTAAGCAACATTTTCGAAGATGCATATGAATCAAGCGAAACACGTGTCACATTAAGTAACACAATACGTGTAATAATAATCAGTTATTTTATATAAAAATTAACTTCCACAAAGAAACCGTCGAATCCATCGAAAGTACTATCCTTGGAGTTAAACACTGAACGTAAGAGATCTATGTATTTGCTACTTTTCATTTATATATCATACTAGCTGTACCCTGCGCGCGTTGCTACGCCATCAACGAAAATAAATTTGAAGGAAAGACATTACACAAATATTCGATTCAATTTGAGTCAATTTGAGTGTACGCCAGAAAGAAGTGTACTCGAGAAATTTGTAAAAAATCGAAATCAATTTTTGGGGGGAGGGGGGTTGTTTGGCGGGGTAGGGTTTGGGGGGCGTATGGGGGTTATGCCAGAAATTTTCGAAGGAGTGAATTCAAAAAATTCGTAAAGATAAAAAAAAAAAAAATGGGGGTGGAGGTTGGGAGGTGGTTGGAGGGAGAGGTCGGTAGACCAAAAACCATTGCGGGAGTGTACTCAATAAATTTGTAAAGTTTCACATCGATCGGTCGAGCGGTTTAGTAGTCCATAGCGGAAATACAGACAGACAAACATTCATTTTTATATTTATTAACTCCACCCTATTGAAATTATGTTCTTATAAGATAAATTAATTTAATGTTTGACTTTCTATTGTATATCTACCGAACTAAAGCATTGAATGATCAAATTAAATAATTTCTATTCACCATTAATTTTAAGGCCAAATTAATGGTTGCTCAACCAAATTATACATTCATAATAATATATTACCAATATTAACGATTGACCTTACAGCTTTGTGTGGGTGTTGGCCCCCATTAGCACATGACTGAACATTCTAAAGTAAATAGGGGCTTTATAAAGATGCGCTTGACGTTTTTTTAGTATTTTGGTTTCTATGTATCGTGTTCTGGAGGTTGAAGCAAATATTTTTGCAAATGACAGACAAGGCTATATTTAAAAAGGCTAAATTTATTTTTGGAAGTTAATTTCCATTTAATTTATAAAAGATTTGCTTTTTTCTTATTACTGAAAGCTTCTAAGAAAAGGTCGAATAAATGTGCTCTTTTATGTATAAATAAATACAAAATTTAAAAAAAGAAAGATATTTATAAAAATTAATTATATTTTATACAAAGGAAATACGACGACAAATCAGGTATCAAATAAAAATAGTCGCCAAGTATTTACTCTTTTTTTTATTCGCAATATAAAGTTAAATATAAACAAGTCTGATTAAAAATACTTAATAACAACTTAACATAATAAGAAATATTTCATAACTACAAATCTCACAAGCTAATCGAAGCCAGTACTGATCTGTTCAGTACTGAGGTGTTCACTGTCAATAATTGGTGTAATGGCATTATGATAAAACATTTTTAGTTCTTATTCCACATACAATTTATTGGATCAGGACCGGTTTCGCTCATGGCGAGCATTGATAATGTTCTATCATTTGATATCGCCATCAGCGAAACCGGTCTTGATTCAATAAATTTTATGTGGAATAAGAACTATTATTTTTAGCATAGGTAAGTATTTATATATCCGCTCCCAATATGGAGCAAATGAACTCCTAATGTAGATGATTTCAAGAAAAGATTTTCAACAATAACTGCTTGTAACTGAGTTGCCAAACATTTTGTTTTGAAGAGATTATTTTATAGAGGTAAGGCACGACTAATGGTTAGGTTTATTACTCTCACTACGTCCTGATATCAGAATTGGATAGGTGGGAAATTGTTTAAGGTATCACATACATCTTTGTGCTTGATCACAATCCTATGAAACAATTGAAGTTTAATTTATAAAAAAATGCTCGTCCTGGATTTAAAACTGTGAGCATTGTCACAGAAACCAACGACTTTAACCACTCGGCTAAAGATAGCAGCATTGGAGTTGGATAGGGAGCTAACTGTGGAGTGAGAACCTCACGTACTGAAGATCCCGAAAAACCGATTAAAAAAATCGTTAAATTTTATTCTATAGAATGCTCGCATATCTTTACTGCAGACGACTGGAAAAAAAAAGCATCGGCAATTATGAAAAGAGACTGATAATTTATGAAATATAAATTTAAATGTTTTTTTCAGAGTTTTCCAAACTATGGGCCACAAAAATATGTTTTTTGATAAAAGTCGTTGCGTGAAAAAGTTTGAGAAGCACTGTTTTATATGACGGTGTGACACTCTCTGCGACACGCTGGCCGGTAAAATTAGTCTTGCTTCATTAAAAAAATAGATATAAAACAAGTTATATTGGTGCAGTTATGTCAAACTATTTTAGGCCAAATATTTATATGTGTATTGTTACAGATATAGATAAAATAATAATTAAAAATTCGCATTCATGAAATAATGTACGTATAGAATAATTTACGGCCTTCTTTAAAAGCATACTACCGCAAGGGTTTAATCCAAATTAAACCGCCAGCTCTAAAGGGAGGCTTAGAGGGAATAAATTATTGCTGGACAATCTGAGAGATAACACTCACACTTAAAGGTGAGATGACGTATAATAAGTTTATTAATAAACTATTTTTAAGCTGATGTTTTTTTGCGAAATGGTTTATCTGATATTGAGTAAGCATTGTGATACAATTTACTAAAAGCCGTAGAAATCCTTCACACTGCAAGTAACCTCGCATACATACATATATTACCGTTTAAAGTCAACTGAAATAGTTTCTTACCTAAATGAGCTTTTATTAAACTTCTTATAAATCATCTATACGATAGGCTCCCAACCTTTTTCGGGTGGCGACCCATTTATATAAAGCCATGTGACCCGTGATCCCGATGCAATTGAAAAGGACATTTTTAATACGGTAATTAAAAAAAAACAACGAAAATGCATTATAGTAAATAATGTTTTTAGTTGACTGTATATGTTGGTGAACCCACATAAAACCCGTCGCGACCCCCTTTGAAGTCGTGACCCATGGGCTCGGAACCCGTGATCTATACTGTATTATTATCAGGGATGTGAAGCGGAGCAGTAAAGCAAAAAGTTTTTGGCCGGAACAGGAATGGAGTCGGAGCAAGGAAATTTGTTGTGCTGCACTGCTCCGTTAAAGGTACATAAGTATATAATTATATTAGTTATATTCAACAACTAAAAGTTTTTGAAAATGTATTTTTAATTGATCATTAATTCAATATTTGAAGGTTTTTTTAGGTGAGGGCAATTCGGAGGGAAATTAAAAAATAGTATACCTTCGATTTAAACTATTGGATCATGGAGCGTAGCTGGAGCAAGTATTTAGGTGCAAAAAATCGTTGTTCCAGATCCCTGATAAGTTTAACGATTGTCAGCGTCAATTAGGTCTAGTCTAGTCTAGCTTTTCTCTAGCGATCGGGTGAAGAAAGGCCCCGCAAAGTCAGTTTTATTTTATTACAATTTGAATTTAAAATCTTGGATACGTATGTTTGTGAATTAATATCTATTCGAGCTGATTTTGATTCAAAGAAAAATTCACATTGAGTTTATCTCATGCTATTTTAAATGAAATTTGACGGTTCAAGGCTGATTAAAAATATCTTCGCATCTATGAAGACAGTCCACTGTGTGGTGCAGTAAATTTCATTACTGTTTCATCACCACGAAGTTTTATTATAGATTTATTTTACTGATGGCGTTTTACATTTCAACTCTTTGTTTTCACAGCATATTTAATTTATATGTACACCTTATTTGGCATTTTAAAAGTGTACCTCACAGCGTAGCAACGGTATAAATATACACGATTGTTGCCAAAGACTCGCAGAACTTTAACGTTAAAGACCAGTTTTGTGGATATGCGATTCACGTGACGATGTCAAAAAACTCAAATGGAATTTTTTCACATATGCATTACACACAAAGTAAACAAATATTTAAAGTTAGGATAGATGTTATATATGTAGCTAGTGAATTCTATCAGGCTTAATGAATGGTATTTTATCCGAAAGTAATCGAATTTGTTCAGTTAAATTAAAAAAGGTAAAATAATTTGACTAAACAAACAGAAGTTCATTATCAGAATTACCCTTATAGGATCGATTCGATGACTTCTTTACGTAGCTAGAAGAGACATAGTTATTCATACAACATTGAAATTAATAACTATATTATTCCACTGCTTGCTTCTTTTTCTGATACGTGTCTCTCTTCTTTATGAAACATTTTGAGACTTCGGCAACACAACCAGTAGAATAAAAAGGATTCAATATTCACTTTACATTCGACGAATCATTTTTTTTTGACCTTTTCTGATTGAATTTCTTATGCAAAAAATACATTTTTTAAAAATATAATGCTATTCCACTAAGTTTTGACAGTAAACACCTTAAAAGTTGACCCATTGAGCTAGTACGGCTAAACATACTGAGTTATTTAACACGATGGGTACGTATCGACACGGCTCCAGTGACCATACAAAAATTTGGGCCTCGCGTCGGAAAGGGGAGCCATGCCATGAAAGATAAATTACAACAGTGTTACGCGTCCCAAAGAATCTTATAAGTACAAAAAATGTGTATGTTATAATATAATGAAATTTCACAGGTATTGACAGTGAACACCTTAAAATTTCTTAAAGTTGATAGGAAATTTAAGAGGACTCGTTACCTTAATTGTTCTTCTATTTTTGGTATAGTAGAGCTTGGAGTTCAATATTTGACCGATCTGATGCTAAATCATTGCCATCGCTCTATCAGAGAATGTTAAAAATTTGTTCATAAAAAATGGATACACTAAGATTTGACATCTGAAAAGAATTTCCTTTCAGAGAAAAAAATATAAACAACTATGCGTTTGTTTGTTTGTACTCTTTGCGCTGCCATACGGTTCATCCGATTCCAATGCAGCTTTGTTGATCTGTTGTGTAGACGTCCAGGAAGGTTCTTGCGCTCATTCATCTGATTGCGATAAAGCTTTGGTGATTTGTTGTGTGGACGCCAACTAAGGTTTCTTAATTATCTATCTGTCTATACAAACAGAAAAAGAAAAAAAAATGTATCTACAAGCACTTCAATAAACACAATTAAGTGGCATTGCAACGCTTACTAGTAATATATGAAATCTTGCGAAACGACCAAAATAATTTACATCCACGCTCTTATCGGAAACAGATTTAAGGAGCCATGTATTAACACTTAATTAAACGTGAGGAGAATTATAAAATTAATTTTGTACAGGGTTCAAACGTAAACACTTCAGATTTCTAGCTATATTTTAAGCGGAACGTTTTAACCTAAAAGATTATGTTCCCGTATTAAATATGTAGTAATTTATCGTGGGCCGGCATTAAAGGGGTTATCCCGTTGGATCGTGTTTGAGTTTGATTAATTTATTTCATTCATATTTACCCTTAGTATCGTAACAGGCAGTGGTGTCGTGGTAAATAAATATGTACCAGGTCGGTCATTGATTTCTTCCCTATCTTTAAAAGTTGTTAAAAACGTAAATGATAAATATTGAATAGTCAATCTGGCGTTCACGTGAATATGAAGAACACACTGCCTTTTAAAGCCCTTTTAAAGCTTTTAAAAATATTTAGTACCGTAAGCCATATTTAAGTTACACATGTCACTGTACACATCAAGAAATGATTATAAGCTGTGCTTTTTAACCCGGAAAAAAACATTCCAGCTTAAAACAATATCAGCAAATATTTAAAACAGAAAACAAATTTTCAACACAAAAATCCATTCCCAAAAAACTCGATCTTACCACTAAATCACGTAGGCGTACCAGTAAATCTACAACTCTGACTTCTTTAACAGTTCACTCGAGTGTGCGGCAGCCGTTAATACTAACTAAATGATCTCCCCTCTGACATAAGAATCCACCTACCGCACTAAGCCCACGCATTCAGTCTATATCAAATTAGGGAGTTAAAAAATTTCGAACTCTTTTTTTTGTGGATGTCATTCAGGACATTCTCACAGCGCCACTTTTTCGAGTGCATGTGTATTGAGTAGCGTAGTCAGTCTGTAGCTAATAAAGCAAATTTGTAAAGACTTGAAAAAAAAACAATTTCTTAGTATGAAACAGTGATGCAAAACCTGCGCCCTGAAATGACATTTAATGCGGCCCGTTATGACAAATATCAATCACGGCTTTTTCTTCAGAACTTTCCACGGACGATGAGAAAATAATATAAAATAGTAAACTATTCAATCTAATATCCGCTATAAATAACGATACTTTAATCCCTTTTACTTATGCGGCCTTTGAACAGCCTAACATTGATAAGCTGGCCCTTCTGCCAAAAAGGTAGTGCATCACTGATAAAACAGCTAAATTCAGACATGTAGTGATAATAAAAGCATTTTTAATAAAAAAATATCATTTAATAATATTTACCGGTATAAGCGACCAGTTTTTTGTACATATGTATTATAAATATTTATAAAATTATAAGGAAAATTTTGAATAAAAATATGTTTGATCTTTGACAATGTAGTATTGATAAAAACTATCTATTTCTGGATATAAAGAAATAAATTTTGCGTTTAATATATATTTTTTTATAAAATTTAGGAAGGAAGATTTTCCTTGTAAATACATGAAATTATACAATGAACAAAAGTTAAACCTTTTGCACTCCCTAATATATATTTTTTTCTTCAAGTAACTCTTCAATAGATTTGAGAAATTGATAAATATCACAAGGCTTGCGTATTTATTAGCATGGTAAAACGAAATACTGAATAATATACAACATTATGGTTGGTAGGCCAAAAACCATTGCGGGAATGTACTCAATAAATTTGTAAAGTTTCACATCGATCGGTCGAGCGGTTTAGTAGTCCATAGCGGAAATACAGACAGACAAACATTCATTTTTATATATATAGACTTTAGTATCCAGATAGTGAGCTTTTGAAAGTCCTATCCGGGTGCTGAATGGAAGCTCTTTTATTACAATTTATTATTCAATGAAATTCAGTGTATATAGCAGGGCTGTGGAGTCGGTGAAAAAAAGTCCGACTCCGACACCAGCATTTACCAAAACCACGACTCCGACTCCGACATTAACCAAAAACACGACTCCGACTCCGACTAAAAAAGGTTAATATCGTCACTTTTTTCCACTAATTTTCCTAATTATGTGTATTAAATTAAATATCTACCCTATCAATGCGGCCAAAAGCCAATTAAATGCAAAAATAAAAAGTTCAAACTTTTCAAAATTTCCGAATCCTAGTACGACTCCTGCCAAAACATCGCGCCGACTCCGACTCCGGCCATAAAGCTCCGACTCCACGACTCCGACTCCGACTCCACAGCCCTGGTATATAGTACTGACGTTAATGCACAAAGGTCCTTTGTGCTTTCAATACAATTAGCGGAATCGCTATCCTTGACCGAATATTAGTATTACTTAGTAAGTTGCTTGGATTCGATAACATAATTGAACATGTGCGTATGTCAAATATACATGTTCACTCATACTATTAACAAGCTGAATATGACAAATAAATCTCCTTCTAAAAACGCAATACATATTATGATTCGAAGTGAAAAAACGACTTTTCGATTGTAATTTTATTTCAACCGAAAAATAAATAATAAAAACAAATATAAAAACAAATAAAAGAATATAATGGTGAATGACCGTCTCCATATTTTTTTTTGTATCAGAATAAATATTAGGTGTTGAAAATAAAAAGGTTTTGGTGTGTATATTTAATAAATAACTTAATTTTAATAATATATTTTTGCGCCGCCTTTGGGAGAATGTACCGGCACAAAAAATCGAAACGAGAAAAAAATATTTGTTTAAAAAAGTGACACACTGTTTAAAAATTATAAAACACATTTTATCAAGGTATTTTTATATGACTTAATCATGGGAATTCTCGCTAATTAATCAAAATAGGCCTGGCAACCAAAAGGTTAATTGAAATTACTAAAAACTATTTTTAAACATTCCTTTGATATTTAAGGAATATAACTGCGATCAATGAATTCATTTCTTTATACGTTTTAATCTGATATGTGAAGAATACTAGTACGTTATTTTAGATGGTCATTGATTATTATTTATTGGTTTCTCAATATTCTGTTTGGCGAAAGAATTTCATGTCCAAACGACCTTGCCTTTGTATTTGATGACAGTCATTCGTTCACCTTAACTCTTATACGGCCACGGAGCGAAAAATCATCGCGCGTTGCTTGTGCGAAAACGACCGTGCAAAGATTTTTATATAAGATGGTGTCCAGATTGTTTTCGTTTCTTAAAAAACAAAAAACAATATCGTTATGTGAATGGCATTTTGTAACAAATTTGTGGGAAAAAATGACAGATAAAATGATTAATATCTCTAATCTGTATTAGTTTTTGAAAAACTTCGGTATAAACTGTTTGGTTATTTTCAGGGCTGTCGAGTTGTTAAAAAACAAAGCCCCGACTCAGACTCCGGCTCCAGGATTGACCAAAAACACGACTCCGACTCCGACTAAAAAAAGCTTTATTTTGTCGTATGTATATTAAATATCAACCAACCAATCAGGCCACTAGCTAAATTTCATATTTTATATGTAAAAATAAAAACTTCAAAATTTCCGAGTCCGACAAGTCTGACTCCAACTCCGGGCTTAAAACTGTGACTCTACGTCTCTGAATCCGTTTCCGATTCACAGCCCTGTTTATTTTCGCTAATCCACTCAAAAAATTCTGGTCGCAAAAGGGTTAAGTAACTTTTTCCAAAGCGGTCAGGATTAGAAAACAAATGACCCGTAGAGAATCCAATTAGATAAAGTCATCTGGTTCCAATACGCCATATTATAATGAGTATAATCAACGAGTTTAAGAAGACACATACTGAAATGATCTTTTAAAATGGTTTCGCTTTCAGGCGGAGAACACGCCCGGCGCGTTGACTATGTGCTCCGTTCACGATATTCCTAGGCTATGGCCACAGTGACAAGCGTACATTTTGGCGTAGCATGGCGATACTTGCTTCATACTCAAAAGTTGCCGAAATGTCTTTAACGATGGCGTCGTCTGAGAAGTCGAACGCGGCGCCATAACGTAAGCAATTTGTCAAACTGCCTTTACTTCAGCATTTAATCCGGCGCCATCGTTGAAGCCATTGCGGCAACCTTTAATTATTAATCAAATTTCGCCACGCTACGCCAAAATTTACGCTCGTCAATGTGGCCATAGCCGTCACATTTTTTAATTAATGTTCTTCCGTGTCTTCACTGTTCCATATACGGTCAGTCTTGCATTTTCAGCGTATTGTTTTCCACGCCACGGCGCGAGTCTAGAATATATCTCTATCGAATCAATTTATTTCTACAGCAGTGAAAACAATATGGAGTCGGCATAATAGCAATAATTATGGCGTGTGAAAAAAATTATAATTATCGTATACAATGGCGCACAGGTATTGTCGACATGACAATAGACGCTAGTTGAATATGAAATATATATATGAATTGTGTACCGACGACATTTTTATTATTTGTAAACATAGAATTTTTGTTACCAACTCGCTCATGTAATTGTCTAAGCTTAGAATAAGAGTTGTTCCGAAGATAAAATCATGTGGGGAAATAAAGTGATTGCATTGAAATTATCATTACGATACTTAAAATAATTATTTATTTTATATTTTTTTGCATGTGTCGGATTTACACGCACACAAAATTTACCCATTTGTATGTTTAAATTCTGGGAAGTTTTGTCAGGTTAAATCTTGAGGGATTAACCATTGATTAGAAAAGGCGAATATGTGCAATCTTGAATTCATAGGCTAATTGCGAGGGCCCTGCAAATTGAATTTAACAATATAACTAGAGACTCCAATTTGAGTATCGAGTACTCGATACTCGAGTAATTTAAAAAATACTCGAGTAATACTCGTAATGTATTAAATGAAGATTTATTTGCGAATTTTATTATTTTAAAGCAGTGGACAGAAAAACTAGATAGCACTATTTAATTCATTGATAACTTTTCAGCCGACGTCCACAGCAAGAGAAAGTTTTTTCTACTGCGGGAATAAAAAAACAAAACTTTGAACCAGATTAAAATTTTAGACGTTTAATCATTTTTGAAATCATTCTTTCAAAAATTGAAATAAATGTTTTAGTTAAATAAAATAGGCTTGTATTATTTATTTATCATCTATTTACATATATACACAAATTCTAACTAAAAAAAAATATTTTTGTTCATCTGAAACTACTCGAGTATTTTGAAATTTTACTCCTCGATACTCGAGTAGTTGAGATGTCGAGTAATTGGAGTCTCTAAATATAACCCACCAATTTGCATATTATTTTTTAGGGATGCGAAAAGACTTGTATATGTGACTTTAATAAGCTGGCCGGTGTGTCATTGTGACCATTTCAAGAACTCAGCTTTCCCTTCATCCTATTAATAATTATATTTTCAGCGTGTGGTTGTTTGCTCATTTAAGGACTATATATTTATATACATATATATGTCAATGTCCCACAGCAGCCAAGAAAATTCTCTCAACTGTTTTTAAGTATTCGGAGAAGGAGAAACAAAAAGTAGAAGTAATTTTATCCTTCTTAATTGTGCCTGAAAAATAATTGCAACAATATTAAGTTAGCTTAGCAGTCTCCAGTACCACACCAGTGTTGCCATAGTTGTGAAATTAAATCATTAGTTGCGAAGTTACTAAATTATTTTTTCTACATATGTAGTTGTTTCCAGGGCTTTTTTTTGAAAAAAAAGGTGGCGGAACTCACTTCATGTCAAGAATTTTACAGAATAAGAATTCAAATATCATTTGAATCAAATTCAAATCAGTATTTTTTAGCTTGGGGTAAAATTTTTGCACTAAAAAATACAGAAAAAAAAAATAATGACGTCAAATTTATGTAAAAGTAAGTAAATAAAATGTTCCACATTTTGTCAATCGCTAGGCACGCTCATTCAATCACAAGCGCCAGACATACAAAAAGTATATAAGTCAATGCGTCTGACGTTGCTGGCCGTTATCAGTATTTGAGCACGAGTGACCAATGGGCACATGGACGAAATCTCTTCTCCCTCGTCGCCACAGGAGAGCGCCAATTTCGAATTCATCCACATCTCATCCTTTTCATTACAATACCATATTTTATCATTTTGACGAATTATAATAATATGGATTCTAATCAAATAAGCGAAAACATTGTTTCGTCTAATTGATTTTGAAATTTGAAAAAAATAAAAAAAATCCCGCGAAAAAAGGTGCCGGATCGCCGTTCCACCGCGTTAAATGGAAAAAAGCCTTGGTTGATTCTTACTTTAAAATCACCGCAGAGTATAAGACTGAAATGAAACAATTATCAATTTAAAAGAAACCTGATTCTGAAACGGAAACGGAAATTGAAGCAGTATTTTTGTATAAATTGTTTCTTAAAATACATATTTCAAAGCTACAAATAAATAGATTTTATTTTTTTGCTTTAGGAAAGCGATTCATCAAAGAACAATGCAGTACATCATTTTTAGTATTTTCATAGACATATTGATTTAAAATTATGTTGTGAGTTGTAATTTGTAATTCTTTATAAAATATATTTCTAATTAAATAAATTTAAAGTTCATGACACGTTAAATATTATGAAATATTTTTTGATTCTAATGATTTAAAAACTTTCATCTAGCAACATTTAAAGGTGTCACTTGATATTCTTCGAACTATGGCGCATCGGCCAAGTTATAGAAATCACACTATCGTCAGGTAATCGCTCCAGCTACGCTTCGTTTTCAAGGATGTAGGTGTGAGATTTTCCTAGCAACAATAATTGTTTCGTTTTTTCGAATGGAGGATTTTAATAATGTACAGTTTTTGTACTAATTTGCGTTAAGATATTAAATGCTGCATTTTTTTTGTATATAAAACATAAAAAATAAATAGATTTTATTTTAAAAAACATTATGCTAATAATGAAGGTAATGTGTTGAAATGATCACATGAATGCAAAAAAATAACAAAACCAACTGAACAGGTTTTTGTGCGCAGCCGAAAATATTATATACATGATGCTTTTGCCATTACACCGCTGTAACTACGTCATGAAATTAAATATTTTAATTTTTTGCAACACTACAACAAAATTTATTAACAAGAGAATTTATTATTTTTACACACTGCGGCCCAAAAATAGCTTTAATTGGCGATTTCAGCACGTAGCACGAGATTTACGCACGTTTGCAACATGTACGGCTTATTTCGCAGAAATCTCTCATTATGCAAAATTTGCACAACTAAGAAATCTCGGTAAATTATGGATATATGTTCACGGGACAGAATCCCAATCCTCTCGAGCTAAGCTCAAAAAACTTATACATACTGGCTTTTAATTTTATGTTTTGACTTTAATCTTTGAGTTCTTGTGGATTATTATAAAATGTGGAATCAAAATGATTAAATCTGAAGAATATTATTGATTATTGTATGAGTTCTGAAAGAAGAATTTGTTAATATTAGCCTATAATACAATTATTCTTTTTATTTTAAAGAAATAATGAACTTACATATGTAACTGTCTCTATTTAATACGGTAAGAAAAATAACAATGTATTTTAATTCTACATAAATTATTTTATATATTTGTTGATAGCTATTTCAGATTACGCCTTCGCCAGAACTAAATATAAGGCGTATTCGGCGTAAGCCGAAATCGCTATCAACAAATATATAAAATAATTTATGTAGAATTAAATACATTGTTATTTTTTTTCTCGTATTATAATGGAGTTCTATCAAGTGAATGCCTACTCAATCAATAATGTCTCTATTTATATAATATTGTTATTTGTGTAGTTTGTGGTTGCATTTTTGCTCCTGTAAATTAAAACAACTCGATTTCTTACTTATTGCGAAGTATTCTTTAGGATCTTCTATTATATCAACAAATATATAAAATAATTTATGTAGAATTAAATACATTGTTATTTTTCTTCCCGTATTATAATGGAGTTCTACCAAGTGAATGCCTACTCAATCAATAATGTCTCTATTTATATAATATTGTTATTTGTGTAGTTTGTGGTTGCATTTTTGCTCCTGTAAATTAAAACAACTCGATTTCTTACTTATTGCGAAGTATTCTTTAGGATCTTCTATTATTATAAATTTAAAAATGAAAGACGAAACATATCAAAACAAATCGTAAGCCTTACACTCATTTCATTTAATGTGCTTATTTTTCATAAATCTTTACAAAAATTCTGTCCCCTGACCAATATATCCATAATTTACCGAAATCTCAACTATGTTTTATGCTTTGAAAAATATTGATGACAAAGAACCCTTTTTATACATTGTTGAGGTTTATTTTATTTATAGTCTGCTTATGTATATTATGTGGATCCTGCCAAGTGAATCTTAAGTTTTACAACTTTTTTTATATTTATGATGAGCTCGGACTTATACTTTATACATACACGTTTCTCATCAAATATCTAACTAAGAACTGCTCTAATAAAATTGCAAAGGTATTTCTATGAGAAAAAGCATAAAAAGAACCATTTCCGAATATTGTTCGTATGTACCCCAACAACATTGGTATCGCAAAGTGATGGGCGATTGATAAGAGTTAACTGGTGGCACAATCAACCAATACGACCCGGCCCGTATTTTGTTTTATAGATAAAAATTAATATAAATAAAATAAGTACACACTTTGTCAAGGTTTTTCACAGTGACTCCACGACTCAATTGAATTGATTTTCAATTGAAGAAAATATAGATGTGGAAATATGTAATGTTTTCCTCAATTAAAATGTATATATTATTGAACTTTTAATGAATGCATATATTTACTCATTAAAAAAAAAATTCTCTGGGAGTAAAATAGTGATCTGAAAAGTAAAATGTGAACAGGAAACTTGTCAAAATAGCATATCATTTTTGAAAATAAAAACACTCCCAGATGATGAATAACTGGCGCCAATACAATAAACCCTTGCCCACACGTGCTCAATTATTCATACACCAATAACAATACGTAATACATCGTTACCTTACTTTGAAAAGGTTCTAATTGACATTTTGCCTTGTTTGCTAAGCTTGTATTTACCGTATTCTATCATATATATGAATTTCAGAATTATCAATGGTTGAATAACGGAGTTAGCAGAATTCCAGAGTTGCACTGCATCTGCACACTTTTTTACTAAATTTATTTGACAAAGTTCTAAGATTGTCATCTTGAGATCTTTAAGATCATTATTTATCAGCAAGAGATGTGAAAAAATATGCTTAAAATAATTAATTTTAAACATTTTTACTTGCTCATTGTTACAAGTGAATTTTAATCAATCGAAACATTAAACGCCCATATCTCAAAACAGTGTCAAGAGCAGTAAGATACTTTTCAAAGGTTCTAACTGATTTCTAACCTTTCTTTATTCAACATTTCAATCTTCAAGCATAGCACGTCATATTTTATTAAAATAACCACTTCTCCAACAGTGGTTGACAGAAACAAGATTTATCACGATGGTACTGATGATCACAGTTTGTTTCCACAGCAAATGCTATCTCTGTAATATACGAATCAATATCCTTGTAGTATGTTTAAAAAAGTAATTTGAAACATTTTTACTTGCTCATTGTTACAAGTGAATTTTAATCAAACGAAACTTCAAACGCCCATATCTCAAATCAGTATCAAAGCAGTTAGAACCTTTCAAAGTAAGGTGTCGACATGTCAAAGAACTAAGTTATAAAAAAAAAACCAGCCAATTACATTTTGTTTGTTCGACAACAAGAAACTGCCTATGATTGAGATTGATGACTAACTTCGACGAAAGATTAAGTTACTAAGACGTATCATACGACTATATTTGATGTTTCCAGTACAAGTATGTAGTATGAATAAATTATTGTTGTTAACTAGCTGGTGGGTTAATTTCTTTGAAAGTTTTGCCCACATATGAACTTTGTGGTTATTTAAATTATGTTCGGCTCGTCGATCTGGCACCAATTTAATTATTAATGGGTTTCTTGATAAATGGACTTAAATATCAAGCGAGTGACAAATGCTTTTGGCGCCGTGACCCACACGTTATAATTTGTATACAATACGCATCGATAATTTCTTTGTTTGTTTGTAACGCAAGTCTACACTCTGACTTCTTTAACAGTTTACTCGAGTGTGCGGCAGCCGTTGATACTAAATAAATATTCTCCCCTCTGACATAAGAATTCACCTACCGCACTTAGCCCACGCGTTCAGTCTTTATCAAATTAGGGAATTTAAAATTTTCGAACTCTGACAATCTTTTTTTTTGTGGGCGTCATTCAAGACATTCTTACAGCGCTACTCTTTCGAGTGCATAAATAGCGTGGTCAGTCTTTAGCGTCACTCCAAGCTGAAAAAATGAGGCACAATGAAGACAAATGTCATGATTACCGGCTGTATATTAAAACGAACAGCGAGTGGAATCATGACTCGTGTTCCATCGCGCTTTCGGCGTTGCGTAGCCGTAAAGGTACGGTCTGGTGCTAACCGAGCGTTGGAGCGCTTAGCGTATGAACGAGACAAAGAAACCGCCGTCTTATCAACGATATTTAACGATGTCTGACTACAAATGCCCGTCTGGGAGGCCGATTACGCGCGTAAATCCGAAGTCAAGTCAGTTTGAAATTTAGGAGCGTTTGCATAGGCGTAAAAATGAATGAATGATGTCGCTCGAAGAAATTATTACTGAAATACAATCTGTGTCTGAAATATGGGGTTTTCTCACCCACTTTACAAAATGCATTTGACAGATATAATTAAGATTGTGCAAAAATGATAAAAATGAATTCGGCCTTTGAAGAAGCGCTGCACGCTACGCAAAATCTGACCGCAAGACCGCACGCTAAGGCTACGACCACAGTGATAACAGCGTAACTGACGTGGCGTTGCGACACTTGCTTCATAATCAAAGGTTGCAGCAATGGCTTTAACGATGGCGCCGTATGTCGTAAGTCGAAACGCAGCGTGATAACGTAAGCAATTTGTACGCCAAAGCAAGCCCTATTTCATCAATCAATTTCAAACTGATTTGACTTTGGCATTTACGCTACGCTTCGACTTTTCAGACGGCGCCATCGTTAACGTCATTGGGCCAACCTTTGATAATGAAGAAAGTTACGCCTGTCGTAGCCTTAGTTAATAAATAAAAATGCGATATCTAAGTCAGAATATATTTCCTCTTCAAACATAATAATTTGCAGTGTTAGTGTCATTATTAGTAGTATTGTTTGTTTGTATTTAGCCCTCTCCCTAGGTTATGTAATTATTGATTGTATAACTCAAGCAACATTGCGTTAGTTAGACAGTGCTGCTTTTAAAGAGGCGAAACACGTGTCACTACTTGTAACACAATATGTATGTAAAACAAACAAAGCTATTTTTATAATATTGTTACGTTGCTGTTGTAACACATTCTCAAATGTATGTATATACGAATAGGATAGTGGTGGATAGGGTAAAATGTTGAGTACAGTGGGGAAAAAATGATTGTCTAAAATTGTTTACTAATTATGAAGCGGTTTTGTTCATCTCATTAGAAATATTGAATGTGAAAATAGAGCTAATATTTTAACATACTTGGTTGCTTGCCACTGTTCATTTTATTTCCCATGGGATTCACCCTTCTAAATGAATGCAGTTTATTAGTTCATTATCTATAATGATAAAATCATTAGTTTTTAATTGTT
Organism: Himalopsyche kuldschensis; assembly: GCA_028554975.1. NCBI lineage: Eukaryota > Metazoa > Arthropoda > Insecta > Trichoptera > Rhyacophilidae > Himalopsyche > Himalopsyche kuldschensis. The sequence goes on along the minus strand of JAHFWI010000018.1, from coordinate 4,965,626 downwards.
GGTTTGTATCAATCCCCCGTCCTTGCGTTTTGTTAAAAGTAAAAAACCCATACGTTTTGTTATTTGTCACGATATAATATTAGAACCACTCTTACTTTATTATTAAATCAACCGTGCGATAGTAAGTCTGATGATTTTTCTGAAAGAAGCGAAACGCGTGTCACTAATAATCACATAATACGTGCAATATTGAGTTCTAAAAATCGTGCAAAACAGAGTAGTGGTAAGACAGTTTTTTTTAAAAATTTAATGTGCGTATCAAAATTTATAGAAATACTTATTTATCCCTCGTCTTTTATTTTTATGATATTTCACGGATAATGATACCAGTAGAGACTCCAATTCGAGTATCGAATACTCGATACTCGAGAATACTCGTCCATTTTTCAAGTACTCGATATTCGAGTATTTTGAAAAATACTCGAGGAATACTAGTAATTTATAAATGAAGATTTATTTGCAAATTTTATTTACTTTTTGAAATAAATACACAACTTATAACTGTTGGGTTTAATTGAGATTTACATGTAATCACGATCAGTAAATATTGTTTTTTTAAACTAGATGCACTTTTTAATTCATTGTTATCTATAAAACCGTCGTCCACAGCAACAGAGAGAGTATTTTCTACTGCGGAAATTATAAAAACAAAACTTCAAACCAATTTAAAATTTGAGACGTTATATGTTTTATAAATTTAAATAAATGGTGATATGCCATTATAATAAAAATAATAACACATTTTGAGTACATATTCCAAATAAAATGTATTGGAACAGGACCGGTTTCGCTCATGGCGATCATTATCAACTGATGATTATGTTCATTATTGTTGACTATCATCAGTTGTTTTTCATTTCATTAATAAAAATATGTCAATATTTTTATTAATGAAATGAAAAAAACTTCTTTATTTATTTACACAAATTTGAATTGATAACATATATATTGTTACATCTGAAACTACTCGAGTATTTAAAAATTTCACTACTCGATACTCGAGTAGCTGAGATGTCGAGTAATTGGAGTCTCTAGATAACCAGTCTGTGGATCGTCTGCATTTTAAAGGTTCCTTCTGGCCAAATCTTGTTCCGGTTGTTTTTTGGTTTTCAATTTTTTTTTTGTTTTATCGTCCATTGCCCCCTATAATAAAATAAAAGCGGAAATAAATAAGGGTTCATGGAAATATTACAAAGTGGAACTTATAAAAAACATAAATATCACTTGATAGCTTGAAAGTAATAATTAATGCAGAAAAAAATAATATCTTTCCGAGTTCTTAATCGAACACGTTTTATTCCGCGTTAACAACACCGACTCGTCATTATTTTATTGTAATGATATAATAAAGACTTAATACTAGTTTTCATACTGGCATATTTATACGAGATGCTTCCTGTTTGCGGTTCTGAGCATGGGCGATAGAAAAAGAATCAAAAATAATAAAGTAAATATGTATGTGTGTTGTATTATGTGTATAAAAGATAAATATGTTTCTATTATGTATAAAAAACATTTACAATATATCTGTTTACATTTTTCTATTTGCTTGTTTCATTTAAAAAACTTTTAGTAAAGTATGTCCATTAAACTATAGAAATAAAAAGAATTATTGTTTGTTTGATTCCAATCGAAATGACATTCCATGGAGATGTGACATTGTAGAAAAACAATGATAGGAATGTGTTGTTTATTATGTGAAGTTAATTTAAATAAACTTTACATATTGAATGTTTGAATAACATCAGTTAATAATGCTCGCAATGAGCGAAACCGGTCGTGATCCAATAAATTTGATGTGGAATAAGCAGGGCTGTGGAGCCGGTCAAAAAAAGTCCGACTCCGACTCCAAAATTTACCAAAACCACGACACCGACTAAAAAGAGGTTAATATCGTCACTTTTTTCCACTAATTTTCCTATTTATTTGTATTAAATTAAATATCAACCCTATCAATGCGGTCAAAAGCCAAATTTGACATATTAATTGCAAAAATAAAAAGTTCAAACTTTTAAAAATTTCCGACTCCGAGTACGACTCCGGCCAAAAAGCTGCGCCGACTCCGACTCCGACTCCAACTCCACAGCCCTGGGAATAAGTATTAAAAATGTGTTATTATTTGAAAAATAGTTGATTTTTCTAAATCCACTTTAATTATGTAAACGGATAATTAAATAGATAGTAAAATAAATATAGGTTACCTTAATATTTTCGATGGTTTCGGCGGTAACTTTGTGGAAGTTCATTTTAATATAAAATTTAAAATAACTTTGATTATTCCACGTATTGTATAACTAACTGTGACACGTGTTTCGCCTCTTTCAGAGGCATTTCAGAGGCTTACTCAAGCAAACTTTGCGATAGTAAGTCTGAAGATGCCTCTGAAAGAGGCGAAACACGTGTCACAGTTAGTTACACAATACGTGGAATAATCAAAGTTATTTTAAATTTTATATAGGTTACCTTTTTAACACCAGTTTCTATTTCAATGTTTGTCTTTGACAGACTTTTTAAAATAAGTAACATCCATACCATAGTTAAAAAAATACAGAAAAACACATTTTGACTAGTTACGATGCATAAAAACACTTAGGATTTTTCAAATATTGGCTATCAAGAATAATAGTTTTGTATCGCATATGTTTATCAATGAAATCTATTAACCTTTTACTTTTTGAATCTTTTTAAAAGCGATTGTTTTACGACACATATTGCATATTAAAAAGAAAAATAAATTTTATTTAGATTATTTTACTAATTATAGAAATAATAAGAGAGTTCAAATATCACAGCAATATTATATCTTAAACCTAAAAGTATCCATGCGATATACTTTTTTAAAAAATCAATCAGGTTATGCTCAAACATCACCGATATTTGTCTTAGTTATTTTATGTACGTAATAGAGAACAAAGCTCCCAATTAATTGTTCAGTATCACTAAATTGCAGTATCTCACTTCGTAATTCCATAAGAAAGAAAATTTTATCTATCTCTAATGAAGTCATACTAATTTAATAAACTAATGGATAGATTTATCAATTACTAAACTTAAGTGTAATTAACTGTGACGTTTCAAGTATGAACCGTTCAGCGTTGACCAAGGATTTCTTTCTTTTGTATAGTAATAAAATGCAATGACTCCTGATGGAAAGTGACAGGCAGTTAACCTAGTAAAAAGTATTGACTTTCAAGCCATGGTAATAAAGTAAGGTATTTGATGAAAAAATATCTGATTGGTCAAGTTAAAAATTCACTTCCGTATAAGTAGTGTAGTGTGCAGTATCTAGAAAATAATTATTGTTTAACTGTTTAGCTACATACATGACTATTGAAAATTTTATATCGTCGCTTTTTTTGAGCTCTGAAATATTTGTATCACAATGTTTTTTTACACATACCTAGTGGCCGATTATCCCCGTGAAAAACCCCAGGCGCAATGTAATTTTGGATGTCCTCTTTTATGAATGATAAAAAAGCGTGGTAAAATTACTAATACTTAGATATACATGTTGAGTTATATCTCAAAATCTCCTTTCCTTATTGTATGTATGTGATCTAGAACAATTAATTGTATTCCCCGCAGTTCACTAGAAACAATTCAGTAGCACACACTTGCACACTGTTCTTTATGATTTATGACCCGTCGGTCATTCAATATTACTATTTTGAATGTACATTTATAGATGTGTCAGGATAATATAATATTCCAAACCAAATACAGGTGTCAAAACAATTTTTAGAAACATATAATTTGATAAATTTTCTATTTTCGAGGTCTCAAGATTTTGGGGCCCCAAGCACGCGTCTCTTTCGTTTATAGGGTAATCCGCCTCTGCGTATACCATCAACAAAGGTACTGATGAGTGACACTAGTCGAGGAGCCAGGGCCGTCATTTTCGGATTCAGTATCCATGGGCTCGAATCCCTGTACGAAAGAAAAAAGGCATTATTTTTAAAATGGATTGATTCATTTGCATTCGAACGCAAACTATGTATGTGTATGACGTTTAAGCGATTGGATAATTAGCATTTATCGGATAAAAAACTCATTTTAAGTAAGTTTTTTAACTAGTACACACTAATATGCTATGGATTTTTTTTTAACCATGTCCGCTCCCAACTTGGAGCATATGGACTCCTCACGGAGTTTATCTCAACATTTGTTTTCTATTTTACGAGAACTGCTTGTTACTCAGTTGCTCAACCTCTCTTTTTTCGAAGAGAGTAGGGATGGAAAGGATAAGAGCACTAGGACGGGACTAGTGATTAGTTAATCACTATGCGTCGCTCTTTGGGATCGGAAAGGTGGGAAGGGATTTTCAACAACACAAACACCCATGCCTTTGAACAGATTTATCGACTTAAAGAAATCCACTCGTACCGGGAATCGAGCCCGGGCGATCCGGCACGCAAGCCATCGCCGTTGACACTGCGTCACGGACCGGACATGGAATTTATTTGAGGTACTAAAATGAAAAATATGTATGCATGCGGGATTAACAGCAAGACTGAATTTAGAAAATTCTTTATAACTTTGACTCTTATTTCAATATTAATCCATGTTTTTAGTCCGCCCGTTTTTGTAATAATTTTCTGACATAAAGAATATATTGTCGTATACAATGATTTTAAACACTATTTTTTCGAATTTGGAACGATGAAGTTTGTTTGCGATTGCATGTGAGAACAATTAGAGATACATTTAGCACTTTTTATATTGTGGATGCAAGTTTTCAAAGTGTTGTTCCAAATAACTCTGCATAGAAGATTGCATACATATTTAAAATAAAGTCGAGCATCGTTGAAAAAAAAAAGTGTTTGCATACCTAAGACATACCTTTAATAATTATGACTAATAAGCCACCTGTCAAAATTCTTGAATATGATTAAGCAATTGCATTTACATAAATTATTGTTATTATCTACATTCATTCAATGTATGATTTTGTTTTGACAATAGAGACAACAATTTGAAAATCTCCGAACCTGTAATTTAATTTTCGCATCAACGCACCAACGAAAAACTAAAAAAAAACAAAATTATTTATCCTGCTCTAACTTTGTATAAAATACGTATTTTTGATGGATTATAAGTTTACAATCGGAAATATAAAGCCATATATTAACCCTTTGGATCTCAGACCCTTTTGGAAAAGGCCCGCGAAAAAACCGAATGCATGTTTTCTCAAAAAGCGGAAGTCTTTATTTTATCATTTATCTCAGCTAAAATTAACTTATCAGTGATGTTTTTTCGTCGGTTATAGTGGTCTAGAGGCAAGAACTTTGCCCTAGCGATCAGGTGGGCTTGAGCATTCCCGGAATTGTCAGATTTTTTTGATTGAAAAAGAGATCTTGGACTGGGTGTATGTAATTTTTCGTTGAGTTGTTCACGACTGATTCATTATTTATCATCGAGTGTATATCGTATGACTTTGACAGTTGAAAATACTTGGCTCATAGGCATCAATTTAATAACTAAAAGTATAAAAATGAATGAGAAAAAAATTGGCCCTAAACGCGTTCTAATTACTGGAGCCGATAGATCGCCACCGTGGGATTAAAAGGGTTAAGTAAACTAACTAAAACATCCAATATTTTATGAAAAAGATAATACAAATTTACGGTTTTATGCTTAAAATATAAATGCGTTATAGATAGATAGACAGACATACCGATAAATATTAACAACTATATTTATTAAAATAAATTAAATCTAAGACGTATTGATTTCAAAATTATGATAAATAAATATCATACATTGGTAGATATCTTGAGCTCAATAACGTTTATTGACATTGGCGACACAAAAAAGTCGATCTTAACTTGTCGCAGCAGCAAAAAGATAAAAAAATATGTAGATGAGCGGTAGGTGAATGGTAAACATTTTTTTTCAAACGATTTGAGTCACGGCCGAATCGTAATTTTGTCATATCTTAAATACAAATAATAAAAAATATGAGATTTTATCTGTACAATATTTGTAAGTAAATATGTTTTTTCCCTCTTCATACGTATGCATAATGAATATTATTTAAAATATTATACAGTATTATCTTTGTTGAGATATTACGTTGATTGATAAACGGAAAGTGAAAGTAATTGAAGTTCACCCATGCCTTTTCTTACGCGATGCATTGATTCCAGAAAGTGGCGGGTATAAAAAAAAACGCGCAAAAAAACCTTACTTTCATAAATTTTGATTAATTGGTTTCGAAAATCAAAATATCGCGTAAAAAAAGTATCAAAATTTTATGAAAATACAAATTTTGTTCTTCAAATTCGAGCAAATAAATCTTCACCCATATGAGTTATCCGCTGCTGTCACTGTCGGTTTGCCAATATAATCGTTCGAGATTTTTTGAACAAATGCATTGAATTTTGCTCGAATCTGAATTTCCGTCTAGTACAATCAAGCAGTCTATTTTGAAAATTTAAATGTAAAAAAAATATTTGTAAAAAAATCGCGTAACACCGAGTAAATCGCGTAAAAATAAGTAACGGTGCTGTCCAAAAACATAGCCCAAAAATGTTACTGTGTGTATTTATTTTTAAACGTAATATACATGTGTCCCTTTATTTACGCGGGATGCATTTTACACGATTTTACTTTAACGCGATCATAAAGTGAACAATTTTTTGCGTTCCTAAAATATGAAGTAGATTTTGAATTTGAATCGTTTGAATTTTGTACATTTTATTAAGTTTTGTCGCAACATCATGGGTTACACCATTCGGCATATTCAGGTACTTAAAGTACATTAATAAACTTGAAACATACGATTCATATTTGATATTAAAATTCCACCAAGCACCTCCAGTCGTCTTTTATTTTCTCTGGAAAGTAGTAAATATTTCAATTGAGCATTCGTAATATGCCTCAATTGACGCGATATTTCATAGAGGAACCGCGTAAGGCGAGGTATTACAGATGTCACATTTAGATAATTATCCATTGCCAGGCGATACATAATGTAAATAAACTAATCGTTAAGTATCTAGAAAAATGAGTTTCCGAGAAAAAATGTGGAGTCACTAAATTTTGATGACTTTTACTCAATAAATGACCTCACCGTCTTAGAAAATTTGCATTCGTGCGAAAGTGTTTGCATACAAATAGTAAACAAATGAAATTCAGGAAACAAAGAACTAAGATACATAATATTTAAATATTCTAGAAAAGATAGAATGCGTATATTAATTATGTGCTATTTTACTTCGATTCTGTCACTCTTAACGAGTGACAAGTCTCCGGAATTATGCTAATGTAACGTTTTAATGGAATACGTAGATCATTTTTGAAATATCTAACACCGGTTTTTTGTGTGTTTACTTCTTATTGATGTTTTTTTGTTTTTGTTTCACACTTGACGTATTTCTGCATCTTTTTCGAAGATTTTTTAACGTTATTAAAATTACGTGATTTGGCAATCAATTTATTGGCCAGTAAAAAATAGTGATGTCAGGTATGTATCTTGACCTACTGAAGATATGTTGCTAGTAAATAAATAAATAGGCGTCTTCTTTAATTTGAGATGAATTTGATCGCAGTAGGTTTTTTCAAAGACCTCTAAATGAAATTGCAAGTAAAATACATGTTTTAAATGCATTGGCGTAGATTTATCTCTTTATAATACATTAAATGCGATTTTTTTAAATTCTATAAATAACATAAATTACGGTATTTTCATATTTTTTACCACATAATCACAGGGTCGGCTTCAGAACTTTTGCAGCTCCAGACAAAGTTGTATTTTTCCGCCCTTGTTTTATCTTAGAAACATTACAAGCCGATAAGTTTAATTTTAAAATATATCTCTCCACTACTGGTGGTCACTTGCTGCGAATATGCGTAACGCACTCACTCTGCTTAGTAAGCTTTTAATTACCAATCGAAACAGGTTCTAATAAATTCCAAATCATAACAACATTCAATTAAATAAATAGAATCTATCTGTACTTAAAATTGACAGTTTAATCCAGTCAATAAAATAGTACTTCTCTTCCAAATCTAATACAAAACAACACTTTTTTTGTCAATTTTGATGCAATGAGAGGTCGAATCAATGGATTCTATTGAGGTAATGATTTTAAATTTATCGGGTCAAGATCATAATTGGAATAGCCATAATCACGACGAGTCAAAATGTTAGATGTTTGCAAAAACGATTGCAAGAATGAAATGTAAAAATTTTAGCATTAGCTGAAATGATGGAAATTTTTGGTAAATTACCGAGATTTTGATCACACATCAAATCAAATGGTATAATACAATAATCATTAACGATACTATTGTAAACGCTATGAAATCGATAAAGATACTGCTTTTTTTTAAATATAGCTCTTTTCCACCACGAATTCTCACATAACAAAGTCATATATTTTAATGATGTGATTTATGGATTAATTATCTGGAAATCCGATTCATGATCGCGTAGTAAAATAAGTGATGAATTGTTTATTAATTGTAAAATACCACTGATTCTTAGGAAATCCTGTCTTAATCACAACGTTGTGAGAAACTAAACAGGTACTAAAACATGTTTGTCAGGTTTACACGCCGTTCATTCAAAACTCAAAATAATAATAACGCTTGATGAATATCATTATGCAACAGAATAAAACTATTAGCAGTCATCGTTCGACTGTACAAAGTCGTGGTCGCCACGCTTGACCTGCTAATTTGTAAAATTGCGCGGTAGAAATTGAAACTATATTGTCGTTCTCTTAGGAGTACAGTTCTCAAATGACTTTCTTGTGTGACAAATTGAATCAAAGTGTTCTTCCTCTCTATTTGTGGCGCCAAATTTGAATTAGGAATTTGTGTATATTCCTAATAATAGATACATCGCGAATTTTCAGTTTGAATCAACTGTGTTAACATTTATTTGAAAATATTGTGTTATTTTAAAGAAAATATGTGTTAAAAATAAACGCAGCGAAACGAATGAGAAATATATTCAATTGAACGATTAAGAATTTAATTAGAAAAGTGATAAAAAAACAATTTAAAAATCGGATTAAAAAGAGTAACAATTTAATAATCATATACTGTTTATTAATTAACTGTTTTGTATGATATTATTTATCAGACGAAATTATTAAGATTAATCATAATCAATTTCGGAAGAATAAAATAAACAAAAAAAAATACAATCGATACGTGAAATAGTCGATTGTGTTATTGTGCGGCGGAAACCTTTGTATAGTTCCCATAAGTTTTTGACATTGAAATGATAATATTTTCATTTGAAAAATAACGAGTTAGTTCCCGGTGCAAATTTTCTACAGTATTGTTAATGTATTTTAGATGCAATTGTTGACTGTAGCTTGTAAGAGTGGCTGTGAAAATACTATAGACTTATGAATATTTAATCAGTTTCAATTTGATATTCGCCAAAGCGATTTATAATATTATTTGAATTTTTCGTTGTGTACTAATATGAACATAGCGTTTTGATCAACATTGGGAAATTAATTTACATTTCTGTTTGCTTTTGCGGTGGAAAAGCAGCGTGTTTAATGGAAAATATCGAATTGAAGGAAAAATATTTAAATTGCAGTCAGCATGACGAATTGTATACAGGTGAGATTAATGTTTCAACTATACATGTCTGTACATATATATATTATTATTCACACACACATATATTTATGTATATATTATATAATTATATTTAACGATGTAGTTAATCTATGTAGGTATACATGCATTTTGTATTCGTAAAAAAATGCTCACAAATTGACGAGAATGCTAGATACTTAAAGCTGATATTGATATTTAAAATGTTTTTCATATCGTAAAAACAATACACAGCCGGTCCTATTTTTGCGCGGGAAATACTTTCCAAAGACGAAAATAACCGCGTAAAAAACGATAAGGTGCCCATTAAAACATGGAGGATAGGTTCCATTGCTTAAAACCAACTCTAAATACGAAATTCTTGAACTGAAAAATAAATCGAATTTGTTTTTATTATTTTTGCTGTTACAAAGGCTAGAGGATAATATCACTGTGTGTCTTCTTAACATAACACTGTGTAAGATTGTGAATTTGTAGCATCATATTTGATGTTACAAAATAAACATGGTCATCTTCATATCGCCTGGTTAATCCTAACATCGCTTTAGTCAGTTTACCCTAAGAATATTTCAACTTACAGATTTGTGAGATGTAATCAAATTACATATTATCAGATTTGAAAATTGAATTCGAGCATGCAGAATATAGTATTTTTAAAGCAAAAAAACACAAAAATCATTGTAGAAAATACTAAAAAAATATTCAGTTATTTCGAAACCGTGCAAATAATCTGTGTAAAAAGTTAATCAGGTGTCATATCAGGGGTAATAGTAATCCACTATGTTACGTAAGAATACCATGTATAACTTGTTACACATATGAAACCAAGAAAATGAAAAAACAATAATGTCTGAAGATGCGAAACAATTTTCACAATTTGTAAATTGAGACTAGTTTAAATTTAATGTAAGATAATTTTTCTCGCTAAGCTCAGCGTTTTGTTCGTAGGAGTTCAGTCAATATAAAATATGACCGACTAAATTTGCCACCGCATTTCAATATGTTTTAATCATCTCGTAAGTAACAGTCTTTGCAAGTTGACCGACGTTTTAAATGTGTATAACCTCCCCAAATCGGCCAGTGGCGGAAAGCAGATTAAAAACAAAAAATATGGTATTGAGATTTAATAGATACGAAAGGGGATATTTTTCGTCCAGTTATTGAAAAGTAAATATGTCGTTAAGAACGGTTATAAAAAAATGGTTGTATATTTAAAGTATAGAATTATTTTAAATCAATAAAACCCTTATGAGCATTAAGTCTCGGAATAAAAGCAGTTTGATGCGGAAATGTGCTGTTTTCGAAGCATTCATTCTGTTTCAATTAATCCCCTCCCAACAAAACTAATTACTACAGTATAAAATATAAAGCATGCGACCCGAACCGAAAAAAACTAAGTGGAAACAACCACGTTATTGATTTCGAATAGAAAAAAATACTACAAACTAATCACAAATCCACTTATAAAAACTTAAACACAAAAAAGTTTAAATAAACGTTTGAATATATGTAATTAAAGCCATTCATTGTCTTGAGATATTTGCGTGCTACAAAATCATTCATACAATATTTTTTATTTTACCCTTTTATAATGTTTTTAATCGATGTCAGATTCCATCTCGAAGCATTTTTACTAGGGCTATAGAGTAGAGACTCCAATTACTCGACATCTCAACTACTCGAGTATCGAGTAGTAAAATTTCAAAATACTCGAGTAGTATCAGATGTACGAAAATATGTATTATTAATTTGTAATAAATAAATAGACTTTTTTTTTAATTTCATGAAATATTTGGCACTACAGGTAATGCCAATGAAACAAATATTTTGAGTTGCGAAATTTATACTAGATGAACTCTATGATAAATAATGAATCAGTCAAGAACAACTCGACGAAAACTTACATACATACATACACTAATGTCCAATATCTCTTTTTCAATTGAAAAAATCTGACCTTGCTGGGAATTGAACCCGGGTTCATCTGATCGCTACGGCAATTTATAAAATATGTTTTTCCAAAATAATAGAGGATTAAACGTCTCAAATTTTAATTTGGTTCAAAGTTTTGTTGTTTTTATTACCGCTGTAGAAAAAACTCATTTATAAATTACGAGTATTACTCGAGTATTTTTCAAATTACTCGAGTATCGCGTATTCGATACTCGAATTGGTGTCTCTACTGTGGAGTCGTCAAAAACACATGACTCCGACTCCAGCATTTCCCAAAAACACGACTCCAACTCCGACTAAAATTTTTTAATTTCATCACGTTTTTTTCGTACATTTCCTATTTATGCGTATTCCATAAAATATCAACCAACGAATCCGGACAATAGCCAAATTTTATATACAAAAGGTTCAAACATTTCAAAATTTCCGACTCCAAATACGATTCCGGCCAAAACGCCACGACGACTCTAGCTCCGACTCCAGAGTCCTGATTTATACTCCCAGTGGAGTAGTTCAACAGTAACTATTTATCGAGACCTACTTAGTTGTCTCTCTGCACCACTTTAAAAATACGTTTACTAGAGATGTTTATGAATTCATTGCATGCGTTATTGGACACAAAGAATTTTAAAATATTTGAAGACTTGAACAGCTGTTGTTAGAGGGGTGGGAAACTTTTTCATGTCAAATGACAAAAAAATTACCATCCAACAATTACGTCACTCCGTCATGTGTTTGTTCACTGTCAATATTTGATGGAATGGTATTATAAAAATAAAAACACTTTTTTAGTACTTATTACACATTAGATTTATGATTTATTCAGATAATAAATACTAGCGATGAGTGAAACCGGTCCTGATCTTAATAAATCTAATGTGGAATAAATACTAAATATATGTTATTATTTTTACAATAATTACGTATTAAAGAATTTTCAAAAGCATATATGTACATTACAATTTTTTGTTAAGATTAAAAAAAGAAAAAGAAAAAATTGCATTCATTCAAAAGTCAGCACTTGCACAAAGTTTTAGATAGCGTTTCTACTCGTTCACGGCGATCGTGTGTTTTTAGTAAATAATACAAATAACCCTACATATTTCTTACATTGTCTGCATTGATAAATCTGAGAAACATAATTGATTATAACTCTAATATCAATACAACATCCAAAACGGTCCAAAAGTGAGGTGTGTTTACGTGCTAAGTGGCAGTTAATCAGAGCAAGAACCTTGCAGCTCAATTTTGAAAAAAATAAAATCTTATTTTTGTCTACTCACAATAGTGGTTTCATTGGCGATACTATCAAGCATTCAAGGGCAATTGAGGCGTACAAAAACAAATGAGGATACAAATTTATGTGTTTTTACGCTATGTATTTAAAACTGGCTGAGGTCAATAACAGGTTGTATTAGTGGAATACATAAACGATTTAGATACATATTTCTATATAATGAATGGTAACTTGTTATTTTGGTTTTGATTGTCCGCGCAATTGATTTTAATTAGAATTAATAATGTATGCATTTGAGGTATTATTTGCGCCTAATGCATATTTTTTGAACGCTCGGTTTTTTAATCTCGTAATTGAAAGATGAATTAATTACGATTTTTATTAAATACAGTGGTATTATTCTAGGGAAAATTAGTGCAGTATGAGGCAATGAATGGTAACTTGTTATGTTGGTTTTGATTGTCCGCGCAATTTTACGATTTTGACAAAATATTATAAGCATTAATATTGTATTTCATAATTATCATTGCTATACCGTTACAACCAGGTCGGAGTCGGAGTTGGAGTTATCGCGGCGTTTTGGTCTTAGTCGGAAATTTTGAAGAGATTGAACTTTTTCGATTTTACATATAATATGTCAAATTTGGCTATTGGTAGGATTGGTTGGTTGATATATAATAATATAGACACATACATATGAAAGGTAGAAAAAAAGGTGACGAATTCAGTTACATATTTCTATAGGACTTACACCGGTGATGCACAACATTCGGCCCAATATGACAAATATCAATCATCCCTTTTCTTCAGAACTTTTTACGGACGATGGAAGAACAATATATAAGATTAAAATTATCAATTTCATATACACTAAAAATATCACTTTTACCGATGCGGCTCTCAAACTATCTGAGAATTGATTGTCTGGCCTTTCACCCAAAACAGTTGTGCATCTCTGACTTAAATGAAAGGACGGAAGAAAATCGTATTGCAAGACACAAAGCTGGTTTTTCCCACCACCGCCCGTTGTGTATAGCAGCCAATGTTTCATGGCCTCTTTTCACAACGCTATCGACATATAAATAAGAGTTTACCACTCGCATTCATGGCCCAAGTAGATCTGTATACTGATCAAATAAAATAAACTAATATATTTTTTATTTAATTTTCAAAGCTAAAAAAATATTTCGAATTACAGCTAACGCCAACGCGCCAAATATTTTTAAATGGGACATGCGGTATAAGCTCGATGACAAATTTTATGAATCAGACGGGAACAATTCCACGAAAAATGACATACACCCATGCCCAAGATATCTCTTCTAATTGACTTTCCGTTGAGCCCAGAACCACCTGATCGCTAGGGCAAAGCTCTTGCCGCTAGACCACAGAGACCGACATATATATTATGTGACTTTAATAAAAAAATGATTTGCCGAAATATTAAGCGGCCTCGAATTAAAAAATAATATTTAGCCCAAGGAGTACCGAATTAATAATGTATGAATTTAAGGATATTATATGCGCCTAAAGCAAGATTTTTTATGAACGCTCGGCTTTTTAAGTCTTGTAATTGAAAGATGAATTAATAACGATTTTCATTAAATACCACTGATAATTACAGAAATTAAATCGTGCTCTACGGGGAAACTTAGTGCAGTATGAGGCAATGCTATAAGGGCATTGTGCTTGTTGTAGGGAATCGTGATATGGGGGCGTAAAAAATGGCGGTAAAAGCTTTCGTGGTGGATGGTGGGCGATTTTTCTTTTACCACTAATCTTTCAAAGATCTGACAAAACAAAGAAGTTGTATGAAAATAGAATAAAGAGGAGACCTTCGCTTGTTGTTAACAAAAATTGAACCAGACATGAAATATTTAGTCTCACAGCATCAGGCTCAAGGTTCTCATGAATTATTGAATTAGATTTTTTTTTTGTTTTTCTTGACACTCACTCTTTTTTTGATTATTTTGAGAATTTTTTTTCACCGATATACCTACTGGATGGAAATATTGCGATATTGGTGGGCGTTAAGGAAATTTTACCATGAAAAATAAGCAAGTGGGTGGTAGGCATAAAATGTTGACGACCCCTGGCGTAAGCCATGTGGAAATGTTTTGTCTATAAAAAATACGATTTGTTCATAACCTTTCTATCGCTTACCTTCTGATAGGGTAGATATGAATACGTGAATAAGTACTTAGCTGGTGCTAAAGAATATACAGTCTTTGAATAATTACTCTGTATACTTCTTGATCCAGAGATTTTTCTTTCCGGCTAGACGCATTAAAATATATGGCATCGTCAATCTTTTTCTAATGAATGCAATCCAGATGTCAATTGCGTGCTAGTGACCATTAAATGCATTTGGTTGTCTTGTGTCAAATCACTTCCCCTTGAGAGTCTTCATGCCTTCAACATTTTGGCGATCTTAAATAAAAAGAAAAAGAGGATTTCAAAGTTTGTATGAAAGTGCCAACCTTGAGTTTCCGTAATTGGGCCAAATATATGTAGTCATTTTTTGCCCAGTCACACTTTAGGTCTCGCACGATATATTAGTGGAATTGCTCTGAAATGCTTGAATACAAATGTTGTATCTATACTAGGAAAAAATAGAATAAACAATATTACAGAACCTGTGTCACACAGCTAGGAACCCAGATTTTCAACTCAAAATCAGATCGTAAAAGATGTAAAATAAAAAATAGTACTCATTTTTAAAGACATTTTCAGATTTTAACAATGAACAAGAAAAAACATTAAACACGTTTAAGGCTAAAAGCAAGGAATTAATAAAATCATTTGGCGTCCCTAAAGTCTTCCATTAATATTCATCCTCCTTTCCTTCTAGCACTCGATATAATACGATATCAGCAAACAAACTGTATTCATAGAAAACTGTTGAGTCCATATTTATATTGAGGAAAAAACGGTGTTTTTTTTTATTCAAAGACGACATTTATGATTACCGTTATTATAATCTTACTCATTAAACAAATTAAAAAAATCCACATAAAATCTACACTAAAACAAAGTTTTTAATAAGTTAATTGACAGTCGTGGTGAAATGAGTTAAAAAGCACTTTTGCATAAAGCGTTTCGAAGTATTAGGGAAGTAAAATGCCAAGGAGATAAAATTGGGGTAATAAAATAGTTAGGTGTTCCAAAAAGTGACCTATTAAAATAGTAATCGACTGAATATACCAGGTGCGCAGAACGTTAAGAAAATATTTTTGGCATCGCGTTTATAAGAGTACTTGTGTAATCAAGACTTTTAATTACTCAAAGAAATGTACAGGGCTCATACACTCGCTGTTGCTATGGCTAAAACAATAGATGATTAAATTCGTGTATTTTATTTTATTTTATCTTCGGACAAGATTTCAGAGAAGAACAAAATAAATTACTTTTCAAAAAACAAAAGTGCTGACTTGAAAATACTAGGAGAGCAGAATGTCCAAGAGGAAATTGAAACGTCAAAGTTGTTCAGAACAAAAGAAGGGAGGGAAAAATGAGGTGTTGTCTTTACAAAATAGTTAAGAGGAAAATGCGTATTTTATAGACACTGACATGTTTAAAGAGGAGAAATATAAAACATGAAAATAAAATGTGTGTTTTATGTATACAGTAAAATTTGCGAAGGACCAGTTTAGTTTCTGGTGCGATTAATGTATTCCTATATAGTCTATTTTCATTGTTTCACTATTTTGTATTTTGTCATAAGTCAAAAGTCATATTTATAGTGTTGAAGTCAAATAACGGTATTGCAAGCAAACAGGTGTCGCAAGCTGACATTTAATAGTCCTTGAGCTCAAATCTTTGATTAATGAAAATTATACAAACTTTAGCTTTATTAGTACGGTGGAAAAATCTGTGTGATTAAATGGATTCATTCTAATTACTGCCACGCAACCTTTTCTATCCCATTGCATGTAAAATTTTCCTCAAGATTTCCTCGACAAACAAGTATAAAAAAGCAAACAGAACCATGATAAATTTTGTTTATCACTATGTAAAAAATGTCAAAATATTTATGTTTACAAAAAAGTTGATTGTTGTATCGGTTCACGTCATCACCAATATTTTTAAATATTTAAATAACAAATTTTACAAATATCTTGGAGATGAAGATAGTGATGTGAAAAATGTGCGTTTTCAATATATTGAAACTACCTTGATTCGGCTCCCTCGTAAATCGAGAAGGAGCCTCCTATCCATCACTCAGGAGAGGGATTTTTGGAACGGAGTAGGAGAAACATGGAACTCTTTAAAACAAAACACGATCTCAAAGCGTTATGTGGGTGCGGTTAGCACCCATTATTTAATCGTTAAGAATTTACACAGACGTTATAAAACACACAAATATTACGATAGCGAAGAAGATATTTGGAATTTGACTCGAATTTAATTCTTAGGGAGAGGATTAGGAGCTTGCAGGCCACTTCCAGTGCTTACCACAACTGTAAGACTTATCTAGCAAGCTCGTGCTCTCTCCCTGCTCTCAAATCTCTTACTGCCGTATGAAAAAAAAGCGGTTCCTGTAGGTAGCCAAACCGTTGTAAAACGACCGTTAAAAGTCACGCAAGATAAGCCATTATTTATGGCCCATCGAACTTTTTATGAAGAACCATGCACTGTTCAGGGCGTAAAAGAGATAAGATACATTTAGAGCGAGACGTCCGTAAATTTTTTACAAAATTGAAATTACTCTATATTGAATCGCTAAGAATGAATCTATTTTCTGATATCGACTGAGGTGAAAAATAGATCGTTCGAAAGAGTTCTGATGACCTACCACATAAGGCGGTTTTAATATGTACACTATAAACGAAATATATGCAGTGGTAAGTTCTATTCACAAGCGTGTTGTGGTAAATTTTAGTTACCTCACAGTACGCCCGTTGAAGGGCAATACTTTATTGAATGGCTAAAAAAAATCGTGCATTAATACGACAAGCCAAGAAACTAACTAAAAACAAGTTAATTGATAAGTTATTTTTTTCTCTCGGTCAAATAACCTTACACGTGATAAGTATTTAACGTTTGTTCACTAAAAACGGATTCTTTAATTATGTACGTGTCAAAACCAGAAAATACAATTTCACCATGTCCGCTCCTGATATGGAGTATATGTATTTATATTGGAGAATGGATACAAAAGATTTGTTGTTATTCAGTTTGTCAACGGTTTTTTTCTGAGTAGGGATATAAACATGGAGCTAGGAGAATCATAGTAGCTAGGCAATCTTCGTCTCGATTTAGGGTTTTATTAAATAATGGAAAAATCACAGGCATGCATGTTTTTAATACATATCATCCAATCAATTTTAACGTGTCCACTGTCAATACTTGGTTGAATGGCATTATAATAGAAATAACAACACATTTTTACTATCCACAAAACCGAATGAAAAATCCAGGGCTGTAGTCGGAGTCGGGGAGTCGGAGCTTTTTGGCGGGAGTCGGAGTCGTCGCGGCGTTTTGGCCGGAGTCGTACTCGGAGTCGGAAATTTTGAAAAGTTTGAACATTTTATTTTTGCATTTAATATGTCAAATTTGGCTTTTGGCCGCATTGATAGGGTTGATATTTAATTAAATATACATAAATAGGAAATTTAGGTAAAAAAAGTGACGATACTAACCTTTTTTTAGTCGGAATCGTGTTTTTGGTAAATGTCGGAGTCGCAGTCGTGATTTTGGTAAATGATGGAGTCGGAGTCGGACTTTTTTGTACCTACTCCACAGCCCTGGAAAAATCAATTCACGAAAGTGTCCGTACTGGCATTCGAACCGCGAGCCACCGCAACCGAAGTGGATGGCGTTCACTTAATAAATTTGACCTTTTTTAATGTTTCCATTATTAGCAATTTTTAATACAAGATATGGATGTTTATGATGGTTTATCTTCTGTCACAAATAGCAATATACATAATTTCGTGACATTAACTTGACTTTCAGAAAAATTTGCATAAAAATGAACAAATTTGTAAATATAAATTGTGCTTGTATGTTTGGAAAAAAAAATACTCTAATCAAAATGCAACTAGACCAATTATTACTTCTTGCACAATTATATCAATTGAAATTCAATATATAATACATACATTATTACTACTTTATTATGTAATATGTTGATTTAACCTCGTATTTATTAAATACATAACCAGTTATGTACTTACTCTGGTTAAGTGAATTCGAATAATATTTGAGTAGGTATGAACATTCTATATTACGTAACACACTATGACCTATGTGATAACTTTAAATGTAAAGATAAACGCGTTACGAAGGGGATTTTAATTTTTAACGCAAATCAAGCAAATACAGCGTGAAAAAAACAATAGCGAAATTCGCTTTGCGGTAAAACGGTGTTCATTTGTTCACACAAACGAATATGGTTTGAAAATGGAAAAAACTATTCCAAAATAATTTAAAATTTATTCATCTTATTGACTAGATGTGGAGCACTAATTTTGTGCTTATTTGGAATATTAAAAAAAACTTATTGTTCAGATTTTTTTTTAATGAAGTTATTATAAATAATTGATAATATTTAAACCACTTACAAACATTGCTTACTTTTGTTTTTTTCTTTCAGATATCTTCAATGAAAAATAATAAGGGTCTTTAGATTTTGAACGAATGGAAAAAATCGAAGAAGGACAAATGGCCTCCGAGAGGACGGAACTGCGTCACAGAGCATCGGGCGACAATTTTCACGAAAACAATAAGAAAATGACATGGGAAGGGTTGACGAGGTGGGAAGGTCGTACCGGAGGAGAAAATAAGCGGAAAATTTGCTTTGCGGTAAGGATGCATTTCCGCGCCCATTCATAGAACCTGTTTGTCAAAAGTCAAACTGAATTTATGTTACAAGTCTTCATATTAATATCATTACTAAGATAAATGGCAAGGAAGCATAGCTTAAAGAAAGTTAAGTGGCTTTACAAATCTTGACTATTAAAATATCAAAATTTTTAGAAGCATAAAACAAGCTATAATATTTATACCAAAAGTACCTGTCATTTCAAACTTCCAAGTTAGTGAAACGGTTTTGATTTTAATATCATTTAAAAAACATTCATGACTTAATTCAAAAAGTCTCAAGCAGTTCATTATTCTGTGCCATTAGTTTTGCGGATATTTTTTATGAATGCTATCGTATAAATATAATAAATATTATGCTATAAGTAAAGTCAGTCTAAGATATGGTTGCCTCTCGTCAATATTTTATGATAATTATCATTATGTTTATGATATTATTGTATTTAAAGATAAATATGAATGAATCGTAGATAAGAATTTTAATATTTAAAACACTATTTCCTTAACCATTAGACACATATCATATATTGACCAGGACCGGTTTCGCTCATCGCAAGCCTCTTCGACTGATTAAAAAAATGTGTTTTGTTTATTTGAATATTATATTATTAAAAATAGTCAGTTCAAGTTCATTCGTCTACTTGAAATGCTTGAAGACACCGAAAGGTAAAACACGGGTACAAGATACAAATTTGAATAATATACTAAAATTTCTACCAAGAATGGACGGCTGCACCTTAAAAGCGAAGAATTTATTTCGTTGTTATTATGTCTCAAGGAATTTTGAAAAATTATAAAAGTGTCGTCAGTGGAATTTTATGGAAAAAGATATTTTCAGAACCTTATATTAAGCCTCTATGTTTTCGTGGTATTTCGAGATTCATAAATCATAAGCCGAGTTCGGCACACCCTATCTTTATTTAAAACACGACCGTTTTCCGACCACGAGCAGATTTCCCAGTCTCGGAAAGCGAGATTAGGTATATAACGTACTTTGGAAGAAGTTTTTTTTGAAACAATCCTGTCAGCGTTGTTTGAAGAACAACAAAAAACACCACTTCCCTGATGATATATTAGCGCCACGATCCTTTTGACTTTTAAACGAAAATGTCGTTTCGTTAAACATACAGGCGAATTAATTTACATGGCTAATCGTATTTTCGAGCCGAGAGAAATATTTTTTTAGCGGCGTAAAATAGTTAGGCTCGCCGGAAATTATAAGCGAATGGTAGTCTTATAAAGAAAGGTCTTGCTGAGCAATTAGAAGGCGCTGGTTTACTTTTATGTATATCAAAACATTGGTTTTATAACATTTTTTGCTTTTTGCTAAGTATCGTGCTTGAGTTAGACCCCAATGTTCAGGCTCGTGACGCGAAGATCTTGTTGCAGCAAATAGATGATTTTAGTGCTAGAGGCATCCTGGTATCTTTAATTCCTGGCTTGGATTACATGAAATTTGGGATGCGTGTCAACAGTATATCGTCCCCTTTAAATTTTAGATTTCAAATTGTAGCTTCGATGATATTGTTCATTGTGTTTTTCATTGGAAGCCTGGTACCGTTGCACCGTTCTATTGCGGAGAAAAATGATAGGTACGCCAATTTTTTATGTTTAAGCGTGCGGCGGCATGCCGAGAAAATCAAGAGAATTTGTTTTAGATTGAAGATAAAACCTTTGCGGGCTTCCGCGCAAACACTTACCAAAGTTTGATCGCAATCGGATGAACAGTATAGGGACGCATACGGGAAAAAAAACAAAGGTTCATTTTTATCACTTTTAAGTTATTCACTGTCAAAACTTGGTGGAATGGCACTATAACACAGTATAATAAAAATAATAAAACGTTTTTAGTACTTATCCTACAAAAACACTATTCACAGCGACAATTAATGATAATGCTCGATATGAGCGAAACCGGTCCTGATCTAATAAATTTTATATGGAATAAGTACTAAACTGTTTTTATTGTTTTTATTCTTTTTTATGTAAATATATAGAGATAGAGATGTAACCAAAGTGTATTTCAAAATTATAGTCATATTTGATAGATGATATTTGATATTTTTCTCTCTTACTCTAATCGGCTCATGTTTTTTTATTTAACTGTGTGACTTAACTTTCAAAGGAAGTACCCTTTCCTGACGACACACTTTTAAGCTCGTTTTCCTTTGAAGTTTTCTCGGAACTCTGTAACTTCATGTTTCACGTATTTATTTACATTTCACCATTTATCAATGCTTGGTTTTTCTGTTCTTTCGTGTTATATCAATGCACCTTTCCACGTCTCGTTTTTTTTAGAACTCTTTTGTAACTAAATAAATGTTCGTGTTTTGCATGCGTACGTGGGCCATACTGTTGAATAATTTAATTTTGGCATAGTTGAAAATCACTTCTAGCGAAAAGAAATTTTCATTATTCAAAACTTACACGAATTACTTTTTTCAACATTACATGATATTAAGGTATTTAAGATTGCTCGTCATCTGATCAACCGGAATTTGATACATTTAGCTATAATCAAATGTTTTGAAAAAAAAAATTACATATGTTTTGCCTATTATTTAATTTAATAATTTCGACTGAGGGTCCTTGATGGAATTTCAATATAAAATTTGAATCGTTTTAATTTTGTACTTTTCCATGAGTTTTGTCGCTAACGACCCGGGTTTCGCCTTTCTGCATCTTCAGGCATTTCAGGGATAAGCGCAGGTGTTTGATTACGCTAGTCTGTAATGAACATCAACGAGATCAAGTTGTATCTTTCATGCGCGACTTGAAATATGAATTATTATAAGAAAACTATCGATTTTAATTTGTGTATATATAAATATTTTTAGAACGATGTATAAAGATACGTTAAAGTATAATATAACATTTTTTTAATGCAATCTATGCCAATAAAGCCATACTATTGGGGTATTTTTGGACCCACCTTCGGATCACGCGTTATTTTTCAGGGACCGTCTTTCGTAGGATAAACTTAATCAAGTAATAAAACTGTACGCATTGCGTGTCGAGCCTGTGAGCATGACAACTGAAACAGACGACGTTATCAACTCGACCACGGACACGGCTGTGTATAAACTTTAATACTCGTATTACGTTTTTCAATTTGCATATTACGTTCATTTGATTTAAAATACTAATTAAAGATTCCTTCCGCGCACACTAGTGAGTTTAAGGATTTACAAAATGATCAAATGAATCATAGTTATTTCCAAAACGAGCTTGTTTATAAATAAGTCATCACGTGACACCGATTTGAATAATACATCTCGTTTTTTAACTTCATTTGTTTTGATCGCGCGGAAGACAGCGATGGCTGTCAAGTGACGTTCGATCGGAAATCATACGTCGTCCCGTCTTGCGGTTGGATTTTCCACGGTAATTTGTATTCATAGGCTTTTTATACAGGGAATAAATTCAATTTGCATTCTTTGTCTTGCGAACTGTGCTAGCTAGGTCTCTCACGAGATAGCGCCCTGTGTGCGGTAGTGCCCTTTTTTTTCGACGGCCATACGTCATATTTCAAAAATGGAACGTTCGAATAAATATCTCTGGTAGATGCGTCGATGTTCTTTTGTTTGTTGGCAAAACAAAACAATATCAAATGATATGATATTTATTTGAATTTATCTTTCACACAAGAAACTCATCTTATTAATGATTACAAAAATTAATGTTCTTCAAGGTATTAAATATCTCTCCTTGTTGGTCCGGCATTTTATTATATTTAAAAACATATAACACAATTTATATTAAAGTGTTTAAAGCATTTTTTGTGCAAAGTATTTACTGATAATGGCAAATTATACAAAAATTAAATCAAAAGATCTTATATTAATTTTATTGGTATCCCTACTTTGTTACAAATTGAAAATAGTATGAATACGTTAAAAAAATAGTTAGGTATTTTAAATTTTAAAATATTATTTTAAGAACTAGAATATAAAAGTGAAAAAAACAACGATGTATTTTAATTCTACAGTAATTATTTTATATATTTTTTGAAAGCTATTTCGGCTTACGCCATCATCCGAACTATATAGAATAGTTCTGACGATGGCGTAAGCCGAAATAGCTATCAACAAATATTTTAAATAATTTTTGTAGAATTAAAAACATTGTTTTTTTTTTCACCGTATTATAATAGAGTTCTACCAAGTGAATGCCTACTCAATCAATAACTCTATTTTTTCGCACTTTTATAATGGAGTTCTACCAAGCAGATGTCAATTTGACCTAAATGAATACGTGTTTGTTTTTAGTTTTCATAAGTTTATAATGCTCGCGAAAATGGTTCTGATAATTATACATGTATGCGGAATTACTGCAAAAATGTGTTTTTTTTATTAAAGAAAAATAAATTATTTTGGTTATTTAATTAATAAGCAAGAATCGAATAATGATTTATAAACGTTCATTGGAGTGTAATAAATTGTATAACTAAATTAAAATGGAGTTAAACAAATAATTTTTAGTTCAATAAAGAAAGGAGTGGTTTCTTGGAGGAAAAAGTTTTCAGTATCGGGTAACGGAAACTTCAGAGCTATATAACAACATCTCCACAACTATGCTCAACAAATCGTGAATAATTATACCTTGAAATGTAGTATGATTTCGATTTCAGTTAAATCAAGTATTTATTGAAACCACAGAATAATTCCAAGGTAATTGCTTAAAATCAAAAGTTAACAACAATATTACATTCTTGCCGCTCTCCTGAAGCTGAAATGGATGAGGGCTTAATTCAATTGCGAAGAGGAATTCGGAAGTTTTGAATACTTGTAATCAATTTAATGATTATAAAATTATAATGCTGTTGTTAAGACGCTGGCAGGAAATAAATTAAGACAAATTTAAATTTTATAAGTATTATAACGTAATAATATTTCACTGTTGGATTGGAGATTTTTCATCAGATCAGAGTCGCATTAAGATATTCTGGGATAAAACCAGACACTGACATTATGATGGTTCAGTAACATACAATTGAATGCTGCAAAAACAAAATAAACATATTGTCTCACACAACTTCAGAACGCTCAGTTTTTTTAAATCATAGATTATATTGAAAGGATGCCAATAATTTATAACGAAATCAATGTCGGTGTTCAATATCACTTTTTGTTGGAAAGGCATTGTTTTGAAACAAAAATAAACGTTTTTTTGTACTTCTTCCACGTGTAATTGTGCAAAGATCAGGACATAATCTTCATAGAATGATATTTGGTGTAAGAAATTTATAATAGAAATAATTAGACATAGCAAAAGCATTTTAAGCAAAGAAATAAAATACATTGTTTGGTACTATTTCTACATGTATTCTGATAAAGATCCGAATTGATTTCGTGATGATCGCGAGCGAGCAATGTCGCATTGTCATTATTAGACAATGCTTGCAATGAGCGAAACCAGTCCTGATCTTCATCAGAACACATGTGGCAATAGTACTATATTCTGTGTTTCAGTATAAAATTTAAATTAACTTTGATTATTCCTCGTATTGTGCTTATAAGTATATATATATATATATATTTGGGTGAACGAGTTGGGTCTCCCACCACCCTTCCGTTATGTGTGTGCAGCCGTTTTTCACAGCCGCCTTCCATAACGCTATACGATCAAGGAAAGAAACGAATTTACTCCTCACTTACTTGGCCCAAGACAGAGCTGCACGGGACTGATATTTTAACCATGCACTAAGGTGTTTAAAGAGAAGAAAACTAGAAAGAAAATAAAAAAAGAAAATGTGACTTGCTCAGCCACTTTGTTAGAGTGATATTAAGTATCCTATGTATCTGTATACTGAGAATCCGTGGAGTTTAATCTACTTCGCGTTGAATCTGAAGAGGAATCAAGATTATCCCGTTTCCCATATGATATTGCAAATTATAAGTATGTATAAGTAATATTGTGCTTGCGCACAATACGTGGAATAATCAAAGTTATTTTAAATTTTATATTAAAATGAACTTCCACAAAGTTACCGCCGAATCCATCGAAAGTGTTTTATTTATTTTAATAATGCCTTTTCACCAAGAAGTGACACATTTAAATTTTTATTAAGATTCATTATGTTAAGTATCTGTAACAGGTGCTTAACGAAACCATTCGTATTTTTTGCATAATTAATTACGTATTCAAATAATAATTTATTTATTTTATCTAGGATTTCCCACAATTGTCACGATCACGATCGGGGAGCCCCCTAGGTAATCATCGAGAAATCTTATCAAACACATCAACCAATGTATGAATTATATGATCTGTAAAAAACTATCGAATGGACCAACTAGGAGCTCAGTGATATTTTAATGAAGTATCAGATTAGAAAGCAAATCCAAAGCGACGCCTTTTTAGTATTAAACGACTTTCGTTCAGATAATTTACTGTCGAAACTGGATATAACACTGGCTAAGCGATTGCTGGAGTAATTCGGTATTTATTGAGTCCATACTAAGTAAAACAAAGAAGCACAACGCATACAATATGTGTAAAATTTCACGTGAACACAAAAGTGTATGCTAAAGCAGTGTTCCCCAACCTTTTTACACATACGGACCGGTAAAAAAAGAAAAAAAAATCGCGGACCACTGAAATGACCATATTTTTCAAATAAAGAATTCCGGCTGAAGTTGTTTAGGGGAATTTCAATATCAAGTTTGAATTTTGTACTTATTCATGAGTTTTGTCGTTTACGACCCGGGTTTCACCTTTCGGCATCTTCAGGCATTTCCGTCAGTTCAAGTACACGAATGTACTTGAACTGACATTGTAAGTTAAATTGTTATGAACGTATTCTACATATATAAATTATCAAAAAATTTGATGTAAATGAGTTTCAATGAATTATGTGGCTAAATTATAATTATCGCGTATTTTGAATGTAGTATCGCAAATATTAATTACCAGATAATAAAATGGAAATATTGAAATATATAATTTGTGGGTTTTATCCGACCATTAATAATTGAATTGAATTGATTTCCAGTGTTTGAGTATACAATAAATGATTAAATTTTGGCATGCTGTTTGTGGCCTTGCACTAGGCCGCGTACCATTGGTTGGGTAACACTGTGCCAAAGCGTGTGTGAAGATAAAACGGTCCCTAAGGTAAAAATTGACGTATCTCTATTTTTGCCGGTTTTTAGTAATGAATGCTGCTAGATACAACATAATATGTTAGGTTATGTGTCCAAGAGTCATATAAATAGCAGAAATGGGTACGAATATGTTTCGATGCCTATTAAAATCACTTTCATTATCATGGCTTTACTTATTTATTTATTTATTTATTGGCAAAACTAAAAAATACATGGCATTACAAAGCGCCAATGCGCCATGCATTTGAGAAATTAATAAAGATTATATAAAATATTACACAAAAATAAGAAACAGAACAGAAACATATTATTTACATAAGAAAACATAATTTTTAAACAAAGCATCAAGTTCACTGCCGAAGATGTCAACATCAACAGGCAGCGCATTTATCAGCCGAATAGCCCTTGACCTACGTGACAAACAAGTTTTGACAAAGAAAATTGATTTGTCTTTGTTACGACCACGTAGGTAAAAGCTGGGAGCATGCAAATTTAAATTTTCAAGGATGTCAGAGTTATCAACTTGGCCCCGAAGAAGAAGAAAAATGTTTTAATATTGCAATTAGTCTTCGAGCTTCAAGTGAGTGAAATGACAGCATTCCTAAAAGAAACTTGGTTGGATAATATTCCATTAATGAATTGTCATACGGAAAATAGTTGAATTTTTGAAATAATAACGCAGAAATTTTTTATGAACTCGCTCCAGTTGCGACTTAAATTTAAATTCATATGGACCCCAAATAATAGATCCATATTCTAGTTTGCTTAAAACTAAAGTACGAAACACAGTAGGGTTTTCAAATGGCTTACTTTGCCGAACTATGAATCCAAGAAGTTTACTAGCCTGCAGGGTAATTGAAGAAATGTGGGAATGAAACGTGAAAGAAGAGTCAAATGTTATACCAAGATCAACAACTTCAGACAAACGCTGTAAAGTCATATTCGATATCTCATATTTATATTTGATAGGAAATTTTGAACGAGAGAATGAAATGCAGAAACATTTCGAAATGTTGAAGTCAAGTTTGTTTATTAAGGACCAATTTACAATTGAGTTTATATTATGCTGTAGAATAGTACAATCCGACTCATTCCTGATGGTTGAAAAACTTAACTCTGTATCTGTTAAAAATAGTTTCAAATTAATTACTCGGTCAGGTTTTTTGGCTCTCCTGAAAAGTAAAGAAAAATGAGTAAGGTTAAGAGGCCGAATATGGACTCCTAGTAGATATTTCCTGTCAAAAAGATTTTCTTTGAGAACTGTTCAATACTCAACTTCTTTTTTTTAAGTAAGATTCCATACAATTAGAGAATCCAATTCGAGTATCGAGAACTCGATACTCGAGTATACTCGTCCATTTTTCAACTACTCTGTGAGTAATTTAAAAATACTCGAGTAATACTCGTAATTTATGAATGAAGATTTATTTCCATTTTTTTTTAAACAGTGGACAGAAAAACTAGATAGCATAATTTAATTCATTGTTAGATTTTAAGCCGACGTCCACAGCAACAGAGAGAGTTTTATCTACTGCGGGATTAAAAATCAAAACTTTCAACCAAATTAAAATTTGTGTCGTTTGATTTTACATTATTTATGAATATATTTTCATAACTTGAAATAAATAAGCCTATTTTTTTATTTATCATCTATTTATGTAGACGAATTTGAATTAAATATACATATTTTGGTTCTCTCATTGCGAGCATTTTATAGTGTACGTAATTGAAAATGCTAGTTATGAGCGAAAACAGTCCTGATATTAAAAAATAATCTTAATTAAGTACAAAGAATATTTAATATTATGTTTTAATAAGTTCTTCGTGTCTGTATATTGATTGCGATACGAAATGCTTTTTAATTTTTCAATTCAATTATGCCATTCAAACAAGTATATAAAATGCGAAATACTATTGATAAAATTAAGGATTTAGACTGAGGGTGCTTGATGGAATTCAATATTAAATTTGAATTGTTTGAATTTTGTACTTTTTCATGAGTTTGTCATTAAACGAGCCGGGCTTCGCCATTCGTCATCTTCAGGCATTTGAAGTGCACGGATGTACTTGAACTGACGCGTAGTTAACATTTTCTATGGATTATTAAACCATAAATTTCAGCTATCAACACGAAACTTTACAGTAAACACTAATTAACTGTAGAGTTCAGTCAATCTTGTCGTACTAGGAATTTTGATATAATTAAGGATTTCGACTGAGGGTGCTTGATGGAATTTCAATGACAAAACTCATGGAAAAGTACAAAATCCAAACAATTCAAATTTGACTGTTGATAAAGTCGAATACTGCTTTTTCGAATTCTTACACAATTTGTATAGAACGATTGCGACGCCAGATCGCAATCCAAATTGATGTTTAATTTTCATCAAGGAAATTGGAGAGATGCGATCCGAGGCGGGAGTTTTAAAACTTTCCATAATGATAAATAGACCGATCGAGACGCCTGATAACCGAGGGATTTTTGTTCGCGGCCTGATCGCACCAGGACGGTATAATTTCCGCCAACAAATTATAACCATTAATAACTTTAGACATTCGTTTTTTCTCCTCGCTGAATATTGACTTGACAAGCAATTGTGCAGTGGCCTGAAATGAACTCAACATTTAACAAGGTGCTAGGTTATATTTATAACGTAAGGACCTCGTCATTATTTTGTATTATACAGAGATATTGCTTTCCTTTGTGGGAGTATTATATTACGACAAGAATTCAAAGTGTTATGAATTCTATTATAGGTTTTTATAAAACTTTTATAGATAAAACAACCACTGAAAATACAAATTTGAATCGTTTGAATTTTGTTCGGTAAATTATGGATATATGGTCACGGGACAGAATTTTTGCAAAGATTTATGAAAAATAAGGACATTAAATGAAATGAATGTAAGACTTACAATTTTTTTGAAATGTTTCGTCTTTAATTTTTAAGTTTATTATAATAGAAGATCCTAAAGAATACTTCATAATAACTTAAATAACTTTTTATGTGATAAACCACATTGCAGTTTAAAATTTCGCTAACGACCCGGGATTCACCTTTTCACCAGCATATTAAGGCATTTCAAGAGCACATGTGTTATTGAATTTCCATTTAACACCTTCAGACGAAATCCTCAATGATATTGTGATTTCATTTAAATATTTATGTCATTTCACCAAAGATTCAATAATTAATGTTGAATATTTTTTACTTTTTATTGTTGGAGGAATAACTATTATCTTAGTGGTTGACAGAGAATTTTTGGAATAAACGTTTTGTTGTTATTTACTTTCAGGTAGTTTCCACAATCCTGTTGTGCATGATCGAGGAAGTATCATCAAGAGCAATCGCGAGTGAACCTCCTAAAGTAACCATCAAGAGATCTCCGAAGCCTTTAGGTGTAGGCTACGTGACATTCGATATAACAACACGTCAGAATTTACCAATAGTCTATAACGTATCGCCTCCTATTCTTCAAGACCTTTCTCATTTACCAGTTGCAATACCTCATCAGCAGTCAGCAATAAAGACAGATTCAAATCAAAGAGGCCCATCGGTGTCACACGGGACTGTAATCAACTTAGTGGGACACGAGTTGATTCAAATCCATGACCGCCCAAAAGAATTTAAATTGCCTGACCATATTGTTATTGGCATTGCAGAGGTTTCACATCATCCTGATATAATCCACGATATTATACCGCTGATTCATCAAATACCGCACGCCGTATCTACGTCAAGGAAAACGTCAATTACAACGAAAGTCGGCCATGTTGTGATAAACGATAATAAGAAGATTCCGGTTTTAACGCATGCGATTACACATACAAGTGAAGATGTCGCGCATGTCGTTGAGCATCATAATAATATTAACATCCTTCCCGGCGGTCGGGCGGTGCACGCAATCAAATTCGATGATCATGATTTACACGTGATACCTCTGCATGGGCATCCAGTGGAACAGCTTCCGAGGATGAAGCCTGTTCTGGTGTCATGGGCAGCCGAAAGCCGTCCCAATGGCAATTCAATTATCCCGAGTCATCAAGCGTCAACGCACGAAGATTCCAATGATGATAGAGAAAGGAATCCAGTCGGAGGTTATGGTGTTGGAATCAGTTTTGGGGGGCAAGGTGCTGGACATGGGTATTGGGCGGGAAAATGAATAATAATTTTGATGAATTATCTCTACTATAGATGTACCATCATTACTTGACCACCGCCGAATTTGAAACTAAAACTATCCCTATAGAGTAGATATCTTCAAAAGTCTTTAAAGTTGAATTGTTTTACTAAATACAGGGTTTTTTTTGGAAAAAAAAGGTGCCGGAATTCACTTCATGTCAAGCTTTTTACTAAATAACATTATATTCAAATATCATTTATGTAAAAACTCATCTAATTGATTTTAAAATCTGTGAAAAAAGATGCCGGAACGCCGTTCCACCGCATTAAATAGAAAAAAGCCCTGACTAAATATATATATATATTATATAGATATTTTTTCATGTATATCTTGTATATAAAAGTGCGTAAGTAAATAAACAATTTTGGTTGAGTATTATTAGCTCAAGCGACGGTGGCGCCCTCACTAACGGCAAAGTTATAGTAGTACATCTATTGAAACTATTGTTTAATGTGTTTCTTCAATACATTCAAACAAATACATGTATATTTTGAATCACTAAATTATTTTCTGTAATATTCTATAATAATTATTGACTTTATAAAATAACTCAAAGTAGAAGTAATTTATGATATCACATCATATAATAAATGCCTACCAAGATACTATAAATTTTCAAAGTATGAAAACATGTTTCTATTGGATTTGTGGCACATTTTCCTCCTTTATTTTAAAACTATAATAATGCTGTAAAATTGCCATTTAAAAATATAACAATTACAATACAGTATTTTAATAGGAATTAACAATAAATTACTAGTATTTATGGTAACACACAAATAACTATATTTATTACAGGTATGGTTTTACATATCTGATAAACATTAAATTATATGATTATATTCATTAGTTTGTACAGTTGACCTATTTATACTATTTCGTAATTTACTATAAATATATTCATGGAAGAAATATTGGCAAAAATGTGGATCAAAAAAAGCATTTTTAATTGATGTCCAAGAAAAAAATATCTTCAATTAGGATCATTACAACAACATTGTAAAATAACTCAAGTTATTTTAAAAATAAATATTTTAAGATTCCTTGATATGAGTGTATTTATTGAAAGAATGATTGATATGTACAGTTATAAAAGATTATTGATATTTATTATAAAAATAAAAAGGGCATTTAGCTATGCAACAATAGTATTATGTGTTATAATATGTACATACATATATAAATATTGTATTTTTAATTATATAATATTTTATATTATAATAGTGGGAACGAAGCAATGAAAATAATCAATGAAAAATATAAAAATATATTTTGAAGAATCGACTTTTGTTTTATTTTACATTGGGAATTTGTGAAACATAATATGTACATAATGATATTTCTAGTTGAATATCAATGGCAGAATTAATCTATTTCCACTAATATATCGAATTATTTATAATATTTACCTAGAATTCGAAGAATTTTTATTCATCTATGCATATTACAATTCGGTACCTACATACATGCGAAAAGTATTTATTGATTATGATCAAAGATTAGTTTGTTTCTATACACCTAGATGTCACAAATAAAATAAAACAGTGACATCTATACAATAATTTATGAATGTATAAATTTGAAAGAGATTTAAACAGAAATATATATAGGTACAAAGGTACTATTATAAATTAATTCGAGCATTTATTAACGGTGAAATGAAAGAAAATAAGTATTTTTATTATATTGTTATTTTTCATTTACTTCTATAACGTTTATAAAGCACTTTTTACCTAAATAAATACACCAAAACAATTAAGTACACAAGGAAATATAAACCTTATATCAACCGACAAAGCTTCAGTAATTTGATATGAAGTATTTGTTCAAGTTAGTTGAAGTTTTCTTACAAATTTATTTAATTGATAAATATCAGGGCTGTGGAGTCGTAATAAAAATTACGACTCCGACTCCAGCATTTCCCAAAAGCACGACTCCGACTCCGACTATGAAAAGTTTGATTTCGTCATGTTTTTTTCCTACCTTTCCTATTTATGTGTATTCAATTAAATATCAACCAACCAATCCGGCCAATAGCTAAATTTGACATAATGTATGCAAAAATAAAAAGTCAAAACTTTGAAAAAAATTCGACTCTTTCATTCTAGACTCGTCTCATTGATTGAGGTGATTAAAAGATCGCTCAAGATTGTTCGGAGCATATGAAAATGTTGGGCCGTGTCAGTAACAACCCCCTTTAGCACTTTTTTTATGAATTAAACAGTAAATAATATTATACTAAGAAATATTTTTCATTACTAAGAATTATTGGCATTATATTTCTTTCGGCTTATCCGAGGCCAAAATGAGAATTCCACCATTCTTGAAAATGTTAAATTGAATGTTCCTTATAATTTTTTGAGGAATCGTGAGCATGAGTTGTTTGTTCTTCCAAGGGGTAGAACCAGTTTGCCAATGGGAATGCTCTATTTAACAATTTTAAACGGCATTGCTTCGATGTCGACATATTTCATATTGACGTGAGTGAGTTCAGACGAATACTATATTTTATGAATAAAAGTTGATTTTGTCAGAACTCTTCTAATATGATTTTATTAATTTTTTCTCTCAGTTTTTATGACTACAATGTTTTCATCTTGTTTTTAATTAATTAGTGATTTTTATTATGTATTTACATGTATGTATATATATAAATACATGTATTTATATTTGTCAAATACATGGCATTGGCATCAGCTGTAATGCCATGATTTGCTTTTTCTTAAATAAATAAATAAATATTATCTCTAAGATCAATTCTATTTTTAGTAGCTCTTTATGTTAGTTTGAATTGCTGAATTGCTTTTTAAACTTCTTTTTAGCTTCGGCCCTACCTAATACATCGGGCTTCCAATGTATACTATGTAAAGGGTGGCCCTGATCGACGGACAATCATGAATCGATAAATTCTAGGGTAAACATAATGTATGTGAGCGGTAAACAAAATTTCCAATATTCTCAATGATAATACAAAAAGGGCAGCACGACGCTATGACGTAAATGTGCAGTCATCGGCATAGCTGAGAATATTTAGAGCGGAACATACTTGGATGTAATGTGCATCTTATATCGATAAAATCAGCAAGTGGACGTTTTTGAACATAGAATACACGTACAGAAAAAAAATGTTTATGGTTTTGTTCGTTCTACTTTTCTAGCGCTAGAGACTGGGGTGATCATTGAATACTCAATCAGGCTTCTCCAGTATTGAAT
Organism: Himalopsyche kuldschensis; assembly: GCA_028554975.1. Lineage (NCBI taxonomy): Eukaryota > Metazoa > Arthropoda > Insecta > Trichoptera > Rhyacophilidae > Himalopsyche > Himalopsyche kuldschensis. Next base: position 4,931,525 of record JAHFWI010000018.1, on the reverse strand, counting down.
TATACAAATCATGGCAATACAGCTGACGCCAATACGCCATGCATTTGACAAATTTAAATACATTTATTTATATATACTGACACCTCCTAGTATGGTAGGACATCAGCACTCTCTCGAACGATCTTTTGTTCGCCTCAGTCAATGAGTTTAAGATATCAGGAAATAAATTCATTCTTGTAATACGGGCGGCCTGCTCCCGTGTCTCTGGCTGTGTCACTTCGAGTGCACGGTATCTCATATTAAGTGCAATAACCCATAAATAAAATTCGCTTGACGCCCGACAATGCATATGATAAATCATCCCTATCGGCGGGCGCACGATTTTGAAACGATTGTTTTTCTTTCTAAAGTGTTTGTTTTCATACAGCAGAGATTGGATTGAGAATGCACGCGCCTAATCCTCTCCCTAAGAATTAAATTCGAGTCAAATTCCTGATATCTTCTTCGCTATCGTAATATTTGTGTGTTGTATAACGTCTGTGTAAACTATAAACAATTAAATAATGGATGCTAAACCATAACGCTTTGAGATCGTCTTTTCTTTATAAGAGTGCCATGTTTCTCCTACTCCGTCCCCAAAATCCCTCTCCTGAGTGTCGGATAGGAGGCTCCTTCTCGATTTACGAGGTAGCCGGAATAAAGGTCTTCTCAATACATACATACCTGTATACACATAATAAAAATCCGCCTCTATCCATATATTATCATTTTTGAGATAATGATCCGGTTCTTACGTTCTATGCCCTGCAATCTTCAAACCAACGAACAATTACTTCTAAACCATTTAAAATCGACATCGAAAATGACGATCAAATGCATAACCACCTCTCTCCACCATATGTGAAGTTCAAAACCGCCACAATCTAAATGCACAAATCACGAGCCAGGGAACACTGACCTATCACCCTCTCACTATACAAACGTTTTGTGTTCCCTTTGCAAATTTTTCTAATATTATACTTGAAGATTAAAATCGTTTTTTTCGATTGCTGAACAATTTGACTTTGTGGAGAGAGGCGGTTATGCATTTAAACCCCTCAATTGTACTCATAAGAACAAAGAGTAAAAATTATAAAATCACATTAGAAATTTTCAAGAAAGTCAACCGAGTGAGTTCCGACCAAATCAACTTTTATTCATAAAAAATAGTATTTGTCTGAACTCACTCACGTCAATATGAAATATGACATCCGAAGCAATGCCGTTTAAAATTGCTAAAGCTCATCCCATTGGCATCCCCATTGTTTGTGCGGTTCTAACCTCTTCCACTAGCAAGTCTCGATTCTATCTAAAAAACAGGAGTACAGTATGTGAGATGTTTTCTTGACATTTGTCCAGCCACACATAAGTGTTGACTTTCAACAAATCTGGAAACTTCTGGCTCGACGCAAACACTTACGGTTGCCATTCTCGCTGACCGAGCTAAACATCTTTTGCTCTTACTCTTTCGAGAGTGACTATCTAAAGACTGTGTATTTAAATCAACGTCATTTTATTTGAAATATATCTATGAAGCGTGTTAGCTGACAATACAACAATTAAATTACAGAATTTATAAAAACAAAAAATAACATAAAACGCCGAGCAATGCAAACTTGGAACCATTCCATGGCATGTATTAGCTAAATCACTTACAGAAACAAATTCATTACGCGATGGTGCAATCAGGCGTATCTGCCAAAATTCGTGAGCAAGACGACCTCGTTTCCTCTCGCCAGTTTTTCCAAGCTCTTCTGCATTATTACAAAAATAGTTTGATGATGAAATTTTTTTTAGGTGAGAGAAGGACGAGGTGCAATCAGGCATATCTGCCAAATCTCGTGAGACGGACGCACTCATTTCCTCTCGCCAGTTTTCCCAAGCTCTTCTGCATTATTACAAAAATAGTTTGATATTGTAATTTTATTTCAGGTGAGAGAAGGATGAGGGTTAAGTGTTTCAGTGACAGAAGAGGTGACACCTTCAACAATCTTAATGATGAATAATTTACTACTAAAAAATATTAAATTAATTCTTGTCTATTAAGTCTTGAACTGATGACGAAAAAACATCCATCAAAATTAATTTGAAGAAATATCAAGCATTCGAAATTTAAATTATTTCTTGAACTGATGACGAAGAAACATCCATCAACATTATAAGATAATTCTTTTAAGAAATACTTTTTATAAAAAAATACGACAGGTATGTACTGCAGTTCTAAGAAATTAATAACCATTTAATCAAAAAAACATATGCCCATAAGCCCAAAATACCAATGATCTTTATAATTTTGGTTGCCTGGTATTTGTTCATGTCTTAAATTGGTGTAATGTATTTGAAAAATATAACATTTTTAGAAGTTTTCACATTTTAGGTTCCTAAAATATCCTTTTCGTTGTTTCTCAGTAAGGCCAGCCATACACTAAATTGTGAAGTTTATTGGAATCGATTTCGATGGTATTTCCCATTCAGGAGGAGTGGCCAACTTGTTATTTTTTAACACCAATTTATTACATAAGACATAGAAAGACCTTTTCTAAATTAATGCATTCAAATAAATGAATGAATATTAAGGAAACAGCTGAATAAATGAAATCTTTGCACTGTATTTTACAAGAGCATTAAATATGTCCCTGTATTGAATTTCTTAATTGTTTCTTACACTAACGTTTCGTTTGGCTTAAAGATTTGTTTCTAAAGTACGAAAGGGTGGAAGTTTTAGTTGCTTAAGTTTCTTCTCACTATCTCAAATACGAGCCCAAAACCCAGAACGCAGATAGAGCGATTATCTTTCAGAACAATCGGCCCAATGTTTCTAACAATGGACACCGTCCGAGTGAATAAATACATACCTTCAATACAAGTTCTATTAAGACTATTGGTGTTGTCTATATACGGAGGTATCAGACGAGGCATATAAGAAGAGTAAAAATGCTTGCTATGAACGAAACCGGTCCTGATCTAAATAAATCTAATGTTTATACATTTATAAGTACAAAAAATGTTTTATTTGTTTTTAATATCATCCTTTCCATCAATTGTTGACAGTGAATACCTTACAAGTATTGCATTGTTTAGGACCATAAGAACGTTGTCCTCTATAAATCTATGCGTTTATGGTGTAGTGGTGAGAGCTTCTTCTAAACGATGATATCTCGGAGTTCAAGTGCCGAAATGCCAATATAGATATAATAAAAATGTTTTCAATTTGATTTTGTATCGTTTGATATCGATATGTGCTATTTTTTTTGTCCTCAAACTAATCTCAAATGAATTATCTATCAATTGTGATTTAAAAATTTCAATATATTTGGCACATTAGCTGTCTACAATTAAAACAAAATTGTTCATGGAAACATAGTGTTTTCTAATATTTTCTATAGATTCGGCGGTAACTATGTGGAAGTTCATTTTAATATAAAATTTAAAATAACTTTGATTATTCCACGTATGCTAGTAACTGTGACAAGTGTTTTGCCTCTGTCAGAGGCATCTTCAGACTTACTATCGCAAAGTTTGCTTAAGTAATGAAGCAAGATTGATTCTAATATTTAAGAATGATAAAATTACAAAGTGAAGTGTATAGATTTTTCCATTTTACGGGAAGCAAAGAGGGGGTTAAAGAATCCAAACAAAGCAAACAAATAATTATACTACTAATGACGATAACATTAGAAACTATTAAACTAATGAGCTGCAATCAATCAGATAGGTTTTGGTTAAACGTTTTAATTGGAAATAATGTAAGCAGTGGCGAGCAACCTGTCATATTAATTAAGAATATTATTTAATAATACTTCTTTTTTGTTTATAGTGTTTTTGATTAAAAAAATTGATTTGAAAAAAAGGGTTCCATGACAAATCAGAACATGACAATTCAGAACATGACGTTTCAGAACATGACAAATCAGAATATGACAATTCAGAACATGACTTTTCAGAACACGACTTTTCAGAACATGACATTTCAGAACATGACATTTCAGAACAAGACTTTTCAGAACATGACATTTCAGAACATGACATTTCAGAACAAGACTTTTCAGAATATGACATTTCAGAACATGACATTTCAGAACAAGACATTTCAGAACAATCGGCCTCTCTACGGACACCGTCCGAGCACGCTCGCTTTATAATATTGGGTTTTCACATACATATTTGTCTATAAACAATTTACCAATTATGAATAGGGCTGCCACAACAAGAAAAATAACTGTAATTATGAGATCGCCGAAATTAAAATAAATGTTCACTAACTATTGTAGTTGTTCTGCATTTTAAAATTCATTCGTTGGGCTGGCACAAATGTCATATATATATATATGTATGTGGGATCTGGCGGTGGAGTCGGGCAAAATAACGAAGGTTTTAGTTTTATAATACGTCTTTATTTATTGTCATATTCTGATTTGTCATGTTCTGAAACGTCATGTTCTGATTTGTCCGGTTACCAAAAAAAAGATAGTAATTCTGCTTGATATACCTGTTGGCCACTTCTGCAATGTATGACATGTTACAAAATTTCGACATGCGTTTTCCCTTATATTATGCGACCCCTCCACGTATGGTGTGCTCTATTAGTTTCACCATATTTCCCATCGTTATTGTAATTTTATACGGTCATTTTGCGAGAACGCCTTTTGGAGCATGGCCATTTTTTGCCATTCTCCCGGGAAAATACGAAATAAAATAAAGAGTTGAGTCTCCTGCTTTCAGATTGTTATTGGTTAAGACTTTGGAACAAAATTTGTATCAAAATGAATTTATAAATATTAGCAATCGAGATTTCAAAACCAAAAATATTTTTTATTTCTTATTTGAATACATCAGAAAAAAACGTTTAAAATTTTCAAATAAAGATAAATAGCATGTTGATTTTGGCGAACTCTTCACAAATGTATGCCAAAAATGTGAAGAAACTTTTTCATTATCATTATCATTTATTATTTTGCAATCAATGGGTGAAAGCTAACCGTTAGTTCTGACTTTGTCCCATCTTTCGATCCCTAAACTCTCCAAAAAAGAAAGGTTGAGAGAGTTGATTAGCAAACAACTGCAAAAAACTGTTCCAAATTAAGAGAGGACTCTTTAATAAAAAAAACACTTTTTTTACACGCATTTTAAATAACACGGTGCACATAAATGTATAAAAAATACATTTTTACACGAATTATTTTGTTTAGCATGATTCCTAGAAACAAAAACAAATCGACCGTGCGTGCGTAGGGCAGGTCAGTTCTTACTGACCCAATTTGCCACAGTACCGTCAGGCGTGACCACTCCCCTTTCCAATGACCATTAAACGAAAACGATTTATGTCCAATCCCTCATAAACTATATTATTTATTCTTAGTTAAAATATGTATATACCATGACAAATATTTTGTGAAATTTACATAACGGGTTTTCATTATTACCCTTTTTACACGGATTTACTTTTAACAATGTTGTTCTTTTTTCAAATAACGCAGCAAATTAAGGGAACCAATCTATAATCACTTCTTTTACACTATTTTTTGTGGAACGAATTTATCTGGCGCCTAAAAAAAGGGTTTAGTGTATGATGTGAAATGAATGTATGGTACATCCATGGTTCGTGCGTGGTTCGCTGCTACACAGAGCAGTGAACCCGTTATACGCGAGTTCGTACGTGAGATCTCTAAAAAAGTTTCATTAGGGCATCACTGTAACCCAACGATCTCTTGTCTGCAAAATTATGGTGAGAAGGCATCAGAGAATCGTTGCAGACCAAAAGCCGTTCTTCTCAATGACCCTCCATAGATATAGATGAAAAAGTAAGCTGATTTCTTGAACTGTAGTGATCGCGCCCTTCTGTCAGCAGCGTTGGGAAGACAATACAACTTGAAAACAAAACTAAACTTAGAGACGAAGGAGACTGGAATAACTATGACGCTGACAAGCCTTAGAACTTGAAGCTACATCATTATTATTTTACCATGTCCGCTCTCAACTTGGAGCATATGTCCGTGGTGCAGTGGTTAACGTTTTTTCAGTCGATACATCGATTCTGTTTGAAGGCAATAGGTGCTGTGTTATTCAAATACCTTCCCACCTTTCCGATCCCAAAAAATGCGGTGAGTAGCCGGAACGATTAAGCTAACTATTATTCTTAGTCTTTGTATACATTCAATCTCCAATCTCTTCAAAAAAGAGAGGTTGAGCCACTGAGTAACAAGCTGTTCTCGTAGAAATAAACATGCTGAGATAAGCTCCATCATTTAGATATACAAAAACATGTATGTATTATGTGTAAAAAGAGAAAACGACTCCACGAAGTGGCCTATCGATATGTTGGTGAACTGGATACATGAATACACAATTTGAATTATAATATTTATATTGCAACTGCAAACAAATAACAAATTGTTCTATGAGCTGACGCATATTAGCAAAATTTTGAATTTAATAATAATAGTTTCAGTTCACACGACAGAACAAGTTAGCCTAAAGGGTAAACTGAAAGATAATGCCGTCGATACATCGCTCACTATACTAACTCATCTTGAAATCTAATTCAGTATTTTAAATATTTTATCATCGACAAAGACAGATGGCACCTTTAAAGTTTATTCGAGATAACCAATAGATGCTGGCAATAGATGTATGTACGTGTTTCGTAAATAACACAAAAATGATTTTAAACGGTCAATTATTTGCATACAAGTTGGTTTTAATAAGATGACAGTGACATCACACACCATTAAAAATCATAAGAATGCGCCATATATTTCACAATTATTAAATAGGTAATAGGTAAATATATATGTTACAGCGAAACTATATTGTCAGAGAAAATATATTCACACTGTCATTTCAGTGAAAGCATATTCTAATACATTTTAACTAGCGAAAATATATTATCCCTACGAAGAATAGTTTCTAACTGACCCTTGTCAGTGAAATCATTTTCTTTTCCAAGCTGTCATTGTAAATAAATTTGACAGTTGTCAAATAATCAATCAAATCGTATGACGGCACTTGTACATATAAATATATTACATATAAAATTAACTTTACCGGTCCCATATGAAAAATTAAATACTATATACTCGATGATCAAATTTGAATCGTTTGAGTTCTGTACTTTGCCATAAATTTTATCGCTTGCGACCCGGGTTTCGAATTTTGGCATCTTCAGGCATTTAAAGCGAATGAATGAAATTGAATTTCAGTTATAGCTCTAATTTTGTACTTTTCCTCTTTGTCGCTAACGACCCGGGTGTCACCTTTCGGCATCTTCAGGTGCTTGAAACACTTTAACTTCACGTACTTCAAGCCCTTGAAGTTCAAGTTTATTCGTGCTGTTCAAACGTCTGATGATGCCGAAAGACGAATCCCGGGTCATAAATAAAAAGAATCGGAAAAATATCCAGTTTTCCGCTATTTTTCCACAATCCACTAGTAAGCCAACAATAATTATGTGATTGTGACCGGTTCGGGTAAATGTTTGCGAGCGCGTATTATGGCTCCTATTTCAGAGTGAGTGGACTGGCCATCCTCTGTGGCTAGATTGTGCGGCAGCAACTTTGGCAATTACACGCAAGTCCGTACGAGATTGGTAAACTGCAGAACAACGGATGTAAGGGACGGACTAAGGTATGTATGTGCAACGATGTGCTGTTTTCAAAATAATGCTATTAGGTTTAATAGTGTGCAGTATTTAATTTTCCACTCAACTCACAGAAACTCTCAGTTCGTCTCGTACAGAGGTCCCCAAAATCTTTTGTCCTTTAGACCGCTTGTCGATTTTTCCAGTTTTGGATAAACCTCTTTTGTCGCTGACACAGAGCTTCTCACTTTGAAAAACCCAACCAAAACCCCGCGATGACTTTGACTCCGATTCCTGCCAAAAACTCCACAGCCCTGGTATTACATTATCAATCCGTGACGTTACATGGTAATAAACCTGTCCGTCCGCTGATATTTATCAGTTTTTTTTTATAGTAAGAAAAAATATTTTGCATTACAGCTTACGCCAATGCGCCAAATATTCTTAATCGTGAAAGTCTAACGTGATTAACTAAATGATAAATAATGAATCAGTTGTGCACAAAATCAACGATAAATAACATACACCCCAGCTAGGGACTCCAATTACTCGACGTCTCAACTACTCGAGTATCGAGTAGTAAAATTTTAAAATACTCGAGTACTCGAGTATACTCGAGTAGTTTCAGATGTACCAAAATATATATTAATAATTCAAATTTGTATATGAAAATAGATGATACATAAATAAATTGCTTATTTTATTTCATTATTACATTTATTTCAATTTATGAAACATATATTTCAAAAATAATGGAGAATTAATCGTCTCAGATTTTAATTTGGTTCGAAGTTTTGTTTTTTTATTCCAGCAGTAGGAAATCTCTCTCTATTGCTGTGGACTTCAGTTTAAAAGCTAAAAATCAATTAAACTGTGCTATCTAGTTTTTCTGTCCGCTGCTAAAAATAAAATAAAATTTAGAATTTAATCTTCATTTATTTATTACGAGTATTACTCGAGTAATCTCCAAATTACTCGAGTATCGAGTACTTGAAAAATGGACGAGTATACTCGAATTGGAGTCTCTAACCCCAGCCCAAGATATCTTTTTTTCAATTGAAAAAATCTGACCTTGCCGGGAATTGAACCCGGGTCCCCTGATCGCTAGGACAAAGTTCTTGCCACTAGACCACAGGGACCGACAACGAGTTTTAGTTTTTTTGGCTTAAAAATTAGTAAAAATAATAATGCATTTTTAGTACTTTTTCCACATAAAATTTATTTGATCAGGACCGGTTTAGCTCATGGTGAGCATTGTCAACTGACAATGTCATCAGTTGACAATGCTCGCCATGAGTGAAATCGGTCCTGATCAAATAAATTTTATGTGGAAAAAGTACTAGAAATATATTATTATTTTTATTATAATGCCTTTCCACCAAGTTTTGACAGTGAACACCCTAAAAGTGATTAAAAATCAGTGTTAAAAAAATCGTTACTTCTATTAAAACCATTTTATTTCAAAACCGTGCAAAATGAGGATCGGGTGTATGTTCGAAAAATCAGTTCTGCAGCTGTTGATGATTAACCGCTATCGGATATCCAAGGTCCAGCGGTTAGCAATTTTCATAATGGCCAAGCTGACATCTGTTGACTTTGTAAGATACGATCGTGTCTCAAAAGTTTATAATTCCAATTTTCATCCGTCAACAAAGCACTTGTTGAGGGGGAGCCTTCTTCACGATCAGGACTTCATAAGTTCGGGTCGTAAAAACAGTCTGGCACACAGGCTAGGATAATTGTACTCGCGCTGATTGAACTTTCCCCAGGGGAAGTTTACTCACAGAAAAGGGAACCGCGTTATGCTAAAAAGGGACCGCAAACCATTAATATAAAAGCCCTGTTCGATTTTCTTTATTGTGTTAATTTAATAAATGAAAACATAGGTGAGTTTTTATTTCAGCAAGAATTATACTGTTCTAGTTGATAGCAATTTCAGCATCACAATATCTACATTACATTTTTTATTTTTGTTTACCATATCCGCTCCCAACTTGTAGCATATGGACTCCTCACGGAGTTTATCTCACCTATGTTTTTTTTTCTACTAGAACTGTTTGTTACTCAGTTGCTCAACCTCTCATTTTCTATAAGAGTAGGGGACACGATCATGTTTCATCTGTGATACACAAATTTAAATTTTACCTATTCCCAAATCACCTTATTTTTTACACAAATATTGTTAAACCATAAACAACTAACCTTAAAACTAATTGACTGTAGAATTCAGCCGAAACTAACACCGGGGTCGAGTTTGTTTCCTAAAGCTTCACATAGTAAAAATCAGGGCTGCGGAGTCGGAGTCGGAGTCGTAGCCGCGTTTTGGCCGGAGTCGTACTCGGAGTCGGAAATTTTGAAAGTTTTTTATTTTTGCATATACAAAATATGTCAAAATTGGCTATTGGCCGGATTGGCAGGGTGTATATTTAATTGAATACATATAAATATGAAAATAAGGGAAAAAAAGACGATATTAAACTTTTTTTAGTCGGTGTCGAACTTTTTTTACCGACTCTACAGCCCTGATAATTTTAATAATTTAAACTACTGAATATGATACTGTCAACTGGCTTTACCGTGTAAAACTCACCACTTTAGCAGATATGCTAAAGCTTTTTATACACTATGTTTCCTTCCAATTTTGAGCATATGGCCTAATAATATATGTAGGTATCTCAATGTATTTTTTTCTATGAAAATTGCTTGCTATTTAGTTCGAAAGCAAGTGATTTTCTTGAATTCTTTAAACGTGAAGTTAATCTCAAGTGAATTGATATTTAACTGCATAAATTAAATTTGTTTCCTAATATTTTACACACAAATAATATGTTTTTTATTTTAATGAAATCTTCGGAAATGGTTGCCGGTCGCGCCATAACTAAACCTTAACTATCAATATTTGCTGACTGTACCCACACACCAGTTGTGCACTTGTTACCATTTATATGGCAAGAATATGATATGAACAATGAGCTTTCTTCTAAGAAATTTAAAAAGAATGGAACGGTAAAGGAATCATAGAAAAATTTGATTTATTACTAGTCCCTTATGATACGTGGTATGTTCTTACATTTGACAATTGTTGGCAGCATCTTTAGGAAATGCAGTGTACTTCTCCAATTAATCTTCTAGTGAGTAATGGTCTCAATCAAATTTTATTGCAGTGACAATTCGATTTTTTATTCTGAAAACATTTAAAAGCTCCAACTTTTATATAAAACCACAACAGTTCAAGTTATTGTGATCTATAACTTTACGTAGATCTTTTGTAGGTCGTCGGCAATTTTTACAAATATGCGGACCGGTTTCGCTTATTATACAATGAATTATTAATTTTAAACTTTCAATTTTAATAATGTGTTCACTGTCAATACTTTGTGGAATTATATTAAAAAAATAATAACACATTTTTTGTACAGTCATTTCGGGTAACTTTGGTCGTCAATATAACATTGGAAAAACTTGAGCAAGAACCTTTTTTTTAGATTGCTGACTAGTAATCGGGATCATTCTTACGATTGATGAATATATGAAATCGATCTTTTGTCTTATATATTATCAACAAAAAAAGCCACATTTACCTTTAAAATTATTTTTTAAACCAAAATGAAAATGGCCAGAAATAAGATCTTTTCGCATCCTCTTCACAATTTAGTAAAATTTTGATGAGAAACAGCATGAAATTGCTAAAAAAAAATATTTTTTGTAAAATATAAAGAATAAAATAATAGTTTTGAATAAAAATTATCTTCTTAGAGCATTTGAATAATGATGATGAATTGAAAATGAACATCGAAAAACAAGCGCCGCGCCGCACATGCCATTTTCATTTTCGTTTTAAAAATAATTTTAAAGATGAATGTGGCTTCTTTTGTTGATCATATATAAGAAAAAAGATCGATTTGTTATATTCATCAATCGCAAGAATGATCCCGATTACTAGTCGGCAGAAAAAAAAATAAACGTTACTTGCTCAAGTTTTGTCCAATATTATATTGACGTCCAAAGTCACCCGAATTGACTGTACTTATTCCACATTATATTTTTTAAGGTCATGACCGGTTTCGTTTTTAGCGAGCATTATCAACTGACGATATGATAATACTCGCAATGAGCGAAACCAGTCCTGATCTTAATAAATTCAATGCGGAATAAGTATAAAGAATGTGGTATAATTTAAAAAAAATTATAACCATTATAATCAAATTGTCATTAAAAACTACTATGAAACTGTTGTATGGAAGATTGGCGATGTTTTGTAATTTACAATTATGAATAAAAATATTTATAGTGTCATATCCACGTATTTTATAAAGAAAAGCAAGATGTCCTTCTGCAAAGAAAATGTTTCGCTGAAAGTAGGAATGAAATTATGCATGCAAGCTATAGTCTGGATAGAACAGAACTAAATGTTTAATTCAGTTTTAATGAATGCTAAAATGTTGATTGCTTGTAACAAGTTTTAATTTACTGCTGCCATCATCGCTTAAGCAATTCTACATATATTCCAAGTGTTACATATCCATGTTGAATAGTATAGGACAAAATATAGAAGAAATGGACTAGCATAACATCGGACTAACAAAACAGTTATATAAATAATAAGATGAAAAAAATAACAATGTATTTTAATTCTACAAGAATTATTTACTATATTTGTTGATAGCTATTTTGGCTTACGCTATCGCCAGAACTATGTTTAAACATGCATTTACCAATCCATGTATACCGTTGTAGACAGGGTACACTATACTTCTTCTTCTTTATTCTACCATCCATCATACATCAAATCAATGTGTCACATTTAATAAATTAAGGATTTATTATATTATATCAACTTTCTAATAAATCGAATGTGGTGAAAGTGCAAACAGTTTGTTATTATTTATCAATTAATGCTATCCTAACAAGTATTAGTCGTAGTGAACACTTTAACTCTTACCACTCTGCAGGCCACGGAGTCTTGCCAGAAAGATTCTGTTAGGCAGCTCCGTGGACCAGGGAGTCTGGCTCAGCGCAGGTATAAATTTACTGACTTGATTTCTCATGCATGCAAGTAACTTCTACAAAACTTTATTTTCGATAAATATAGTGGAACACTTCAACATGCTGGATTAACCAACATTTTATGATAAAAATCTACCGTTCGTTGGATACCTTCTTTGGAAAATAGTTGACTCACGTAACCAAGGATATATATTGTTTCAATTACCGGTCATGAGAAAATTTGGTCAGAGTGCAAAAGGTTATTAAAAGTGCCCATAATCGATGTTTGTTGGTTTTTTTCAAACCATTTGACAGTTGAATTTTATTAAGTAAGTAGCATTTTTCTATGCTTGAAGCTTCGTCAAATTATTGTGTTCCTTAGCTAAAAGAATAGAGAAAATAATATTTTTTTTTTATCAAATCAGATCCAAAAAGAAGAAATCAAATTGATGAAAAAGCAGCACTTATTTGTATATATGTTACAGTGAAACTGTATTCTCAGTGAAAATGTATCAAGTATTCAAGATTTGTATGACAACATGATTTAACTGGTCACGATGATTGAAATTATTGGCCCAAGTCGATGATTAGCCGGCCTAAAATTTTGGTTTGCTTCAATGAAAAAAAATCAGCTAGTAGTCCCTTTCATAAAAAGAGATCCAAAGAAAAACACAGACAAACATTGGGCTGAAGATTGGGTGGTCAAATTGTATTTCAATGACAGCTTGGAGAAGAATACATTTTCACTGAGAATACAGTTTCACTGTAACATATACATAAGTGAGCCATTCTTTATTGCTTAAAATATTTACCCTATTTAAATTATTTGATATTTCATATACAAAAACCTACAGTGGCGGTTTTGTTCGCGTGTCGAATAAGTGGGTAATAATTGTATTATTTTGTTCCAATAAATTTACAATTTCCTCATTATTACGGCAGACCTGCACGGTCGCCAGTACGTCTTAACACGCTGCGGACCCTTTTACGGGTGTAGCAGAAACATCAACATGGTTTATTAATTTATTGATTGAATTGGCGTGTACTTGGTAGAGCTCCATTATAACACGCTGAAAAAATACCACATGTATTTTCAATTTGAATTTTATACTTTTCCATGAGTTTTTTCACGTACGACCCGGGTTTCGCCTTTTGGTATCTTCAGGCATTTCAAGTGCACGGATGTACTTGAACTATACTTTATATACAAAAATAAAAGTAGATCACTAAGTTAAATTATTATTAAAAGTATTTTAGTACTGCAGAAATTATAAGATAGTTATAGCTAATGCCAATGTGCCAAATATTTTTAATTATGAAAGTCATTCAGTATACAATCGATGATAATTTTTTATGAATCACTCGAAAACAACTTAACGAAAAATGACATACACCAATGTCCAAGATCTCTTTTTCAATTGAAAAAAATTACCTTGCCGGGACTTGAACCCGGGTTCACCTGATCGCTAAGGCAAAGTTCTTGCCACGAGACCACAGGGACCGAAGATATATAGTTGATAGCTATTTCGGCTAACTCCCTCGTCTAATAGTGCTTAATTGCACTTTTTTTGATTTATACTTTCCATTCACATCTGCATATGCACGATATAAACATCATTATATTGTACAATTTAAAAATACAGTATGTCACAGCAAAATCGGTGTTGTTTGACATACTTTTCAACTGGTTTTTGAAGAAAAGTGTAGTGGAGAGAAAACTCCTGAAAACCGTTATTATTTCGATGATTAGTATAATAATCGAAATTCTGATAATAATTTATTTAAATTTGAGTTTTGTCGCCAATAACCCGGGTTTCGTCTTTAATTTGACATTGAAATCCTATCAAGCACGTTCAGTCAAAATTCAAAATTAAATAATTTATTTGTTCCATCTAATCTTTTTCATAGTTTATTTCTTGTTTTAATATTCCTTTTATCTATTCAATATTTTTCGGTTATCAAATTGTGCCCAAACACCATCGAAATTATTGACAGTTTCAAAATATTCATTCTTTTCAAATATCGTCATCATATTTTCTTCTTGAAGGCTGTTATAAAATACGTTACATAACTCAAGACGATTTAGTTTTTACGTACATCAAATTACCTTACGTGATAATGTAAAGAAGATTTGATTTGAAATTATTTTCCCATCTTATATGTCCCCTATGAGACCTATGCCATTACGCAGTGTGTTAAATTTGCCGTGGATGATTTATTATTGAACGTCGACGGCGAATACGGCATAAGCGTGTTCTGCATGCTAAACTCGACATTTTTAATGGCCCAGTATCCAAATAAACATTTTCGCAAGTGTAAACTATTATATAAGTAAATATTTTCAAAGTTCAAGGTGTGGGTACAATACAATGAGTCGATCCCGCGAAACATGACTGAAACAAATCGAAATTTCGATATAGTTATCTAAGTATCGATTATTCCGTCTAAAACCAAAAATACATTATGTTGATAAGACCTTATCAAATGTGGACAGGCAAAATAAAAAAAGTAATCATTGTCTACATTTGGGAGAAAAAAGTATTTTTTGCTTTAGACTTTCGTTGCTTTTTAAGTGTGAAAATAACTGTTGAAAGGGTGTGTTAGATATGAATAGAAAAATGTTTTTTAATTTTATCTGATCGTTAATTTAGTTAAATATTGTTAAAAAATACATACATGTAATATGTATTTCTTATGCCGGGTCCATAGTCGAGCTTACGGGTTAGAGACAGTCCGGAAAGTTTTATAAACTGATTTTTAATTCGATGTATTCATGGATGCCTGTCTTATTTAAAATTTCTTCCCATCCGTCTGGTCTCAACAACTAGGCGTGTCCCTATTCTAATATCTATACTGTCTTTGAAAAAAGAAGCTGAACAACTTCCGTTGAGATAAGCTCTATATGAAGTCCCACATGCTTTACATTGTAAGGAGACATGGATTTTAAAAAAGGATACGTCACATAAAATATAATAATTGAATTGGAATATACTTTTAATTGGGGCGCAACTCCATTATAACATGGTGAAAAATATCATTGCTTTTTAGTTTTAAAATATTTTCGGCTAACGCGCTCTTCTGAACTATTTTCTAGAAGTTAAGTTCTAACAACTAGTTCTGACGAGGGTGCAAACCGAAATTAGCTATCAACTATTCATTATATAATATTTTTAGAACTAAAATACACTGCTATTTTTTCACCGTGTCACACAAAATATGGTCAAATAATAAAAAATATGACTCTCATCCATCGGCGTGGAGTTGATATTTCTCTATCTCCTTCAAACACCCTTACTTGTGTGTAATAAAATAAGATATAATATATCACTCCCTTTATTCACTTAACATGTGATTAAGCAAGAAAGAAAACAAACCTAAAGCAGCTGTTCTCAAATGTGTTGAGTTGTAGCAACAGTCTATTCGGAGTACGAAATGTGCTTTATTGTACAATAATGTTTGCCGCTGTGCCAATGCGACGAAGCATAATCGGCAGTTGTTCGGAATCTTCGCTCGAGTCCTTGGAGACTTGGAGTCCAAAATTAGCTACATGCGTTCATTTTAATTTAATTCTGGACTATAAAAGCCTATTCTAGTAATATATTGTCTCTTCCAACATACGCATATTCGAACGTTATAATTTACATACTACCGAGAATTTTAATAGACTTTGCCAGTTGTTTATGCCGACAATATGTCGAGGACTCGAAAAAATAGAGACAGTTTTAGAATGAGAATAGACTTAAGATTAAGATTTCTTTGGCTACTTTAATTAATTTCATAGTTTAGTAGGTAGATATATGCAATGTAGGAGGAAGATATGGTTTTGATAGAAGCAAATTTATTTACTATTTTGTTTCTTCGGCTCTTTAGTATAAATGCAACGTATCTCGATTTTTGCCGGTTTGAGTTATAAGCAGGGCTGTGGAGTCATCCGACATTTACCAAAAACACGACTCGAACATTGACCAAAAACATGACTTTGACTCCGACTAAATAAAGTTTAAAATTTCGTTACGTTTTTTCCCTATCTTTCTTATTTTTGTGTATTTAATTATATGTCAAACAACCAATCCAGTCAATAGACAAATTTTACATAATTATATGCAAAAATAAAAAAGTTCAAATTTCCGCATCCGAGTACGGCTATGGCCAAAACGCCGCAACGACTCCGACTCCACACCAAAAGCTCCGACTCCACAGTCCTGGTTATAAGCGCGTCTAGATCAGTGGTTCTCACACAAAATTGTGTTGTGGCCGCATCTCGTAAACATAGGTTATATGGAAATGTGGCCGCACCAATTTTTTGTTTTCAGTCTGTTGAGTTTGAGTTTTGTGTTATGTTTGTGTTACATGTTTAACAATTTACTATTCGTATTAACTGCAAAGAAATAATTCGTTTTCAGGTTTTTGTTGAAAAAATAACTTGTTAAGCCACATTTTCTGTATCAAAACTTACTATCAAACTGTTGGTGGCCGCACATGAGAACAACTACACAAGATACAAAATTATATGTTACGTTATGTGTCAAAGAGTCATATCAATAAGAGAAGTGGATACGAAGTTAATTCAATTCATATAAAAGCCACTTTCTTAATCATAAAAAAACGATTCAATAAATTACAATATATTATTATATTTTAACAAATAAATTAGAAAGTGACAGCAAAGCTTTTCAAGATAATGAAAAAAAAATCTGTAAAAAAATTGGTAAAATTGATAACTACTGAAACCTGTTTTTTCGCTCCCTGAATAGTAAAGAAAAATGAATTTGGTTTCTTTGCTTCTAAGGGACTTCTTATTGGGAAGGCGTTATTTCAAACAAATAAAACACATTTGTTTGCACAACTTCCACTTTTTGCACGGTTTCGTTCATCAGAAGCATATTCAACTCCTCATAAGTTGAAAAACATACGGTGTGCTTTAAATATGGATAAAAAAATGTGTTTGTACCCAACAAAAGTTGCAAACGTCTGGCGTACTTGAGCTTAATTGATTTGAACTCGATTTGCTTTATATTTATAAATATTTTCCAATATAAATGATAAAAAAATAATTAAAATTATAATCATCTTGTCAATAGAATAAATAACCTTGAAAATACAAAGATTAACGCTTCAGTGACACGACCGTGAAATATTTTTTCATTTCGGTTACAATTAAATCCATCAATAAAGAAAAGGTAAATGCACTTTAAAAGTAATGCTACTTTGTCAGGTTGAAATAATTTTAAGCTATCAGCAACAAGTACGGACATGTTAAATGGCGTGTATCAGGTGTGTTAGGATTGGCTGAATTACGTGTTCGGTGGAGAAAGAAGATGTCTACATTGAATGAGATGACTTAAATAAATCATGGTTCTTAAAATATTGTGTTGCGAAAATGAGCCGTCGTATGCGTTTTATATAAAATGACTTTCCACAAAATTTGTTTTCTTAAAATAACGTAAAAAATGTTTCATTATATTATTTTGTATTATGATGGATTTTAAAATTTATTGATGTTTTAATATTTCTTTTTATAAATCACTTATTTGTTTTCAGATACGTAATTGTAGAGGTTATAGGGTTTATTAATCAACTGAATATAAAAAAGGAAACTGGCAAATTGTGCCCTTTTGAGTTTGTCTGAATATGATTCTTAAATAAACGAAACACGTGTTGCAATAGCCAATGAAATAACAAGGGTATAACTTTTTAATATGCCGTCATCACGGCCTCCATTGCAGTGTTTAACGTCGTAGGCTACCGTGTCGGACCACCCGGGCTCGATTCCCGGTACGAGCAGATTTTTTCAGTCGATAAATCGATTCTGCTCAGAGGCAATGGGTGTTTGTGTTGTCAAAAATCCCTTCTCACCTTTCCAACCCTAAAAAACGACGCATAGTGACAGCGATTAGCTTACCACTAGTCCTCGTATACTTTCAATCCGTACTATCCTCACAAAAAAAAGGTTGAGCAACTGAGTCACAAGTAGTTTTCGTAGAGAAAAACACGTTGAGATAAACTCCGTAAAAAAATTACGACCACCCAAAATGCAATCAGAGTTTTTAAAAGAGAATATAACAAGGTGGTTGTTTCTCAATCACCCGTTATGTGTATGCAGTCGCTGTTTGATTTTTGCCTTCTTCCGATACATAGCTGCAGGGGACGGATCTTTTTACCATGCACTATGGTGCTTAAAAAAAGTATACTTATAACAGGCTCGGGGGAATTTTAAGAAGCTTTACCCTACTTATTTTCTTTACAGCAATTGGCATTAAAGGCAGGGTATCGAGTAATATTAGCTAACCACTAATCTTGACCTATCAATCTTGACTGTGTACAAAACAGAGAACTCCTAGAAGTTCTTTTATTAAGATGGCTGCAAAAAGATATCAAGTATTTATTGCAAATGACAAAGGACTGCCACCAAATGAATTCCGAATGAGCAGAACTGTTTGCTGTGGTCCGTCCTCATTCGGGCTCAATGGGCCAAGCCGACTTGATTGCAACTAAGCCTAACTTCATTGCATTTGACAAATTTGCAAATTTATTCGGGGATCGACATAATCTCGATTCTTAACTAGAGTCAGTATACTCGTCTAACACGACGGGCTCTCAGTAGGGACTCCAATTACTCGACTTTTCAACTACTCGAGTATCGAGTAGTAAAATTTCAAAATACTCGAGTAGTTTCAAATGTACGAAAATATATATTTTTAATTCGAATTTGTGTATATTTATAAATGACAAATAATTAAAGAAACTTATTGAATATTACTAATACATTTATTTCCATTTATGCATGATATATTTCAACAATAATAGAGAACTAAGCGACCCAAATTTTAAATTGGTTTGATGTTTTTCTTTATAATTCTCGCAGTAGAAAAAACTTCGACGATTATTACTAAAACGAGTATTACTCGAGTATTTTTCAAAATACTCGAGTATCGAGTACTTGAAAAATGGACGAGTATACTCGAGTATCGAGTACTCGATACTCGAATTGGAGTCTCTAGCTCTCAGTATACGGATTATACACAGGAAACTCTGTATCAAATTGATTTCAGTGTCTGAGCTAGTCACTCCAATTTGTTTTATTATTGTTATTTTATTTTCTATTTTGAAACGCACTAGTGCATGGTTCAAAATCAATCCCGTGCAGATCTGCTCGGGCCATGAATGTGAGGGGTAAATTGCCTTTTCTAAGTCGATAGCGTTGTGTTAGGCGGTCATGAAACATTAGCTGCATATACACAACGGGTGGTTATGGGAAAAACCAGCTTGTAAAAGTATATTTTTGTTAAGATGGCTGCAAAAAAATATCAAGTAATTATTGCAAAAGACAGATATTTGAAGAGAATATTTTAATATCTTTTTGGTTGACCACATTTCTTTATACTTTTACTAGTATTGCTACCCGGCGTCGCTCGGACTAAGCGACCAATAATTATTTAATGTTATACCATTCGACATAATTATTACACAAAATCTAACATCCAAAATAGAGTTAAAATAAAATCACAAACTCTAATTATTGAGTAGGCATTTACTAAAATAAAATTTTAATTCTACAAACTTAACTTTATTTAATTTGATGACAGCCCCATTCTCGCCCATTAAAATGTCCAAATTCAAGGAAAAAATCTAATTTGCTGTCAAAGAAATGTCAAATAATACCTTCACGTAAATAATAAACATTATTATTAATAATAAAAGCCGGGAAAAGTTTAGTAGAAGACTAATTTATTACATTTTGACTAAATGTCTTCGCCGATAAAAATTCAAACATATTTTCTTTCATATTCGTTTTTATGGCAACTTGCAACAACAATGCAAAAGGGAATTACATACCCACATACATACATACGCCGTTTCGGTTTTATATATAAGATTATTTATATGAAACTCAAACATAATCACAAAGTGGTTATAACGTTATGAGCACCAATAAAACGAAATTTATTTTTTCTTTCGTAACATAAAATAAAACACACATTAGGCGGTGCAGATCGCGTGATGTGCACACATTGTTTAGAAGTTGGCGCTTGCAAATTCCCCGCATCTAATCTCCTTTGTCAAACATAAGCCTGAAATATATGTGAAATAATCATGTAAGCAATGTAGCTATTATTTTTTATTAAATGCCGCGTGACACGGCGAATAAAATTTACACAGGAAGAATATAATATGTGTTTTTACATTACATTATTACAGGAACGGTGTAGGTAACGCGTTTTCCAGGTCATTTGTCTTGCGAATTAGGCAAAATCATTTAATATGAAAAATTGCGTTTTATTAAGGAATATTTGCAATCGCGTACTAAAAAGTTAAACAATCATTTTGGTGAATAGAATGTTTAGAAGTTTTAAGAAATATAACATTTTTATGTGAGATTTTGGGCTTTTTACTTAACATGAAAAAGACTAGAGAACCCAACACTTAAACTTTAATGTCATCTAATGTTGATCACTATTACAAAAAAAACCGTTTCCATATTGCAGTAAGTTCCGATATACGCGATTATTTGGTTCCAAACATTTTCGTGTAAGTCAACAAATCACCGAGGAAAACTTAAAAGCAAGCATAGTTCTGTCGATGGCGTAAGCCGAATAGCTAGCTATAAACAAATATATAAAATGATTTCTGTAGAATTAAAAAAAATTTGTTTCAGCTTATTAAGAAAAAACATAAAAATAAAAAATAAAATGTGCTAGTTTCAAGGGATAGCTCAAAGCAAAATGAATCTACATACATACAATACTCTAAAGACAACACGAAATGAAAATATTTTTTATTCAGTACATGTTAAATTTTGCGTATTTACTGCACAAAAAAGTATTTTATGTAATGAAATAAACAGATATACGTTTGTAATAATGTATGTATAATGTGTATGTGTTTGTTTTGATACATCAAATATCACTCCAGGCATTACCAATATTTTAAAAAGCTTTTAAAATCTGGTAATTTTATCCAAAATAGAATTTCGATTTTCCGATGTCTTATCGAAAGCTCTAGCCGATTGCCTGTGTGTATTTAAAAGGTTATAATTTTCAAATGTATGTATTACTCCTTGAACTATAAGTTGAATAATAGAAGTTTTAAATGGAGGAAGGAATATTTTTTTATTATTTTAATTTTTGTCGCGAGCTGGAGTCCGTGGCATGTAGTAAGTGTATGGTTGTAAGCTTAGTTAAATTAAGTAAATCGCGTAAGTCCAAAATCGCATAAGTCGAGGACTTACTGTTGTTTTGATAACTGAGCCAGACATTTTTGAAGGCCATATTCCATAAGATAATATTTAAATTTAAAATAGAAGTTATTTTGATGTCAAGATAAAAGTAGCAATTAACACCGATCTATGTACGTTTTAATGTCAGGGAGATTGCGGTGAATGTAATAATGTTCCATATTGAGACATTTGTATCGAATAGGGATGATTTCGCGAAACAAATTAAGATTCCTCATCAATTATTAGCTGCCAATTTATTTTTATTGATGTTTCGAGTGCAAGAAAAAAGTACGACCCTTTTTTGCATCGACTATTGGCAGGAGATGAAAAATAGGAAGTATCAAAGAACGTAACACGGGAAAGACATTAAGGTATATCTGGACAAGCACCATTAATAACTTAGAAGGCCGAAATCCATACAAAAGTAATTCTTTGTGTTAGGTGGGATTGCAAGGGTATCGTATATTTTGAACTCCTTCAACGTACTAAAAAAATTACAGCGAAACGATATCGTCAATAATTAACCACATTTAGCACCGCTTTTGATGAATTTAGGGTGAAGTGAAGGTACTTACTTGATTTGAAAAAATTTGAATCCTTAGATTTTGTATTTTCCATTAGTTTTAACCTGGAGTTCGCCGTTCGGCACCTTCATGAATTTCAAGGGCACAGATGAACCTCATGATTTTGACAGTGACATTTACCACATTGAAAATAGTTTTATGAATACGGTAAGAAAAATAACAATGTTTTTTAGTTCTACATAAATTTGATATATTTGTTGATAGCTATTTCGGCTTACGCCTTCGTCAGAAATAGCTATCAACAAATATATAAAATTTATGTAGAACCAAAATACATTGTTATTTTTCTTACCGTATTATAATGGAGTTCTACCAAGTAAATGCCTACTCAATCAATAGTTTTATGAATGATTAACAAAAACTGCTATTTTTCACATTTAACCCAATTTTCTTATATTACTGGAGATTATTGGCTCACAATTGTAATGTCCACCCAGAAATATTAAGCCGTAGAAGTAAAATCAGTTCATGCATTACAAGGTTTTCATATGTAACGGCTTAAAACTAATACGATAAATTCGTTAAAGACAGATTACTCAAAATAATGTTGTCCATCCCTGTCTCATTGCACATGTGTAAACTAGTGGTATGTACGAGACGAAATTTCAAAATTATACCAAGCCCGAACCCGAAAACTTCGCATCCGGCACGGACCGAGCCCAAGGTTCATTTAAAAAGATCTGACCTGAACCTAACATTTTTCCAACGTTGCACAAAATCAAATTTTTATTTTATCGTGATATTTAGATTTAAAATAATGACGTGTATATCCATAAATAATCTGATGAATATATAAGAATGTTAGGCTAGCGCCACAGTGACAGGCGTAACTTCTGGCGTAGCGTGGTGATACTTATTTCAAAATCAAAGGTACCGCAATGGCCGTCTGAGAAGTTGAAACACAGCGTCATATCGCAAAACAGTTTTTACGCTGAAGCAAGCGCTGCTACATTTCCAATTGATTTGACTTCGGTATTTACTCTACGTTTTGACTTCTCTTACGGCCCCATCGTTACACCCATAGTGGTACCTTTGATTTTGAAGCAAGTATCGCCACGCTACGCCAGAAGTTAGTATATCCAGGCCCTAGCCCGTGCAGACCTCTTACGTGAACACAAGTAAAAACTTAACCTTCCCATACAGAAACAAGGGTCGAGTCTTAAAATTAAGCCACTCTTTCAAGTCATGTAGATATAGGGATATACTGGAATTGGGTTAATTCGTTATTATATTATAGTTCAAACCCGTTTAAGTCACTTCCCGTTCATAATTACATCAAATCTAATAACAAAGATTAAACTAATCCATTAAACCGATTATAGCGTCATCACAAATGCAATACTTGTTCAGTTAAGCTCGGCATCGTAGATATTATCTCTTGCATTTTTTTCTTATTTAATAAGCAAAAATAAAACAATTGTTGCGTTACAAAACACTTACAATCAATGTCAAGACTATTTTTTATTTGCTTATTCAAGGTTTTAATTAAATGCATGACGGCTTTAAATTGAATGATCTAATAAAATTAAATAAATAATACAAAGCCGTGAAGTCGAGAATTTAATAATAACATAGCATATGGATGTATAAAATTGGAAAATAAATTAACAAATTTTATCGAATAATTAATCTTGATATATTTATTATTAATGTATTGTTGAGAATACGATCGAATAAAAGGCATGCTCTAAAATTTGAATCGTTTTTGAATCATTACCGAGTTTTCACCTTTTGGTATCTTCAGACAATATTTAATTTTTACGAAACCACATTTCTTATACCTGATAATTTGATAATTAACCACACATTTACTTCCACAATCCATTGCACCTCATTACCATCAAAACGTTTGCTAATTCAGCTAAATTAAAAAAAAAAAAACTTTTTTTTCTACTTTTATTGTTATATATTTATAAGTGATACCAACTGTTTACTGAACGTCAGTTCAAGTTCACTTGAAATGCCCGAAGATGCCGAAAGGCGAATCCCAGGTAGTTAAAACTAATGGGAACGTACAAAATTCAAACGTTTCAAATTTTATATTGAAGTTCTATCAAGCACCTCCAGCTGAAATTCTCAAATAAATCAGACTATAGCCATGGATTAAATTTCATAAAATGGAAGTTTATTCATGTCATAGTATAATATCAGGAAACGAATCGATAGATTTAAAGGTCCGTGGTCTAATGGTTCGTTGATTCTGGTTACGGTGCTAGCTTGTTCGAGTCCCAGTACGGTCAGCTTCGTATATATATTTTTTCGATCAATTTATGATATACTTTAATTCTCTCAAAAGGAGCGCATCGAGAACGATTAGCTAACCACTAGTTATGTTATTCATAATTCATAATAAAGCATTTTTTCTGCCACGGATATCCGAGAAATATACGCATCGAGTTGGTTGCATGCACCGTAGCAGGGATTCGAAAGCTTATCTCTCCCACGCCAAACCACAAATAACCGTTTGCACTGCTCAATATTATATTTTGTTCCTTCCAGCAATTCCTCAATAGATTTGAGAAATTGATTGATATCACAGGGTTTGAGTATTTATTAGCATGGTTAAACGGAAAACCGAAAAATATTACACGTTACAAACATTAGCTAAGGCACACAATTTAATAAGTACGATTTTTGAAATAACGATAACTAAAAATTAATAAAAAACAATTTTACAACAACGTTTTACAATGTCGAACAGGACACTATATTAAAGTTGTGCGTTACCTATACGATGTCGAGATAGACATAGCAGCTTTAAGAGTTAAAGGTATTATAAAAGTATACATTTACATAATTTAATTAACACAAACGATAAGAGAATTAAATGGAGTGGCAAAGTATTGGATATAACTGTCTTTTTTCCATCAAGCAATGCGCTACAGTACACCTAGTGTCATCACACGTAACTCCACTATACTGTGGCAGCGTAGTAGTGGAATTGAAATTTAGAAAAAATAAGATATATATATTTTTTTATTTTTTTTTTATACATATCACTGTTTTATTGTATTCCTTATCAGTTGACAATGCTCGCCATGAGCGAAACCTGTCCTGATCTTAAAAATTTTATGTGGAAAAAGTTCTAAAAATGTATTATTATTTTTATTGTATTGCCTATCCACAAAGTATACATAAAATATACCGTTCATTTCTTTGTTTTGTAATCTAAAGTTGTGTTTATTAAATATTCTCAAAATCTAAACATGTAAATACAATGTTTGGTTTGCGACTTATTTTTGAAATAATGCCTCACTGATATTGTGATTGTTCCAAATTTGTAATTAGAAACGGTAATATGAATTAGTTTCACGTAATACTTTTATCAACCAGCCCCATCTGTTTTGTTTCAGTTTAAATATAGCGCTGTTACGAAACGGTGATTTATGGTACCAAAAATAATAGTTTTGTTGGTGATTTCAATAGGAATCAATATAAGTTATGCGACTTTATGTTAATTTATAATAAGTTTGGCGCTTTTGCCTCGGTAAACGAGTGTGGCACACCGAGAATAATAATATGGCGTCCAGAGCTGTGTGGCTGACAGCTCAATTACCATGTTTATGTTTGAACAAGTGCCATAAAGCAGCGTCTAGATGGTTTAATAGCACCCGAAATTGGTATCGTAATGTTTAATGTTGTATACGAATAAACGGTGAAAAACACAACTTTTGTAACATTCTTAGTACTCTCAGGTCTGTGGAGTCGTTAACAAATATGCCGAATCCGACTCCGATTTTGACAATAAAAAAACACATCTGATTTTTCATATTATGCTTAATCTCATTTCCACGTAAAAACAGCCGTTATTCAACCAATCACTGCGAAGAAAATGCTTTTTTAATCAAAAGCGATTCTTTATGATAATAAAGAACGATTAATTTTAATATGCTTAAGTAGTTTATGCAAATAAAACACTTTTTTTGTACTACTTAAACATTTAATAAAAAACAAGACCGTTTTCGCTCACCACGAGCATTCTCAGCCGATTTTTCAGTAGTACAGTTCTGAAGTGGTAGACAAAATTGTGATTCATTAACTGACCACTTCAGGACCGTAAGGCCACTGGTGGCCATCGCGCATACCGTCACAAATATTGCAAAATTTATGAAAAAATCTTCCTGTAAGAATTCTTATGATATTTTTTTTTCATAGTCAGTGACATACATTGTCTCTAGAAAAAATGGTCCTACTGTCATATTTTTTTTTTTTTTTGAAAAAAGCACTTTTTAGAAGTTGATGTGATTAAGGCGACCACTTTACTCGGTACTGAAGCGGTTTTAAACACCATCAAAGTGAATAGTTGGAATAAGATAACTCATTTTAAATAAGAAATAAACAATAAAATAAATATAATGATCTACGTCACGATATTTATTAATTTGCCAACTTAATAGTTATATACTTTTGCAAAAACAAAAAAACTATTTAGTATTAAATTCAGTACTAAAGTTATCAACATTAATATAGATTAGTTAATCGTGAATCAATAATTGATGTCGATATAATTGAGTTGTTTTCAAGTAATTAGAAATTAATAAATAAATATGGAATATTTTTTCTTCATCACGAAAGATGAAGTTCCAGATTATTTAACTTATTTTATGTCAGCTTATAGAGAATGCTTTGAATTAATAATACATATTGATCGATAAAAGCCCTTTCCAATAATTATTTGGTACTTATTTTACCGATAATCTTCTAATATTATGTATATTAATATCACTCAAGATAAAACTAACGATAACTCCAATGTATAGACAGGAATGAAGTTCTTTGTTTGACCAGTCCAAGGATTATCCCTATATGTCGAAATATGGTGACGATATTGGTGATACTGGATTGTTGACTTTTTCATTTAAACATTTTTGGTGAAAGTTTACTATTTTCGCATTAATTAGCATTAGTTTTGGCCTAATCGTAAAATTTTCAAATACAGACATGGTCTGAATAGTCTAGAATTTTTAGAAATAAATAAAACTCTTAATAAAAAAGATATATTATTAAATAATATTCTTAACAAGACAGGATGCTCGCCTTTATTAACATTATTCCCAATTAATAGAGTAATCACCCAACCTAACTGATTGATTGCAGCTCATTAATTTATAGTTTAATAGTTTGTAATGTTTAACGTCATTAGAAATATATTTATTTGTTTGCTTTGTTTCGATTCTATAACCCTCTCTTGCGTCCCTTATAAAGGAAAAATCCCAATCTAATTGATTGGTTGCACCTTATTAGTATCATTATGTTATTGCATTGTTTTGATTCTATCACCCCCTTCCTTGTTTCCTTTAGAAGGGAAAAAACCCGTAATCCATTTTGTAATTTCATAATTTAAAATGTTAGAATTTATCTTGCTTCATTACTCAAGCAAACTTTGCGACAGTAAGTCTGAAGATGCCTCTCTGAAAGAGGCGAAACACGTGTCACAGTTAGTTACACAATACGTGGAATAATCAAAGTTATTTTAAATTTTATATTATATTTACAGACATGGTCCTTCACATATACCATATTTTACAGGCTTTTAATCATGCAATCATCACACCGTGGACGTCTAATCAAGTGATTAAGCCACAGTCAAACTAGTATTATGTTAAGAATCAAACAATTTGTATGTCATTATTTAATAATAATGGTAAGACTCTTCATACGTAAAAAAACAATGCATTTACTTCAAAAGTTGCTATTTTGAACAAGTAAACTCACAATAAAAGGCAGAAGACAACGTTTGGAAGTTTATTTTTGGTGGTCGATCAAATAAATGTCTTTAGTATTGTGATTCGATTAGATGATATATTATTTGTAATTTTGTTTTTAAATGAAAGCGTACGTTTGTTACTAAACGATGTTGAAGAATACAAATATATTTTTTTTGACTAGTTTTATTGTATTAATAAATGGAACTTGAATTATCGTGATAACAAATAAATATGAGGGTATTAATTAAAGATAAATTGTTGTTCCACGCATTATGAAAGTAAACGAAATCTGACGATGTGTCTCTTAGGTTTGAAACACGTGTCACCACTTGTTGCGCAGTACGTGAAATAACAGCGTAATTCATTTTATTGTATATTGTTTTAGGATTCTTCTAACGTTTAATATCAGCGGCTTCTAAACCAGGATGCGCTAGTAAAAAAAATAGCAAATAAAAATCAGGTTTTGTTCAAATTTTACAAAAAAAATTATTTTTAAGTGTAGTAAGCATAAATTTGAAGCCTATATATTTTTCAGAGCAATACTGGTTTCACTTAACGATAAGCGTTGTCAAATTGAAAATTTGGGAGTCGAGTACCTAATATTATATAGATATTTCCAGCTGTATATACGGAGAATTTTTAAATATTTAAAAATTATTTAAAAAAAATAGTAAATCCAGTTACAAAATAAAAATATTTTATTTGCGTGTCTTACAATGTCAACATTTAATTCAGTTTTTAATATTTTCATTTTTATCACGTCATATATTTTGATGACTGAAAATATTTATTGAATAAAATGTTTCAATATTACTTCACGCTTGATAATAATATTATTAAATTGTAAAAATAATTTACACTTTTTTTTTATTTAAACTTTTTTTTACTGAAATAAAACTGTCTCGTCTTGAAATAAAATAAATTATAAAATGCAGACGTGATCATTATGTATATCATTCAATGACTACATTGTCAAATAATATGAATTATATAATGTTAATAGTAAAATAAGTTAAGTGTGAACAGCCATCAAACAAAAAAAAAACGAATTGATCGACGAATCGTGCCGCAGTGTTGGCAACCGTGTCATTGTCAAGACGAAATTTCAACAAACGCATAGACCGTGAGATTTTTTGAATAAATTATGAAATTTTGATTGAGTTCTTTTTTTGAATCTGACCCTTCATCCACACTAAAACTTTAAAAGTGTGCGTGTTTATAATATTAAATTATGTGGTTGAGATGATTTACAAAATAAGATTGTTAGATTTTCGATTCCTCATATTCGACATATGATCAACACGTGGAATAAATAACAAAAATATCAATCTATTTTTGTATGTTTATGTATATCTTTTGCTTAGTCATTAAATAATTCATTCGGATAAATTTCTTTGGCACTTTGTGTTTCACACATAGTATATGAGAAGAGAGAGCGGACAAACCAGCCCCTTATTACGTCCAAAATTAAAAGGCGACGATTTTCTGGCTTGGACATGTGCTGCGGATACCCCAGAAGAGCCTGAATCCTGCCTGCCTCTTCTGTCAACCTGATGGATCCCGACGCCGCGGAAGGCCTCTGATGACCATCCATAGGATGTACTCAGGGAAGCTACGGGACGCCGGGATGACCTGGGAAGATGCGAAGAGG
Source organism: Himalopsyche kuldschensis (assembly GCA_028554975.1). Lineage (NCBI taxonomy): Eukaryota > Metazoa > Arthropoda > Insecta > Trichoptera > Rhyacophilidae > Himalopsyche > Himalopsyche kuldschensis. The sequence goes on along the minus strand of JAHFWI010000018.1, from coordinate 4,901,824 downwards.
TTGGCGGGAGACAGAGGACCTTGAAGGCACCATGTGGTGGCCATATTCTCCGAGTAGGGATCGGATATGGCGAAAAAAATACGAGTAATATTAATAAGTCAATTTGATGTCGAAATAGCTTTTCATTCGGCTTCCGATTTTTAAGTAGATGAGATTTTTGTATCCGTCACCACTATGGACTTATTGTTAGCTTTGATAAGCAGCGTTATCAAATATTTTTATGAGTGTCTCAGGAGCAATTATTCAACGCTTCCTCGAAACAAAATAAAATAAAACAAATAAAAAAATATATTTTGAATATATTCAATCTGGACCACGGTGGAGAAATATCGTGAAAAAAAAAACAAAGGAATATAATGTTTTTGGGTCATGTAGACAATGTGGTCATCTCACCTATTAGTCATTTCCTACACTCATCCTTCTATACTTGTCCATATAAAGAAGAGTAATCTCCTACATTAGTCCTCCTTATTATTTTTACGTATAATCCAACATAGCCGTCGTGTCAGTGCTGCCAGTACAAAAAGAAAGCGCAGAAGTAGTTCGTGAACTTTTTTTGTTAATTACAACTCAGTTAAAGTACATCCATGTATTTGAAATGCCTGAAGATGCAGAAAGGCGTAACCCGGGTGACATAAGTCACAGAATTGTACAAAATTCAAACGATTCAAATTTGTTGCAACATATTGAATTAAATATAATAACCTAACCTAACCCAACCCCTGAGTACACTATTGTACGCTCTATATAGATCATAACAATGTATTATCAAAATAAGAAGGAAGACTATTGTAGGAGATTACAAAAAAAGCTTATTTTTATATGATCCATCATCAACCATATCAGAAGCGGACATGGTTGATTGAAAAATATTTATAAGTACTTTTGAGCATCATACAATTCACATTTTGACCTTGTATAAGTTGATACTAATTTTATGTCAAAAATCCACGGCATTTTGTATATTAACTACTGTTAGTTTCAATGAACCGTCGTAAGCTAATTATTTTCCTCGACAGTTGAGCATTAGTAATCAATTTCACCCCTTTTGATTTGATTTCCGATGCCATAGATGGCGTGCAAATCGAACATGCCCACGTTCTCTCGACGCGTGCGTGAAATATGCTTTGTTTTCCAGTCATAAATCATGTCGAAAGGAATAATAATTTGCCATCGAAATCATGATAATAACATGTCAGATTGTGACTAGTAATCTCACAATAATTAACCCTAAAGTGACATGTCAATTATCTTGGGGTCAAATGTATTCTATTGTGAAATAGGCGAAAATGTCATATATCATGAAATCGTTTGAAGTATAGTTACTCAATTTCTAAACCTTCGTATTTTGAAGAGAGCAGTGGCGGATTACTTTATAGGCGAAAGAGGCGCGGGCTTGTGGCACCAAAATCTTGGGGGCCTCAAAAATAACACACATTGAAATAGATCAAATTACATGTTTCGAAAAATAGTTTTGGAATATTATATTATCCTGTCATATCGAAAAATGCAGAGTCAAAACAGTAATATTAAATGACCGACGAGTCTTAAATCATAAAGCACGGTGTGCAGGTGTGCGTGGTACTAAATTGTTTCTAGTGAACTGCAGGGAATACAGTTGTTCAAGCCATACTCTCGATTACATATTTTTTTAACCATGTCCGCTCCCAACTTGGAGCATATATCCCAAGAGGATAGTCTGCCACTGAGTATAGGAATTGAAAATTATTGTATTTCGAAAGCTATTATAATAATAATCGCAAAGACTGTTTGAATACTCGGAAGTTACACGCGTTAGCCTTTAAATGATCGTGCTTACACATATTCCTGCAATTAACACGGTATATTGAGTAAAAACGCCGTGTAAATTAAAACAATATACATCTAGACCAGTGGTTCTCTTGTGCGGCTACGGTCTAAGCGTGCGGCATTCGAAGGATTGTGTTGCGGTCACCAACAGCTTCATAGTAAATATTGATATTTAAAAAAAATCTTTAATTTATCAACTGTAATGGTTCAACTATCAACGGATTCTGCATGCTTACGCAAGTGTTATACCCTAGCATACAATTTGTGTAGTAGTAACTGTTCGCCCAGTCCGTAGTGTAGTGGTTAACGTCGTTGACTTGAGTGACGGACCTCACGGGTTCGAGTCTATTTATCGATTTTATTCGAAAGCGATGGGTGTTTGTATTGTTAAAAATCCATATTCCCCCTTCCTATCCGAAAAACCGGCGTATAGCGAGAGCGATAAGCTTACCATTAGTCCTGTCCTAGTCATCGTATCCTTTCATTCCATACTCTCTTCGAAAAAGAGAGACTGAGAAACTGAGTAACAACCAGTTCTCGTACAAAAAACATGTTTTGAGATAAACTCCTTGATGAGTCTATATCAGTGGTTCTCACGTAAAATTTGGCCGTGGCCGCATTTGGAACATCAGTGGTTCTACGGAAATGTCTGGTGGCCGCACCAAATTTTTGTGTTGAGTATTTTTTGTCAAAAAGACCTAAACATTTATGTTTTTAAGTTTATGCTAACTAACAATTCTTGATGCACAATACTATGAATACGAAATATTTAATTTCAAGTGTCTTTCTTGACAAATTAACTTGTAAAAACTCATTTTTATTAAATATCAATAAACTATGAAGAAGTGGTGAGAGAGTGGAAGATGGTGGCCGCACATGAGAACCACTGGTCTATATGATCAACTAAGGAAGCGGAAATGGTAAAAAATTACTGTTGTAATGCCAGATACATAATAAATGTTTAATGCATTGGCACATAGGGGGTTAACATCACGTAGTATTTGTTTATAAAGGTCGGTGTTATGAAAAATGTTTACGCGTTAGTTGTCATTTTTAATTGATTTCTTGGAAAATCTTTTTTTAACAACATTTTTGACTGGGCGCGTAACAAGGGTCAGACGTGAAGGTCAAATAAACTGTACCAATATAGTTCTAGTTTACACAATAGCATTTCGATGATAATAATCGATTATTCCATGAACGAGTAGAGCAAATAAAAAATCGTTAACATTTTACATTTTTCATCACAACTGGAGCGCAGTATTTAATTTTGAAAATGGAATACCTTAAATTTGGCATTTAAGTAAATATTAAATATGTTAATATTTTAAAATTGGAATACCATACAAGATTAACACAAGAAGAAATGATATCACATGACTGGAGACCCGTGTTTTGAGCATCAATTTTCGCATTTTGTAGCATTTATAATTCTAGATTTTCGGATTTTAACATCTATTTTTATAAAACACAAATATCAAATAAGTATCAATTACAATTCATTTTAACATTTTATTAATATAAAATATTAACAAATATACATAAAAGGGTAAATTAAATTGTTTGTTTATTCTATATTATAGAAAAAAACGATTTACAATGTACTTGTAGAAGGCTTTGAATGTATTTGCTCTTTCGCGTATAGATATTTTTGTACGCGCCATGATTTTTAAAGACTAAAAAAATATGTATATTTTATTTTAAAAAATAAGCGAATAATTCGAAATAATTAATAAATATTATATGTACTTACCAATGGATAAACTTAATAATACAGATGGAATCAAAATGTCAGATGAAGACAACGTCAAAAACGAGATCAACCTGACGTACATGCAACGACAATGCGCGTTATGGGCAATGTTGCCGGTATAAAAATAAGAACATAACGATGAAAAGTATGTCCATATACGATATGTATGCAAAATCTATCATTTTATATGTAGGATAGTAAAATTTCAAGCAAATTTTGCAATTATTTGTGATTTTAGCATCTATTTGCATATTTTATGAAATTCGCATTTATTACCATCTATTCCGAATTTTAGCATCTATTTCGCATATATTGCAAAGTGCTAAAAACACGCGTCTCTACACATAACCCATGCCAAAGAAAAGACTGGACTTAGGCTGAAAAAATCTTATTCAAATATTAACCTTTCCAAGCAGGGCTGCGGAGTTGGAGTCGGAGTCGTGGAGTTTTGGCCGGAGCCGGAGAGTAAGGATTGAAACGGTACGAGGACTAGGGCAGGACTGTTGATTAGCTAATCGCTCTAGCTGCGTGCCAGTTTTTGCGATCGGGAGGGTGGGAAGTTGTTTTTAACAACACAAACACCCGTACATCCGGTATCACGGAAGCCAACAACATCCGACCACTGCGACACGGACCCGACTTGTTTACTTAAAAATTCAGCAATTTTAAAATGGGCGATTCTTTATTTTTCAGGATATGGGAGAGGGAGTAAGAGTGAAAAATATGGAATCAAGATTTCAGAATTTTATTTTTTTTGTTACCCACCTTTGTTTTTTATTTCTCATGTTATGTCAACATCACACAAATCCATGGTAAGTCGATTAATATGTAATTCCATGGAATTTTCCATACACGGATTTAAACAAGTGAATATAGTATATCTATTAAAACATTTTTAATATTTATCCCACAGTGAATTTATTTAGACCAGGACCGGTATCGCTCATCGCGAGCATTATCAAATGATAAGAAATAAAAAGGTACAGCGATATTTATACAAAAGTTAAGCAAGACTTACAAGGACTTAAAACTAAGCAAACATATTAAAGTTAAATAAAACAAAATAGACTATAGATAAAATGTAGAAGACCTCTTAGCAGTAAAAGTTATGAGATCAAAAAACAATTCAGTAAAAATGAATCTAATAGGTAAGTGCATTTTAAAGTCTTGAAAGTCCTAGCTAAAAAGGCTGGAGATAGGTATACATACAAACAAACAGGCAAAGTTGTAATTTAAAATACCATATCTATTTTTATTCGGTAAAAATTGTTATTTTTATTTAACATCGCTTTGAGCTCGGCTGCAAGGAACCGATCAATATGAAAAATTCATACCCAGCTAAATTTACTTTTATGTTCGATTCGCTCTATTTACTCGATAAAAGAATCATTAAATTTTGTCTTCAGATAAGAATTTGGCTAGACTCCATAACAAGCATGTATGAAATCTTTACGAGAAGAATATTCTAGCAAAAACGAAATGTGCTTCTAGATAAAATTCACCGAAAACGTTTTGTTTAAAATTAGTCAAATTTAATAACGTAATAAAACCACTTATGCCGTAAACGTGCCAATTTATTAAAATATATTATTCCAGAGAGACACTCTGAAATAAATGACGTCTAAAAAAAAAAAAAAACTAGCAACATATACCCTCATATATACTGCAAACCATTTCCTATAATATGTCATAAAATATAGCTTCCGAAAATCAACGAGCGTACGAAGAAAATGTTAAAGCTTTTCCGCATGTCACGGAAATCATACGCAACAAAAACCGACATGTCCACTTTGCAATGTTTGCAGTCAATGACATTTTTGTGTTTACGATTATATTACATATATGTTTAATATTTTTAATTGAGAAAATAAATGCATTTTTCGCAGGTATTTCGGCTTACGCCTTCTTCAGAACTATTTTTAAGCATGAATTTACTCAGGGCTTTTTTTCCATTTGACGCGGTGGAACGGCTTTCCGGCACCTGTTTTCACGGTATTTTTTTTTCAAAATTTCAAAATCAATTAGATGAAACAATATTTTTGCTTACGTAATTACAAAATATATTTATATAATTCGTCAAAATTATAAATATGGCATTTTAATGAACTGGATGAGATGTGTTATTTTATTTAGTAAAAATCTTGACATGAAGTGACTTCCGACACCTTTTTTTTTCAAAAAAAGCCCTGCATTTACTTATTTATATATACCGTTTACATTTTTTTACACAGCCAGTCGTATTGCCATTAATACAATTGTTTTTTAACATTGTGTTCGAATGAGTCTTGCATGTTTTATTTTTTTTTGAATTTTAAAAATATTTTTTTTAATTGATTTTAAAAAAAAATATTTGGCATTACAGCTTACGCCAATGCACCAAATATTCTGAGTTGTGAAAGTCATACGAGATTAACTCGATGGTATATAATGTATCAGTTGTGCACAAATACAACGATAAATAACATACACCCAGCCCAAGATCTCTTTTTTTTTCAATTGAAAAAATCTGACCTTGCTGGGAATTGAGCCCGGGCCCCCTGATCGCTAGGACAAAGCTCTTGCTACTAGACCACAGGGACCGACATATATACATATAATATGTTATACATTTAATAAATCATAACACAATATGTGAAATGAATAATAGAATATGTACATAATTTAGGATTTTGACTGTTGATGGAATTACAACACCAAATTTTAATCGTTTGAATTTTTACTTTTTTTACAAGCTTACATCAGGAAGCATTTCCATGATATGATCTGATCATTAAACCTTAACAATATCAAATAAGAAAACATAAAAATGTTAATACGGAAAGAAAAATAACAATGTATTTTAATTCTACATAAATTATTTTTAAATATTTGTTGATAGCTATTTCGGCTTACGCCTTCGTCAGAACTATGTTTAAAACGTGTATTAGAGATAGCTTATATACCCTTTGCTAGACAGGGTGCCTCCTACATAATCTCTTTCTGTTGAAACCATACCGACGTCACGTGAAAGAATTTAAATAAGTTTGATTTATTGGTCTAAAGTAATGGTGGGAAACAATAATTTGGGTATTTTTTGGGGGATCGTGTGAAAGCACTTAAAATCTGCAATTTCTAAGTGCATCTGTTTTAAATTGTTTTAGGTTTATTGTTTGTTAATGGTTTTAACAGAGGTGAGCTATTAATTGTGATCTGATCGTTAAGAATTTCATTGGACTGATTATACCTATTAATTTCAAGCTGTTCCAATGCATTCAGTTTGAGGCCCTTATTGCAGGAATGTAAACGAATCGGGACCGAATTCGGATTATGTGCTAATTCTATAAGGTGATTTGCATATTGTGAATCAGTTTTTCCATTGTTAAAGGATCTAACATGCTCGTTAGCGCGAATGGATATCTTCCTACCGGTCTGTCCGACATATACTAAATCACATGTACCGCAAGTCATCTTATATATACCGCTTCTATCAAGTTTATTAATCCTGTCTTTACTATTTTTAAGATGTGTACCTAAGTTATTATTAACTTTAAATGCTACATTTACTGAATTTTTAATCTCGTGGTGAATTTTTTCACTAATACTCCCTAAGTAGTTAATTGATTTAAAGAAGCGGTTTTCTTGTATTAAGTTAGGGTAAATAAGTTTTCTAGCTAGTTTTAAACGTTTTTTATATAGTAAGTTTGTTATCACCTTTTTCTCATAGCCATTATTACGCGCAATTTGTTCTATAGTATGTAATTCGTTATAATAATCTATCTAAATCTATCGATTTTAAATGGCTTAGAGAAAATTTTTCGTTGGTTTGAAGATTGCAGGGCATAGAACGTAAGAACCGGATCATTAATCAATCATTATTTCAAAAATGATAATATATGCTTTTACACCCCTCATTATCAAGTCTAACTGGCATAGTTTATGAAGTATTGCTCCACCTAAGTAGAATGAGAGCATATTGAAAACGGACGACGGCCGTAAGTTTGCTTAACTCAGCCCATGGGTAAAGGCATTATTTATTTCATATGATTTAAAAAAACAGTAAAAGATAGTTTTGAAGCTTTGGATAGCAATGAGTTTTATAGATATTGTATAAGACACTATTTGTCAGGATAAATAACCTGCGAATAAAAGCAAACGAAAAAATATTTAAACTTCAACAGTTTTAGTCAATTTATTTCATTCGTTTTCATTTGAGCTAAAAGTTGACCAGAAAGACAGAACATTGAAAAAAAACTAGCATTAAATATTATAATTTTAGAGTAAAATAACTAAACGTACCTTTACTACATCCGCTGCGAAGAGAAAATAACGATATTTGATTTTAGGCGCCTCTTATAGCCAACTGGTCAACGACAAACTGTATGGCTACAGTAACCAATTTTTTCTTGAAAACAGGGAACAAGAAAAACGATTTTATATACAACTAGTATTGCTACCCGGCGTCGCTCGGACTAAGCGACCAATAATTATTTAATGTTATATCATTCGACATAATTATATCACAAAATCTAACATCAAAAATAGAGTTAAAATAAAATCACAAACTTTATTTAATTTGATGACAGCCCCATTCTCGCCCATTAAAATGTCCAAATTCAAGGAAAAAATCTAATTTGCTGTCAAAGAAATGTCAAATAATACCTTCACGTAAATAATAAACATTATTATTAATAATAAAAGCCGGGAATAGTTTAGTAGAAGACTAATTTATTACATTTTGACTAAATGTCTTCGCCGATAAAAATTCAAACATATTTTCTTTCATATTCGTTTTTATGGCAACTTAATGACCAACAATGCAAAAGGGAATTACAGACCCACAGACATACATACGCCGTTTCGGTTTTATATATAAGATATAGAAACTAGGCATTTCCTATCCATGGCCTTTGCCAAAAATAATCGTTGATCAACTGATTTGTATAAGTTTTTAATATGTTTCAATTTTTCAACATTGTTGACATTTATAAACATAATATTATAATAATAGTGAATTTAGTAAAACTAATCGTTATTGCAATCGGTGGCACTTGTGCGCTTTGATCGGAATCATGCGATGCATGAACACAAAATAAAAGAGCTCGAAGTTTACAGAAATTACGTGCAAAACTAATGGGCGAGGTATTATTTTTATAATAACCAATTGGATTATAGGTTACAACAACACATTTTGTACGCGCAAGCTTTACAACAAGCAGACATTTTCAATCGTAAATTATAAAGAGTATCGTAAGAGGAATATTAAATAAAGAATCGAAGATATTTCTGCCTTTATGACTCCGAATTAACTTTACTTTGATCAGTTATTGTCCATTATGTGAATTGAACTAATGTTTCTTAAAAATGCGATGGTTCTCGTATATTTTAAAACATCTCAAACTCGAGCTGTTTTTATGGAATTCAATAACCCGTAACCCGATTCGGTGGCTTAAAACAAACAAACAAATATTTCATAAGACATGGAACTCAAGGCTCGATTTATAGAAATTCAATATTGATATGTGTCACTTGGAATATAAGTGGCGTAGCTCCATTTTTTTTAAGTTTGCAAATAATCTTGATTTGTTTTTGGCTCGGTTTTGGTTGTTAAAACTACCAAATTAAAATACAAGTTCATTTATATACAAATGTAAGTAATTTACAATTTTAAGGGACATAGTGATGTCAAATATGCATAGCAAATAATTTCCTCTTTTTTATGATATTGCAGGTTCATACATGTATGTGTGTTCATATTAAAATTATGACTAACATGTAACTTTAAATATGTATTAAAATTTTAATGGAGAACTAAAGTTAAAAACTATATATTATTTTATTTAAATTACCATGACCTGACTAAGAACCGTGTTGCTTCAATAAGTTAAATATATTTTTTTTTATTGATTGAGGAGGTATTTACTTGGTAGAACTCCATTATAATACGGAAAGAAAAATAACAATGTATATTAGTTCTACATAAATTATTTTATATTTTTATATTTGTTGATATATTTCAGAACTAAACTTCGTCAGAACTACGAAGGCGTAAGCCGAAATAGCTATCAACAAATATATAAAATAATTTATGTAGAACTAATATACATTGTTATTTTTCTTTCCGTAATATATTTTTTTATCATTCGACAAGATAAAAATACAAAAAGTATTGATTCCATTTAGGAAAATTTCTGTTGAATCTAAGATGCGTTCATCTGTTGAAAAGCCCTGCTTTTGATGATATTATGCACGGTTGGACAGTGCAAAGTATTATTATTTTATATGCAACATGCACAAAGTTATTATTTTGGATCTTGGCGAAATTGTCACCTATTATAAATCAATGATTTCGTACGAAATCTAGATTAAATAACTAACAATTCAGTTGATATTCTGACGAAATCGATAATCTACTCTTATCTATCCGATTTCAATTAAATATTTCTGACTGATGTATTAACGCATATTATAATGCGGTTCTTGTCAAAATTACCACCCTTTTGGATAATCATATGTGATACGTTTATAAAGTAAAAACCGACAAGTACACATTTTGTAAACAAATAACAAAACAGGTACAGATTAATCATTTCACATAATATGACTAACACAAAACGACAAAAGGAAAAGAAATAAATGTCTTCAATTTTATATAATTGCATTTATTGTGAGGAGAAGCTTTCTTGACTCACATAAAAAAAAAATTGTAATTTGTTTTTAGTTAGCAAAACGATACGATGAAAGATACAAGCTTTCGAGAAAACTAATAATTAAAAATTAGGACACAAAAACGTGCTCACTTATTAGGTTGCGAAGGAAGATGTTTATATGGTATTTTGAAAAACGTCTAAACTTAAGCTACAATAGCAACCACAACTGAAACAACTGACATTCCTGTGTCAGCGTGGTCATGGCGCGATGCTTCTTTTGTCAATTGCTTTCAAGGGGTTAACTGTCGAATCTTTGTGCATAGTAGCCAGTGTAATGTAACTCATACTCTTTTTTATCACAAGACTTGTCTGGCTCGTTTGTGCAAAGTGACGGCCCACGGTTGCTATCTGGTTTTCATATGAATTTTGGATTTATCTTATTTTCGCACGCCATCCTCGATCATGCCATTTAAATACTAATTTTTTTTACCATATCAATTGAAAGAATACGAGGCCAGGACAAGACTAGTGTAAAGCTTATCGCTTTCGCTACACACCGCTTGGGATTTTTAACAACACAAACACCCATTGCCTTCGAGCAGAATCGACTGAAAAAATCTACCAGGGTGGTCTGTCACGGAAGTCAACGACGTTAACCACTGCACCACGGGCTGGGAAAATATATAATCATAATACATTACACAATTATATCCTGAATATGTAAATTGATCCAGTCCTGCTCTAAATTTCATATTACTATATTAAGACGAAAAAAGTATGCATTTAGCACATACATACTACTAAAACCTTCGATATAAAAAAATGTATCGCATTTGAATTTGTTGTATCTCGCGTGACCTATACCTTAATACATTAATTTTAAATAATAGCAACTAGAAACCAGCAACCTACTTTCCGTAACATGTGAGGACAAAATCTTGTTGTTATCGGTGAAAAAGTTTCGTGCTGTAAAAATCTTGAGAACTGGTGTAAGGTTAACACATAAAACAATGAATATGTGCATAACAAAAGTTTTTTTATTATACACGTAATATTTTGTAATTTTGCCATACTGACTGTTTAGCAACACAATAATGAATATCCATTAGAAGAATGTGTACCGGTAAAACCGGGTGAATAGATACTGGCAGGTGAATAGAGACAAAAACAAGGATAGAACTTTAGCACAACTTTACTAAGTATCCAATGTATTTTTTACTATTTATATGTAATTCTTTACAATGACTATTATATTATCTCTTGAATGACAAAACCAAACCAACTAAATGATTGGCCAAAATTGAAATAAACGTGTTTAAGTTCGATGCCTGTGCATCTTTACTTTTTGACCCCTTAAAAACTTCTGTTTTATTGGACGAAAATTAGAATCAATGTTTTTTTGGTACCGTAAAACGGAATGAATAGAGACTCGTATAGAATAGAGGTTCATATATTCCAATCATTACAATCTGTATTTTTGTCTCCATTCACCTGCCAAGTGTCGATTTACCCTCTCCCGTCTCTATTAACCCCGATTCAATGTGAATAGAAACATGGAACAAAATTGACCGTGCCTTAATAACGATAGTGAATATTTGAAAAATATTGTCATGAATGTGTAGTAGGTCCATAGAAACAAGTTGTAAGACATTCATATTTGAATTATGTGGCGCAGGTATGAAGATACATAGTCGAGAAGGGTAAAAATTGTCTCTATTGACCCCGTTTTACGGTATTTCAATAAAATAGTGTTATCTATAAATTATGCCTTGTAGTGTTTTCGTAGGTATCATTGTTTTAAATGAATATGTTAATGAAACAATGGGTGTGAGATTTTAATTTTTTAATCATAATATATTTTGACTGGCAAGATATCGTTTTGTTTTAGATAGATTTAAATTAAAGATATTAGCACTTTTTACGGGTCCTTTTAATTACTTTGGTAACTAACATGTTATTTCGCATTTAAAGGACTAGTAGCTTATAGAACTCCTTTGTCAAGTAAAGGTAACACGCAAATCCTATGTCCTGCACGATATTGTACATCTTGGTAGGAAAATTATTTTTAAATTTTCCTTATTTCAAAAACCGTACATATTAGATTATGTGTAACATAGATAAAGTTTGTAATACATATTTCATAATGTAGTATATGCAATAATTAGTTTTTTTTCTCATTGTTTAAAGGCTATTTACGATATCAATTTCTCAAATCTATTGAAGATTTGCTGGAAGGAAAAAAATACATATTAAGGAGTGCATGTTAACAAAAGCGTTAATTTGTGCATTCCGTAAGCATTGTCTTAGTATTTTTCAGCGATGATGCATTATAAATCACAAATTATAAGTATATTACTTTTGTGATGTGAAAAAGGATTAAATACATTAGAAATAATTCTCATCTGAACTTAGTCACGTCCACATGGAACATGTCGATCTTCTAAGGCAGTGATCGCCAAGCAGTCGCTCGCGAGCTACCGGTAGCTCGCGTAGGATATTGTTCAATATTTATAAATTTGCCTGGGTTCAAATTTTATCAATCGCTTGGGCGCAAAAACGGCAGTCTTGAAAAATTGAAAGCAAATGCAGCATTATCAACATTTATAAATTAGATATCTAAAAAAGTGTGGCAAAATGACTGAATTTTATAATAAATATTATGTTTTTAACTCTATTTCTACAAATATTAGTACAAAAATTAAGATGTGATCTGTGATGTTTCCTGACCATTACTTGAAATACATACATTGAAAGCTAAATTCTGCATTGAACTTAATGGCATACGAATAGTTTTTTTTGCCTTTTTTCTGAAATGCTTACTTGGTAGAAAGCTTACATTGCTTTCCCAAAGCCCTCATATATTAGTAGCTCATCAGGCAATTTGAATTTATGAAAGTAGCTCACAACATTATTGAGTTTGCCGACCACTGTTCTAAGGAATAACGTTGAAATTTTTTAAGCTCTAACCGGAAGCACTCCCAACGGAATTAATCTGTCGATTTTGGTTCCTCTTCGTTTTGAGGATCGAACACGTCAGAGGAAATTGAAAACGTGTATTTATTTAAAAATTAAATAAATAAACAATTTATGAAACTTTTCGTACTATGCTTCGAGCCCGTGAGCCTTACAGCCAATGCATAACAATACGTGTTCAAGTGTCAGTTCAAGTAAATGCATGTACTTGAAATGCCTGAAGATCCCGAAAGGCGAAACCCAGATCGTTAGCGACAAAACTCATGGAAAAGTACAAAATTTAAACAATTCAAATTTGATATTGAAATTTCATTAATTATCCTCAGTCGAAATCCTTAATACTTGTTCATTTTGACGTAATTATGACACGCAAATTGATGTGCTTTATGATCAAAATATAAACTATATACCTGAGCATATGATGGTTTTCATTATTTACATTATTAACCACACCTATCGCTGCTTTTTATGAAGGAACATTATACTGAATATAATCCAAATAAGCTATTACAGAAAACCCATTAACGAAATCCAATCTCACTGATTTAGGAATCGTGCAAAATAGCTTACCAGGAATCTATTCAAAGCCAGCGATTCCAAATTTACGGCTGTCTGCATTTAGTTTTGTTGGTATTTCAGTATTTATATTTGCACTAGCATAAATGTTAAATCTTATATATAAAACTGAAACGGCGTATGTATGTCTGTGGGTCTGTAATTCCCTTTTGCATTGTTGGTCATTAAGTTGCCATAAAAACGAATATGAAAGAAAATATGTTTGAATTTTTATTGGCTAAGACATTTAGTCAAAATGTAATAAATTAGTCTTCTACTGAACTTTTCCCGGCTTTTATTATTAATAATAATGTTTATTATTTACGTGAAGGTATTATTTGACATTTCTTTGACAGCAAATTAGATTTTTTCCTTGAATTTGGACATTTTAATGGGCGAGAATGGGGCTGTCATCAAATTAAATAAAGTTTGTGATTTTATTTTAACTCTATTTTGGATGTTAGATTTTGTGATATAATTATGTCGAATGATATAACATTAAATAATTATTGGTCGCTTAGTCCGAGCGACGCCGGGTAGCAATACTAGTATAATATAAAATTCGCAGCTTTTTCTCATAATGATGTTGTCAGTATAATGTTGGAGATTTATTTAGAAGTTACAATAAGATTCAAAGTTATCTGTTTTAATCAATAAAATAACATTTAGAGAGCCATTTGACCATTTTCAAAGCAAGTTCTGCCACCGATGCTTATTCTATACAGAATATTGACCCATTGTAATAATATGGGAACTTTGCGCTGGCCACTTTGTTATTTATCCGTATGGTGGATTTACTAATCCAGTGTGGCACCTTTCATTTGGCCTCTCTCTTTTTGAGCAAAGCTTCTGGTGAAACAATAGGAGTATCCTGAATTAATACTTACAATTTTTACTTGACTAAAAATCGGACATATCATAAATTCAAGAAAGAGTGCAGTCAACCCTACCATAGAGCAGAGATAGCTACCACGCAAAATAAACTCACCCTATAGGAGAGTATACACTCATAAAAAATGGTGTATTTTTTAAATTCATAATAAAGTAAATTTTGATCAGTACATATATACATATTTTAAATAACTTTTTCTAAGAGCAAACTACTACATACTGACAAATATTCTTCCAATGCAGATATCTTTGTACATATAATATTGGGTATTATTGTATTAACGTAATACATGGGTAATTTGACGTTTTGTTGAAAATGATACTCTAAAAGGGACTGCCACACAAATTTTAGAAAACCTCTCTATAGCAGGAAACGCTATAGCAGGGTTGAATGTACTTTTTTTATGAGAAATTTACTATTTTTAATGTTTTAACGAAAACATTGATATTAAAACAATATGGGTCCATAGTAGACGAGATTTATGTGATTTCATTCAATACATTGATTGAGTAGGCATTTACTTGGTAGAACTCCATTATAATACAGAAATAAAAATAGCAATGTATTTTAATTCTACATAAATTATTTTATATATTTGTTGATAGCTATTTCGGCTTACGCCTTCGTCAGAACTATGTTTAAAACGTGTATTAGAGATAGCTTATATACCCTTTGCTAGACAGGGTGCCTCCTACATAATCTCTTTCTGTTGAAACCATACCTACGTCACATGAAAGAATTTAAATAAGTTTGATTTATTGGTCTAAAGTAATGGTGGGAAACAATAATTTGGGTATTTTAAAATAGATGCACTTAGAAATTGCAGATTTTAAGTGGTTTCACACGATCAATAACCCAAAAATACCCAAATTATTGTTTCCCACCATTACTTTAGACCAATAAATCAAACTTATTTAAATTCTTTCATGTGACGTAGGTATGGTTTCAACAGAAAGATTATGTAGGAGGCACCTATTCAGCAAAGGGTATATAAGCTATCTCTAATACACGTTTTAAACATAGTTATGACAAGGCTATCAACATCAACAAATATATAAAATAATTTATGTAGAATTAAAATACATTGCTATTTTTTCTTCCGTATCATTCAATACACTTTATTATTTATTGATTGAGTAGGCATTTACTTGGTAGAACTCCATTATAATACGGAAAGAAAAATAACAATGTATTTTAATTCTACATAAATTATTTTTAAATATTTGTTGATAGCTATTTCGGCTTACGCCTTCGTCAGAACTATGTTTAAAACGTGTATTAGAGATAGCTTATATACCCTTTGCTAGACAGGGTGCCTCGTACATAATCTCTTTCTGTTGAAACCATACCGACGTCACATGAAAGAATTTAAATAAGTTTGATTTATTGGTCTAAAGCAATGGTGGGAAACAACAATTTAGGTATTTTGGGGATCAGTGAAAGCACTTAAAATCTGCAATTTCTAAGTGCATCTATTTTTAAATTGTTTTAGGTTTATTGTTTGTTAATGGTTTTAACAGAGGTGAGCTATTAATCGTGATCTGATCGTTAAGAATTTCATTGGACTGATTATACCTATTAATTTCAAGTTGTTCCAATGCATTCAGTTTGAGGCCCTTATTGCAGGAATGTAAACGAATCGGGACCGAATTCGGATTATGTGCTAATTCTATAAGGTGATTTGCATATTGTGAATCAGTTTTTCCATTGTTAAAGGATCTAACATGTTCGATTGCTCGCGTAGAAATCCGTCTCCCAGTCTGTCCGACATATACTGAATCACATGTACCGCAAGTAGAGACTCCAATTCGAGTATCGAGTACTCGATACTCGAGTATACTCGTCCATTTTTCAAGTGCTCGATACTCGGGTATATTGAATAATACTCGAGTAAATACTCGATCCTAGCTTTAAAACATCTCTATCCAAATTTTATTTACAAAAAATATATACATAGGCGTAAGAAACCTTGAATATGTCTCGAAGACGTTTGAAACTTTACAAAGCGTGATCGTCGCGTGTTGTAATTGACGGTCGACAAGGGGCACTGGCGAAAGGGGCGGGGGGGCCTGGCGGAAGGGAAATGGATGGAGACATGTGTGTCAAAATAAAAGCACAGCCGCGTAAATTCGTTCTCTGAATGAACAATTTTATTACCATAAAAACACATTACAAATCTGTCACTCAAATGTGCTTGAACATTTGCAATAAAAACACAAACTCTTAATGGAAACATATTTTTAATTATAAGAAATAACAAAATATCGGGATCTTTACTAAAATACTAACTAGATTATATTCATTCTGTGAATTTGTGAACATTCCAAGAAATTATATTTAACTGACGCAGTTTCATCATATTCAATGAAAATATTTTTAAAATTTGTTATATTATTAGTAGGTATTCCTTAAAAAAATATGGTGACCACAACATTCATCATTCTCCATATCTTTGGCATCCGAAATACCCGCAATGTTCTCAAAATCTTTATCGGAATCAGTATCACTATCACTAAACTCTTCAGCAATTTTATTCATTTCTTCCTGTGTCAGATATTGTCTGACCATTGTGAAAATTTTCCGAATCACAAATAAACAATGTTATGACAGTTAAAAACTTGGCAAAGTTAGATAACGGAATAAGCTTTTTAAAAGTTTGTAGCATGTAAGAACAATGTGCACGTGTACTTCCGCTGTTGTACCGCGATCTCAATCGAATATTGTATGTATTGCACTCTCTGTCTAACTCATAACATTTTTACGACTGTTTCGCTCGGCTAAAATGCAGTGGTTGCTACTCACACATTACTGTTTGTATATTTCTATCTCCCCCTAAATAATAAGTATAATAAATAATAATCTTTTTGTAAGATGATTTAAAACGTCATTTTTTATTGAAACTTATACTTCCGCTATATAGATTCAATATAAACACGTGTTACACTTCGTTATCAAACAGAAAGAAAAACAAAGTCTAATAAAGAAGCTTTTGTTTCCGATATTTTATAGCAATAATTTTTCTTTCCTCGTCATTTTACATGTAAAAATGAGGTTAAGTTCATCGCGAGAACATTGTTTCGTTTGTAGAACTTTTCTCATGTTTTTTTTAATTTATTGTATCTCCCACTTAGCGCGTTTTGCTAATTGAGCTTTCAGAGGAGCGAATATCGCACTTGGTATACGAAGACGTAAGTAATTATTATTTGGCTTCTTACGTCTACCATCCCATACAATATGTCAGTTGTTGAATTATTCTGCTAATGAAATTTATCTCTTAATTGTCTTTCGCCTTCTTCCTTCCCACCATGCGTGCATTATTGAGCTATTGTATTTAAGTAAATATTCACTTATATCTCCGAAGTAAATAGTTACCTATTGTATTTTTCTGTGGTAAAATCGACGTGGCTTTCGAATTATGATTGATTACACAAAGAAGACATGGAAAATATTTATTTTTATTTTTTCTACACATGCTCAACTATTTTTTTTACAAATAGCCAAATTTTCAGTTCTCTATATGCCCTATTATATGTATATTTTAAAGATAAAGATCCTATTCAACAAGAGTTGAAAAATGCCATTTCATCGATATCTCATAAACCGAAAACTAAATTCATTAAACATTCTTGTAGTCAAAATTTAAAAGAAGATTTAAAAAGTTAGATTCTTTTTAAGCAGCGGACATATAAATTAGATACACTATTCAATTCATTGCTAACGATAAAACCAACGTCCACAGCTACCGAGAGAGTTTTTTCAACTGCGGGAATAATTAAAACTAAAATTAGAACAAATCTTAAATTTGAAACATTTAATTCTTTTGTTATTTTTAAAATATGTGTTTAGTAAAATGAATTAAATGTATCAATGAAATTAAATAAGCTTTTTATTTATTTATCCCCTATTTATTACCAAAAAATGTGAATTAATAGTATATATTTTGGTACATCTGAAACTACTCGAGTATACTCGAGTACTCGAGTATTTTTCAATTTTACTACTCGATACTCGAGTAGTTGAGATGACGAGTAATTGGAGTCCCTAACCGCAAGTCATCTTATATATACCGCTTCTATCTTTATACCGCTTTATTATTTATCATCTGAAAACTTTTGAGGTTGCATATATCCCTTTTAGCCCACGCAATGCGTGACTGTCTATTTTAAATGTAGAAACCTTTAAATATTTTCCGAAACAGGATAAAAACTTTGGTTATTCTTTTATGAACGTATAATTTGTTTCTATTGATTGATAATGTGAAATAAATAATGCTTTTTCTCAGTCAACTATAAGATTTTTCAACTATAGGTGTTTGGCTGCAATAGCTTTCTGTGATATTAATGAGCACAGTTTTGTCTATAAATTTGACAGGTTTTCCTTTATTAACACACACGACCATTATTTCTACGAAAACTTGAATACACATCAAATTTTATTCGAAAGAACCGTTACAGCGTAATAACGTAGATCAGGTTTCTTATTTCTCTCTAAAGAATACTTATTAAATCTCCTGAAAGATTGTATCGTAAGTATTTGGGACGTAGCATTATTCCAGTCCGTGATTGAAGACCTTGGAGTGGAATAAAGTAGACTGCAGTGGATGAATACTTACCTAAGTACTCTCAGATATGCCGTTCGTGACCGGCCAACGTTATCAGATCGGTTTCCAATACAATTCCCTTGCTACTTACTGCACAGTACGGTGTGGCGTCGATCGCACTGGCTGAAAATGCACTTTTGTTGTTTAAACAAACTCCATATACTTGAATTATACATTATACAAATATCGAAGTATTTTCATTGATTTGATTGATTCATCACAATTAGTTACTTTGTATGTAAAGAAACAAATAATTAACAACATACAATTTAAATTATTAATATTATTCCACGTATTTGTGACACGTATTTTTCACCTCTTTCAGAGGCATCTTCATACTTAGCAAAGGTCGCTGAAGCAATGGAATAAAATAAGTAGTTACTATTGCAATCTTTGCAATAGCACGTCTGAAGATGCCTCAGAATTTGCTTCAATAAATACTAATTGTGTTGTAATACTTAAGAAACTTTTGCTTTAGTAAGTCTGAAGATGCCAAGATGGAATCTTCTAAGTAATGTAGAATAGTAATATGTATATAGGTATCAATAACGACATTTCAATGACAAAATTAAAAAAAAAAAAAAAAATTAAAATAATGTTAATAAATAAACATATAAAAACATTTCACTGGACTGCGGTGGTAATTTATGATTATGGTAATTGATGAAAGGAATTTAGATAATTTTCTTTCTGTAGTAAACTATTTTTTATTTATTGTATACTATAGTCGTACCGGTCCGTGATGCAGTGGTCAACGTCGTTGGCATCCGTGTCAAGCCACCCGGGCTTGAGTCACGGGTTTATTCAATCAATTCTGTTCGAAGGCAATGGGTGTATGTGATGTTATAAAAAATCCCTTCACACCATTCTAATCCCAAACACCGGCGCGTAGCAAGAGCATAAAAAATATGTCGAGATAAACTTCGTGAGGAGTCCATATGCTCCAAGTTGGGAGCAGACATGGTAAGAGAAAAAGTCAAGTTTTTTTGTCGCTGATTCAAGTTAAATGAAGAATGTAATCGATGCAATTTTACCGGACGCGAGTGACTCATTTCGACGGAAGTGCATTCCGAAAATTACATCGGTAATGAAATTCAAAAAGTTTTATATATTGTTACTATAAATAAAAATAATACTCTTATTACACTGTTTTAAACGAGTTTTTCGAATAAAGAACGAATATTTTCATACTATGTTGTATTGGCAACTGTTGGTCTTGCAGTCCAGTGGTTGAGGTTCTTGTGTTCGTTATGCTGATCGACTCAGGGGTCATAGCTTCGAGACCCGTTATTCAATCATTTACTAATTGAAATAATAACACATTTTTATTTCTTATTCCACATACAATTTATCGGACCAGGAGCGGTTTCGTTTATGGCGATTTTTTGTAGAATAAGTACTAAAAATGTGTTATTATTTTTACTATAGTGCCATTCCACCAAGTAATGGCAGTGAAGACCTTAAAACGGATTTATTAATTGATTAAGTGAACTACTTCTGATGTACAGAAGTAGTTACAGCTTATGGGAAAAAAAATACATTGAATAAGTCAACCGAGTGAGCTCCAACACAATCAACAAGAATGCATAAAAAATAGTACTCGTCTGAACTCACTCACGTCCATGTGAAATATGCCAACATCCGAAGCAATACCTTGAATCTTAATTTAAATTATTAAAGCTCTTTCTAGTGGTATTCATATTGACAGGCTGGTTCTACTCTTTGGAAGAACAAACAATCCATGTTCACGATTTCTCCAACTCTTTTTTAATTTTATTTGATTTGGCGTATTGGCATCAGCTATAATGCCATTTCCTCGTAGGCATTGTTGATTCTATTTGAGTGAACCTTGATTCTCACGTCTTGTTATAAGTATGTGTTTCATGAATATTTTATTTTACTATGTTTATGAGAAAATTAGACAAAGTAATCTATAACAATATATACCACCCTGTGTCCGGTCCGTGGCGCAGTGGTCAACGTCGTTGCTTGTGTGCTGAACCGTCTGGGCTTGATTCCCGGTTCGAGCAGAAATTATTTCAGGTGATAAATTGATTCTGTTCGAAGGCATGGGTATTTTTGTTGTTGAAAATCCCTTTCCACCTTTCCTATCCCAAAAACGGACGCATAGCGAGAGCGATTAGCTGGTCCTGTCCAAGTCCTCGTATTCTTTCAATCCCTACTCTCTTTAATAAAAAAGGACCGGTTGGTCAACTGAGTAACAAGCAGCTTTCGTAGAAAAATATATGTTGAGATAAACTCCGCGAGGAGTCCATATGCTCCAAATAAAATGTGACGTACAAACTGCCCAGACATTGAATAGCGCGTCGAGCAAAAATAAAAGTTTGCACATTTTTCAGCTACAGATAAAAAGGCTATTTTATCCGCACAAAACTCTCACAATATTTGCCCTGTGTGGAATATCAACACAAGGCATCAATGCGTACACAGATAATGATGGAAGTTTTTTTTTTCGAAATTTTATTCCAAAAACGTGCTCCCTTTGATGAAATTTCCCGGGCCATAGAATCAAGCCGCTTTCGGGTTCCGCATTGTACAAGTTAGAACATCAATCGAATCGTTCGCAGGCTTTGGAGGAGTTTCAATTTTCTCCAAAGTCGAAAAGAACCGCGTGGACGCACAATAGTAAACAGCGAATGACGTGGTGTCAACGCACCTTAATATTTTCTTTGCATGCATTTGCTGAAAGATCGCTAATTTAAAATTAATAACATACTTTTTATTTTCCGCTTATAAGCAGAAAGAAAAGAATTGGTAGAAATACATCATACGATATAATGTGAGAACTATACTTAGTACAAAATCAAAATAAGAAACCGGAACTAGTGTTAATTTAATACTTGCGTTTAGTAAAATTGGTTGTGTAGGCTTAAAACAGTAGTGCTGTGAAAAGATAGCTGTATTGGCTGACGCGCCCCCTTCAGATCGATTTCTGATTAAATTTGAATCGTTCAATTTTGTAATATTCATTGAGTTTTTTCGCTTACAACCCGCACAATAACATCAAGCACCTTCGGCTGATGTTCTGACCAGGGTGTAAGGTTAAATAACTGCCAATTATATACCTATTATAAAATTATTGTAGAATTTAAATACACTGCTAATTTTTCTCCAAGTTATAATGGAGTTCAACCAAGTAAATGCCAATTTAATCTTTATAATTATTTAGCCTAAAGCCGAATAAAATATTAAAAAAAATATATTTTTAAAAATATATGAAAAAAAGATGATAGTCAATGTATTCAAGTAAGAATTGTCGGTGACTGTCAAGTAAAAGGGCTGGAGTTCCCATATGAATGTCATCCATTGATGATTTCCCTACTTGAATGAGCGGAGTAAAAGAATCTTCCATTGGAATATTATGCTCTGCTCCAATTTATATCTGGAGTATATATTTCGAGGTAGCACCTGGAAGAGTTCTTCGATGGATTAGGTGATTGCGTTGCTATTCTACTAGATTTGTTAGTACCGGGGCTGTGGAGTCGGAGTCGTCACGGCGATTTGGCCGGAGTCGTACTCTAAGTCGGAAATTTTGAAAAGTATGAACTTTTTATTTTTGCATATAATATGTCAAATTTGGCTATTGGCCGAATTGGTAGGGTTGATATTTAGTTGAATACACATTACATTGAAAATTACGGAAAA
Source organism: Himalopsyche kuldschensis (assembly GCA_028554975.1). Classification (NCBI taxonomy): domain Eukaryota; kingdom Metazoa; phylum Arthropoda; class Insecta; order Trichoptera; family Rhyacophilidae; genus Himalopsyche; species Himalopsyche kuldschensis. The sequence goes on along the minus strand of JAHFWI010000018.1, from coordinate 4,878,950 downwards.
AAAAGTGACGATATTAATCTTTTTTAGTCGGAGTCTTATTTTTGGTCAATGTTGGAGTCGAAGTCGGAGTCGTAGTCGTGGTTTTGGTAAATGCTGGAGTCGGAGTCGTAGTCAAAAAAAATTTTACCGACTCCACAGCCCTGGTTACTACTAATGTCTAAAGTCTGTGTTTTTATTTCACAAGCATTTCAAACATGAATTAATCGTATCCATAAGTTTTCGATCAAACATAATTCATCCTCATCGTTCGTCGTTCATATGTTTAATTAAACTGATACTTCACTATTAAAAACACGTATCCGGCATAGTTACTCAACAAGTGCACGAACAAAACGTACTTAGGCGATTTTCTTTTGGTATTATTCCAGATAATTAATAATTATAGCCGGTTTCACCGAATAAAATACCACCATTCATTCCATCAAAGAAAAACAAGTTTTGTAGCTATGTTTATTTATTTTTTAAACTTTTTGGTAAATGATTGCTGTGCAGTATTTTTTACAAACGGTTAGCCCATATGAATCGTTCAATATTTACGACTCACTTTCAGCATTTTTTGAAGTAGTTTTTGTTTGTTTCTAGGCTATATCTATAACAACTTTGGCATGAAATAAACATGCATCAAGTGTGCAACATGCTCCAACGGCATATTTCAATCGATAGTTACGCCACAGAATAATATGCGTAGTACGTGATATTATTTTATATGTTTTTGTAAATTATTAAAAAACTTTTTCCTACCCTGCTAAGTTTTGGAAACGATTTAGCATGATATACTAAAGTAGTTGAAATGTACAAATAAAATTTAAATAAACCCTTATTATATTTTATTGATTCGAAAAACTTTTAAAATACTTTTTCCGAAACGTTTCATTCATTCATGATTGAAACAATGTTCCATATTATAATAAAATAGTAACACAAAATTTTTTGTGAATTTTTTTATAAATGGAATCACATGTCTTTTATTTTTAGTCTTTCATTTAATTGCTTTGTGTACTATCAATTATTAATGGAAAGGTATTATTTATTTTAGCATGTGATTTTTTTAATAATTTCACATTTTTCACAAAGGAGAAGTTTTGCTCTTCGCAAAGCATTATCAACTGATTGTAAGTTGACATTTTGATTGAATATCGTTTACACTCTCGTATGTCGAAATTCATTTTTAGAATTGTATTACAATTACAAATATTGATATTCTTCTGGCTGTGTGATTATGTTTGATATGTGTTTCGACTCTTTGAGAAGCATCTTCAGACTGACACTATCGATTAAAAATTCTTTACTTGAGATTTATTATACTAATTTAGACCGAGTTTTTCTCTTTTAACGGGTGCTGACATTTGGTTGATTATCACCAATAAAACTCGATATCATCGTTAGTAATGAAATAAGACTTTCCAGTTAAGACTTAAGACGTTAAGACGCACCAGATATTTTGATTTAGTCTAATGAAATACCCCTGCCTTCGATTAAAAAAACCTTGATTTGATGTTGATCGGGACTTGTGCCCAGAACTATCTAATCAGTAGAGTAAAGCGCTCACCGCTGGACCACAGATACTCAATTGAACTTAAAACAAAATGTATTTGAGTATATATTACGCTATTTTGAAATATCGCGAAACGGATTGGTAGCAATAGGTCAACATTGCATTTTGTTTACTTTCACACGGCAAAATGCAAAATGACACAAGTCTTTCATTTGAACTGTACAAGGTGCTACAATTTCACGAATGTGCCAAACAGTTTTTGACACTTGAATACCAACAACATGTTCCCTGATAAGTTACCAAAGTAACACTTCTAAAGTGTTCTATGTCAGCTGTTTTGTAATAGACGATATTTATCGGATTGCAGATCGATAATTCATTGTAAAAACGTGAGATTTGTTTTCGTTTGCTTAAAAACTACTTCACACTTTTTAATCATATAATTGATATGAAAATATTTATTTGATTAACTGTAGCGTTCAATTTAATGCTCAACGAAGATTTTTTGATCTAATTGTTGTTTTGGGATCGTTAGAGCGAAAAGTCCAGATTACAGATACTGTAAAATTGTATGAAATTGCTTAAATCAGGCAGTGATATTTTATTGTAATTGTCATTAATAGACTAGTTATAATGAATAGTTCAGTTACGGTAATAACGTAATATACTATCCAAATCTAAAAGCGTGATTAGTTAACCATAACTAGATCTGTCCTGTTGATAAAATTGCTAATGTCTACAAAAAATACATATTGACTAACTAAGAGTGACAAGTAGGCTTCATGGAAAAAAAATCTGCTGAGATAAGCTCTTTAGAGAATATATATATTATGATTAATGTTGGTAGAAAAAGGACTCAATGATACAATTTTTCTTATTATTCATTACAGCCAAACATACATACATATGTATGATTATGTAATTAATTGAATTATACTAACATAGAACTAATCGAATTAAAAAATGTGAAATAGTTAATACAAAATGTTTGTCACTTTTAAGGTGTTCACAGGTTTGTTGGTAAGTCAGAAGGTGTTCACTGTTGGTGGAAAGGCATTATAATAAAAATAATAAAACATTTTTAGTACTTTTTCCACATAAAATTTATTGGATCAGGAGATTTCTCTCATTGCAAGCATCGTCAACTGATAAGGAATACAATGAAAAAGTGATATTTATAGAAAATTTAAGTAAGAAATACAAGGTATGGCAAACAATTGGTATTACAACTAAGCAAATAAATTAAAGCAAAATACAAGAAAAATAGACTATAAATAAAATTTTGAAGACATCTTAGCAATGCAAACTAATACATCAAAAATCATTTAAGTATGAATTATCATTAACAAAGGAAAAGCCCAAGTATTAAATATTCATACTGTGGATTCAGTTCAGTATTGTTTAAAAATGGATGTGAATTTTTTTTTTAAATTTTCATTTCGATACCACAGCACTTAAAAAAGGTTTTTAAATTGATAAATATTTTGGGCTACACGCCATTTTCATGAATTTCCAAAGGGTTGTATAAAAAATATTTTTAGATAGTAAAAAAATTTCGAGCCTGGTTTTTATCGTTCTGATATAAAAAAAATATTACTTCTGGTCATTAGAATAAAAGTAAGAAGCAGTCACAGATAAATATTTGAACGTATGCTTATTGATTTAACAAATAAGGACTAAAAAACATTCCATAAATAATTGAATAACAATTCAAGAACATCTTCTAGAGTAAAAACAGATCCATTAAAAGTAACACAAAATTTAGCTTACAGAAAAACATGACACACTCCGAAGCAAATCAATATAAAACACAACGCAATTTTTTGAATATAACTACCATTTCCAGGGTTTGAAACATAAAGTTACACTAAATTTAAAAAAAGGATATATAAAATAATATATTAGTAACTAAGTTTATAATTAATCATAGCGACAAAAAGGCAGTGTGGTAAAAATTTAAAAAAATTAAAACACTACAATAATTTCGTACTGACATTATCAGTTGATAATGCTCGCGATAAGTGAAGCTGGACCTATTCCTAATAAATTTAATGTGGAATAAGAATAAAACACCTGTTTTTATTTTTTAATATAATGTTATTCCACCACGAATTGTCGGCGAACACCTCAAAAGTGATTCATAAAAAGTTTATATTGTTTATAAATTAAAGATTTTATTAGTGTCAAAATGCATTGAAATTCTACAAAGAAAATAGCTGCCAGTGGGTAGCTTGTTTAACAATTTAAAAATATCTATAATAGATCAGTTAAAACATGTATATTAAAGTCGTTTTGTAATACTAATCCTGCCTGATATTTATTGTAAAACATTTATAGTAATATCTTTAAAAAATACGCACGAAACAATAAACGCCCAAGTACGTGTACGTTTAACGTGAACTATTGTAGCATTGCAAAACAAAGAAGTTTTTCTTTGGAGTTGGGGTGGGGAAGGAAAAATCAAGCACCTGTAGGTCAAGCGTCTCAGCAAATAATTCCAGCCTGCTGATTGGCCGTCTATCGAATGGTAAAGTGCAGCTTCAACTATATAAGGTCCTCAGGACTACTGACAAAGCATCAGTCCAGTTTGTGGTATTCAAGTGATTTGTTCAGTAACTATCAATCAATCAGTCACCATGAGAGTTTTGGTGAGATATTGCTACATTCTAACCGACAATTATCTAAATTATAATTAAATATCAAAAGTATTTTTATTGATAAATCTTTACTTCAAGTTATACTAAAGTAAACAAATCAGCAAGTCTATTGAATCTATAGAAAAAGAGCTGTTAACGTTTTATCTAGACACAACTATTTTGGACGGATTTTATATTCAGTAATATTTAAATTTAATAGAATATATATAGATAACAAAATTTATTTTAAATACACGTTGCAGCTCATAAATCCGAATCAAAATATTTGTTCATTAGTATCTATCTAAAGCCATCTGTATATCGATTTAAAAAGAAACAAAGAATATCTTAACACATAATTTTTTATTTTCCTTTCAAATATCATTGGACTAAAAGCATGTTCAATTTATTTAATATAAAGTTGAATAAAAAAAGGGTCTTTTGGCTTAAAAAAAAAAACGGATTTTCCTGCCTCGCATGAAAATGTATTACATCATTACATATGTTTATTGACATTTTTAAAATTTATTTTATTTGCACCAGGTCGCTTGTGTTCTGTCCCTGGTTTGCTTGGCAACTTGCGAAGATGCTGTTAAGAAGACAGAGAAGAGAGGGTTAGCTGGCTTAGGCTACGGGGGTCTGGGCTACGGAGGAGGGTTGGGATACGGAGGCTACGGATACGATGGATTGGGCGGCTATGGTGGAATTGGTGGAGGATATGGTAAGTGGATAAAACACATTTCGTTTTGTCAATACTATTATATATAACCAAAAAGCTTTGTGATATTTTAGAGAGCTGACAATCAAATAAAGTGTGAAAATTATTAAAAAGAAACATTCTATTAAAAATCCATATAGGTACACTGACCTAGTAATTCAATAGAAATTTTTGAATAAAGAAAAAAATGAATTGCTTTTAAGGATTTTTTGCAAGATTGAGACAATGCATTCATAATTATAAAAAGAATTGTGCCAAAAAGTTTACATGTACGCAATTATTAGTTTCTTATAGAGACTGTCACGTACTTAGGCGTGAGGTATACAAAAAAGAAAACACAAGTGGCCTTGTCAAGATTTTTCTCAAACAGTTAAATATATGCAATTGTTGGCAATGCTGGTTCTCACACGAGTCATTATTTAACAGTTGACTCGATATTTAAATTGCTGCCAATATGACAATAGCATTTCTCAAACTTTTACAATGATAATGGAAGGGAATTGACACTTAACACGATTAACCATACATAACCAGTGTGGCGTATAGTTTGCATGATGTTAGTTTTCATACGAAAGTAGTAGTAAAATTTACTCAACTCACTTTGAATTGCTTAAATACCACATACCCCTCCGGCTCACCTAGTAATTATTATAAGTTTGGTTCAACATACATATATTCATTCTAGAAAATCACTACTGAATTTTAAAACCGATTCTTAAAGTAATACGAAAAAATTTGAAACAAACTTGAATTGACTGTTTTTAAAGTGACATAATAAAAAATATTTACCTTTATTTATATTACTCTTATCGATGCCATAACCGAGTGGTAACGCTTATGACTCACAAAAAAGATAAAGTTTTGTAACATAGCAGTAGCAGCTCACACGCAATATCTCCCTTCTGCACAATTCGAAATGACCTTTTAAATATTGATTGAATCGAAATTTACTTGGTGAACTTACCATTATAACACAGTAAAAAAATAGTCATGTATGTAAAATTAAAAGATACATAGTTGATAGCTATTTCAGCTTACGCCCTCGTCAGAACTAGACCAGAATTTTTACGTTTTTACTGAAGACATTAACTGATTTATTTTTGTGATATTGTGTCATATTAAGGACCGGTTTCGCCCTTGGCCCGCATTATTAATTGACAATAATGCCGGGAAAAAACTAAGAATTGACACCTTGAAAATTGAGTGAGTTAAAGAAACATTTTCAGTATAATTAATATATGTATAAAATAGCAAAATTCATACTTGTTAAACTTTTGTTGTACAAATGCTACGAAAAAGTTAATTTTAATATCATTTACATATTCTAAATTTTTTTTTGATATTTTTAATTTGATTATTCTTAAGTGTGAGAACCACTGCTGTCGTACAAAAAGGGCAAGTGTGTTGACAATTTAGTAATCAGACAATTGTGATTGTTTTTAACTGTGACAACGTTTTTTAAATTATGTAAAATATACACCCAACTAATTAATTACGTTTTTAGTTGCCAAACAATCGCTATAATAACCGAGTGTTATTGATTGCCACTCATTCCCATTGTTGGTAAATATCGATGTATGTGTGTTATGTTTCCGACAATAACTAATTGCGATAATTAGTAATAGTTACTCGGTTAATCTATCGGTAATTACTGGTAATTGTTAGGTAATAGGCAGCCAATCCGTCAAGCCATATCCCAGTATCTGCACTTGAACAATTTGATAATTGGTAATAAAATACTTGCTTATAAGTCAATTCACGTAATAATTAATTGTTATGCAATGATATATTACTTGCAACAATCGAGAAAAACAAACGTATAAAAATGTAATGTCACTTGTTACGGAAATCTCACGCTGAATTCGGAAAATTCAATGCTGATATGTCTAATTTTTTTCGCTTAACTCTAATGAACTTAGCAGTTGGTTGGTGTTGAAAAAAGATACATTGTTCTGTATTCACCTTTAAACGCCCGAGCATTTTTTTGCGAAATATCAGCGCGACCTGTAGCTCTTATAAAAAAACTAGTATCGCTACCCGGCGTCGCTCGGACTAAGCGACCAATAATTATTTAATGTTATATCATTCGACATAATTATATCACAAAATCTAACATCCAAAATAGAGTTAAAATAAAATCACAAACTTTATTTAATTTGATGACAACCCCATTCTTCCTCATTAAAATGTCCAAATTCAAGGAAAAAATCTAATTTTCTGTCAAATAATACCTTCACGTAAATAATAATCATTATTATTAATAATAAAAGCCGGGAAAAGTTCAGTAGAAGACTAATTTATTACATTTTGACTAAATGTCTTCGCCGATAAAAATTCAAACATATTTTCTTTCATATTCGTTTTTATGGCAACTTAATGACCAACAATGCAAAAGGGAATTACAGATCCACAGACATACGCCGTTTTGGTTTTATATATAAGATATTATATCTCTAAAACAAGGCAGCTTATGTCGGTAAAATAAAAAGCATAAGCAAAATAAAAGGTTGCTTATAATTTACAAACAAAGATCAGCACTGAAACTTGTACGCTTTCTTATTCTCTAGGTAAAAAATATACGAATCCATTTTAGCTACAGTAATCTTGAAAAAAAGGATACATTTATAGGCATAGAACAAAATCTATATCCGCATTAAAATATATTTTATGGTGTGAATAAAACTGATGTATTACGGTCCACCGGATATAACACAATGTATATCCCAAGAGTCAACATTGTAACGCAGATGTTTATATTCCTCATTATAGCAAAAAAAATTTACCTAACTGAAAATAAAATTATGGATCGGTATTTCAAAGACATTACTTATGAAAGCAAATATTCATATGCTGAAAACTATTATCATAAATCAGTGTAATTCTATAGCGAAGTGCACCATCACTGGTCCCATACGGGGTCGTAGGGCTTTAAAAGGTTAAGATAACAATCCGATGGAAAAAAATACTACATAAAAAAAATTAGCCAAGTTACTGCAAGAGTTAGCAAATAAATTTAAACTGAGTTATTATAAAGTGGATTTAGTCAAAATGCTGACAGTAATTATTATGTTAATTTTACAGAACACGGAATCGTATCTCCAGTAGCCGTTTCTAAAGTGAGCTACGCTACAACTCATGGAGGAGGCTACGGTGGACTTGGATATGGTGGACTCGGCGGATACAGCGGTGGATACAGCGGTGGATACAACGGACTCGGCTATGGAGGACATGGAGGATACGGAGGCTATTCCGGATACAATGGTCTGAGTGGACTTGGAGGATATGGTAAATAATATTACTTAAACAACTATCATAAATTTATTATTAGAAATTCAATGAAGTAGAATTGGTTTCATATGAGAGTTTATCATGAGGTTAATTTTTATAAACGGTTCCTATTGAAATCTTCAAATAAGATAATTGTGATAGTATTAAAAAACATATATCACTTTTAAGGTGTTCACTGTCAATACTTGGTGGAATGGCATTATAATAAAAATAGTAATAAAAAAAAAATTAGTACTTATTCCACATAAAATTTATTGGATCAGGACCGGTTTCGCACGTGGCAAGCATTGTCAACTGATGAACCATGAGTGAAATTGGTTCAGATCCAATAAATTTTATGTGGAATAAGTGCTAAAGATGTTTATTATTTTTTAATATATATATATATATAAATAATACTGATATTTTGTACTAATTATCAATTTTTATAAAGATCATTATTGGTATCATTCATCGCGAGCATTATCAACTGATAAAACCAGAAAAAAGAACATTAGTACATACAAAGTGTCTTTAAAATAGAGCATTTCAACCAAAAGTTGATAGTTGTTACATTAAAAGTAATATAATTGATTGTGTAGTTAGCAAATTTACAATATTTTTTATAATGGTAGAATTATTGTTTTTTTTCTGCTACTTTGAAAAAATCTATGATTACTCCAGTAAAAGGAAACAAAAACTATGTCAAGTTTATACTGGGTAACATTGTGCTTATTAAAGTGAACAAAAAAAAATTGTGACGTCCTTGCTAAATAAGCCAATGTCACCCAAGCAATTATTTAATAATATTTAATCAAACGATTGTGCGTACAAGAACAATTGTATTTAAACTTAGTTATTTGAAATATAGCTCCACCATTTGAAAAGATAACTATCGCAATGACAGAGTTTCATTTTTTCATTAAGATTCAATGGCTGGATAAAGTTATTCCACCAATTTTGGCAGGCTAGAATTATTTTGTTAGAAGTGTCATTAACAATGAAACAACATTTTTCATGACGGAAAGTTTATTACTTTTTTCTATTTTGATTCAATGCTATTGTACGCTCTTTTTATATTGACGCATATCAGAACGACTTGGGAAATTGTATCAAACCTTTAAACACAATGTAAAAACCAATCTACACAATTTAAATTAAGTGTCAAAACGTCGTATAATTTTGTTTTAGAAAAATATTTTCAAAAAAAAGAACTTTGAATTGAGACTAAAGACGTCAAATATATATTTATTTATTTAAAAAGAAAACTGTATCTTTCACAGTAAGTTTTGTATAAGTATACTGTAAAATTGACCTGTATTGGCAAAAATTTTATCAGTTACAAATTGATGTGGTGAATTAATTATTAATCAGCGAATTTATTTATATATTTGTGGACTATCTTGTTTATCATATCTTCATTTGTTTTCGAATTTGTAATTTGTACTATGTATATTGCAAGATTTTAAATTGATACAGTGATATTGGATTCATATTTTAGACTTCTCACGTTTTTATTAGGGTATCTCAGTTGAAAAAATCAATTTGCATACGTCGCAGTACATTTCATTGTCTTTTTGATTGGAGTTTTTTCAAATAAAGTTCTTTTTATTCGAAACAATATTGTAAAACGAAAACAAATGAATCTATCTTGGTACACAATACGTACACTGAACGCCTCGAAAGCAAACTGCCAATTAATATGTACAAAAGAATCGGTCCAGTTTTTCTGGAATATTATTTCACATGTTATAAAAGTAGTTGCCAGTATTTAAAAAAAAATACTATAATCTTGCAAAAATTAAGTTTTGAATTTGTTTTGAGTTAATAGTGTTTGTATAGTTAGTGAGTCATAATTATGACAATTAGTGTAATGGGACTTCATTTATTTGCTTGAATGAAAACAATCAGTGAGCAGTAATATGGCTTGCTTCACGTTGCACTCAAATTAAAAATACAGCATTAGTTTTGAAAGCCTGATAAAACTTTTAACAAGCTTGTAAAAGGGAAAAAAGACTAGTAAAACTTATCAACATGAGAGGGTGGGAGACATATAATATTAAAAGCGTAATGACTTTTTAACGAGCTGAACTGCAACGGAGTAAGATTGCACGGTTCATTGGTACTAAACTATCATACAAATATTTTATAGAAGCTCGTTCGAAAATTGAATATGTTTTTTTAAATGAATGAAAAACGCTTGTAAAAATAAACTGCATGAGTTGTTTTAATACCATATAAATAAATTACAGCAAAAACAGTTACGTAAACTCAAACCATTATTCACTTTTAAGGTGTTTACAGGCAATACTTGGTGAAATGGCATTGTATTATAGTAAAAATAATAACACATTTATAGTATATTGATTGTTGATTGAGTAAGTATTTACTTGGTAGAACTCCATTATAATACGGTGAGAAAAATAACAATGTATTTTAGTTCTACATAAATTTTATATATTTGTTGATAGCTATTTCGGCTTACGCCTTCGTCAGAATTAGTCGTAAGGAACTAGTAGAACGAAGGCGTAAGCCGAAATAGCTATCATCAAATATATAAAATTTATGTAGAAGTAAAATACATTGTTATTTTTCTTACATTTATATTAATTATTATTATCAGTTAGTTATGCTCGCGGTAAGCGAAACCGGTCCTGATCTCAATAAATTCAATGTGAAATAATTACTAATTTTTTTATCAAAATATTGATCAATTAAGGCAATCTATTATTATATCAATTATCTCAACAATAGCAACCTCAAAATTAAAAAAAACTTTAATTGAAATTTTAAATTTATACATTGTTCTTAGCATGTTGAGAGATTGCTGGGATATGATCCCAGTTACAGTATTTTTATTACCAGTTTTCAAAAATGTTTTTTACGAAACGTATTATTTAAAAAAAAACTAAAAGACGCGGGTTTTAGGGGGTACGTGTTTGAATCACAACGTTGTTGGTTTGGTTGCGGAGCTGAAAAACAGACATAGCAAGAGCGATTAACTAATAACTAATGACTAGTCATATTTTTTCTTACTTTATTAACTTAACATTAGTAATAAACGGTCATCCTACAAACTCCTATTAACAGATAAAGTAGTAAAAAAAACCCGTATGCTAACTTCTAAACACATGAACATAATAGCGGGAAGTTTTAAAAGCATATTAGAGTACATATGTTTATTTAAAATTCAGTAAACAGTATAATAAAACAACATATATCTATCATAAAATAAAATAATATCTATATATAAGACGACTTAAACTTTAGATGGCCCTTCAATAATATGCATTGCAAATTTGTTCCCATTTCGAAATTGAGATTTGCATTCACGCCAAAACGGGCGTCCCTGATTGGACGACGTCTCTGAATACGATTGTTGCCAGGTTCGGATTATTTAATGAGTACTTCCCATCTCTGCTCTATATTCAAAATAATTATTGTTTGCTCACTTGGTTGTTTCGTAAGCGCATTTCCTGGAATGATAATAACAATATTGTCTATGAATTTTGGTTTCATGTTCCATTCAGTCTATTATTATCATTTTCTTTAAGTTGATCAATTTACATGGAAACTGTGCGTTTAAATTTCAATTAGGTTTCACAGAAAATTACCAACACTTTAAAAAGAACAACTACTTATGTATTTGATCGATATTCGATTTAAAAACGAAATAAATACTTTTAGAATAATTTCTGCTTCGTTGGGTCGAAAATAAACAAAAACAAAACAAACAATGTTCGATTCAGTGCATTTTGTTTCAATAAACGCTCACAAATTGTGGTGTCTATTTAATACAAGGTCACATACAGGCTCAACAGAAGTTTCAATAGAAAAATATTGTAGTTAAATAATTAATTATTAACTCTTATAATTCTTTTAATGAAGAATTAAGGTTTTCTGATGCAGGCATACTAATATTTAAGAAATAGTTGAAATTTTTAGCAATAAAATTTGAGCTCTTTTAGTTTATTAATATTAATTTGTTGTCCATAGTAAAGTAAAATAAATTATATAGAATTATCCGTTATTATTGTACGGAAATTAGTTTTATCTATTTTGGATAGTACACTGGAACGGATTATTTTTTATCATTGAAAAAATGGGTGATTAATTCGACGTACATTTTCAATCAAATGTGGCCCAACAATACGGCATGTATTTAATGGGTCAGTAACTAATTCAAGTTTTGTTCAGTTAAATAAATAAATGGTCAGTTAAAAATCAAAATGGTCAGTTAATATTATAAACGGTCAGTTGTCATTGTATCAGTGTGAATGTGGTCAGTTATTAAATATAACGGTCAGAAATATATTTTAATGGTTAGTTATTTATTAAAAAGTCAGTTTGACAGCTTGTGAATTTTATCAAATATGGTCGTAATAGGCAAATTTATGACAAGTTCTTTTTATTTTAACTGACCATTTATTATTTTTAACTGACAGTTTTGAGTATTTATTACTGACCGATTTAAGTATTTATAACTGACCATTTATCGAATTAGAAACTGACCAAATAATTAGTAGTCCAACAATACCATACTGTCTTTGAATGGTTAATGTGAGCCGCATATAATTGAAATAGCTTGCTGAACAAGTATATTACTATATTGAACTATTCAATAAGCTATTATAATTATGACGATGGCGTTAGCCGAAATAGCTATCTACGATATATTTTATAATTTTGTAGAGTTATAATAAATTTGCAATTAATGTAAATAACAGAAAATTTAAATCTATTTTGATGGCAGATCTGATATAACTACAACTTCTTTTTTAAAAAAATCAGCTTTTAATTTGGTTCTAAATATTCTTTTGTTCCGAAATATAATGTTTATATTTTTTTTCTCCGCATATATTTCGTTGCACCATTTACTTCGATAAGCATCGGTGCGTTATTTTGCGTTTCATTGAATAATAGAAATAAATATAGCAATATTTTTTCAGTCACAGCTAAGTTAATATTTGTTTCACGGTTAATGATTGCTATTTGATGGCATTGAATATTTACAACGCAGAAAATCGATCGCACCCTTTGAGCAACGATACCTTATACAGCACGGTATTATCTACTCAGGTTTTATCTTTTTTTGTCAGGAAACAAGATAAAAGTAAACACCAATTAATCTCTTTTAAGGTGTTCACTGTCAATACTTGGCGGAAAGGCATTCTAATCAAAATAATAATACATTTTTAGTGCTTTTTCCACATGAAATTTATTATTTTTTGACTTATTGATTTTTTATATATATTTTTTTAAATTGTAAGCTAGATTTCATAACATTTAAATCGTTTGAATTTTGTATTTTTTCATTAGTTTTGTCGCTAAGGACCCGGGTTTCGCTTAAAAGCATCTTCAGGCATTTCAAGTGCACGAATGAATTTTAGCTGGCGCGTAGTGAACAGTTACATCGTTAGTTTATAAACGTACATTAAAAGTTAAATAACAATTATACTTAGTGGTATACTTCTAATTTTTATATATAAACGATACACACTGTTCATTTATACAAGTTAAATTGCCTGAAATACCTGAAGATGCCAAATGGCGAAACCCGGGTCAATAACGACAAAGCTCATGGAAATGTAAAAAATCAAACGATTCAAATTTGATTTAAAAATTTTAGACATTTTGAAAGCACTTTCGGTCAAAATCCTTAATTAGTACGGTAAGAAATATAACACGGTATTTTAGTTCTACATAAATCTAAAATACATTGTTATTTTTCTTACCGTATTATAATGGAGTTCTACCAAGTGAATGCCTACTCAATCAACATCCTAAATTACATTAGACTTTTCGACATCTCTTTTCTTTGCATTGAAAAATAATTGTTATCGTAAAAGGTAACTATGTTTTGAATTGTTTGAAAATCCTCTAATATCAAGCATCATTAATAAAATACTGTCGTAACATGGAATAGAAATAGCCTGCAGTTTCCTGAACCAAATTACCACAGATTGACAAAGGTTTATGATTCGTAAGAAGGGAATAAAAGATAATGATGTCTAGATATTTGAATATCGATGCTTTTTATTGCCCCTGAGAATGAAACCGAAATTGATTTTGTTGAATCGTTAGGCGAAAGCAACGGATCGCAATAAAATATTGATAAAAATAACTCTGTATAAGTAATTTTACATTAAACAATCACAAGTTAGTATCCGATTCATCGTAGAACCTTCATAAATATTTCTGTGCATGCTTTTTTTCTGAGCGAAGTGTAGATAAAAAAAAAATTAAATGATAAACTATAAAATTGTTTTTTTCTTCAGGAGGACACGGTGGATACTATGGAGGATATGGCGCTCACGCTCCAGCAATCAGCTACTCCAACCAAATTGGATATTCAGGACATGGACTTGGATACAACCACGGATACAGTGGTCTTGGATATTATTAAGAGTCACACCCATCCTTAAAAGACTAAGCCCTTAATCATCATTGTCAACATTCGACTGGAAACCTTAAAACTATGTATTCATAAATAATTATTGTGTAGGTATAATTTTGGCATAGCATTTCGTATAAAGATCATTTAGGCTTGTAAAGAATCATGTGCGTAGTTCTTAGGGTAATTCCATTTTCTCTTCATCTCACTATTTTATTAATACTCAAGTATAATAATTATATATTAATTTTATATTTTATAAACATCTGATTTTTTAATGTAAATAGATTATTCTTTTGTAAAGATCTCTAAATAAAAATAAATCAACAAAAAAACAAACATTTTTTTAATTGAGGATTTCGATTGAAGGTGCTTGATGGAATATGTTGGTTTTATACATACTATAAGCTGGTCCTTTTATTTTACGACGTCACATTTTTAAATATCTGATAATTATAATTTACCCACACAATCAATACTCAATTCATTGAAACTTATTAACATCAACACATTCGCTAATTCACCCTGATTGCAATAATACAATTTAAGCTTAGTTCTCTACTTTTATTCTTATATATACTTTTAACCATGTCCGCTCCCAACTTGGAGCATTTGGACTCCTCACGGAGTTTATCTCAACATATATTTTTCTACGACAACTGCCTGTTATTCAGTTGCTCAACCGCCCCTTTTCGAAGACAGTAAAAATGGAAAGGATACGAGGACTAGGACAGGACTAGTGATTAGCTAATCGCTGAACCTATGCGCCACTCTTTGGGATCTGAAAGGTGGGAAGTTATTATTAACAACACAAACACCCATGCCTTTGAACAGATTTATCGACTGAACAAATCCGCTCGTACCGGGAATCGAACACGGTCCGGCACGTAAGCCAACAACTTTGACACTGCGCCACGGACCGGACTCTACGGACCGGAATTCTTATATATAAGCGATACAATCTATTTACTACGCGTCAGTTCAAGTTCACTTGAACAGTTAAAATGCATGAAGATGCCGAAAGACGAAACCCAGATAATCAGCGATAAAACTCATGGAAAAATGCAAAATTAAAACGATTCAATTTTGAAACATGTTTTTAATGCAAACTTTTTCATGATGTGAAAAATGTTTTTCATAACTGATTTTAAGGACAAGGAGACAGTTCGTTCTAATAATTTTATAAAATAGAGAAAGAGGCGATAAAAATATCACCGATAATCGTACATTACAATCTTAATTAATTAATTGGTATCATAAATTATCAACTAATAAGCCAAATTCTATTCAGTGTTAATTTGAACTTTGGCTTTTAATTAATCGGCTCAGTAATAATTCATAAATTGAACATTTTATATGTGACTCCGGACCGTGTGAACGGCTATTCAAAATCCACTATATTAATTTATTAGAAATCTATAAATTCTGAATTAATAGTTTTAACCTCCCAACGGAACTTGGCTTAGAAGCGGCGTGGCTAAATCTTAAGCGCTAGCGACGATATGTCAAAGAGCTTAATCGGGATAATTGTTTTATAATATTATCATGATTATACATAATATTATGATGACGGATTATATGCAAGAAAAATTGATGATCTTTAACCCTTTAGTTCAATTCAGATCAATAAATACACATCTGTGGTAAAATGGCAAGAGGTTTGCCCTAGCAATCAGGTGTGTTTGCGTGTCCAATTCCCGGCAAAGTTAGATTTTTTCAATTGATAAAAAAGAGATCTTAGACATGGGTGTATTTTTCGTTGAGTTGTTTTCGACTGATTCATTATTTATCATCGAGTTTTTCTTGTATGACTTTCACAATTGAACATATTTGGCGCATTGGCATATAAATATTAAAAAAAATGAAATATTAACTTAAATATAAAAATTTCGAACATGTACCTGTTTTCAACATAAAAAATACAATTTTAATAATGAGTCAAGAGGAAATAATATTTATTGTGTCTCAGTGGTATATTTATAAACATTTGCGTGTTATCTACCCTGTCAAATACATTGGTCAGACTTCAAGAATAAAGAAAAATTACCATAATATTATGGTATATCCTAAAAATAGTGTTTTTGGTGCTTCGTAATATGATAAAGTCGATTTTAAAAATAATATTTTTTTAAATCAATACAGAAGTAATAACTTGGTATTATTAAAAGTAAATCATTTTCACTCAACAGAAAATTAAACCCTCGCAATAATTTATAAAACGTTCCGTATATAGTTTTATAAATGTACATTGAGAAAGGAGATGCTTCTCAAAATGGTGAAACATTTGTCAAACTCGGTTACGTGACAAGTGGAATCAGAATTTAATGACTTTTTATTTTTCTATCTCAAAGTGCTTTATTTTTACTCCTAGAAAAAAGCTCTGATCATTCTTCGATCAGCTTTCAGGGAAAGCTCCTTGGCACCTCATATCTCAGGCCAATCTTGAATGCGTTTTAGCCACAACGTGTTGTTCCATACTTTACCACGAAGCCCCTCAACTTTTCTCGTTAATATCGCTAGCAAATATGATTCACTAATATACCCAACACAAGAAAATATGACTGTGACACAAGATATGATATTTCTCAATAAATACTCATTTTTTGTAAAATATAAAATATGTATTTTTTTTAAAATTCATTAATCTTTTAAAAATGATGTTTCATCAAAATGCAGTTGGAAAACCATATTTGTAGTTGGTATAGCGTGATATTAAAAGTATGATTAACTTTAAGCTGTTGACTCATAAGATATGTATTTAACATCCAAAGCCTATACAAAGTTTCAAAGTGAAATGATTTTTCTCGTAAAATATTTAATTTCGCTATATTTTATTCAGCATTTAAATGGATGTTTAATATTTTTTAAACTAAGAAACATAGCTTAAGTTTTCCGTTGTGCAACTATTTCTCTTTTTAGTGAAGAGCATATCGTTTACAAAAAATGTAGATTATAACAAAATCAAATGCAAAATCAATCCGCTTGACAAGATTTGAGGGTGACCACTTGACTTAACCCCCGAATTCTACACTTTTAAGGTGTTCTCTATCAATACTTGGTGGAATGGCATTATAATAAAAAAAAAAAACATTTTTAGTAATTATTCCACATAAATTTTATTTGACCAAGACCAGTTTCGCTCATGACGAGCATTGTCAACTGATTCGAAACGATGAGCGAAATAGGTCCCCGCATTCTTGTCGGCATGGTTATACCAGTTTGAATGGTTAAAAGAGAATCGGAAATTTGTAAGAAACGTCGCATATTTTCATTCAAAATACAAATATCGATCGCGTAAAGAGTAAATTTGTTATCTCCGTTTTTGTCAATTGTGAAGGAGAGGGTAAAAACTGATTATTTTGGTATTTTCAAACCGATCGGGAAAATTTCAAACAGGTCTTTCAAACGATATATTTGTACCACCGCTGAAAAACAATGCATGAATGACAGGTGACAATAGAAAATTGTTGGATTTGGATAATTAGCAGAGTAGGATTTAGAAAGACAATGGTGTTATGAAATTTTCTTAAAACATTTTTTCGATGCACTCAAATAAGTTTTGGTTATAAAAAATTTACGCGGCATGCACATTTCATGAAACAACAAGATGGAATTATTAAGTCATTTTCAGCCAAAAGTGGAGTTAACTAAATTACTCTTTAAGCCTTTGATATATGAATATACGAACTGCGCCCTACTTGATAGGAAGTTTTTTCAATCGTCGATATTGAAGGCTGTGATAATACGTACTGCTTGAGCTTCCGATGATACTAATGCAGTGCAGTAACACGAGCCTTGTTTTGAGACACGTCGAATCACAGTATGTGATCGAGCCAATGGCTATGTTCAAAAGCTCTGGTTATTTTATGCGCCAGTCCAATTATGATGGAGCTTTCGACGGAAGTTTCTCAAAAGCTCAAGCTGAGTAAAAGCGAATATCTTAAATAAGTTAACAGGCTTGGCGGGCAGAGTGCTCTAACCCTTTGCGATATGCCCATGGTTGCAAGGCATTCTGGATTAAATTCTGTATATAAGGTACAAAAACGTTTAAAGGAATTTTTAGGACGCTAATTTATAAATTCTTTATTTATGAGCTTCAAAGCTAAGGAAAGGTTTTTGTTATAATAAAGAAGCCATTAACGTTTCTAAGTATTCAAATAAATAAGTCATCAAGGAAAAAGAGACCTGCGTTGGATACCTGGGGTGAGGTAGTTTGAGTTATTCGTTATTCGGAGATAAGTGAATAGATCGGGCAGGAACCTCTTACTTCAGCAGCCATGGAGGTACGTTTGAAACTGAATGGGACACGTGCTTATGGTGCTTAGGTACCTGTTACGTTCTGACGTCCAGACTTAGTCTTTTTGACAACCGCTGATTATGGTTGGGCTCAAAGGTGTTCTTATTTCGCTTTCAATTAATGGCTGAATTCTTTCGTGGACCACGACATGTATTACACCCCTAGACGACCTCACCTTTTCCCCCTCCACAGTTCCTTACTTCTCTCTCTGATATAACGACTCCGGATCAGGACAACAGAAGAAAAGAAGTAGACAATTCCAAGACTCCCAGAGAACTTCTAGTACGTCTGGGATACTGAAGGTTGATCTTCTCTCGTAGGCATGCATGTTTTTTTTCTCTTTTTTATTTATTTTATTTTTATGAGGTTATTGCACCACGAATCAGTGTCACCACCATCAAGAGATGTACACATCATCACCATTCACTACCATCATCATCTTTCTTTAGCTAGCGAAACGCAACCACAAGCGACGAAAGGGAAATGAGGGAATTTGCGGAATTGCGGAATTTATCAGTTAATCATCTTAACGTAAAATTTGAGAGCCAACTTAAATTTAATAATCATACTAAGATTACTTGCAACAAACATTTCAAATGTTGACCTTTATCGTCCGTACTACCAGGGTTTTTTCAGAAGTAAAAAAATAATACTAATGTATAATTCTTTAGTTCGAAGCCGACTTGAGAGTGGATTGATTATTTGGGCCCCGAGACGTGCGAAATATGTTCTCATGGTAGAGATGATTCAGGATATTGTTTTGGGAATTCTATATTTGAGTACATATGTACATATGGATACTACCCAAGACTTTATTCAACCGATTTAATGTTAGGGGCAAGCTAACGTTTACTGGTTCGAATGCTTGAAGAGAAAATTACCTGGCCATATATTTCTTTCAGTATATCCTAGGTCAAAATGAGAATTTCACCATTCTTGCGAATGTTAAATTGAACATTAGTTGTATATTCTTCCAAAGAGTAGATCTAGCCTGCCAATCATGATGCCACTTGAAAGAGCTTTCACGTTTTTAAGCGATATTGCTTCGGATTAAACATATTCTTCGCGGACGTGAGTGAGTTCAGACGATTCTATTTGTGATTATGTCGGAACTCATTCCGTTGACTTCTTTGCCAATTTGAAATGTAATTTTTTCTCTCCCTTTTCTGTGAAACACTTTGCAAAAGCAATACACAGTTAATTTGTAATTTTTTAATGTACGTAAGTATAAACATATAAATAAAAAAACTAAAATCATTCATCTACCCGGTGGAATGCAAAGAAGCTGATATAATTATTATACAAGTAAGAAAAGCATTTTTTTGGTGTCAAAAAGTATGGTAGCCACACGAACGAGGAAACAGTAGATCTTGTTATGTTTAAACTGTCTCACAATATAAAGAAAGACAATTATAACGAGCACACAATGTACCGAATAATTATTCTATCTGTTCTTTATTCACATTTGACGTTCACAATGAAATAATTGCAATGTAAGTAATACGTCGCAAGTCAAACAGTGTTCGAACGTTTGGCGCAAAAGGGTTTATACTTTGGAATTGAAAAACGGAAACAATGGCTTAATATTAAAACAGGTTGAATTACTCACACTGTCTGTGCAGAAGAGACAATTGACAGAATAATGGTAACTAAAAATCCACGTCACAAAGAGATTGCGGTGGTGTTATGTTACCCTGGGAGTTTATTGAGCAGAAATTGCACACATATCAGCGTGAACAATTGAATATGGCCGACTGCCAAAAGTTGTCAGCTCCCATGAACTACAAATTTAAAATATTTAGTATGGTAAAACCTAGATGTATAAAATACTCAAGAGAGGATACCATAAACATTTATTTAAACTGTTACTTTTTGACAATATATTTTTCATTTCACCTCAATTTATAGATAATAGACGAATGTGCTAAAAGTTAACGCACAGGGGTGGCGTAGCTTAGCGCAAGCTAAATCATTGGTCAGCACGCGTTTAAACTGCGACTGGTCTTTGACGTGCTTTGTTTTAATAAGACGTAGTTTGAAATACGTATTCCCTCACCTCCTTTGAATTGAAGATTCACTGTTCACTTCAATGACACTAAATGATCTTATTACGTACGTTTAAAAATGCCCATATTATTGTCTAATCGAAGCTGTAATGTATGTCCTACTGTAATTTTAACCTCAGTTCTCAAAGTTTTACCGTCCACCTATTCGATACGAGCTATGTAGATTATCTAAGGCGCAATTATTTGAGATTTGATTACAACAATATTTTTTAAAAATCGTGTCCGCTCCCAATGTGGAGAATATGGATTTCTGCCGGAATTTATTTCAGTATTAGTTTTTATAACCATTTTTTTCAAAAGAGACGAGATATATAAGATAGACAAAAGACAGGGTTAGTGGTTAGCTAATCGATCCCGCTGCGTCCCGTTAAAGCAGATTTTCAATTTCTAGTCACCCATGTCTTCGAATAAAAATAGTAAATATAATATTTAAATATTAAACATAAGAGTTGTTTTATTGATTATTATATTTACAAAAAATAGTAAATAGTTACAATGCAAATAATACATAAAATACAACGCAAAAGATTGTAGCTGAAAAAATTTCGAGTGTGTCTAGAAATTTATTGACAGGCACATATTTAAATTTTAAGACATATTTTCCCTATACTCGATAATCTCGTCTATATTTTTTCATATCAATTCTTTCGCGTTCGGACATTTCCATGAGTCCACAAACAGATATTTTTTAGGAATATCTACCTCAACGATAAATTTTTCACATCAACTAAGCCAGCGAAGGTTTCGCAAAAATATTTTTTATCCTTCTAAGCCTTTTTGCAAAGCAAAGGAAGCTTTTTGCGTCCATACGTTTACCAAAAATTTTGCTCGCTGAAACAAGCCAGGAGTGGTATATTTTTGGAAGTAAAATTGTATAAACTTGTATTGTAAAAATAAAGTTTTACCAATGAACTGCGTTTTAAAGAACTTATTAATAGGAATTTTTCAAAAACATTTCATCCACGCTTGGTAATAATGTTAAAATTAAAAAATATTGATACATTTATTTGAGATATATTCTTTAAGAGAGTTAGTTCTACACCTTAACTAGCATGACGTGGGGATGAAAATACAGGTAGAATATGTTTAAACCGGTATTTCATATTGAATACCGATTTTGAAAATAATTAATAACAGCATTGTGTAACAAATAGTGTCATGTGTTTTGCCTGAACTGAACAAAGTTAGGCGATTAGCTTACCAACAGAACTGTTTTGTTTATATCCTTCTCATTCTCTGTACGAAAAGGTAAGACTGATTAACAAGCAGTATTCGTACAAAAGCTTCTGTTGACATAGTTTATAGTTTCTTAACCGGTGGTTCACGAAGAATTTTGGGTGGGCCGCAAAATTTTTCTTTCTGTCTGTTTTAATATACATATATATTGTTATATCAGCATGCTGTGTTTTGAATAATAAATCAATAATATAAATATTTGACATTTTATTCCAATTTGGATGGTCAACATTTTTTGATTTTTTTGTGGTCCGTGAATGTTAAACGGTTACAAAAATTAGTTCACGCATGGGTTTAAAAATACGTTGTAATATTAAAACACTTGTAGTTTCAATATTTAATCCAGGGCTGTGGAGTCGGAGTCGTGGAGTCGGGGCTTTTTGGCCGGAGTCGGAGTCGCAGCGATTTGGCCGGAGTCGTATTCGTAGTCGGAAATTTTAAAAAGTTTGAACTTTTTATTTTTGAATATAATAATTCAAATTTGGCTATTGGCCGAATTGGTAGGGTTGATATTTAATTGAATACACATACATAGGAAAATTAGGCAAAAAATAGTGACGATTTAAAACTATTTTAGTCGGAGTAAGAGTCGTGTTTTTGGTCAATGTTGGAGTCGGAGTCGTGGTTTTGGTAAATGCTGGAGTCGGACTCGGAAACGAACTTTTTTTGACGTCGTGGAGTTGAGACCTGATTTAATCCCTTATTCAAACCGGCGAAAAGAGTACTTAATTTCTAAATGGTTCGCTGTATTATTTCTTATCAAAACGTTGTAACGTAACAGTTTAACCTTATGTAAAATATTTATCATTTTTCGAAAGAACACTACTATGCCAAGTTACTGTCTTGTATTGCCCGAGCATATGTTTAGCGTAGAGGTCTGCCAATAGAGTTTCCACGTATCGTAAAAATCGAATCACAGAATAGAGGGGTTTTTTTTCTTGTAAAAGGCTTTTCTTAGTATACAATTCGGCAACTTTTTTGAAAAATTATTGGAAACATGTATTTTATATCGGTTGCAATTTACATTTTTATATATTTTTTCCCTATCTTTCGATCAAAATAATAATATGAAATATATCTAAATTCAAAATATCGTATTGTTGTATTATAATGTCTTATATACGAGGGATAGTCAACTCTTTTTGCGATCTCGTTTACCTTTTTTATTTAAAAGAAGAAGTAAGCTCAAATATAAAATTTATCTGAGTTAAATAATTATTACACGGATGGAATTGCAGGGAATGCAGGGAATGTTTCGTGAAAACGGGTATCTTAATAAATAAAACATGAGCATAATTGTGTAATGTAATCATAATTGTGACATTAATCTTTGCTTAGTCAAGAAGAAACCATAGTTGCTTAAGAATTTTCGTTAAACTAAATAAAAGTTAAAATGATGTCACGATTACCATGTGTATGCTTCGAAGCATATTTAGATAATTATCTTTTTGCTTCTAAAATAGTTTTAAATAATGATAATTTAACGTGGTCGACTAAGGTTACTCCACGGCTTGACACGATATTTTCTGGTTAATTATTGTTCAAAATAATGACCCAATATTACAAATGGAGCATCATTAGGCGTTTTACGAGAACTGGTTGTTACGCAAATGTTATGAATTTTTATCGTTAATGTGGAAACAAATGAAAGCCTCATAGATATAGATAGGCAGGGCCTATAATCAATAAAGTAAGATAATAAATTGATGGGAAAATCAATTTACGGATGTCTTCAACCAAAAAGGATTCACGTCCAAGAGCGTTGACGACTCGGCTACGTGACCGGCTACATATTTTATTTTTACACTCAAGTCCTTTTCCGCGGTTCACAGATAACACGGTCTAAAAGAATAATGAAGATACATACATACGTATGTACTTAATTTTTAATAAAAGGCTTAACGTTAGGGTTGCCAACGTTGTCATTGTCACCAATAATGAGAACAGTTCAAAAAAAGTAAACAATAGTCAGTCGATAGCCAAATGGCGAACCTATAAGCTGGTTACCACCATCTATTTTTAGAACCCTTTCGTAATTAACGGCAAGATCGTAGTTACACGTTAGAATTTATTTATTGAGTTTTATTCACGATTTCTTTTACCACAATGTTACTATTTTTTCATTTAACACTGTCACTGATGTTCCTGTTTGATTTTACACGGTATTTGGTTGAACGTATCTACCGTTTTCAAAAAGAGTCGAGTTGTTTTTTTTTAAATGTACGTAACTTTTTAGTAAAGTTAAAAGTTAGGTGACTTTAATGTAACATTTTTAATCTGCAGGAAATTCTTTTGAAATGACAATATTTGCATAAAAAAATAAACCGTTTTTTCATTGGGAACCAATTTCAATTGAATTGTATAAAAGATAAACCGTTTATAAAGAATGTAAAAAAGGCTATTTTGCATTTCCGAAAGCGCATTGTATGTTGCTTTGGAAACATCAAACAGACCTTTTTATCATTTTAGTCAGGCAGTTCGAAAAGTTTTTTGCACAATGCAAGGAAATACTTACCCACGTAATAGTGAGAGACGACGCAATATGCATGCAAAAAAGATCCGTTAAAAGACGACCGTCCGAGAAGTCCTGTAATAGGTCCTCGGAGATAATGACACTACGTGGCTTTTATAATCCTTTGGATACCGTTGAGAATCTACGCGAGAAGGGTTAAGCAGAGCTGTTAAACTTGACGATATTAATCAATATCTTATTTAAATCAATAATTATTTAATTTTTTTACTGCTTCTATACCGTAAGGCCACTGGTGGCCGCTGCGTACGGAATACTGTTACAAATTTTGCAAAATATAGAAAAAAAAACCTTCCGGTAAGAGCTCTAATGATATTTTTCTTTTCATAGCTTGTTACATACATACATACATATATACACTGTTGCTAGAAAAAATGGTCCTTCTTTCATCAGTTAATCTTGTTGAAAAAAAGGATATTCTTAGAGGTGATTGAGGTGAGGTAGATGTGATTATTGCGACCACTTTGCTCGGTTCTTAAGCGGTTGATTAATATTGATCATACTATGGGGTATGGGTCTTTTATTGGAGTGTTCATATAGATGTTTTCGGTCGCGTAGCTAACGGGTTTGTATCCCTGTTCGGACAGCTTTTTTTGTCATTCGATTCATCCATTTCTGCTCAGAGGTATGTATGTCTATGTTGTATAAAATTCTCTCACACTCGTCCAATCCCCAAAGCATAGCGAAACGGAATTGGTCACCACTACAGTTGAAATATATTAAACTAGTGTTCGAACCCGACTTCGCTCGGACCAGTTTGGGGTTATGTTCACCGCGGCGCGTAAATTCAGACGGGCCAAGTTGAAACAACTGGCAACTTAATTACAGACCCACAGACATACATACGCCGTTTCGGTTTTATATATAAGATATTTTGGTTCATATGAAACTACTCTGTAACTATTTTGTAAAATGTACTACTCGATACTCGAGTAATTGGAGTCTCTACACACACATTGATAACGAAACAAATTTACCGTCGAAACTTCCGCGAGCGAAATCAATTCGTTTGTTTGAACTTGCAACAACAATGCAAAAGGGAATTACAGACCCACATACATACATACGCCGTTTCGGTTTTATATATAAGATTATATTTTAGCGATACAAATGATTAACTCTGCATTTGTTCAAGTTCACATGTGCTCTTAAAATGCCTGAAAATGCCAAAATGCGAAGCCCAGATCGTTGGCGATAAAACTCCAACGTTTAATTTTTTAATCTTTGTTATATTCGTCAAACTCATGGTGCATTGGTATCAGCTGTTATGCCGTGTATTAGTTTCCATACAATTTAATTCAATATATATATTTTTTTAAAGCAAATGAAAAAATCAATTTGTCTTATTTTGAGTTACCATTTTTGTAAGTGTTGTTAATATATCAAAGTAATTTATTTTCAACTTACTTAACATAAATATGTACAAAAATATATATTCTTGTTTCATAATATATTGTGAGGGTGGTTTATTTAGCGCCCCTACAAGTACGTTCTTGACAATACAGAGTTTGGGTGAATAGTGTACGGAATCTACCTAGGGAGACGAACGTGATTGGCATTAGTTTTAGAGATAGAGTAAAGCGATTTCACGTAAATGAAAATACGCACACGTTCCGGGAGTATTTGAAGATAATCGATGAAAAATTACCTGTTTTTAGAGTTACAATGATGTGGCTATAATACCGAATCGTTACTTATATATTTTTTTTCAACAACGTTATCGTGACTCTCATTCAACACTATTTTTTATTCTTCACACTAGCTTACTCAAGCAGTAAGTGTGTTAAGTTGAGCCATTGGAATTCATTAAACGCAAGAAAAAACGATCCCATAGATACTATGTATATTTTTTTGATCATTATGAAATCATTTTACAACAGATACTTTTGTGGGATAACTGGAGTAATGAGCTGTACTGTATGAAGCGCGTGGATACTTATGATTTATATACTTTTAACCTTCGAAAGACGGTACCTTAAAAATAACGCGTGATCCGAAGGGAGGTGTACAATTACATCAATTGCTTATCTTTAATCATCGATCTAAAATATATATACATATATAAAATCAAAAGGTTTCCTAAAATTATTTATATTTTAATTCGCGCATGAAAGAGACAACCTGTTCGCGTTGATGTTTATGACAGACTGGCGTAATCATAAGACAAGCGCGAGCGCTTACTAACGACTTTTATTGTAAAAGCATTCATTTGTTTATCGAGTAGGCATTTACTTGGTAGAACTCCATTATAATACGGTAAGAAAAATAACAATGTATTTCTGACGAAGGTGTAAGCCGAAATAGCTATCAACAAATATATAAAATTTATGTAGAACTAAAATACATTGTTATTTTTCTTACCGTAGCATTCATTTGATTTGGCACGTACGATTGGACGAGGCGGGTTTGAGATAAGATATCGTTATCATATCGCGTATGGGCAGTGAAGTTTGGAAAAGATGTAAAAAACAATTTTATCCACCTGAAATCGTTATTTTAATAGTACGTTTTGCAGAGCAAGTAGAAATTATAAATTATTCATTCCTAGGATATGATAAGACATTCATAAATTGATTTAACGATTTATGGATTTGTATTTCCACCCCGCCTATTCGATCCAAAGAACGATTCGTAGTGAGAGTATTTAGCAAACACTAATCCTTCTGGCTCTATTTTTCTTTTCTTACGCGAAAAAAGAGAGGTTGAGCATCAGAATCAGTTATAAGCACCTCTCATGGGAAAACTCTTATGGCGATAAGATCTATTATGAGCCTATATGCTTAACTTTGACATGATTGAAAATGTGATTGCAAAAACGGGATATTACGGATGTGCTTCTCAATCTGAAAAAAATATAACAACATCTTTGAAAATATCTATATGATTCAACATACAAAAACATTTTTAATGTGTTCACTGCCAATACTTGGTGGAATGGCATTGTAATAAAAAAAAAAAGTACTCATTCCGAATGTTTTAGAATGTATTTATTCAGTTGATAATGCTCTCGATGAGCTGATCTAGATACATAAATTCAGTGTGGAATAAGTACTAAAAATGTTTAATATTTTTATAATATAAAGACTTTTATCAAGATAGCAGTTAAGTATAATTAAGAATTTCGACTGAAGTTGCTTGATGGAATTTCCATATCAAATTAGATAGCTAGAAAAAAAACCTGATCTAAACAAATTCAATGTGGAATAAGTAGTAAAAATATTTTTTATTTTTACTATTGATACCGGATCGTATTTTAGGACATCAGCACTCTCTCGAACGATCTATTTTTCACCACAGTCTATGGGTTTAAGACGATATCAGGAAGTTAATTCAGTCTAATCATACTCTATATTGAAATCTATAGCGATTCGATATAGAGTAATTTTTAAAGTTTGTAAAAGCGACATATTGGCGCGGCTTCTCCTTGGATGTATACGCACAGCCGTCTCGCTCTAAATATAGCTGGCTCTTTTACGCCCTGGCTGCGTGAGATACGTGGTATTTCACGCAGCCTCCACTGGACCGGAAGCAAACGGTACGGCTAGCGCATCTCAAGACGAGATGCTGCGCTGTACAGATCGCGATCGGAGAAACACAGTCCGCTAAGAATGGACGGTGAGTCGCACATAAGAGCCTGTTTTCTTTTCAAAAAGCAGTGAGAATCGCACTGACGGTCAGTCACAGTCAGTTACAGTTAGAGGTTAGGGAGCCGTGAGGAGCACTTGTCAGATAAACCGTACAGTCTTGGTTGAGGGGCTTCTCCTAACTATAGGCCCTGGAAGTGGTCCTCAAGCTCCTAATACTTTCTCAACATTATAAAATCCTGATATCGCCTTTGTCAAGGCGACAAGGTAGTTGAATCGTTCTTTGCCATTTTAAAACTAAACTCTGTGTCATCGTAATGTTATCTGTACTTGTGTTATTTGTGTAATTGTCTCATAACGAAATAAATTGTGCGAGTGATAATCGCACTTGTTTTTATCCTTTGAGATCGTTTTTAAATCAGAGCATCCTACTTTCTCCTCCTCCTAATCCTAATTTCCACTTACCGAGTGTCAGGTCGGAGGCTGTCCTCCCATTTTACGAAAGAGCTGAGATCGAGGTCGTCTCACTATATAAAGACTTTTATCATCCTTAGTATTATTATATATTAGTACCCTTATTTAAATTACATTTCCTTAACATAGTAATTTATAGTATTATGTATATTTTGATAAAGTTTCTTGCAAATGTCGCTGCATTGTTATAACAAGAAACAGTACCATTGTGCATAAACTTAGTAAAATAATAATTCAATGTTTTGAATAAAATAAAAGAAACTTTATTTTGCGCCAAATAATGAGTGAGAATTTAACAATGATGTGGTCGGAAAACTCTGTTTATTTCGGAAGAAGAGGCCCCGAAACTACCAACGTAATCCCAAAAGGATAGTTAAAGAGAAATATTTGGGAAAACAAGATTTTGTACTTGCCACACCTATGTATACGTAAGTATAGGCCCTTTGAAGCAAGTTTGTCCCGCACTTAGCCGAATGTGGCTCTTTATGAAATGGGCCTCTGATAGCATTATTAAACTTACGCCAAGGCTGTATGCCTCAACAAAGAAATAGTTGGATATTTAGTTTTAAACGGATGGGTGGCAGGGGAAGTTCGTTCATAAACAAAAAAAAAATATCAAGGAATACTTTTAAGAATATTTAATTTATATTATAAATAATTGGAATATCAATATCAAATTTGAATCGATTGAATTTCGTACATAAGTTATCCGTGCACTTCTGAAGATGTCTAAAGGTGAAACTAGAGTCTTTACCGAAAAAACTAGCATTTTTTATGACTTACTTTATGGAGCACACGCTATAAAAAGTTGGATAATAGCAGAGGATGATGTAGGAGGGCTGCTTGTAAACATATATATATATTTTAAGCCATACCCGTTTCCAATATAAATCACAAAGACTCATAATGAAATTTATCTCATCAAATATTTAAAAATTCAATTGATTCAAATTTGATTTTGAAATTCCATGAAGTGCTTAACCTGGCCATCCCTAACGATATAGATTTTGTTCCAACAGCTACTTTAACTTAAATATCTATCTTAATACTAGTGAAACGATGTCTAAACTTTTGGTATTCTTAAATCATAGTTTTTTACAACGTTTGCAGAAAAAAAATATGATATTTATTGGCTAGTTGCGCCGTAATCGACTAAAAAAGAGAAGAAGTCGGAATTTTTTAGTCTATTTGTCGATGTTAGCAATCGATGGGAAGCGCTAACATACAATTTCACGCCCACAAGCGATAAGTCACCGGCTCCATTGTTAATCCGCCATAGCCGTTAGGAGTGGAAATGTCATCGTTTTCATGCGCGACTTAAATATGAATAAAGAAAAATAGGGATTTTTTTATGATTTTTTTTTCAGAAAGATGTATAAATATACGTCAAAGCATATTCAATCATTTTTTTATTGCAGTCTATGCCAATAAGGACAAAACACTGTGGTCTTTTTTTACCCCCGTTTGGCCTGTGAGTCATTTTTCAAGGATAGTATTACGAAGGTTATGTCGAAATTAAAAAAAAAGTGAATAAAGGGTCAATATTATTTTATTAACTTTGAAGCTTTTAACTGAAACGATTTGTAAATTTAAATCTGCTTACCATTAGATATCTTCCAATATCACCCACTTGACAATCAAATGTTAAAAAAATTGTTACAACGCTCGCGATGAGCAAAAACGGTCCTGATCTCAATAAATCCAATGTGAGTGAGTACTCAACATGTGTTATTATTTTTATTTTAATGCCATTGACATTGAACACCTTAAAAGTGATTAATTTAAAATTTAATTAACAGTATAATAAAATACAGTAAAGATTTTTCATTGTATTTACTTAGAAGCCCACTCAGTCTCACACAAACAATAAAAAAAAGTTATTTTCTTAAGCAGGTTACCCACTGCTTTATGTATATTACACTAAAAAACGAGACTATGTTTATTAACGTTTTTGATCGAAGCTTTTTTGTAATTTATTATTTATTACTAGTAATTTTTTACTAGTAATTTTGTCAAATATTCTAAGACTCATCGCAAACGTATTCTCAGCTATACACGATTCACTTGTTAGCAATTCATTAATTATTCTGTAGCGATTAGTTCCAGCTTTGGCAAAGATCCGATCCTTCGAGAGTAAGGGCCATTATACCTACCAAGATGTACCGTAAATAATTTAAACATTTCGGAAGGAATATTATATAATACTCTAAACAGGGCATACGTCTGTTATATGTATTATACTGATTATCAGGAATATTGAGATCGACAATTTTTGTGACTGAAAATGTATCGTGACACCAAACGAAGAGGGAAGAAAAACGTTACTCGAAATTGAAACACTTATTGCTATTGTTTTTAGTATCAAGCTGGTATAAGTATGTCATTGGCAAAGAAATAGCTTTAAAGGTTAACAGTCTATCATTAGTGGAAAAGTATTTTATTATTTAAATACTTAAGACACAATTTTCTTTGTAAAATAAACGTTTTCATACTTTTCTACAAGAGTGGGTTATCTTTATCAAATATACCTGGCAATTAGTCTCAATTAATCTTAGTTAAATAAATCTATTTATTACATGGAAAAAACCGTATATAATATGTAGTTCATAGTTATTGTAGTTTAAGAGCTATATTTAAACATACATTAACTTAATCGAGGATTTAATCTAGATAAAATTTCACTATCAAATCTGAATCGTTTTTAATATGGTCTTTTCCATGAGCTTTGTCGCTACCGACCCAGATTTATTATTTCGGAAAATTCAGACATTTCAAGTGTACCAATGAACTGTCAATTCAAATTGATTGATACATTAAATTATCTATTATCATTAAAATATTATAAAATGTGAGAAACCGTGTTATAATAGAGTTTTTAAGTTAATTGTTTGTTTCTATATTTGATCAGTTAATAATCCTTGAAATAAGCGAAAGCGGTCCTGGTGACTGTTAAATATGTCGAAGTCGCAAACGAAGCATTGATAGAGTATTTATTTAATTTGTGCATTACAAAAAACACAAATCAAAAGGTGCTTTTAAAATGTGAAAAAAGATTAAAATACTGGAATAAAAAATGATATTGCTTACAGATATAAGAGTGAAAAAATATATTAGAAATTGACATAGAAGTCAACCGAGTGAGTTCCGACAAAATGAAGTAAAATATATAAAACATAGAACTCGTCTGAACTCACTCACGTACATGTGAAACATGTCAACGATTGATGTACCTACTGCCTTTTTTGTTTACTAAGAATTGACATTTCACATCATGAAAATACTCAAAAAATTTATATCATAATTAGGCTGTCTTGTTCTTACGTTCTTTTGAATGAAACTTTTAGAAACTTTTACACATTTCTTTCATTGCATACAAAACGTTTCCACTCGTGTTGTTAAGGCAAGTTCTCGACGACTTTTGACGTCTTTTTCGTCATTCTCGTTTCTTAATTATACTATTGTGAAGTATATCGCTAAATATCGTAAAGGGCGCGTAGGCTGGAGCCCGTACGTGGTACATACAATGTCCATTTATCATCCAGAAGTCGTGTCTTACTTAAAGGACCAGCTTTGGGGAATAATGCCTCACTAATGGCTTAAAATCTTAATTCCAAGTCCTTCATACATATTAGCGCTTTTTGTAAGCGAAGTTTGAAGGTTTGTTATTAAGGTTTACCGACATTTCGTCATTCTGATATACTCATGCGGACATGTCGACTCCGAGAGTCGTTAGTTCGTTACCCTTTACTGTGACGCTATATGTGTTTTTTTTTTGTTTTCATACTATATCCTTTACCAATATGGATCATGTAGATACCTAACGGAACTAAACATTAAAAGACATTTTGTAAATGTGATATATTCATACCGACATTTTCTCCCAAGAAAGGCTTAACCTATTACTGTCAAAACTCAATGTGTGCTTTTTGTTTTCTAATCATATCTTTTAACAATACAGAGCATGTGGATTCTTAACTGAACTAAACATGAAAAGTCATTTCGTAATTGAGATATACTCATGCCGACATTATCTCCCAATATAGGCTTTACCTGCTACTGTTAAAATCAATGTGTGTTTTTAGTTTCCTAACCATATCCTTTACCAATATAGAGCATGTGGATTCTTAACTGAACTAAACATGAAAAAGTCATTTCGTAATTGTGATATACTCATGCCGACATTATCTCCCAATATAGGCTTTACCTACTACTGTTTTTTGGTTTCTAACCATATCCTTTACCAATATGGAGCATGTGGATTCCTAACTGAGCTTAACGCTAAAGACATTTCGTAATTGTGACTTTTTTTTCCACTCATGTTTTTGGTTTCTAACTGTTTTAAATCGTTAGTTGAAAATTTAAGTTGATAAAGCAAAATACATGCTATCCTAAAAAATATCATTGCAAACCGTGAAAATAACCTTAAACAACTAGCCTTCTTAAGAAGCAAAAACATAGTATTAAATGGTGTTTATAATGCTTGGAACTATGTCTACACAAGGTAGATAATAATCATCGTATTATTTTCACTTAGGTTTTATTGTTTGCAATGGCTCAACTTAATTTAGCTACTGGGTTACTAAGCACGTGTTAAATAGCACCTTTTAATTGATTATGGATACGTTATAGAATGAGTGTGATTTGTTATTCCTTTACCCTGGCCCAGCGTGGCGCTACGAGCAAGATGTGTTCATTTCGTTTTGCCAACTTCCGCTGCCCCGAAGATGGCGAAGAGGGCACAAAAAACCTCTCGACTCTAATTAACCCCATACAAATGATGCCCAATCAAATATGCTCGCTCACACAGCCTAGGCGGCAGTTTAAAGTAAAACCTATCTAGTAAAAAATATTAATGTAAGACACAAGAGACATTGAATACCTTGATCAAAAGCTCAAGTTATACTTCAATAATTTTTTAAAAGTACAATGGACTACGATGCTATCTTTTTTAAGAGAATTTAATCGTAATTTGATTTAATGCAGCTTAAGATTGCGTACACGTAACTTTTCTTTTTTTTATTAAGAATATTTTTAAAAGTCTTAACTGTCGATTATTAAAAATTTGTTGTTGAATAGGTAGTTAACATTTTAACTATAGACCATTTGATTTCATTTATTTTTAAGTTGTACCATTGTGAATAAATTCTTGTTTTATTTATCGAAACAGTTATTTGATATAATTATATTGCCATGAGTTTTAGATTGATAGAAAAGATCTTGTGAAATGAAAACCATTGAGAAAAAAACTCTTTGTAAATATTGACCCTGGAGGCTTACTGAGCAAAGACTATTCATTGTTTGGATTCAAAGTTCCACAAACATAAGTGGAAAATATTCAAAAGTTCAAAATTAGGTTTACTGTCAGTAGCCGTACGGATTATACACAGGACACTCTGTATCAAAATGATTTCAGTGGCTGAGCTAGTCACTCCAATTTATTTTATTATTTGTATTTTATTTTCTATTTTCAAGCACGAATGGCTCAAAATCAGTCCCGTGCAGATCTGCTCGGGCCATGAATGTGAGGGGTAAATTCCTTTTTCTATGTCGATAGCGTTGTGAGAGGCGGCCATGAAACATTGGCTGCATATACACAACGGGTGGTGGTGGAAAAAACCAACTTGTTTGTCAGTAGCCGTGGCTGAGTGGTAACACGAATATTATCACTATCTGCGATCATGGATTAAGCTCCCATAAGAAAATTTAAGAATAGGATATTATTATAATCTTTGTTTATTGATGTAGATATTTTAAAAGTAAGAAATTTCCATAATGCATGCCAGACTGACGCATAAAAAACTGATAAAGGTCAATTGTGTTGCAACATAACATTGTGTCATGAAAATCATTACTTGAAACATAGTGATTTTTTATTTGCCTTTCGGTATCCCAGCATTTCAAAGTGCAAAGTAAAAATTAAAACGATTCAAAATTGATAATGAAATTTTACCAAAGAACCTTCAGTCAACATCCTAAATTAAAAATATTTCAATAAAGATAAAACGAAACTTAACAAAGCTTACTGTCTGAATTTAAAAAAAATCCCTCTCTTCAGTCTCTTAACACTGTATTAAAAAACTTTACTTAGAGACATCGTAAACTCTTAACCCTTACAGCTCCTAAAACAAGATATTCAGTAAGATATATTTGCGCATTGCTTGTTCATGAGAAGTAGAAAGGGCGGTCGACAAGATTGGCGAGCGTTTACCCGTACCCCTAGGGGTCGTGTCCTTTGGCTCTTAATTTTACCGATTCATTTATTCCCTGACACGTACAAGGGATGCACATGTTTTACTTCGGATTAGAAGCCTTTTTTATCGGGGTAACGACACCGCAGCTATCTAAGTGCTAACAAAAATAAAATATTCTACGATGAATTTAATGTAGTAAAGTTTATTTATGTTGAGAAGTGAAAGTTTTATCGAGATTATATGGACATACTCAATCCATACTACTGCAAAAAATATGCATGTGGCGGACTTAGGCGACATTTTTATATCAATAATTAAACGCTTTTCATACTTAGTAATTTGATAAATAGTCTATTAATATTAAAGTACACAGCAGAATGCGTATTTTAATATTAATAAATAAATCAGGTTTTCTTAGGTCCATCATTTGTCTCAGAAAGGGCTTATGAAACTAAACCAATGTGAGTCGTCAACCTGGAATGCATCGCTCACTAGTGGGCGGTAAAATCTTAAGTGGTGGGCGTTGGGTGATTTTTGCAGGGCTGTGGAGTCGGTAAAAAAAGTTCGACTCCGACTCCAGCACTAACCAAAGCCACGACTCCGACTCCAACATTGACCAAAAACACGACATAAAAAGTTAAATATCGTCACTTTTTTTTGCCTAATTTTCCTATTTATGTGTATTTAATTAAATATCAACTCTACCAATCCAGCCAATAGCCAAATTTGACGTATTATATGCAAAAATAAAATCTTCAAACTTATCAAAATTTCCGACTTCGAGTACGACTCCGGCCATATCGCCTGCGACGACTCCGACTCCACAGCCCTGGATTTTTGTCAAAATGACAAAACAGAGAAGTTGACTGAAAATCGCTGAAGGTGAAATTGAACCAGACATAAAATATTAAGTCTCACAGCATCAGGCTCAAGATTCTCATGAATTATTGAATTTGATTTTTATTTATTTTTCCTCATGGTATGTGTACGCACTATTTTTTTGTTGCAACGAAATGTCGGTGGTAACAATTTTAAATATTTTCACCCATATACTGGATTGAAATATAGCGATATTGGTGGGCGGTAAGGAAATTTTACCATGAAAAATAGGTAAAACGTGGGGAGCAAGCATAACACAGTTGGCGACTTCTGCTCTTAGATGTCTAAACTAAAGAGCAGGGGGGGTAAGAAACAAATACTTAAGAAAACTAAGAAAAGTATCTATCAATATTATTAGGTATTTCGACTGAGGGTGCTTGATGGAATTTCAATATCAAATTTGAATTTTTGAATTTTGTAGTTTTCCATGAGTTTTGTCGCTAACGACCCGGGTTTCGCATTTCGGCATCTTCAGGCATTCCAAGTGCACGGATGTACTTGAACTGACTCGTAGTAAACAGTTTGAATCGTTTATATACAAAAATATAAATAGATCACTAAGTTAAAAGGCTATTAAAATGTAAATTAGCGAAAATTGAATGTATACAAGCTTCTTTATTGATTGAATAGGCATTTACTTGGTAGAAATCCATTATAATACGGTAAGAAAAATAAAAATGTATTTTAGTTCTACATAAATTATTTTATATATTTGTTGATAGCTATTTCGGCTTACGCCTTCGTCAGAACTATGTTTTAAACGTGTATTAGAGATAGCTTATATACGTACATCCTCTCTTTCTGTTGAAACCATACCAACGCCACATGGAAGAATTTAAATAAGTTTAAGAAACGGGGCACCCTGTCTAGCATAGGTATATAAGCTATCTCTAATACACGTTTAAAACATAGTTCTGACGAAGGCGTAAGCCGAAATAGCTATCAACTATATATAATAATTTAATAACTAAATATAAAATAATTTATGTAGAACTAAAATACATTGTTATTTTTCTTAACGTATTATACAAGCTTCAATGAATTAATGAATCGAGTATTGAGTATAAGAAAAATGGATGAGTAAACTCGAATATCGAGTACTCGATACTCGAATTGGAGTCTCTACTTTCTACCGAGTATTGACAGTGAACACCATAAAAGATAGTTATTATACAGTTGAAAATCGAAGGCGTCCCGCCCGAAAATATTTCCAATCTAATTCAAAGTTGTTCACCTTCGATTGGTCACAGATGTTCGATGTTAAGATATTGCAGCCCTTTGTGGTCATGTTAACCACAATACCACCGGTTTTCTACGTAAACTAAGATAGATATGCCAAATGAACGGAGCAGGTGTTTCACGGTTTAATTGTTTAGGCGGCGTCCCATTCCCATGCCATGATGCTCACATAAATGGACACACAATGCTGAATCAAGAAACGATAATTATTTTGCAATGGTTGCACGGGCTCTAGTTTAAAGATGATATCAAATAATTAATACCAGCCGAATACAGCTAGTTTTGTTTGAGATTTTTATATTATAATAAAGATGATTATTTAAAAAAATACATTATTATATTTCAAGTATCACTTTTAAATGCTCACTGTCATTACTTGGTGAAATTACATTGAAATAAAAATAATAAACATTTGTAGTATATACTTATTCCACATTGAACTTATTTACATCAGGACCAGTTTCGTTTACCGCGACCATTATCAGCTGATAAGAAATGCAAAAATACTGCGTTATTTATACAAAAGAAAAGCGAGACTCAAAAAGTATAACATATGTAGATTACATTAAAAAATATTATATTATATCCTAACGTTTCCTTATACATCGGTCTAAAAATAAGTTAATATAAAAATCGATAGTTTTCCTATAATTATTCATATTTTAAGTCGCACATGAATGGACAAGCAGTTCGTGTTGATGTTCATGACATACTGGCGTAATCAAAACGGTGAGCGCAAGCGCTTATCTACTTCTTTTAATGTAAAAAGCATCCATTTGATTTGAAACGTACGTTTGAGCGAGACGTGTTTGAGATAAGATAACGTTATACTATCGCGTATGGGCAGTGAAGTTTAAATCCTGGCAATTTGTAGCGACGATATAAATGGTTTTCGGCCAATAATCGACTTATTTAATTTTTTACTTAATTGCGACGAAACCAGTCGATAAAAATCACAGTTTTTTCCTGCAAAAGGTGTACCAAAACATTGATTTAGGAATACCAAATGTTCACACATTGTGTCACTTATATTAAGATACATGTTTAAGATAAAGTAGCAGTGGTGGTCGACTGTATCACCCTCCAGCCGGTAAACGTTAACTGGTGTTTTGAAAATGAAAAGAAGCACGTTGATCCTTTGACTAATTTTGATATCGTATAAAAATCCATTGACCTGTGTCTTAAAAATTACTCCAGCTTATCCCCTCTACCCTTGGTTTGATAATAAATGCGAGACGGTATCCTATCATTTGTTTCGATGTGTCGTCTTTTAAGGCTGTCTTTCTTAAGCCGTCGCCCCCACCTTTCTATCAGTATTTAAATTAAGGCACACAGGCGTAATAAATTCATTAAATTTATCGCGGATTAAACATGATTAAGGTTGTTTGACGCTATGGAAAAATGTCTACGGGCAATTATTTTCGGTCGTCTTTAACCCAACAGCTACTTTACCTTAAATATCTATTTTAATACTAATGAAACGATGTCTAAACTTTTGTTATTCATAAATCATAGTTTTGTACACCTTTTGCAGAAATAAATATGATATTTTTAGGCTAGTTGCGCCGTAATCGATTAAAAAAGAGAAGAAGTCGAAATTTTCAGTCTAATTATCGATTTTAGCAATTGCTGGGAAGCGCTAACATAAAATTTCACGCCCATAAGCGATAAAAGAACGTGACCATAGTGAGTCATAGATAACATGAACAGAGTGTTTCATATCTGGCAACGATAAAAGGCGATAAGATAAGAGATAAAGTAATGTGACTTCGTGCACGGTTATTGTCTTGTTAGTCCGCCATAGCCGTTGGAGTGGAAACGTCGTCGTTTTCATGCGCGTCTAAAATATGAATAATTATAGGAAAAATAGGGATTTTTATATGATTTTTTTTTCAGAAGTATAAATATACGTCAAAGCATAATCAATTATTTTTTTATTGCAGTCTATGCCAATATGGCCAAAACACTGGGGTCTTTTTTTACCTCCCTTCGGCCTGAGAGTCATTTTTTAAGGATAGTCCTACGAAGGTTAAAAAAACGCTGTGAAGTTATCACGCTTAGGTATTGCAAGCATAGACGAATAAATCAACACCGGTATTTTAAGAACTCAAATTAGTTTTATAAGCGTAAAATGCTTTTCATATATCGACACCTTATTTTGAAAAGGTTCTAACTGCTCTTGACACTGTTTGAGATATGAGCGTTTGAAGTTTTGATTGATTAAAATTAACTTGTAACAATGAGCAAGTAAAAATGTTTAAAATTACTTATTTTAAGCATATTTTTTCACAATTCTTGCTCAAAAATAATGATCTTCAAGATCTAATGATGACAATCTTAGAACATTGTCAAATAAATTAGGTAAAAAAAGTGTGCAGATGCAGTGCAATTCTGTAATTCAACCATAGATATTTCTGAAATTCATTTATATATGATAGAATGCGGTAAATACAAGCTTTTTCGACCAAATGATCATTTTAGGCAAAAATGTCAATTAGAACCTTTTCAAAGTTAGGTAACGATGTGTCATTATTGTCGAGTCATATTACAAAAACTATGGACGTAAAAAGTCTATGTGATCAATCAAGGAATGTGTGAGCTATGATCGAGTGTTTGTACAAAAAATCAGACTGCAGATAATTGCTTGCCAAATTTAAACTTCGTCGAAGAAATTGACGATTAAAAAAGAACTCTAATTTTAAATATTTGCCACGTTTTCATAAAAGAAAAAATGTTAGGAAATAAGTATCATAAATACAATAATCCTGGTTTCGTGATATCTGAATTGCAATTATTAGTCTGGCGAGTTTAGTTATTCGTCAAGTGGTCAACGTAATTTGGCTAGATTATTTAACATAAGTCATTTCGGGAAATATGTGATGCTCCATGGTACGTGCGTAATTCCCTGTTACCCAAAGATTAAAGCAGTGGTTTCAAAACTCAATAAGGATGTGAGATACTTTCAGAAATTGAAATTCGTCTAGTTAGCTCCTTATATACATATGAAGGCTTTGGAAGCAATGTTAGATTTGTACCAAAAAAGCATTTTACAGAACAACCTCTAAAACTACTTTTATGGCGTTTAGTTCAATGCAGAATTTTTATTTTATCGATGAGCTCCCACTTCTATAGCCCGATCGTTTGAAACAGACGTGCAACGGGAAGCAAGACTGGAAACTGTTCGAATTTGCACTGCTCAATTCAGACGAACCATACAATACATTGATCCTAGGAACATTTATAAACATAGTACAATATCCTACGCGAGCTACTGAAATTCCACCGCGAGCTACCGGTAGCTCGCGGGCGACCGCTTGGCGATCACTGGGTTAAAGTATACCCACTTTTGGGAGTTCGTTCATGAAACCACTTAAAAAGTTTGACAAAGAAGTGGGCTATCATTGTAGCCCAGGGATCTCTTACCTGCAGAATTATGACGTGAAAACATCTAAAAATCATTTTAGACCGAGAACCATTCTTCTCGGTGACCCTTCATATGTTTAAAGATAAAGTTAGATGCGCTCTTGAACTGGCTTCACTAGGGATTGCTCACCACAACAGCGATCGCGCCATCCATTCAACAACGATGGGAAGAGAATGCAACTGGAATATTGAAAAAAAACTTAGAAACGAAGAGGGCGGGAAGAACTTTGACGCTAACGCTCCTCAGAAGTTGAAGATCCATCAAAATGACTTCGGAATAGAGATTGGGCAAAAGAGGTAATATTATTTTACTTGTAGAAAAATTGATAAGTACTTCATATAATGCATTAAATATATTTTAATATCAGACCTTCAGCATTTCTAGTCTAGTAAATGAGAGTTCGGTATTAAACATACGCGACATATTGCATACGCCTTGTTACTTAAGTACGCTGTAACAAGTTGAACGTACTGTAAAAACTTTTGCCTATAACAAAGGCGTTTATGGAAAATGTACAATTTGTAGCATTGGTATTACAATTTTATTTAATGGACGTCACTACGTTGTAATATTTATAAAATGATACTATAAATAAGTTTCTTAAGTTGCTACAACTTACTTATAACGTCTAATATAATGTTTGGTTTCAGCTTTATTTGTAACGATTTAAGTAACTATAGCTATTAAATATTCAAAACGGTCAAATTAAATTGTTTTATTGTGTATTTGAATCATCTAACTTTTGACGAAGTATAATATTTTACACGAGTCCATACGTTTTCAAAATCGAGCAAAAACTACTGATATATTTTGCACACAAAATGAAATAATAAATATCTCGCAATGCCCAACAAAAATATGCTATAAAACAATTTATGCTCTCAAAGACAATCCTATTCTTACAACTTTATCTCGCTTACAATAATTGTAGTTAACGGTTAAATATTTAGTAAAAATATTCATACTCTTTTTATTAAAAATACTATGCGATGGAAAAAAATAAACCTGGGTATAAGGTATATTGCTATAAGATAAAACGGGGCTTACTTTCAACCACATCAATTCTGCTTGTGGCTGTAAGAATCTAACTAGAATTTTATCAGTGTATTTAAGCCACCCTCACAATAAACACTATTATACCTTTACCACTGTTTTCTTAAATAATAGAAAAGTTGAGTGCTATAAATATCTTTTTGTAATATAATTCTTCAGTTAAATAATATGAACATTTAAAGTTAATAGAGAAAGAAATTAATAGTTCCAGGGAGGGATACAATTTTTTTTGAATCATTTTCCTAGTCTATCAGCTCAATCAAACATCACATATAATTATTATGGAGATGAACTGACGGGACTAATAGAGAAATTTGATAGAGGTGTGCTGACTTCCAAAACAGATACTCCACATTCGCATTTGCTCGTCCAATGGATGCAAATGAAAAAACTATGGCAGCAAATTTACAGATGGAACTTATTGAGCTACAAGGGGATTTAGTGCTAAAACCACAATTTTATAACATTGCTTTGACGGATTTTTTAAAATTATATTTGGTGGAAGAAAAATTTATAAATTTATTTGAATTTGCAAGAAAAATCATTTGTATTTTTCGAGGATGAAAC
Source organism: Himalopsyche kuldschensis (assembly GCA_028554975.1). NCBI lineage: Eukaryota > Metazoa > Arthropoda > Insecta > Trichoptera > Rhyacophilidae > Himalopsyche > Himalopsyche kuldschensis. Next base: position 4,836,900 of record JAHFWI010000018.1, on the reverse strand, counting down.
ACACTAACTCAAAAGTCAAACAAGGGTGAGACATGAAAATCTCGAAAATTCTATGCGATTATATACTATAGTCTCGTAATTCAAGTACAAGGCAAATCTTACTCCCACACTCGGCCACACAAAATTTTGTAATCAGTATATAGTATTATGTCGTTCATTTTATAAATATCAAAATATATAATGGGGGGGGGCATTTACCCCATGCACCCCCCCCCTTTGGATCCGCCAATGGGTCCGGCCCTTGACTCGGAGATAGAATGATAATTTGGCCCCAGACCTAAGAAAGGTTGCCCATGCCTGATTTAAACCAATTCGCAATATAAAAATTACTTCAAACATTTACGAAAATAAATTGTTTTGTTTTCATCCAATTTAAATAGCCAATTAAGTCTTCAAATAACATCATTTAAATAAAGAATTGTCAAAGCGTCAAAGCGTGAAACTAACATTTTTCCCGTCAAAAGATGTAACTATTTAGAACAGGCATGCCCAAACCTTAGCCCGCGGGCCACATATGGCCTAATTGAAGGTTTTGTGTGGTCCTTTCGAGGTTTTCGACTTTATTTACATGTTATATATTGTCTTTGGTAAAATACTTAAAAAAACTATTTCTTAATTGGTAACGAATTATATAATAAAATAATATAATTTTATCAAAAATATACAATGAGTTGCATTTGGCAACATATATCGATGCGTGTCATTTTTCTCAATGTTAAAAATTGTAAAATCGAAGCCTCAAAACAGGTTGACTGATGGAAATCTAACAAATCTACTGCGATGCGCATCGTACAAATTGGCGGCAAACACTAAATATATCAATATATATTTTTTAATTATATCAATTGATAAAAAAAGGATTCAAAAAGTGGTGATCTGTATGTTGTATCATTTTTTTACTCATGCTTAAAATATGTATGTATGGGGCCACACATCAGAGACCAGCAATATTTTATTTGGCCCTCTAAGTGATATCATTTGGGCACCCCTAATTTAGAATGTGAAGCTTTACTCTCCTGTAACATTCATGATACAAGGATCGCCTATAAATGAAGTCACAAGATAGTGGATTGTTTTTTTATATTAAAATAAAGTAACAGTCAAAGTCAAATTAGCTCAAGTAATATATTCTTTGTAGGAGAGAATTAATTTTTAAAACAATGATGCCATAATTGACTTTCTAGCCCAATCAGTAATTCAGAAATATTTGGGTCAGTATAATTTTCGTAAAGCGAAATAGTTAGGGCCTAGATGAGATAAATTGGCAGGCAATTAATTCGCATTGTGGTGATTTATTTCGACTGTTTCATTTGCTTTGTGGATTTCAATTGTTTGTTTATTCAATTGATTGGCTAAAATCGTTGTTTTATTGCAATGCAAATAAACAAATTGCCCACTGAACTGTTATCTACATTCTTCCAGCAGACGAGCTGTAAAATTGATCGGCGATATTGATGAACCGTTAGGACGTGAGTGAGTTCTAAAAGTACGTATTGAATAATTTAAACATAATTGCCTTCGGAACTTGTTTGAAAAGCTTCCTTGCCAATTCTTCATTTGTATTGAATACACAGTCTGATTTCAAATGTTTTTTTATTGATAGATTTATAAGTCCAAATATTTAGATAACGTGAAATATATTTTGGTAAGATAATTATTTACTTGTTGTAACTGTCACCTTTGTTGAAAAAGCATTATTTTAAATACAACAATTTTTCTACGACTTCAAAATACTATTTTAATAAGATCAGGATCGGGAGCATTATAAACGGATATTTATCGCGATGAGCAAAGCCAGCCCTGACTTTTATGATTTAAATCCATTAAAAGAGATTATTCAAATTCGCAATAGTGTTACTCTATAATATAATATCCTCTATTTTAAAACATCGAACTATAGTTCACGACGAGGGCGTAAGCCGAAATAGCTATCAAAAATATATAAAATACTAGTATTGCTACCCGGCGTCGCTCGGACTAAGCGACCAATAATTATTTAATGTTATATCATTCGACATAATTATATCACAAAATCTAACATCCAAAATAGAGTTAAAATAAAATCACAAACTTTATTTAATTTGATGACAGCCCCATTCTCGCCCATTAAAATGTCCAAATTCAAGGAAAAAATCTAATTTGCTGTCAAAGAAATGTCAAATAATACCATATAATATATAACAATAAAAGCCGGGAAAAGTACAGTAGAAGACTAATTTATTACATTTTGACTAAATGTCTTCGCCGATAAAAATTCAAACATATTTTCTTTCATGTTCGTTTTTTATGGCAACTAGCAACAATAATGCAAAAGGGAATTACAGACCCACATACATACATACGCCGTTTTGGTTTTATATATAAGATTTTCTGTAGAATTAAAATACATTGAAATTTTTCTCACCGTAATATCATTATAACACAGTGAAAAAATGCACATGTATTTTCATTCTACAAAAATTGTATTATATAAACAATAGTCGATGGCTATTTGGGCTTACACTCTATGTTATTGACCATATTATAATGGAGTTTTTATATGTAAATGATAATTCAATTAATCAACAATTATAATAGATTTTTCAATGTTCGTAATTTGATAATATTTTATGTATCTGATTAAATGAACATCTATTTTAAAATAGTTAAAATATAACGTATATACCCCCTCATATACCTCCAATTTATTGAGTTTTATTTCACCCGTTTCAATATAGTTTTAAAATGGCGTGATGCGGAAACTGCCAATTAAAAATATTAAATTAACCCCGTGGATCTAAATAAATTGCTACTTTATATCTGTCGTGTTGAATTGAAATGAAATACATGCGACTTATCCACTTTATTATAACTGGCTAAAATTAATAATCTCAATTTCCTATTAATTAAATTGTATAAAAAAGAATTCTGAAAAATTTTTGAAGCCTTATCCACTTTGTATAATTCCCCAAATCATCTTTGATAAAAACCTATTTCAATGAAATAAAAAAAAAACGACCCAAACGAGAGACAGTCGTCTTTTTCAAATAAAATCTATGGGGCTTTAATTGGAAGACTTTTTTTATTAACTGGAAATTTTATTTCAACTCTCTGTAAAGAAGTGTTCCGCTAATTAACTCTTCTGAATAACTGTGACTTGGAGATAAAACTTTTGCGATGCAACTATTGCGGAAGAAAAAAGAAAATACTGTATTAAAGACTTCAACTGTTGTCCTTTTTAGCAACCATTTTTTAGATTATCTCATTTATGAATTTGTCTTTGAAAATTTGTAAGCACACGGTTTATTGAATTGAATATGCATATGTATGTCTTGTAGCCAGGGCTGTGAAGTCGTTAAAAAAAGCAGGACTCCGACTCCTGTTTTCCTACTTTTTGTATTTGTGTGTAATAAATTAAAGATCTTACGTGACGAACCGGCTGAGTTTGAGTCCCGGTGCGAGCAGATTTTTTCAGTAGACAAATCGATTCTGTTTGAAAGCAATGGGTAGTAGTCCTTTCTTAGTCCTCATATTCTCAATAAATTAAATGTTTCACCACGCCAATCCAATAAATACACGGCATCTCAATCATCAACTTCTGCCGAAATGCTTGATTAATAGACCATTTGCTCCACATATGGAGAAGACACGCATCGAAAAATAAATGTTTCTGTGTACATGTTTTTATATTATAATTTATGTCTCTATGTTTTTGATCTTGTAGGTCGTTAAAGTCATCAACTATTAGAGTGCGCGCCAATCTGGGACAAGTGCGCGGGGGTTTTAAAATTACTGCGCGGCCGTGCACGCGTATGAATAGGTATCTCTGAAAAAAATTACCTTATAACGTTAGGTATTTTACCAGTTATTTTTCTCTGATTCTTATAATTTTATTCAATCTAAAAATGGATGTTACCAATTGTAAGAATTCTCTCTCTTATATATTTTCCATAGCAGAAAAAATAGGGTTTATTATTTTATATCAGTCATTCAATTGTATTTTGAAAAAAAAAGTTTTATCATTGCAAGCCTCCAAGTAAAAGGTATCGATAAAAAATTCAATAATATTTTTTTAATGAAACAAAGAATATTTTTTAGCAAATAAATACATGTAAAATTATCGTAATTTCAAAAAATACGGGTAAAAAATTCAATACCATAATTTTGACACTTTGTCTCAAAGAGGTTAATAATTTGACAAGGATACTTGAATGAAGTAAAAAATCCGATAAAAGTTTTACGGTGGCAACTCTTTTGAGTGTAAATTAGAACAAGGAGACAAGAAGTTGTTAAGGGAAAATACAGATTAAGACGAGATTAAAAAAGTGATTTAGTATATAGGAGACATACAAGAAAAGTCTTGTGACAGGACCTCAACACTCGGTCCATGCATTGATCAACAAATCCATCCCTTAAGAGATAGAGTAACCTTACTAATCTTTATTTACTTTACATGGGAGTCAAAAAAACAAGTTTCACCAGTAGTCAAAAAATTGTCTTTTCATTATCTTCAAAGGCAATACTTTTGTTTTCTGATTTATTTGTTAAATATAAAATAGCATTAAAGTCTATTGTCGTCTTAGTCAGTTTTCAAGTCAGGAGACGCGGGTTTTGCCAGGGAAGGCGCAAAAACAAAATTGTAAGAAATCAGGCTTTATTATTAAAAACAATTCAATTGTATATGCAATTAAATTAGTAGCACAAAGTTTGAAAACTACTTGTCGAATGAACCAGGGCTGTGGAGTCGGTAAAAAAAAGTTCGACTCCAACTCCAGCTTCAGCATTTACCAAAACCACGAGTCCGACTCCAACATTGACCAAAATCACGACTCCGACTAAAAAAGAATAATATCGTCACCTTTTTTTGCCTAATTTTCCTATTTATATGTATTCAATTAAATATCAACCCTTCCAATCCGGCCAATGGACAAATTTGACAAATTTGACATATAATATGCAAAATAAAAAGTTCAAACTTTTAAAATTTCCGACTCCGAGTACGACTCCGGCCAAATCACCGCGACGACTCCGATTCCGACTCCGACTCCGGTCAAAAAAGACCCCCAATCCACGACTCTGGTTTAAACTATACACGTTTAAAGTTTTACTTGGAGCTGAGAGCAATAAAATGATTAAACTATGTATTACAATTAAACAATCTTCTTATCCACTTCTATTTTTGATGTTTCTTTGACACATAGCGTAGCATATTATTTTAATACAGAGATGTACCATCATAACTTGACAGCCGTTCAAATTCGGAACTAAAATTGTCCTCATATAGTAAATAAATTCAAAAGCCTTCGAAGTTATATTTTTTGATAAAAATACATTTATATGAAGATTTTGTTTCATTTATAGCTTGCATATAAAAATGTCTTACTAAATAAACAAATTTGAATGAGTATTGCACACTTTTAACGCGATGGTGGCGCCTTCACAAGCGGCCAAGTTATTATGGCACATCAATAGTAGCATTTATAGCTCAACCGGCCAAAATAAAGTTACGCTCTAGTCTGTGATAAGCTTTCGCTACCTCAACCAGTGACGGCTGGTGACGGGGTGCTGGGGGGTGCAAATGGAAGATTCTACTATTTTTCCGTACTACGGAAGAGAAACAGTTGGTATTGCGAACATCTGAATTGAAAGTCCATGCTATAGAAGTGTTTTAAAATCCTATGAATAGGAAAGGACTCTTGCAAAAATGGTTGAATCTTCCTTTGCACCCCCCAACACCCCGTCACCAGCCGTCACTGACCTCAACCAATCCTCTCAACTGCACTCGTAATTTCACCCTTATAATGAAATCATCAAAATACTTCTTCATTAAATTCGTTGAGTGTATGTCGCTGTATCGGAAAAATGAAGCTCGAGCCGTGGCCATTTATTCATTTCCGTGGCAGAGATTTTTATTACTTGTTAGGCAAGTTTTAAAATATGGCGAGTGATTGCATCTGCATTATTAAGCGCACGGCATGAATTCGAATTTCGCAGAAAAAACGCGGTAATTTTTTTTACGAGATTTTCTTTTGAATAATTCAATGATACCGAGTCAGTTAGGGCCGTTAGGGGTAGAGACTTCAATTACCCGACATCTGAACTACTCGAGTATCGAGTAATATTTTTTAAAATACTCGAGTAGTTTCAGATGTCCCAAAATATTTACTGTTTATTATAATTTGTGTATATGTTGCAGTGAAACTGTATTCTCAGTGAAAATGTATCAAGTAATAGATTTGTACGACAACATGATTTCACTGGTCACGATCATTGAAATTATTGGCCCAAGTGGATGATTTGCCGGCCTAAAAAAAATCAACTAGTAGTCCCTTTTATAAAAAGAGAACCAAAGAAAAACACAGACAAACATAGAGCTGAAGATAGGGCGGTCAAATTTAATTTCAATGACAGCTTGGAGAAGAATATATTTTCACTGTAACATATATAAATAGATGATAACTAAATTATTAAGGTTACTTAATTTCATTATACATTTATTTAAATCTGTAAAACATTATTTCAAAAATAATAGAGACGAAGACGAGAATTTTAAATTGGTTCGAAGATTTGTTTTATAATTCGAGCAGTAAAAAAAACTACCTGAAGTAAAATCCACGCGTAAGACTCAATATAATTATATATATTTATAAAGATTATAAATATATATTTTTAAATAAATAAATACAATTTGGAAATAAATCTTCATTAATAAATTACGAGTATTACTCGAGTATTACTAGAATCCTCGAGTATCGAGTTCTTGAAAAATGGATTAGAGTCTCTAGTTAGGGGTGATGCTATCGGGTCTTTCGGAAATTTCACAAGCTGTTTTATGTCCGCTGTAAAATTGCAGCACCATAAAAAATAATGCTTTGAGTATTTCGCTATCTCTTTTGACGAGTAATTTCATTTTTATTTCACTCACATGTGGTGGAATTTCAATTCCAGACCTATTTTCAGTTGCAGTCTGAGATCAATTCCAGATATTTGTTTGAATGAGATAGATCTATGTCTCTCTGGCCTCGAGGCAAGAACTCCGCTTGATCAACTCAACATTAAAAGTTACACCACACGGTAAAAAAAAATTGTAGTCTCACAGAAATTATATTATGCATGGTTGATAGCTATTTCGGCGTAAGCCATCGTAGGAACTACTCAGAACTAGTTCTGACGATGGCGTAAGCCAAAATAGCTATAAACCATACACATATTACAATAGAATCTCTGTAGGGCGAAAATACATTGCTATTTTTTCCACCGTGTTCACTGTCAATACTTGGTGGAATGGCATTATAGCAAAAATAATAAAACAATTTTAGTAATAATTCCACATTCAATTTATTAGATGAGTGAAGCTATTTCGGCGTATGTCATCGGCAAAACTATGTTTAAGCATACATTTACTTATCTATATACTGCTGTAGACAGGGTACACAATACATCTTCTCTTCTGCTCTAGCTTCCTAATTATATATGGTAATAATACACTATTAAATATACATATACAATAATACATTATTATACACATTGATTTTATGTACATCTCTAAGTGAAAGGTAATCTGGGTTTTTATTGAGTGGGAGTAAACGTGAATTAAGATGTATTGTGTACCCTGTCTACAACAGTATACATATATGGGATATGTAGATACAAAATTGTCACGTTGCATGAAGGCTTCATTCATATTTTTGATTTTAAACATTTTGACGATTGTATCAGCTTCTTCTTCACTTTGACTGTGTATGTTGTTTGACTGACTCTTGTTACCCATTTATGTAGTATCAATTTGACAGAGGTATTGACAGAATGAGACTCGAATCAACTCATTGACATCTTTACTGTCAACATTTAAGTTTAGTTTATTCATTCGGCTGACAATTTCATCTGTTTATAAATGAAGTTTATTTCCGAATATTATTATTTTTAAATAGTGGACAGAAAAAACTAGATAGCAATATTTAATTCATTGCTAACTTTTAAATAACGTCCACAGCAACAGAGAGTTTTTCTACTGCGGGAGTAAAAAACAAATGTTTGAACGAAATAAAAATTTGAGACGTTTAATTCTCTATCATTTTTGAAATCATTGTTTCAATTAAATAAAAAATAAGCTTATAAATTAAATTAAAATATATATATTTTGGTACATTGACTAGTGTAATTTTACTACTTACTCGAGTAGTTGTTTTTTCCGGAGTTTTTGTCCGGCGAAGTTTTAAAAAAGAACTTTTTTAAGATTGTCTTCCCGGTGGGTAAGACAGTTTACCAATACTGCCAATTTATCTTAAATATCTATCTTAATTGTTTTTACACATTTTGCAGTAAAAGAATATGATTTGTATCTACTAATTTCGTCACAATTAAATAAAAAAGAAAATTATCTTATCTCAAACGCGCCTCGTTCAAACGTACGTTTCAAATCAAATGAATGCTTTTTACATAAAAAGACGTAGATAAGTGCTCACGCTTTTAATATTGATAACGCCAGTCTGTCATGAACATCAACACAAACTGCTTGCCTGTTCATGCGCGACTTAAAATATGAATAATTATAGGAAAACTATCATTTTTTATATATTTTGCAATCTATGCCAATAAAGCCATAACACTGGGGTATTTTTAAACCCCCCTTTCGGATCACAGGTTATTTTTCAGGAACCGTCTTTCGAGGGTTAAAAAAATGCGAAATAGAGAAATGTGCGAAAGGAGAAGGTTCGAAAGTCGAGGGAATTCTGTACATATTTGTAATGCGTGCTCGTAGGGTCCAACGATTGTGCCTCAGATGGGTCGAAGAGGAGACGCTGCAAGGCGCGATAGTATTATTTTCACTTCCAATGTCGCCCGTATACAATACCCCCGAAGGGTCATACACTTTGGGGAATATACCATCGTACAAATGAAAAGGTCTCGCACAATAATACCCATCTCCGTATGTAAGTGAAATAATTTTATATTCTGATTAGGCGCGTAAGAATGGAAATATATTTAATTTAATATTGAGTTAAATTTTCATTCGTACATCGCCACTTAAGACCTTTTTAAAATTGCATATCTGACTGGGATTTGAATGAATAAAATCATCAGATACAACGCAATACAACATTACCCTCTGAGAAGTGAAGTGAGTCAAATGGAATTTTTGGTAAAAATTAATTAGATGCAGTATCATATTCCTCAGGTCTTAGAATACCCTACAAGTGAAGTGAGATTTACTAAAAAAATGAGACAGGGTTTTTTTCTTTAAATAAAAGTTTACTGTGAGCTAATAGATATATGTATTTATAGTTAAGATAGAATAGTGCAATAGAAATAATAGAAACGTTTCACTACTTTTTAGACTTGGCTCACTTCACCTGCCAAGGGATCATGCCATATTCTCATTCTTAAGATAGTTGACAACTCAATTCTTGGCGGTAATACGTTATATTTGAATAAATAGAACACATTTTGTTCGTAATATTATACTTTAATATATAAATATTTTGTAATAAAAATAATAATACATTTTTAGTACTTTTTCTACATAAAATTTATTTGATCAGGACCGGTTTCGCTCATGGCGAGCATTGTCAACTGATGCTCGCCATGAGCGAAACCGGACCTGATCAAATAAATTTAATGTGAAAAAAGTACTAATAATGTATTATTATTTTTATTATAATGCCTTTCCATCAAGTATTGACAGTGAACACCTTAAAAGTGATATATTTAGTAGATTTCTGGACCAGTTTAGTTGTGTTTTATTATGTGTAATATTAACATACGGTTAGAAAAATAACAATGTATTTTAGTTCTACATACGTTATTTTATATATTTGTTGATAGATAGCTATGTATTAATCTAAACAAATAAAAATGATTTATAGTGATTATATTTGTATTTTTCCTGTCAATTATGATTTTTCGATTCCGGACTATCTTCATCCCCAATTAATCCGGATAATCGAGGTTCTACTGTAATAAGTTTTAAAATTAATTTATTGATTAGTGTGCGGGCGATTGATCAAAAGCTTTGGTTGCAGTTGCTGTATTCGATAGCTGGAATTCCAGTACTGGCAGTTTCGTAAATTGATTTCTCAATCGGTATATTAATTTTTGTTTGAAGATTAGATTTCTGGATTACTACGATGATAATTTCTGGATCTCTATAATAAATTTCCTTATCGTCCATTTGATCTTAAAAACGAGGTGTAGCAATATCCAACAACTAACCTGGTCATATCCTTAATATCCCTACTCTCTTCGAAAGGGAATAGGGATAATAAATTCAGTTTCAATTCTACCAATCGATTGTAAAATGCATGAAAGTATATTCAAAAGGGTATTTAAATTTAAGCTCTTGATCACAAAGACACTGAACTACAGTATCAGTAAAAAGTGTGTATATTTTAATGCTCGTTTTATGTTTGCTATTTTTAAAATTTACTTATAACAATTAAAACCTCTTCATTATTAACAACCAACGTTTCTACTTCATTCCACTTCACGGCCATAAATACTAAAATATCATTCATTCAATTCTTAGAAAAACTTCCACATAATTTGATAACTTTTATATGTTTCAATTATTTTTGAAACTAGCTAAGCAAATAAATTCATTTAATTTGAAATACCAAAAATTTAGTTAAAATACAAAATGTATAATTGGATTCATTAGAAATGTTTATTCAATGGTTATTATTTACAATGTTACAGTTTTTAATTATAATTGATAGAGCACAAAATATTCAAAATCGACGACCTCAAATCAAATAATACCTCCATCATATGTATCTTTATTTGCCACGGATATGATCGTATGCCATAAGCCATTAAACCTTTTATTCAAGATGTTAATATTACATTGATTGGGTAGGCATTTACTTGGTAGAACTCCATTATAATACGGTAAGAAAAATAACAATGTATTTTAGTTCTACATAAATTATTTTATATATTTGTTGATAGCTATTTCGGCTTACGCCTTCGTCAGAACTATAGTTAGAAAAAAGTACTATAAATGTATTATTATTTTTAATATAATGCCTTTCCACCAAGTATTGACAGTGAACACCTTAAAAGTGATTAAACAATTGGTAAACTTCAAGATTTTTTCACTTTGTTTTTTTATATCCGAGATCGTTGACGTTCCGACACCATATTTATTAGACAAAAAACGTCCCGATTCACCCCATTTCAAAGCATCGATTATATCCAATTTCTCTTTTAATGAAACTACGACACGTTTTCTTTTCGTTGACGTATCGGTAATATTAAAAATAAATAATTAAGTCATGATTAATTTTTCAGGAATCAAACGTTCAATGCGTATCAAAGTTGGACGATGACTGACCCATATTTTACACAGGACTTATTGTTAGAACAAATGCAAAGATCAAAATATTAAGACTGCATTCCATCACGTACGTAAACAGTTTACGCAATACGCCACGTGCATATCAGCAAATTTTTAATATTCTTGTTTATTTGACCAATCCGGATAATCAAGGTTCTAACTGTATATTAAATAATAATAATTAGTACCTAATTAGAGGTAAACAATATTAAGCAAACTCTTGTGCTAATAATGCAGTAAACACTATCACCTGGTCATCATTTTAATAACATAAGAGACACTCGTGCTTAATCGTAGATGGTTTTAGTAGTTTTATCACGATAGTAACAATGAAAACCTTTATACGAAGAGCATTGGTTTTTAGGGCAGCTTTACGTAGCAATAATCCCAAATTAAAATATTAAATAACCTTCCATCCATGAAAATCAAACAAAATTTGTGTGTGCTTCAAAGATAAGCACTGAATAGTTTGGTTATAATTACTTAAGTAAATTTATCTATGAAATTGATAGTGACATAACAATAAAACTACTATATAGGAGAGTCACGTATTCTGTAAATATGATTATAATACTTGTTGATTTTCCTTCAATATTTGGACACTTTGTATCAAAATGTATTAATTAGGTTTATAATTGCTTTCAAATTGAATGCATAGTTTTAAAATAAAATAAAATAACCAAATATAAAATGAATCATGCTTATTCGATGTACGGTTGGAAGCGAACACTGAAGATGTCGTGGAAGAAGCATTGACGTCGTTGACAGTGTTTGGACCTCAGCATAAGATTTTCTTCAGTATTTTGATGACCAATACTTATATTAAAAATATACAGACATAGAATAAAAATCGATCAAAATCAATTGTCATAAAGCATAGCTGGACATATCATTACACCAAAGATTCGCAATACAAAATGTTTTTTTTATCATGTCCGCTTCCAGCTTGGAGCATATAGACTCCTCACGGAATTTATCTCAACATATATATATTATTTTTCTGCGAGTACTGCTTGTTACTCAGTTGCTCAACATCTCTTTTTTTCGAAGAGAGTAGCGGATGATAAGGATACGAGGACTCGGTCAGGACTAGTGGTTAGCTAATCGCTCTCACTATGCCTTCCTAGTTGGGATAAGAACGGTGAGAAGGGATTTTCAACAACACAAACACCCAAGCCTTTGAACAGTTTTATCGAATGACAAAATCTGCTCGTATTGGGAATCGATCCTGGGCGGTACGGCACGCAAGCCACAAACAACGTTGACCACTGCGCCACGGACTGGACATTTTCTTTTATGTATTATATATCGCTCTTGCTTTATATAATATCATATTTTTGATAACATTACATTAGTGTACAAATAAGCATAACACGAAGTTCGTGATTATTGTCTGCCATTAACTTTAACGTTGAATAATTTAAATATCGGAGAAAATTTGAAAAGATTTCTATGCTATAAATCGCTGTAGCACATTCTGTCCCCGCCTCGGATGTGCTTCATTAATCAACGCGCGCAATATATGACTTATATAACTCACGACATTTCATAATCGGCTAGGTCGCGTGAGAAAATACAACAAAAAATGGTTGTCTGTAAAGTCGGTTTACGGACGATAGTTTAAAGTGACAACGTCATAAGAAAACATTGATGAAATGATTGCATACTTTTATGAATAAAATGGAATCATTTTTATTGAATTATCATTATTTTGTATGGATACGAAGAAGGAGTGAAATGAAATCTACAATTTTTTATTGATATATTTTATTCGCACTCATTAATTCAAGGATTAATTACCTTTATTGCCGCAATTGTTGTTGTAATATAAACAATGAAAACCACATTAACATTTCACTTCACTTTATAAACAGTTGTAAACAGATCACGTGTAGGTACTGTAGGTGTATAAGTTGTGTGCTGCCGCTGTCTCTTTTCTACTCAGACGCATCGACCAATCGAGTGGAAGAGAGATAGATGCGGCACAATCCGAACGGTAGGCCGATCGTACCTCTCTATCGCGTATCCGCGCTCTCGCTCACACGCTTGCCTTCGGCGTAACGCGACAAACGGGACAATGAGTTATGTTTTTTCGTGCGTGCAGCGGGCGTTCATCGATTTATAAGACGTTGTCACGTCAAAAATATTTTCCATTCGGATTGAATGTTTTCAATTTATTTCTAGAAAAGCGTATATGTGACAAAGAATTTTATTTTTATTAGTGACATAAATAAACCAGTCTTGCAGCCGAGTGGTTAAGATTTTTAGGCACTCGTCCAATTCAGTTGCAGTGTATACTTCAATTTCGGTACGGACGATTTTTACACGATTTATGGATTTTAATTTAATGGTATAGGTATATGTGGTGTTTAAACTCCCCGAGACCATTCCGAACTAAAAATCGAGGCGTGGCGAAAGTTATCATATAACTCTTGTCATTTTCTAGCCTCATTATTCTATGTATGCCCTATTATAGTTCTGACGAGGGCGTAAGCCGAAATTTATACATTATAACTCTATATTATATCACTTTTTGTAGAGCTAAAATAAATTGCTTTTTTTCACCGTGTCATTATTCTATCCTAACAATTTTCGATATAGGGACGTTGCATGAATGTATACATACTCATAAAAATAGCCTCTGTTAAAATGCTCCACTGGCGTCCATATGCTTCGTACTGGAAACCGACATGGTCAAAAAATAAATTGTACTTAAAATATACGTAACTTTTTACTGGTTGTTATGAATTGAGCTTAAAGAAATTTCTGACTTAATCTGTTATAATATTTTAATTTCAGAATATATCGATAAATTTAGAATTTAAACTGAAAGTACTTGATGGAATTTAGATATCATTTTATTTACTTTTCCAAGAGTCAGTTCAAGTTCCAGAAATGCCTGAATATGCCGAAAGACGAAACCCGGGTCCTTAACAAAAAAACTCATGGAAAAGTACACAATTCAAGGAATTGAAATTTTACATTCAAAATGTTATTGGAAGGCAAGAACCATCCGGGTTTTTGCTCTCAATATGTTTTTGACTGATAAATGTAGGGCAACATATTTTTTTTTTATTATTTTGTAATAAAATCTCAGTTCGGATAAAGACTTAAAACGTGTTTCTGAGCTCTGTAAAAGAGCTTTTTAACTAAATGCACTTTGGAAGCTTTTCAACAGACAGTTTGTTAATCCTAAGCTTAGTCTTGTATGTACTTTCAACTATTAAAAGCTGCATTAAATTTTATAGCAGCATCGCGAAAGGTTTTATATTTAAGCTATTTAATCCAATATAATTATTGGGATCAGTATTTGCCCTATCCTCCTTTAGACAAAACTATTACACTAACACAAAAGAAAAACAAAGAGTTGATATAAAAATTTACAAAGTATCGCTTGAACTACTTTTGGAAAACTGTTTTTTCGACTATAAAAATTTCAATAAATTTGAATATTTTTGCCTTGAATCCAGGTAAGTCAAAAGTGAAAAGCATATTTTTTCTTCAAACGATCGATGTAATGTATGTTATAATTTAGGAAATGTCTAAGTTGTTGAAGTTTTACTTTTACAAATTATACAAATGCTTCTTGAAATGTCTTTGAATATTTATTCTGATTATTGGTTGACAATGTTGCAGAATTTGAATCTATTCACTAACCCTCTAAATTGCTCATAGTTACTTTATTCTAACTTGAATGGTTTTATCTTCTTTTAAATGAATTATTTTTAAGCTCTTTTGTAGGTATAATAATGATAGTAAAAAATCTCTTAAAAAGAGATGTAAGTATCTTTCTTCCTGCTTTTTTAAGATTGATGCATTTATTAGAATCCGGAGCTTATGATTTTGAAACCACTTTTTGTTTAGTTGAAGAGAAACTCAATAATCCGTATTTTTACTAAGTTGATGACTATCAACTAGTGAAAACGCTATATTTTACATTTCCGATGGAGTTTCTCCCAACATACACATATACGTAATTATTGTCGATATTTTATTTTTTATTTTGTCTCCCGCTGCATACAGAAAATGTTCATTTAATTTAAAATTGTAAATTAGAAATAATTCTGACAAAGTAACAACTAAAATATATCAAAAAGGTATAGCAATATCTTTGAAAGTTGTATAACAATGCTTATTTAATAACTTTAAAATCACGAAAAAAGCTTATTAAAGACGTGAAAAACAGTTCAAATCTAGTTACCGTTGGAATAGCTTATATATAAAACCGAAACGGCGTATGTCTGTGGGTCTGTAATTCCCTTTTGCATTGTTGGTCATTAAGTTGCCATAAAAACGAATATGAAAGAAAATTTGTTTGAATTTTTATCGGCGAAGACATTTAGTCAAAATGTAATAAATTAGTCTTCTACTGAACTTTTCCCGGCTTTTATTATTAATAATAATGTTTATTATTTACGTGAAGGTATTATTTGACATTTATTTGACAGCAAATTAGATTTTTTCCTTGAATTTGGACATTTTAATGGGCGAGAATGGGGCTGTCATAAAATTAAATAAAGTTTGTGATTTTATTTTAACTCTATTTTGAATGTTAGATTTTGTGATACGTATAATTATGTCGAATGATATAACATTAAATAATTATTGGTCGCTTAGTCCGAGCGACGCCGGGTAGCAATACTAGTAAAGTTATAAATTTAAATCGATATTACATACCGACACCCTTCTTTGAAAATGGTCTAACTGCTCTTGACACTGTTTTGAGATATGAGCGTTTGAAGTTTCGATTGATTAAAATTCACCTGTAACAATGAGCAGGTAATAATGTTTTAAATTACTTATTTTATGCATATTTTTTCACAACTATTGCTGAGAAAAAAGGGTGCAGATGCAGTGCAACTCTGGAATTCTGCTAACTCCGTTATTTAACCAAAGATAACTCTGAAATTCACATATTATATATGATGGAATGCTGTAAATACGAGCTTTTCCGACCAAAAGGTCATTGTAAGCAAAAATGACAATTAGAACCTTTTCAAAGTAAGCTAACGACACATCGATAAGCAAATGGCTATTATGAAGATGACTTTTCGGGGATTTGATGCCATGTTCATCAACACCACAGAATTGGTCTAAAGCCGTAGTACGTTGGCCATTTAGCTACAAGACAAGCTCCTCAATGAATGTTCCGCTGTTTTCTTATGCATCATGTGGTTTTTTACGATTTGTTTTACCGTTTGAATGTCAAATACTACGAAATATATTTTTATTTATTCAAAGCTATTCAGTAAGAACAGGCTACGGTTTGTCTGGAAAGTTTTATCTTATTAGAAGGTATCTACTTTGTAGGATTTAACCCTTCACCTTTGTTGGACAGTAGAGTTGGTAGGCAGTTACGTGTGGCGTACCTTTCGGTACAGCTATTATATTGTAACAGGTTGGCCAACTTTCAAAAACAAAAAAAAATGCAAAATTTCAAATTATCCGATTGTACGTATTGTTGAAAAGACTAACAGTGGTCATCAATCTTTTTTGCCGATGTTTTTTTTTGCAAATGTTTTGTTGCTTCCAAATCAACGGACTTGTTTTAATGAACTGCCTTACACAGTAAACAAAGAGCAAAAAACGGTCGCAAACAAAAGCACGCGAATTAAGATATACAAGAACAACAGAACGAGAAAGAATTACTGCTCTGAAGAAATGTTTTCTTTTGTTTCATTTAAAACACTTACGAAGAAATCATGTTAGTTTTTTTTAGGTAGCTAAGCTTTTGACAGCTCACTATTACAGTTCCATTTGAATGAGTTTGCAGAAAACAAAAGATACGCGATGAATTGAATAATTACATAACCGAAGTTGAATACTATAGGGTGTTTCATAAAAAATTTCACTATCAGGAGAAGCAATTCGCATGAAACATTTATTAAAGATAATGTATCGAAAGGTTTACCCTTTCGATGCATTCAATTGTCAATTTGTCGGAATTGGTTTTTCATAAAAAATTGAATAATTTTGTTCCTACAATTCTTCTTGATTGAATTGGCATTAACTTGGTGGAACTCCATTATAACACGGTAAAAAATGGCAATGTATTTTTGTAGAACTAAAATACATGTCTATTTATTTTTGAGTATTACAACATTTAATCAAACAAAAAATTAATGTATTGATTGAGTAGGCATTTACTTGGTAGAACTCCATTATAATACGGAAAGAAAAATAGCAATGTATTTTAATTCTACATAAATTATTTTATATATTTGTTGATAGCTATTTCGTCAGAACTATGTTTAAAACGTGTATTAGAGATAGCTTATATACCCTTTGCTAGACAGGGTGCCTCCTATTTTTTCTGTTGAAACCATACCTACGTCACATGAAAGAATTTAAATAAGTTTGATTTATTGGTCTAAAGTAATGGTGGGAAACAATAATTTGGGTATTTTTGGGTTATTGATCGTGTGAAACCACTTAAAATCTGCAATTTCTAAGTGCATCTATTTAAAATTGTTTTAAGTTTATTGTTTGTTAATGGTTTTAACAGAGGTGAGCTATTAATTGTGATCTGATCGTTAAGAATTTCATTGGACTGATTATATCTATTAATTTCAAGCTGTTCCAATGCATTCAGTTTTAGGCCCTTATTGCAGGAATGTAAACGAATCGGAACCGAATTGACACAGAAGTATTGACCCCGGAATATGTGTTGACATGAGTATCCAAAGTAATACTTGTACATACATAGATATGGTCACTCTTAAAAAATGACAGTTCTTATTTTGGTCTTGTAGGTATATGCCGAAATAAATATGTAACCAGATGTTATCTCTTTAGGTGCTTCAATTATTATACATTTATAAATTGTACATTAATATCTAATGACCACAGGAGCTACAAAATGTCTAGCCTTATATTATAAATTGTTTATTAAATACCCGGTTGTTTCACTCGATATTTACTTTCATTTATCTTTTTATGTTTAAACTATCATATGGTAACCAATGCGCATTGTAAAACGTTTCAATAAAAGAAATAAACAGTTCATTTTTCTGCGATATAATCTCAAACTGAACTACCAAAGTTCATTTGTTACACAGCCATTTGAGTCACGCACGCGCATAATCTTTTCACAGTAGGCAATAATTATTGTTACGTCATTTATATTGTCTATTATATTGAATTTGTTTGATCAGCTGTCAGAAATGAGCTGTCAGTGAATGATTCTTAATTTGAAATAAGTCAGAAGCACGTTTTGATTTTTATTTAGTTATTTCACTCTAGGAAATTTAAGCCGTTCATAACCCGAGTGTATGAAATAAAGTTGCCGAATGAAGTACTGAAAATGTTTTATAAATTAATAATAGATGTTTTCTGACCAACATGTCAGTCAAGTTGTTGACTGGTTGTTGGGTAGATGGAATGAAGAAACTCGGAGGAAATGTTTACATTAGTTATTTAAGTTGATCTAGGAATACGAGAGGGACTATTTTTTTATTTTATAAGTGGACAAAAAATCTTGGATATTCTTACATGTCGAAAAAAATACATATTTAATAAAATGAGACGTTCTCACAAAGCAGTGAGCAATATTCTTTTTTCTGAACACACTCAACTCTCTTTTTACACGGTGGATAGAATCCACAAAAAGTCGTGGAAAAAGTCATCATTATTTTTTTACCATTTCCGCTCCCAACATGGAACATATGGACTATCGGTGTTTTTTTCAATGAAAACTTCTCTTTTTGGTGATAGTAGGGATTGAAAGAATACGAGGGCTAGGACAGGACTAGTGGTTAGCTAACAGCTTTTTGGGATCGGTGAAGGATGGAAAGAGGTTTTTAACAAGCACCCATCGCCTTCATACAAAATTGATTTATCGACGGAAGTATCGCTCGAACCTGGGCGGTCCGTCACGGAAGCCAAGTATGTTGACTACTGCATCACGGACCGGGATAAAATAGATTTCCTGAATTTATAAAAACGGTTTTTTTTTTAAATAAAAACAGTGCGAAGAAGAACCAATGAACAAAGTAAACGAAATATTATTAATTTTAGTTCACGTTCATCACGACTTGATTCTTTCAAAGGGGACTGTACATAAACAGCTTTCAACGCTAGAAATGTCTATCCCAAACACGTGTCACTCACGCAGTACCAAAGCAGACCGAAGTCAGTGAGAACTGACTTGCTCTGAGAACGCGTGGCCGATTGTGGCTGTGACATGATAATGTTGGATCATTGATATTTATTGTTTCTGAGATACGTGCTCAAACTCAGAGTATATAACTCACTTTTAAGGTGTTCACTGTCAATACTTGGTGGAATGGCATTATAATAAAAAATAATAACAATTTTTTTATAATTATTCTACATTATATTTATTGAGATGAAGTAGGTTTCGCGTTATCAACTGATCATCATTAGGGTTTCAAATCCCGGGATCGCGAATCCTGAAATCTCGGTATCCCGAGGGTTTTCAATACCTGATGAATCCCGGGATTGGAAAACATAATCCTGAAATGTTCGGGATTGATATGTCAACAATAAAAGCGTTATTTATTTCCGTTAATGTGTTTTTTTACAGTGTAAATGTTAAAGCAATTGCATATTTTATTTCAATTAGTTATCAGATCGCATTCGAACGAGGCCGAACTCGAGTACATTATATTTCAATCGAATATTTTCGCTCTTCAGTAATGGATAATCAACGGAAATATAATATTTATTCATTCATGAGATTTTTGGATATGAATTTTTTGTCTTGGCGGTTGTCTTAATCAAACAAACGTTTTTAGTACAAAAACAACTCCGAGAAAAGAAAGCGCGACCCAAACTGTCGGGACCACTGACGTACGTGGAAAAAATTAAATCGTTACGAAACAAAAGTCATATGAAAAAAAAACTGCAACATTTGGCACACGTGCTATGGAACATGCTGCCCAAATTACATCTGACCGGCGACCACACATCGGACCAGTTGTAATCATATGCCATTATTTATTACAACACAATTATACACGCCTCAAATAATGCTTTGCGAATGAAATAATACATGTCGTCGGTGGTCCTCGGTATTTTGGTCAATGTTGTGAAATGTAATTTATTTTCTCATGGTAGATAGAATTCATTTCGCTGTGGTGGTTTATATTAAAAATATCAATTTATTTGGATGAATTTCTTTAATATTATTATGATGGAACTATATGAGTCATTCCCGAAGTGGTCTATATCGACCCCTGGGGGTCCATTCTGACATGCAGGGGACTTACGTCTGTGGACAATATTTAATATGTTATAATGAGATATAACTGGGGGTCCACGATAGATTTAAGGTAAAGCCTCCTTTTGCAATCAAAGCATGTAAAAATGTAAATCTATAACATTTTTTTTAAAACATTCTAATCTACAGTAAACCCTATACAAGTGAGTTCATAGTTATGTTTCAGATTCAAAAATACATTGAAAGTAGACGAGTTTGTAAGCAAATATATACTAGGGGGGCTACGGGAAAGAAGAGTTGTGTTTTTTATACCATTCTCTGGAAATATGTCCTTAATGTATATATTTGTCAAATGCATGGTGCATTGGCGTCAGCTGTAAGGAAGCAACATCATGTATTGTAGACTATTCTTTCTGGCCCGTGGTGCAGCGGTCAACGTTTTTAGCATCCGTGTCAGACTCTACAGATACTGTTCGAAGGAATGAGTGTTTTTGTTGTCAAATAATGTCTTCCCACTAGGGACTCCAATTACTCAACATCTCAACTACTCGAGTATCGAGTAGTACAATTTTAAAATACTCGAGTAGTTTCAGATATCCCAAAAGATATATTATTTGTTCAAATTTGTTTATATCAATAGATGATAAACAAATAAATAATCTTATTTTATTTCAATAATACATTTATTTCAATTTATGAAACCTATATATCAAAAATTATAGATAATTAAACGTCTCAAATTTTCATTTGGTTCGAAGTTTTGCTTTTTTACTCCCGCAGTAGAAAAAACTCTCTTTGTTGCTGTGGACATTGGCTTAAAAGTTTACAATCAATTAAATAGTGCTATCTAGTATTTCTGTCCACTGCTTTAAACTAAATAAAATTTGGAAATAAACCTTCATTTATAAATTACGAGTATTACTCGAGTATTTTTTAAATTACTCGAGTATCGAGTACTCGATACTCGAATTGGAGTCTACTTCCCACCCATCCGATTTTATAAGCGTGACTTGTCAATGCAATTTGCTAACCACTAGTCCTAATCATATACTTTCTATCCCTACTATCATCGAACTAAAAAAAGGTTGAGCGACTGTAGACAATTAGCCATGGAGTAGATATGAGTCAAGAAAAATGAGTCCCTATCATCCTTTTTTCTTCTCCAAAAATGTAAAAGCAATAATCTTGAAATGTTATAGGAAAGTCATAACACAACGAGATCACACGTGGATATTTTAATGGATAGGAGACTAAGCACAAACACGTGCGTTTGACAAGGGAGTCGAACACACATACAGTAAAGACATATATCTACAAAACAAATATCTGATAAGGGTTGAAATTGAAGTCTCATGTAAGACTTTCATTCGAAAGTGAAATTACGAAAAAATCATCATGTTAACACCACTATTGAAAGCAAAGAAGCAATACCGATTCATTTGCAAGTTATTAATCTAATACACAAATCTAAAAAACGTTCGAAAAAATCAACAAATTTAGATTTGATTAGACATTAGTGTTTCGGTAGATTGCAGCCGCTAGCAATAAATACAAAAGGCGTTTTAATATGTGCAATAAGTAGATAGTATCGTGTGTTTTTTAAGAATTAATGTTTTTCGTATAGAAGCGAAACACTTTAGAACAGGGGCTAAGGATATAGGATACAAGAAGCAAATGGTGCATAACTTATAGGGTTTGCAAAATGTTTACACTTGGGCCTCGTATAGCCCGGTTATATGGTTCCACAAAAACTTGGTGTAGTACAAATCCGTGTTATACGAGGCTTGAAGTTCATATAAAATAAGGGTTTGCCTTCCAAAAACAATATCGAATTACGTATATCCTTATACGGTTCCAAAATATTTTGTAATTCCCTCTTGTATATCGAATTCGTTTCCATTTTAGGATCATTTTCAATAAAAAAAAACCAGGCCGTCATTTATTGATTTTAATGTGAAACATATAGCTAATTTGCTGCAACAGCTTTCTGAGTCATTAACTCTGGTAGGTTCATCCAACATTTCGACTAATTCTTCTTCATTCAACGTACGATCCTCCCATATTTCTTGGATGTCATGAATATCCATGTCATAAAAACCTTCTCCACCAATACCACGACAAATGTGTATTGTATTTTTTTACCGGTTTATGGAATAACTGATTTTGGAAAACCTCTTTCTTTTAAATACCACTAAATCTATGAAGTAAAAGCGTTATTTTTTCAGGAAAAGGAAAGAAAAGTCAACTATTTTAAATATAATCACGAGCTCAACCATTTGATTGTCCTTTGATACTAAGAATAATATATTATGTATGAACCGTTAACTAAAAAATGTAACTCTGGATCGTAGGTTCCCAAAGTGGCCCCATCGGACGCCCTACGAATACTGGAGGGTAGTAAGCAGTGAGGGTACCTACCTGGTCTAAGGGACGTGTTCTTGGTAGCTTATCTTATTTGAAACAGTATACATATGTATGTATGTATAAAAAAAATGTTCACCACATTTTTCTTTGCTGATCCTTATCAGGCTACTGAGTTAAATACGTTTGGCCAGCTGTGCTGTAGATCAGTGTTTCCCAAACTTTCGACGTCTGTGTACCGTTTTTTTTAAATTATCAATTATTCATCGAAAAAATCACATATTCTTTTATGACAATGGATATGTATTTATTTTTTTCTCTTCTAAGAACATCAGCAAAAGAAATATAGGTGCAGCGTGTACCTCCACCAAACTCTTCCCATCCCCCAAGGGAAACGAGAACCACACTTTGGGAAGCACTGATCTAGATGAACAGTCGTCAACCGGTGATTCGTGACATTAGAGACAACGTCCAAATATTTAGCATTTTTCGAGAGGCAAATACCACGTAAAATTATCTGTTGACCGGTTTTTACTTCAGTGTGCCGGTTATTAAAAAGGCCCTGTTAGTTAACACATGATAAATCGCCTGAAGCTTTTACGATTTTTTATATTATGCATTTACTATCGCTGCTTGTTTAATTTTTGGCTGCGATTTTTGCCGGCTGGCTAATAAACTAACATTGTAAACGATGAATCACAGTTTATAGTGTGTGGTCTAATTAGTTTGTTTTCGTGGAGGTGTGTTATTTACTATTAATTTCTCATGCCTTGTTCATGTTATTAATTTTATTGGCCTGTAATTTAAAAACCTAGTCTATTGTTACGATTTGAATTTAAGATATGGTGATATCACATTGTATGATGAAATTTGCAATAGATTGATTGGTCCACTTATATAATAGTTCTTGGGAAAGTGCTTATATTTGGGTTGATTTTTAAACTATACTAGCCGATGACATTTGCCGTTAAAATTGCTGTTTGTCTTTTGCCGATTGTTTGTGGTACGACACACGCGCCACCTACTGAAAGTTTATTGTACTAAGTCTATAACCTTTGCGCAAGTGCAACAATAAGTTGTCAAAATGAACGGTATGGCAGCTCATAAAATATGAAACAAACATTGATTTTTATACAAAAGATCTACTGTAAGTTCATTTTACTATGCCAAAAACCTACGCTCAAGTGCAAGTAAAACGTTTGTCAAAGTTTCATTGCGATCGGATGAACGGTCTGGCAGGGCACAGGGTGCGAACATATATACAAACCAATATGGATTTTCATGTAATAGATTTCAGGTGCTTAAAATATTGAAAGGAACTTTATGAATTGTAATATAAATTATGTTTGGAAAATTATTCTTTACTTGGAATCGATCTTGATAGTTAAATCGTAAATACGAAAAAAAATTCTAACACATTCCATTATTTGACCGACATTTTTTGTAACTTAATCACTGTGTCGCTTCACACGAGCTATACTGTAGCGCAGTAGTCGGCAACCCGCGGGTAATCGAACTACCCACTACGACATTTTGAATGACCCACCAATAAAATATGCTAAAGTATGGATATACGGTCACGGGAAAGAATCCTAATCCTCTCGAGCGAAGCTAAAATTTTTATACATACTGGCTTATAATTTTATGTTTTTACTTTACTGTTTGAGTTCTTGTGGATTATTATAAAATGTGGAATCAAAATGATTAAATCTGAAGAATAATACTGATTATTGTATGAGTTCTGAAAGAAGAATTGGTTTTTTAATATTAGCCTAAAAAATTATTCTTTTTATTTTAAGCAAATAATTAGCTTATGTGACTGTCTCAATCTGTATAATATTATTATATGTGTAGTTTGTGGTTGCATTTTTGCTCCTGTAAATAAAAACATTTCGATTTCATACTTATTGCGAAGTATTCTGTAGGATCTTCTATTATAATAAATTTAAAAATTAAAGACGAAACATTTCAAAAAAAATCGTAAGCCTTTCATTCGTTTCATTTAATGTGCCCATTTTTCATAACTCTTTACAAAAATTCTGTCCCGTGACCGTATATCCATAATTTACCGAAAATATGACGGTATGTTTTTCTTAAAAAAAAAAATTGGTTATAAAATTATTTATTCACTGAAAATACCAATAAATAAATATACATTTAATCGGAATAAATTATCTAGAATTAGAATACATTGAATTCAAATGTTCAAAACCAAGGTAGCCACAATTTTTCTTTTATATATAAATACATATGTTTGTTTTATCAAATAAATTTGTATTTACACATCCGGGTACATGAGTATAAAACTTTTTAATATTTTTCCACTTTTCAAATGAAATTTTCAAAATTGATTTTTTTTACCAAATCTCTCAAAAGGTTGCCGACCACTGCTTGATTGAAAATCCCTCAGAAAGCTCTGAATAGTTTCATTAGACAACAAGAGACGGAGTAGAACTAATCTTTTATTAAATTCGTACCACCGAGAAATAATAAGCTCTAAATTTACTTCGCAAAGCTAAATAAAAATGAAACTTAAGTCTCTCAATTTATTAAAACTCCGGTCCAAAAACTACTCGGAAAGCAAACGAGTGCCATTTAAAGGCTGTGAGTCAAAGTGAAGATTGCGTGATAACTACATCGTGAGTTTGAAAAGTGATTAATAAAAGTAGAAGTAGCAGCTTACAAGTTGTGAAGGGAAATATTACTTATCAGATAATATAATGAAGTCGTAATTTGAAGTGACTTTAGGTAGTTTAACTATAATGATTACATTAGAATACGGTGAGAAAAATAACAATGTATTTTAATTCTACAGAAATTATATTATATTATAGTATTGCTACCCGGCGTCGCTTAGTCAATTACAAATATTGATATTCTTCTGGTTGTGTGATTATGTGTGATATGCGTTTCGACTCTTCGAGAAGCATCTTCAGACTGACACTATCGATTAAAATTCTTTACTTGAGATTTATAACTAATTAGTATTGCTACCCGGCGTCGCTCGGAATAAGCGACCAATAATTATTTAATGTTATATCATTCGACATAATTATATCACAAAATCTAACATGCAAAATAGAGTTAAAATAAAATCACAAACTTTATTTAATTTGACGACAGCTCCATTCTCGCCCATTAAAATGTCCAAATTCAAGGAAAAAATCTAATTTGCTATCAAAGAAATGTCAAATAATACCTTCACGTAAATAATAAACATTATTATTAATAATAAAAGCTGGGAAAAGTTCAGTAGAAGACTAATTTATTACATTTTGACTAAATGTCCTCGCCGATAAAAATTCAAACATATTTTCTTTCATATTCGTTTTTATGGCAACTTAATGACCAACAATGCAAAAGGGAATTACAGACCCACAGACATACATACGCCGATTCGGTTTTATATATAAGAAATTTGTTGATAGCTATTTCGGCTTACGCCCTCGTCAGAACTAGGTTTTAAACATGCATTCGATCAAGTACATGTACCTTTTAGACAGGGTACACAATACATCTTCTTCTCTGTTCCACCATCTTAATTTTATATTGTAATAAAAGGTTATTGAATGTGACTAATTGATTTGATGTATTCTTGAAGAGTTTTTACTAAGTGGGAATATACGCAAAATTAGTATTGTATCAAGTTGATTTATTTTAAAAATTGCATTAACGTTTATTAAGAAGTGGTGATGCTTTCATTGAGATTTTTTCGCTAAGAATGTCATTGGATTGATTATACCTAGTAATATTTAGTTGTCCCAATGCATTTAGCTTAGGGCCTGTATTAAAAAAATGTTAACATATCGGGACTAATGTCATGTGATTCCTCTATGAGGTGGTTTGCAAATTGCGAATCTGTTTTTTTTTATTATAACGTTTATAATGGAATTCTACCAAGTAAATGCCACCTCAATCAATTACATTGGAAATTAATTTTTGAATGATTTCAAAGGAAAATTGCTTTTTTTAATTTCTTCCTCTCTTTTTTAAGTCTCTTAACCTTTTGCACTCCTCAATATATTGTTTTGTTTCTTCCAGCAACTCGTCAATACATTTGAGAAATTGATTAATATCACAGTGTTTGCGTATTGATTATCATGGTAAAACGAAATACGATAAAAATACGACATTATGATATGTTACAAACTTTAACATACAATCCATAAATATGGTTTTGAAATAAAGATAATACAAAATAATTTTCCAACCATGACCAGCAGGACGTTACCTATACGATGTCGTTCCAACCATGACCAGACTCGACATAGGAGATTATAATGGTATCTCGAAAAACTTTCTACAAGACCTGCTTGTTATCCAGTCGCTCAAAATCATTTTAGGAAGAAGAGAGTAGGGATAGAAAAGATATAACCAGGACAAACTAGTAATTAGGTTTTTTCGATTTGACCACGCCCCTATAGCTTATAGGATCGGAAGGATGGGAAAGCTTTTTTGAAAATACAGACACCCATGCCTTTGAACAGAATCGATAAGTCAACTGAGAAAAATTGAGAAATGAGATTACCTACTTCTGACGTAGATATATGTAATAATATCATTGATGATTTCGACTGAAGATCAAAGGATTCTAATATAAAATTTTGTACTTTTCAATGTGTTTTCTTGATACCGACTAGAGACTCCAATTACTCGACATCTCAACTACTCGAGTATCGAGTAGTAAAATTACAAATACTCGAGTACTCGAGTATAATCGATTAGTTTCAGATGTACTAAAATATATATTATTAATTCAAATTTGTGTACAAAAATAGATGATATATAAATAAATATTCAATTAATAAATTTATTTCAATTTATGAAACATACATATATCAAAAATAATAGAGAATTTAACGTCTCAAATTTTAATTTGGTTCAATGTTTTGTTTTTTTTATTTCAGCAGTAGAAGAAACTCTCTGCTGCTGTGGACGTAGGCTTAAAAGTAAGCATTGAATAAAATAGTGCTAGATAGTTTTTTCTGTCCACTGTTAAAAAAAAATTCGGAAATAAATCTTCATTTATAAAGTACGAGTATTACTCGATTATTTTTCAAATTACTCGAGTATCGAGTACTCGATACTCGAATTGGAGTCTCTAATACCGACTGAGGATTCACCTTTCGGTATCTTCGGTCATTTCAAGTTCACGAGTGGCCTTTATATAACTGTTAAAAATTAATGAAAGTAAAAAAATGAATCGATTTAAATTTAGAATAATATAAATTATGTTATGACCGTCGGTCCCTGTGGTCTAGTGGCAAGAGCTTTGTCCTAGCAATCGGGGGGCCTGGGTTCGATCCCCGGCAAGGTCAAATATTTATAATTGAAAAAAAGAGATCTTGGGCTGGGTGTATGTTATTTATCGTTGATTTTGTGCACAACTGATACATTATTTACCATCGAGTTAATCTCGTATGACTTTCACAACTCAGAATATTTGGCGAAATGGCGTAAGCTATAGTGCCAAATATTTAAAAAAAAAACTTATTACAATCAGTGATTTCCAATACAGTACAATAACCAATATACTTATATTGATTAATAAAACGCAATACTTACTTTTGACGCGTAGTGTATTGATTAACTTAATCGAAAACATATAAATTCGCAAATTTACTCAAACTTTAATCAGCAAAATCTATAAACTTGTTATAAAAAAAAATATTTTATTGATATTTTAACCCTTCTTTTCATTCCTACTGCCCCTGTTTCTTAATATCAGTGATACCATGTGTAAACTACTGGAATTATAAAAACCAAAATTTTCTACACCTTTTGCAGAAAATGAAATGATTTTTTTCGACTAAAAATTGCCAGGATTCAAACTTAGCCGCCCATAAGCGATAAGATAACGTTCTCTCATCTCTAACACGCCTCAGTCAGACGTGGGTTCAAATCAAATGTATACTTTTTATACATAATTCGTAAATAAGCGCTCGTGCTTATAAATTTGATAACATCAGTCTTGCATGAATATTAGAGCGAAGATGTCGTTTTTTTCATGCGAGTTTTAAAAAATGAATAATTATAGAAAAACTAAACATCGATTTTAATTTGTTTTTTTTTTTGAACGATTTATAAAGATACGGAGGATCATAATAAATCATTTTTTTATTGCAATCTATGCTAATAAAGCCATAGCACTAGAGTATTTTTTTAGACCCCCCTTCGGCTCATGCGTTCTGTTTTGAGCACCGTATTTTGAAGGTTAATATGCTAAATACTCAATATGAAAATAGTTAGTAATTTAATAAGCATATAAGCAATACTTCGAATGCTAGATGTAATTAATTTGAAATTAGTCGCAATTAACATGTATACTTTATTGCCAAAGGGATCTTTTTAAATAGCTCTTAAGGCTGTATTATAACCCATTAAGTATCTTTACACCCAACCTCTTGAACCAGCCGTGGCGCACAGGAAACTGAACCGACTTTCACATTCCGTTCGAAACACTCACGTTAAAATAAAAAAATAAAACATGTTAATCGATTAACACCGGCAGCGAATGCGTCAGGTCAAAAAGTTACTTTTGACTTTTGGTTGTGTCATTGTTTCTCAATAACGCGAGCTTTAATTTAAGCCACCGGGTATTGTTGTGTTAATATATTAGATTAAGAGGTAGATAAGATTAAGACTACGGAGGTAAGAGAGCGGACGAACCAGCCCCTTATTACGTCAAAAATAAAAAGGCGACGATGGACCTGGCTTGGACATGAGCTGCGGATGCCCCAGGGGAGCCTGAATCCTGCCTGCCTCTGTTATCAACCTTATGGATCCCGACGCCGCGGAAGGTCTTTGATGACCATCCATAGGATGTATTCAGGGGAGCTACGGGACGCCGGGATGACTTGGAAAGATGCGATGAAGTTGGCGGGAGATAGAGAATCTTGGAGGCACCGTGTGGCGGCCATTTGCTCCGAATAGGGTGCGGATACGGACAAAATAAAATATTAGATTATTAATTAACATTAATGGATGTAGTTAGAGATCTAAGTAGTTGCTGTAATTAAGTTTCGGATTAAAATCTTTAAATATACTTACAATAATTTATACAGTGAATAAAAATGTTTTTGGAGTATATTAAGATTGAAGGTATGTTATATTATAAGTTTTTCTGATAAGCAAAATTTATTTAGTTGGTTTGGCTAAAGCTTTAGTGTAAATAAATAGAAACAATTCTAGCAAATATATCTAATGGATTTCATGTAATGTTAAAACAGATTCTCTTTTAGTAAGTGAAATAATAGATTCAAATTAGTTTTAAAAACCTGTTTAATAGTGAGACACAGCATTACAAACTAACAATCGAAATTTTAATTAGGTACCCTTGAATGTTTATTTTGTACGTGTATTTATTTAAAAAAAATTCTGCTTTCTTTTCCATGGTGATAAAATCTACACTTAAAGGTCAGACGATTTTGAGATCAAGTCGTATCCATATGTTATGTAAAGGGTATTTCAATAGGGACGCTCAAAATATGTTACTTTGTCCTGCTGAGTAGATTATTCATTGTTTAGTGGCCAAATTTGAGTCAACCAGTTTGGTAAATAATCGGCCAACACCTACTTGTACGTCATCAAAATACAATATCTGGTGAAAACATTGCTGCTGTGTGTGAAAGTGTACAGGAAAACCCAAGGCAGCTTATTTCTCGTTGTTCACAAGAACTTGGCCTTTCTGCGACTTCAACTTGGCGAATTTTGAATCAGCCCTTATGTCTGCACCCGTATAAAATCCAACTAACCAAGGAACTTCAGGTAAACGACCACAGACAACGCCTGATTGGGTTCTGGAGCTGTTGGAAGTTTACCCAAATTTGTCAAAAAAGTCAACTTTAGCGACATGGCCCATTTTATAATGAATGGATATTGGCAGATATTTGATGCTATATTCCATATTTAATGCCGTAAAATATACTTACAAATGAAATTAAAATTTAGTCGAAATCTCACAAACAACTTGTTTTATTTACATTTCAAAACTAAGCGTCCTTATAAAATTACCCTTTATATTAATATGAAACGTATTTTTTCAATTGATCGTTTTCTTTTGGAAATTGATAGTTTTAGGACATTGATATATTAAATTATTATTTGGTCAGTATTTAATTCGATAGACGGTCAGTATATAATCAATTTTGGTAAGTATATTATTAGAAAATTATCAGTACTTTTTTGTAAAAGGGTTAGTATATGTCTATAAATGATCTGTTAATCGTTGTGGTTGGATGATTTGGTTCGATTTCGGTAAGGTAATAATCAAACATTGGACTTGGTCATACATTGGTAAAACAAGTCATTTAATTAAAGACCATTAAATTCAAATACTAATCGTTTTTCATAAATAACTGACCTTTCCATTTAATAACTGACCACATACATACTGATTCAGTGGTTACTGACCGTTTATTCTATTTAATGACCAAAACTAGAAATAGATACTGACCCATTTTTATATATTTTATATGTTCCTGTGTCAACACTAAATTATATTTTATTCTCTTATATAAATTATGATCTACAATATTCAACAAAAAAAAATACTTCGAGTAATACCACTGGCACTGAAATTAAGTCTTTTGAATTGTGAAGCAGAAGAAATTTACAGAATGCCACGGAATTTTTGACTGCTTTTTTTTTCAACAGATTCTTAACAATTTATACAAGATTTTCATGCAGCTTCAAATTTGCAAGACATTTTTTCTTCGAAACCAGTTATAATATATGTCATAACGTTTATACGCAATAGTTAACCTGTGACGGTAATAAAAGACGAATTATACATTTTTATCTTTTTGAATTAGAGTAATTGAGTTACATAGCCCGAGGTAAGTTCTTTATGACATCCTTTGCAATAGCTTCATTGCGAAATGCATACATTTTTTATGTACGATATTTATTAGAGCAATTACTAGCAGATATGTAACATATAGCATATTATGTACCAGCAAGTTTGCAGTTTGCTGTCATTATAAAAATAATTGATATTGGTGTTCAATTATAGTACTAAATGAAATGTGAAGAAATGTTCTGTTCTGGCCCGAAAATCTACCGCTGAGAAAGCTAAGTGCCTATTCAGAAAGCATTGCGAATTTTCACTTCCCTCTCGATACATGGACACATGTAAAGGTTTGCCCCCCAAGAAATCTTAAAGTATTCGATTGCACTCAATCGTTACTGATACGTTTTATGGAACACTAAAAAGACCTTAATCTGGTATTGTTTTTTTTTTTCAAATTTGAAATTTTTGACTTAATTCTGTTTTAAAATTTATGGCAAGTCAAAGATGTTGTATCTTTTTCGCCACAGTAAATTGACTTGCCAATTTTTTTATATTAACTTAACATTTTAATGTTATTCAAAGAAACGTTCAATTTGAATTAACAATAGCATTTTACGCTGAATATTTAGTAGCTACAGTTTATATATGAAAAATTGATTTACTTGTTCAATATTGCAATACGGGACAGAAACAGCTCTTTTATTGGTGCAATCTTGGACCAATCCACCATTTATATTCAAATATGTAAATAATACTACTTTGTCAAATTCAGCCAATGACGAGCACAGGGTGCATTTGTTTATTGTAAACATAAGTGCAAACAGAGTTGAGACATTTTGTAATTGTACTGTATTGACCACGCCGCATTCAAAATTTGTTTCAAAATAATTTCTGTTCATTGGTGCTGAGATTTTCGTAGAAAATATTGTCGAATTACAACTGCGAGTATTGCGAATGCATTTATAGAATTGCAATATCTTGTCGCATATATATTGTTGAGCTAAGTAAAGGTTTAGTCCAAGGGTTCCCAACCAATGGGTCACTGTGGGTTTTCTGTGGGGTCACCATCAACATCACAGTCAACTTAAAAAAATATTCAAGTTAATGCATTTTCATTGTTTGTTTTAATTATCTTTTAAAAATGCCTTTTTGAATTGCATGGGTGTCGCGGATTACATGGCTTTCATAAAAAGGGTCGCCACCCGAAAAAGGATATGAACCTATGGTTTAGTCCTTCCGAAGGCAACTTTAAAACATACGGAGGATGGACTTCTTGCATAAATATACTTTTTTGCACTCCCTAATATTGTTGTCACCAGCGACGCTACTGTCTTCAGATAGTATAAATTAAATAGCTGTCCATTTCCAAAGGTGTATTAGCTCCAACCTGTATTGATATAATTCTCCTGTTTTGCAATTCCTAGATATGATATATAAAGACTAAAGAAATGGAAAATACACGTAGAACTTTTATCAAAGAAAGACTCATTTAAGATCTATTATGAATTTGATTGCACATATTTATTGAATGTTCAACTCATCGTGTATAATGAAAAGAATTCTTAGGAAAGGATTGAAAGATTTTGCCATAATTATAGAAATAGTTTTGCTTGGTCAGTTGTGGTGGAAAAAGAAAGGTGAGAGGAGATAAAATACCGATAAGAAGAATGAATCAAATCAAGTGAGGCACACCTCTTATTATACCACCGGGTGAAAGATACAGTTGACGAGGAGTCGTTAAGAAGTATCGTGGAATTGCATAAAACAAAAGAAGATTTTTTTTAAGTACATAAGTATGCATGCACCTTCATTGCGAAATTAGTGTTAGAATAAATTATTTAAAAAACAATGCAACCTCAGTTATTAAAATCTACCGATTTCTACCGGTATTGAATCATTATTAGGAAACTATTATATATATAATATTTTAAATGAACAACTTCATCTTCCAAGCTCACCATCGATATACCACTTTAAATAAATATCATTAATTATAAACTCAAACACTTGAAATCAATCAATTCAATACTAATAAGTCGGATAAAACACACAGATTATTTATCGACATTTCCATGCTATTATCTGGTGATTAGTATTTGAGTTGAAATTGTCTTGTGAGCTACTTTTTGTACATATATTGTTTTATCGTCGTCTTTTATTGTACCATACATTTTATTATAACATTACATAAATAAAATCGGACTTCCAATAAAACATAAAATACGTACTTTAATAACGTATTAATAAAGAAAACAAGCGAGTACCTGGCATGCGATGCAATGCCACTCAAAAAAATAAAGTGTTTATGTTTTAATTCTGTTTATTGCAGTGCTTTTGAATACAACATATTTTTTTCTGTCTGGTGCGCACATAAATAAATCAGAAGGTTTTCCAACGTGTGAGTAGGCCACATGCAGCTGTCCATGTAAGAAGCATGGATTTTCCATATGTATCCATCGCGAGCTACCAGAAATGCCACCGCGAGCTACTGGTAGCTTGCGAGCGACCGTAAAGCGATCACTGATATAGATTATACTTATCAACAATTATACTTAGTGATCTACTAGTAAAAAAATCAATAATTCCATGTTGATGATTCGAACACATGAGCTCAGCAACCGAAGCCAATGACTTTGCCACTTTACTACTCTAAATTTCTGTCTATAAGAAAATATTGCGGCTGAATTTTTGAAGAATTTTTATAACTATACAAGCGCTCCTCTAAAAATGGAGTAACGACGTCATTCTTGAAACACCTGCAACCTGCGAATTTGTGCGGACGCGTCATTAAAATCAACAAGTGTCGTTGACCTTACAGATCTCGATTTCATCATTTCGTTTTATTATAAATAATTAATTTGTTAGTCATATAACCAATTAAGTAACTATCCAAAGTGAGTGTGTGCCAAGCAACAAATGTGCCAAAAATGAATCGTACAAATACTTCACTTCCTGGCACTTGAATTATGTTAGCTTTCTCGGAACGACAAGTATGCGGGAAGTAAAATTCGTACAATTCAATCGCGTAAAATTTATCGGCATACTTAAACATGATACATAAGTTGACCGCACAAAACAGCTAATTGCCGATTATATGATTGTTTGAACATCAATGTTTTCATTAACGGTACATTTATTTAAAACACAGAGATAAAATCAATGACTGTGATATATAATTAATTGCCGACAATTTTTTATATAACAATACACTCGATTTAATTAATTAATCATAATCCCCTGTCCAGGGTGCAGTTGACAACGTCGTTAGCTTCCGTAAGGGACCTCCTGGAATCGAATCCCGGTACGAACCGATTTTTCCAGCCGATAAATAGATTCTGTTCAAAGGCAAAGGGTGTTCGTGTTCTTAAAAATCCCTTCCCATCTTCCTGATCCCAAAAAAGCGGTGCACCTAGCAAGAGCGATTCGTTTACCATTAGACCTTTCTTAGTCCTCGTATCCTTTCAATCCCTACTCTCTTCGACAAAGAAGGGTTCAGCAACTGAGTAACAAGCAGTTCTCGTATAAAAAAAACATCTCGAGATAAACTCTCTGAGGAGTCCATATGCTCCAAGTTGGGAGCGGACATGGTATAAAATTAAAATAAATCACTTTGACCTATATGTTATAGTGAAAAAAACCTCATCATAATGACCAAATAGTTAGGGTGAGGTTTCCCAAACTTTTCTGCCATGGAAAAGTTTGCAAGCCCGGAAATGCTAACGGAACAAGTAGCTTATTTTCAAGCCGTTTTTTATCAGGTTTATGAACAATAGTTACTCGCGAGGCTTCTCGCTTTGTCAATCTTGGCAACTGTCTTTGAGCTGACAAAACTTGTCAGCTGGTCAGGTAAAAATTATATCATCATCGGCGGAATAAAATTTTAAAAACACTGGGTATGTATAGTTTAACCTAGTCCCGGCAAGGTTAATATTAAATTAAAATTTAATTTTAAATCTTGCATATGGGTATTTGTGAATTCATTTCTCCTCGAGTTCAGTTTTTTTGAAATGTAATTTGAAATTTCAAAAAATTTATCATTTTTCAATTATTGTCTGCTATACCATTTTTATAGTCCTACAATAAAAACGCTTCACCTGGTATCCTGATGGATATTTTTAAGAGAAATTATTGAATGGTTACTGATTCTTAGTCAATCGCTTTGATTGCAGATGTCACATCAGGTAAGTAAGTTTATTATTGAACAACTAAATATCAGTAAGTTCTATTTTAGTTACGAAAAAAGATTGTGTAAAGAAATGAAAAAATCGTATCATCAATGCATGGAAGTGTTCAATTATTTATTTGCTCTCTTCATAAAAGAGTAGGGGAAAAACCTAAATAATTGGCAGGCGGATACGGGACCGGCTATTTCATTTGATTTATTTACTGATAATCATACAAATGTAGATCTTTGTTTATGATTGTTGTTCAAATGTCAAACGAAAAAACTGTTTACAGACAGTAAAACGATTAATTTATGCGTGTCTATGTTTAAACACTTTCTTACCGACGGGTGAGACAGACGATCCGTATTAACATTTTATCTTAAATATCTATCTTAACTTTTGCAGAAAATATATGATTTTACTGACTAGTTTCGTCGCATTTAAATACAAAAGAATATACATAGGAAAACCCTCTATAACGTCGCTACAAATTGCCAGGATTCAAACTTCACTGCCCATACGCGATAAGATAACGTTATTTTATCTCGTAAATGCTCTAGACAAATATGCGTCTCAAATCAAATGAATGCTTTTTAAATGATTAGCGTAGATAAGCGCTCGCGTCGATAACGTCAGTCTGGTACAACTATCAAAGCGGACACGTTGTCTTTTGCATTCGTGACTTTAAATATGAATAATTATAGGAAAACTATCAATTTTTATATATTTTATGTTTAAGAAAGATTTATAAGATACTTCAAATCATAATATAATATATTTTTAATTGGGGTATTTTATATACCCACCTTTGGCAGACCCGTTCTCGTTTTTTGGGACCGTATTTGGAAGGTTAAGTATAATAATTGTAGATAGGCTGTTATTCTTCTACGGTGGCCAATTATTGTTGATATGCAGAATATTTACTTTCATAAAAACTATCGTTTTGATGCAGCATCGGAATCGCGGAGGCAAAAAGAAGTGCGAAGTTGCTGTGAAACAAAATGACTGACCGAAATTCGAACTGATAGAATAAAAAAATATTTGAGTAACATTACTTTATTGTCAGTGAAACTATTCAACATCTCATAAACACGTGATTAAAATACCAATCAATCACGATTGGAAATGTTTTAAATATTTATACGTGTTAGTATTTCAACAAAAAGAAAGTGACTGTTTACTGTTTCTAATATGTTTAAGAAATGATAATCAAATACTATTTGAATTGATTAACACGTTAAAAAATAGCAATGCATTAAAGATGTAGGTAAATGACAATTTAATCAATTACATAACTATTTATTGCCTTGACATTTTCGTTGACAAGATGCAACTATTAACCTCATTAATGATCATGATTATATGTATCTTATATATAAAACCGTAACGGCGTATGTATGTCTGTGGGTCTGTAATTCCTTTTTGCATTGTTGGTCATTAAGTTGCCATAAAAATGAATATGAAAGAAAATATGTTTTATACGTGAAGGTATTATTTGACAGCAAAATAGATTTTTTCCTTGAATTTGGACATTTTAATGGGCGAGAATGGGGCTGTCATCAAATTAAATAAAGTTTGTGATTTTATTTTAACTCTATTTTGGATGTTAGATTTTGTGATATGATTATGTCGAATGATATAACATTAAATAATTATTGTTCGCTTAGTCCGAGCGACGCCGGGTAGCAATACTAGTAGTATAATAAATTGTAGAATCGAAGAGAGTGGGGATTGAAAGGATACGAGGACAAAGAAAGGACTAGTGGTAAGGTAATCGTCTCGCTATGTGCCCCGCTTTTTTGGGATTGAAAGGTGTAAAGGGATTTTAACAACACAAACACTAATTACCGTCGAACAGAATCGATTAATCGACTGAAAAAATCTGCTTGTTCCTACCTCGAATTGAACACAAGTGGTACGAAACTTATTAAAAAAGTAGAGATTGAGCTACTGAGTAACAAGCAGTTCTCGTAGAAAAAAAAAATGTTAAGATAAACTTGGAGAGGAGTCCATAGAAACGTCCATGGTAAAAAAAATCGTTGGTGCGTTCTATACATTGTTTTGTATAATATATTTATAATTGTAATGTATTTCTTATACATAATGAAATAACTTTGCTAAGCACCGAGAGAAGCATCTTGAGGAATAAACAGTGTGTTAGCCAAGTGATACTAATAAAAAATTGTGATGAAAAGCAGTATTGCACCCTGGCAGAGTTTAAATGAATTCATATTTGAATTTTGAATGTATTGCGCCCCATAGCACGGTCATTCAACAAAATTGTTATATAATATTAAAAACATTTCACAAATTGTTATAATAATATTTTTAAACTCAAACAAAATACGATTTTGAGTGTAGGCATAAAATATTAACTACAAAACTAGATCAATTAATCATTATTCTAAAAAAAACGTCAGATTTTACAATGAATCACTTCCTCTGTAAGTTCTGTTCGTTCTAAATCAATGTTAAATGGATTGGCTTTTTCTTACAATTATTGTTAATTACCTGTTTATGTGATTTATGAGAACTTTGTTCGTATCTTAAAAATTATTATATTGATGATTATTAGGCCTAAATATCGTTTTATTTCTACTGATAGTTTCCGCAAAAGAAAGTGTAGTTATAAGAAAAAAAATGATTTAGTAGTACTAATTTTGCTGACGTGATCTGCTAGCAGTGCTAGCTGGTGTCAGTTTTAAATCTTAGTTATTTTGAATCCATTATAAATTATACAAACATTGAGGTCAGGGTTTTTCAAACTTTTTCTACAATGAACACTTATTTTTTAATTTGGGTAATTTTAACGATTATTTTTTTTAGTAATTATTTTTAATGTAAAAATAAAAGGTGAATGACTGAAATGTACAAATATGAATAAATAAAATACTTTTCGACTTTGACGATTTTTAGTCCAAAATTGCAAATCAGGCACAATATTGATAAGTTGCATTTTAATATATGGCTTGGCGTCAAGAGTCAGTTCCTACTCTTTGACTTCATTGCACAACAATAAGGAAAATCTTGCTTCGATAAATAACGTAGAAAACGGAAATAAAACAATAAAAGCTTGTTTTGAAAAATTTGTGTACTCTTTTGACAAACTCACACAAAAATATTTTAAAGGCTGACAATTGTATTTTGTCGTTAGTTGTTCCATTTAGATTTTCATAGTCACTACTGATTTAGCTGTCTCTGAAAATTAATTAAAAACCCAGGAATCATCTTTAATAGATTGATCATCAATTCATCACTCGTCTTTCAATTCGAAGTAGAAGATTTTTAAAATCTGCTGAGAAGAATTAAAAAAATATTTAGATTATTTCTTGAATATACAAAGGAGGTCAGTGCACTATTGCGCCTTTAGAAGATCCAACTTATCAGTGATCGAAAAGTATTTTCACGTAATCCGACAAATAAAAATCTGTAATTATTCTGACCTTAGATTTGATTTTAAGTTTACGTAATTTGTTTTGTAGTATTGTTGATTGTATAAATAAATGTATTAAAAGTTGTATTAGTTTATTAGTAAGCCAATTTATTTCATTGTATTAACAGATTGTACTAGATTTGTAAGAATAATAAGCGCTATAAAAAGTGTTCTAATCACCGAATGAATCAGTACCAATTATCGCAACCTTTTTAGATTATGAGATCGAATCTATTCTATAAGTTAATTATTTGAATACATAGTCGATATAAATTCAGTATTGAATAAGTATATCGAGATATTGGACAACATAATTAAAATTCACTTTTACTAATCATGTTTATATGAAATACTTAGCATTGTCTCTATACAATGTTAGTATAAAAGAGTTTTATTTTTATAATTTCCGGCACAGTCAAAATGACTAAAGAACTTTTGTAAAATGAATTAAGAATATGTAATTGGTTACGGAGGTCCGTGAAATCAACGATTTAAATAAGTTGATCTCGAAATCAAACAAATATGCAATCGTTTTAATTGATTAATTTGTATAAGCTCGATCAATGCAAATTAATTTTACATAGGTTATAGGAAGTCATTTTAAATCTCAATCAATATGTATAAAAAATTAATTTTTGTTTGTTTGTTCGTCCCGTATACGTTCCTATACCATCCATCCGATTGCGATAAAACGAGTATCTGTGTGGATCATTGAAGCTACAATTTTAAATAGAAAATTCAAGGGAGAAAATGTACTGTTGCCACGCATCCCAATGATTCTGACAGACATGTTATTCAAATTTTAGAGTCTGCAGCTCCTGATGTGACTTTCGTTTGTAATGACCATCAGTACAGCACTAAGAAAATTGCTAAAAGTTTGTGGACTAAAGTTGCAGAGTCCACAATTCTCACATGGACAGAAACATGTTGGAAACCTTTCTGATTTATTCATATACGCACCAGACAGAAAAGCAAAAAAAAATGTCTATCCAAAAGCATCAGTCATAATTATGGGTATGCAGTAGTAATTCGCCATTTTTGATTGCATCAAAGACTAGAAAATGTTTTTTTTATTGATTTTTATAGATGTAAAATAATTAGTTAATTTATAATTTTAGATAGATCGCAGAAAAAATTGGGAATAAACGCAAACAAACAAATGAATCAGATTTTTTTGAAAACTAAATAATTCAAAGTATCATTAAACTGATATTGGCTAAGACAATATATGTAGATTGATTTTGTGCCATAATTTTGTTTTATTAATTGTTTTAGAAAGTTAAATTAAAATAAAATATGAACACATGACCAAGCTGCAAATAATTAATTAATGACTATGTAATATGTTGATAGTAAGTAAAAAATACTCAAACGTAAGTGATAAAATACTGTTTATGCAGTCACTTAAAATCATAAAGTGTCCAGTAATATGCGATTATGCGAAATAAGGATGTGAGAAAATTATCGGTCGCGAGTTGTAGTCAAACATGTTATTTCAAATGTCAACTGAAACCATGCTTAAATAAATTGATTTTTAACTGTCAGATATTGAAAACAAGAGTAGATTAATAAAAGCGAGAAAAATGAAATATAAAACATTATCTTCAATTTATAAAACATGATAGATGTTTATGATGTTCGATATTAACCCACCCAGTGTCCCCGCCGCGTGAGACGCGTTCTACCTAGTAACTGCATCTCACTCGATTCGCTTGTTTCCGCACTCTTTCAAGCTGAAGTATAACTTAAGTCAATTGGTAAAATCATACACGTGGTTTTTTTATACCCTTTTGTTCGCGACGCGACATTACCTGTTTAATTTATGGCCCTTTCTTTAAACACTCGCGAAGACGCGATGAATAGACTTAACATTCATAACAATTTGCTTTATCACCTGGTATAAATTACGGTCAACGATTTAAATATTTTCTAGTACACAACATGAAATGAAAAAAAACTATTGAACCGGTTGATGCCAGAAACGTATATATACGGTCTAAAATTCTGTGAGCGCATTTCCGACCATATAAAACGCGCGTATAAATACGGTCCACTTTACACTCATAATACTGAAAAATGCCGATGATTTTATAATTCAAACCATTTTTTACACAAAGCGACATCTTTTTGAATCACAGTCCTATACTACAAAACAGTTGACATATTTTGTAATATTATCAATGTAGTATCGATTTTTAAGAGACCTTCCATGATTTACCGAAATCCGTCGCTATTTTTTTAAAGAGAATCACGGCTCTCGGTGCACGAACGTTCTTATACCTACCGGAATATAATGGGTCTATAAAAGTCAATTAATGAACCCAAAAACTCCGCAACCAATCACGTTGACCACCCACTTACATGCCCAGTGAATGTAGTTATTTTTTTATGTAATTACAATTTACAACATGAAGTCAATTTTAATATAAATCTTATTCTCTGATATTTAATGTTATATCGCAATAATTACTGTTCTAATATGATCAAAATTATGATAATTAGTGTTATTAAAAACATACCATGTTATCTTCATGAGAAAATATTAAAAGTAACGATTAAATGTCTGGGTACAGTGAGTGAGTTTTCCGCTTAACATTAGTAATTATGTAATCTTGTATGAGTGGATAACACAACTCGTATGTCGTTCATATAATAACACGGTGTAAAA
Source organism: Himalopsyche kuldschensis (assembly GCA_028554975.1). Classification (NCBI taxonomy): domain Eukaryota; kingdom Metazoa; phylum Arthropoda; class Insecta; order Trichoptera; family Rhyacophilidae; genus Himalopsyche; species Himalopsyche kuldschensis. Next base: position 4,794,986 of record JAHFWI010000018.1, on the reverse strand, counting down.
AATGTCGAGGAATTAAAACGACCAGTTATAATAATCGTGACAAGTTCATATAATTACTATTAGATGTCTTTAATAAACACATCATCATTTCCATGGCAGGGATAGGCTTCAAGTTAGACAATCATGCTGGCATGTTAAAAGCAGTTATTTTTTTAGCGATTAGAATACGCCTCGAGTATTCACTATAAATATTTTCATTTATTCATCGTTTACAAGTGGAATAAATAGCTATATATTATATATTACCGCTTTCCAAGTCCGTGGTTGAGTGATCAACTCAGTTGGCTCTGGTTGAGGTGTTTACAGGCTCGAATTTTAGTACTATTGATTTTATAGATTAGATTTTCAATCGATGAAGTTGAGGTTAAATTTAAATTGTTTGAATTTTAAACTTTTCCATGAGCTATGTGGCTAACGACACGGGTTTCGCTTTTCGGCATCTTCAGGCATTTCAAGTGCCCGAATATACTTGAAATGACTTAGTGGAGATAAGTCTAAAATTTCACCCTACGCATCTGATCCTAGAGCAGTGGTTCTCATGTGCGGCCACCAATAGCTTTATAGTTAATATTGATATTGAATAAAAATGGGTTTTTACAGGTTAATTTGTCAACGAAGACACTGAAAATAAAATATTTTGTATGCATTGCATTGTGCATCAAGAATTGATAGTTAGCAACAACTAAACACATACTCACATGTTTATGTCTTTAACTTGTAGCCCAAATCAAGAATATGGTGCGGCCACCAGACATTTCCGTAGTACCGCTGATGTTCCTAATGCGGCCACAGCCAAATTTTATGTGAGAACCACTGTCCTAGAGGGAGTGGATAGCTCTCTTTACGAAAACGATCAATTAATGAACATGCAATTATTGTTGAAAAGATGCCATTAAAAGACCATATCTATAACTTCAAATATCATTCCATAAATAGATTATAAAATCAATTTTCTGAAACTGACCGTTCTGAGATTTAAACCTGTGACCATCTTAGCCAAAGCCAACGACGTTAGATTAGACAAAGAAGAAGAAAATAAGCGATGTCATATTAAATCACTATAAGGTGATAATGTCACTTATTTGGTTTTTTTTTAAATATTTATAGGTAGTAACACTTCCAGATAATATAGTCTAATCAAGACCGGTTTCACTCATAGCAAGCATTATCAACTGATGAAATATACAATGAATACATATATGTACAGTGCTATAAACAACATTGTTTCACTTTAAATTTCATTAGTCGATAACGCTCGTGTTGAGTGAAAGCTATCCCTGATCTTTGTCAGAATATATGTGGAAGTAGTTCTAAGTAAAGTGTTTTATTTATTTAATTAGTAAAATATTTAGATATTTTTGTTGAGTGCCAAATACCAATAATATTATGTTTTGCCCCCTAAACGATTCGTGCTGACTTTACTGATTTCATAATCAGTATGCTTAAATGCAGGGAAAACTTAGTTTTGCACTTGTTGGAAAAACCAAGTTAACAAATATAATTACAACGAATTAAATCTGTGATACCACATTCTTCAGCTTATTGTTTGATTACGGTCGTAATTGCGTAAAATATACACGAAATCTTCGGATTTCTTCAAACCCATTTCGAGGCTAATTTGGAGGAAATTTTTCATACGAAAACCCCAACATGAAATTTTATGAATATGCCACGGAATAAAACGAGGTTTATACTCACGACACGGTATTAGAGCAAAAGTTTTCGGTCTTTGGGAAACTTCTTTCCATTTTAACTTTTAAATAAGTGCAATCCAAAACGATTTTCCAAAGCTCGCATAACCTCACTTTAACTTGCGAGTTATAAGTCGCAAGCCATCCGAAAGCAGCTTCGTGCTTGAATACTCCCTTCCTGAACATATCCTCAAACGGTTAAAGTTTTTTTTAACTCTTTCCTCTTTAGTTATTGTGCTTTTTATTTTTGTTTGTCAGTGGTGGAAGATTTCATTATTCTGATAAGAATTAAATCCACAAAATAGTATAAATCATCTATTTCTGTTGTCTAAAATCATTATTTTATCCATTTTATTTAAAGAAATCGACAAAGTAATGGACAGTTCCTGACTTGATAGTAAACGAAGCTTGTTTTGTAGAAATACAGATTTTTTGTCAATAAGTGTAGGAATATCTTCAAAATTGCATTAAACTTTAACACATTAGTGTAAATATTATTCAAGACAATCATTCTCGTAACGCTCTTAACCCATACAAACTCTCAGCAAACAGATTGTTAGAGAAAGTCAAAACTCATGTGGGAAAGGGAATCAAAGGGTAAGTCTGTACCCAACCTAGCAAGAAACATAGCGATGAAACTAAAACCCCGCTTCGCGGACTCCACATATAGTTTTAGTAGGAATGTAAGTAGAAAACAACTAAGCCTTGAAACATTTTTTTTCCCATTTCCGCTCCGTATTTGGAGCATATGGCTGCCACACGGTGCCTCCAAGATTCTCTATCTCCCGCCAACTTCCTCGCATCTTCCCAGGTAATCCCGGCGTCCCGTAGCACCCCTGAGTACATCCTATGGATGGTCATCAGAGGCCTTTCACGGCATCGGGATTCATCAGGTTGATGAAAGAGGCAGGCAGGATACAGGCTCCCCTTGGGCATCCGCAGCACATGTCCAAGCCAGGTCCATCGTCGCCTTTTTAGTTTGGACGTTATTAGGGGTTGGTTCGTCCGCTCTCTGACCTCCGTGTTCCTGACAAAGTCAAACCACCGTACTTCTAATATTCGCCGCAGGCATCTGCTTTCGAAGCACAGTATTAAAACAGTACATTAAAATAAATAGCTTTTTTTTATTTAACAATTAAACAGAAAGCAGTGCCTTTAAAGATAACGAAGATTCAATGTATCTGTTAAAAAATAGGTAAAATTGATTACTGATGAAACCTATTTTTAAGATCTACTGAAAAAAAGAGGTACATAATAATTGTCGGTCCCTGTGGTCTAGTAGCAAAGGTTTTGCCTTAGCAATCAGGTGGGCCCGTGTTCAATTCCCGTGATGGTCAGATTTTTTCAATTGAAAAAGAGGTCTTGGGTGGGGTGTATGTAATTTATCGTTGAGTTGTTCACGATCTTGTAAATCTCATATGACTTTCACAATACAAAATAATTGGCGCATTGGCATAAGCTGTAATGCCAAATATTTGTTTTAATTTAAAAAAAGAAAATATTATGTAACCCCTTGGAGTTTAATAATTATGTTTCTTTGCTTCTATGTTTGTTCAGCCCAACGAAAACCCGGACTTATTCAGCATATTAAGGCCGTTACTTAACACGACATCCTTTAAAATATAAGGCGAAAAACCGATAGTAAATCTTGTTACGTTTAAAAAAATGCCTAGATGGTAATTATGGTATCATTTTCATGTTAGTATATTCAATCGATTGCAATGGCTCAACTATCTACGCTTAAGCAAGTGTTGGGCTGTATAAATTTATCCCTTTTAGTATAACGCATTATTTTAACAAAGCCCGCACAAGAAAAAACAAAACACAATACTCCATAAAACTTCAGTAAAGTTTTAAACGAAAAACTATCATGGCCAATAGCGGAACTAAAACACTTACCCTATTTTCTGGTGCTGAAACATTTTTCCTGGACTTGCGGAAAAACAAAACAATGACACTTAAAGGGTGGAACAGGTGGAGCGATGGAGAAAACCACGTGATCACGCAAGCCGTGAAAAGTTAGCAATGGTCGACTTGATTTACGACAGTTTTTATAATTTTCAATTATTTTGAAATAAGTTTCGCGATGAAACAGAGGGAAGTTGTACGTGACGAACTTTTGTATTATGGTGAGAACAAACTTCCAGTCACAGAATTACTATTACGTTATAAAAAGAACATCATACATGCATTTAAATATTTAACACTTAAAGTACATAAATAAATTCCTTTTTCTAAATATAAAAACTCTTTTTCGTTACCTTACTTAGAAAAGCTCTTTGCATAACTCACACATTCCTTGATTGATCACATAATGATCATAGTTTTTGTAATATGACTCGACAGTAAAGATATTACTTTCAAAAGGTTCTAATTGAATTTTTTGCCTAAAATGACCTTTTGGTCGGAAAAGCTTGTATTTACCACATTTTATCATATTTATGAATTTCGATATTATCTATGGTTCAATAACGGAGTTAGCAGTATTCCGCAGTTGAACTGCATCTGCACACTTTTTTTGGCAAAAAAGACTATAATTTAAATGTTAAAGACCTCTTAGCAATGCAAGCTATTATATAAAAAAGGAAAAGCCTAAATTTCTATTTATCTTGCATTTTGCTACAATTTATTTGCTTAGTTGTAATACCAATTGTTTGTCACACCTTGTATTTCTTATTTAACTTTGGTATAAATATCACTGTTTCGTTTTATTTCTTTTCAGTTGACAAAGCTCGCCATGAGCGAAACCGGACGTGATGCAATACAATTTATGTGGAATATGTACTAAAAATGTTTTATTATTTTTAGTATTTAATAAAGATAATGACCTGTATTTACGTATTATATTTCAAATCAATACATTATAGTAATTAGACTTTCCGAGATGAATAGGTTTCCCAATACGACCTCGGAGCATTCTCACTCGACCACTGCGATTGCATTGTTAACCTAGCCATCCCGAACACTAGATTTTTTTCCAACAGCTACTTTACCTAAAATATCTATCTTAATACTAGTGATACGATGTCTAAACTTTTGGTATTCTTAAATCATGATATTTATTGGCTAGTTGCGCCGTAATCGATTAAAAAAGAGAAGACGTCGGAATTTTTCAGTCTAATAAGCGATAAGAGAACGTGACCATAGTGAGTCATAGATAACATGGACGGAGTGTTTCATATCTGGCAACAATAAAAGGCGATAAGCGATAAGATAAAAGATAAGGTAATGTGAATTCATGCACGGCTATTGGCTTGTTAGTCCGCTATAGCAGTTGGAGTGAAAACGTCGTCGTTTTCATGCGCGACTTAAATATGAATAATTATAGGAAAAATAGGGATTTTTATATGATTTTTGTTTTCAGAAAGATGTATAAATATACGTCAAAGCATAATCAATCATTTTTATTGCAGTCTATGCCAATAAGGCCAAAACACTGGGGTCTTTTTTTACCCCCCTTTGCTTGTGAGTCATTTTTAAAGGATAGTCCTACGAAGGTTAAGCCACAATTTATAAATAAATATATTTTATATATTTATTTTTTAATATTTTTTTTAAAAAAAGAAAAAATATTTGGCATTACAGCTTACGCCAATGCGCAAAATATTCTTAATTGTGAAAGTCATACGAGATTAACTCGATGATAAATAATAAATCAGTTGTGCACAAAATCAGTAATAAGTAACATACACCCAGCCCAAGATCTCTTTTTTCAATTGAAAAAAATCCAACCTTGCCATGAATTGAATTCGGGTCCCCTGATCGCTAGGACAAAGCTCTTGCCACAAGACCACAGGGACCGACTATATACCGACATATATCACTATGTTGACACATCGAATACTAAATCAGAGATTTGTTAACACCTCGTCACACATTTCTATGATTTCTGTCAAAGCATACTTAATATTATTTCTCTGGAAATATGGTATTTAATTAAGCCACGTCGTTATTAACCTAGTCTTCATATTCAGATATCACGCTGTTTGCAGGGGTTTTCTCCTTAGGTCATACAGGCTTTATAAAAGTAATCTTCCTTAAAAATAAATATTTAATTTTTATCAATTATTCATTAATCACTGCTTACTGTCAACTCAAAATTGAAAGGAATTTTATTTGATAGGACCGCTTTCGCTGGTCGTTATCCGCTCCCTTTTCGGAGCATACATACCGCCACACGGTGCCTCCAGGATTCTCTATAACCCGCCAACCTCCTCACTTCCTCCAAGGTCAATCCAGCAACTCGTTCTGCTGAGTTCATCCAGAGTACAAAATATTATCGCCCTTTAAAGAAAAATGATAAATTTTTGTTTATCACAAGCTTTAAAAAAGCCTTTTTACAGAGTGAAGAATTCTGTGATACTAAAATAGCTACGCCTAAAATAATTCCTAAGCCATGATCGAAATGTAAATAAGATTTGCACGAAGTTATAGTTTCGGAAATATAGCATTTTTAAAAATATATATTTTTTTAAATTCTAAATATGTATAGTTCTTCGTTATCCACTCTCCCGCTGCTACAAAGTATAATCTAAACGACTTGCAGTAGCGCAGTCATCAACTGGCATTGTTTTATGGCAGCATTGAAATCCTGAATGCTCACATTCGTGACGCTACATATTCTCAACCTACTCTTGATAACTTACGGATTCGCTTTAAGAGCTACATTTTGTACCATATAACCCACGTAAAACAATGAATGATTAGGTAGTAATACTTTTGGAATAATCGATTCATCTTCTGTATTTGTATTATAGTAAAAGTAAATCAATTCTAAGTGAAATTGTTTTGCGAAACGCCCTGTGTTATATGAATTGCTTTCGAATTCTATATTATATCCGGATTTCAATAGTATAACGGTATAGTAGAAATGTCGAGAAACTAGGTCAGGAATAGAATAGAATTTCTTCATAGAAAAATTATATTCACTTGTTTTAAGTCATTCGATCTTGGAATTTCAAAGAAGAGATAATTTTAAGCACAAATAATTCGATTAAAAAAATATATTACGGGGAAGCGTTATGAATATTGTTTTTTAATAAAAAACTGGATATTACCAAGAAGCTTTTTAATTAGTAAGTATTTATGAATTGGAGGATCTTAAATTACCTAAATTTAGTTTAAATATTTTTTTGATATTAACGAATGAGAGATTGGTGATACGAGTATTTACAATAGTAAAACTTGTACCATACTATTAGGTTAAATCTGTAAATTTTGAGTGTGTTTAAAAAATTAAAATCGTAATTTCTTCGACAATAAGTCAGATAAGTTGAAAATAGAAATATTCTATGAGGTGATCACTTATGGGGTAAAGCAACATTTATATTATTAAAAAAATGTAGAAATGACCCTTTCGACGCTTCAGTGATGTCAACATTGAAATCATCGATGAAAAAACTTAGTGCCAGCCTATTGACTCTACATTGGAGTTCGTAAAATACAAAGAAGAAACCATAGACAAACAAAACTGTTGTAATTTTATCTGAATGCAGAAAAGTACTTCCTTAACCACTTCAGTACAGTAAGGCCACTGGTGGCCGACGCGTACGGACGTCGCAAATAAAGTCACATATATTGCAAAACAAAATATATAAACAAATCTTTGTTTCTAGTGACATCAATAAAGTGTCAATCTTGTTGAAAAAAGACGTTGGGCGGTAGATGTGATCAATTTGACCATTTTTCTCCGTATTGAAGCGGTTGAAACGGAATTTATTACAGCATTTCTAGTAAAATAAGTTTATCTTAGTTTTAAAATGTGACTTAGACCCTAGTGAATTTAATGTACTCATATAGAACAATATCAGCTTTAATATGATAAAGAAAATGATGACCACTAATTCTAAAAATCATTTTTGCTTACTATTTTCCGTTATGTGATATAATGTAAATTTCAAATAATTTGTAATATTTGATATCACACTGAAAATGATTCCACGGGTTGAATTTAGATAATAAATTGCAGCGCATACAATTTTGCTACGTGTTGACTTCATACCTTATTGCAGATGTCACCAATTCGTTAACGACATTAGAGATATTTGTTCATCTTGGTTTTAGACACTTAAAGCAAATAAAATTTAATATAATTTCAGTATTCATATAATAAAAGCAATAGCTGATACTATATTTAATAGACGCATCTATAATCAGTAAAATAAAGCTTTCTATAAACGCTGAATGAATCAAATTTAATATCGATATGAATAAATACCACTTTGACTATAGGTAAAAATTGAAATCTGATATAAAAAAGGCTCGTTCTTTAATGATGGAATTTGTCAATCTTAATCGAATGTTTGTGAAAATTATCCCAGCTACAGACATAGATTTTTTGGATGTAGCGTTTTGTAAGCCAAATAGTTTTTATAACTATTTGCGGAAAAGAAAAAGATAGTAAGGTTGAAGAAAGAAACTGAACATAAATTTACACATTTCTTTTCTCTGTTACCGGGCCTTGATAACCTATGCTGAATATTGGACATTGCTTGAATATAAATGGGAGACCAGTGCACCATTGCACCATAATAACAGTCATGTCTGGCTAAGAAACGATTGGTTACTTAATATTGTTAACTTCGCCTTGTTTTTACGATAGGATACGAAGTGGGTGGAACGAAAAGAAAATTTAATATTTTTGAATAAACAACAATCCATCGACCGAAATATGATTGGTAATCAATTATTTTAATTTATATTTGTTCACTCGTAGGATTAACTGCATAACTTGATAGAAAAGAAACCTTATTAACTATAGGTCCGGAAAATGTAATATTATAATTAATTTTTGGGTTTTGTGTTGTTGAGTACGTGGTCTGTTAATGAAGTTCATCTAAAAAAAGTTGGCATAAGCGTCTGGATTGAAACTTAGCTGAACAAACTATCTTTTTGGAGACAGTGACGATATACGAATCGGTGCAGTTAAAGATACTTTTAAGGTGCAATACTTGGTGGAATCGCATAAAAATAAAAATAATAAAACATTTTTAGTTGGAAATTATTCCACATTAAATTAATGATCAGGACCGGTTTCACGCATGGCGAGCATTATCAACTGATTTTGTGCTTCTTATTTGAGATTTTTTAGAAAATTTATGCCGTCGATAGCGTTTCAATTAATCAATTGATACTGTACGCATTGGTGTACAAACAAATCGCAACACAACTTAAATAAATGGCGTCGACAATATGCTGTTATATATTTTTATTAATATTGAATATTTTCTATTCAAAATGCATATATATGAATAATCTAATCATTGAAGTATCCCTGTCCCTTATCAAAGGAAGGTAGGTTGACAGTAATTCGACATTCGCGTGATCAGCACTCTACTATGCTCAACCATTCAATCGCTGAATAATGAATGGAGGAATGAACATAGTAACTGCAAATTGACTTTACCCTATACGATCTATTATAGATATATGATGATATTTCAATTGTCATCAAATATATTATGTCAGAATCGTAAGAGGCATTTCGGTTCATGTGTCGATATGATGCGATCACGTTTCTTTAAACAAATAATTAAAAAAATATATTTTTAACATTAGCAATTTGAAAAAAACGAAAAAATTGGCTGGAAGAGAAACAAAATCACTATCAACCGTGTCCAAAACATCAAATGAGTTTGGATGCTAATCAACACAGTTTTAACCTTTCGGCATATCAAGTGCATGAATGATCCAAAATTGACGGGTTATAAGCGACAAAACTCATGGAAAAAAATTAAATTCAAACGATTCAAATTTTATATTAAAATTTCATCATGCACATACAGTCTTAATCTTCAGTAATTAAAAAAATCTGAGCTTGATATTGTACTTTTTGAGACTTGAACCCGGAACCATCATATTGTTCAAGTGAAAATATTACAATTAAACAAAGGTAAAGCTCATTCAAAATCTACTTAAATTAGAAAAAAAGACTTCGTTATGATTCGAGTCGAGGAACACAGTAATTCAATACTACAATGAATTATAATAGTAATTATAAAAAAATGTTTCGATAAGTTTTTTTTAAATTAGTTCGGTTTATTAAGGTTAACAAAGATCCGCTCACTAAAAGTCAGAGGTTACAAAATGAGTGGATTTTTAAATTATTACCTGGGTCGAAATATCGAATTTTATGGGTGAACTTTTGACAAGTCAATAGATAGCAAGCTTCAAATAATTGTCTTGTGGCGGAAATCGTTAGAAAAAGAGAATTTTTTTAATTCATTGAGCTCGAAATAGCTGTGGACAAATAAAAATACCTAAATATAGACCATGAATACATAGAACACCTGATTTTTTTTATAGAAGATTACTAATTGGTAAGGTAAAGTGAATTTGACATTGGTTTTCAGTAGGGATTCCAACTATTTGTCATTATCAACTTTTCGAATATCGAATAGTAAAACTTAAGCTATCGGGATATATTTGGATATCCAGGATTTTTTTGATATGGCTAAAATTTTGTACCATAGTATTAAGCATTGTTTATAATTTTAAAGCAGTTGCTTTTGCAAGCAGACGGTGGTTTCAATTTCTAGGTTTTTATTAAATAATCAAATAACTCGCACGCAAATAGAGATGGTGCACGATCAACGTTTCCATGTTTACTTATATACATTTAATAATAATTTAAGACTAAATATTTCCCCACTTCTGTAAATCTTTGATAGAAATAAAACTGTTAAATACACATTTGAACACCGTCCCATTGTATGACAATATTTAAAATTTGCAGCTGCATCGAATTACTCCAACGGTATTTCTTTAATGAATGAAATTATGGCATAAAAGGTTTATTTTTAGCCCCGAGTCTTCGCCAATCGTCAAGCTCAAGTATTATGATAATATATTGATAGCACCTGAGTTGGGTGAAGCCAAAAAATGTTCATTATTATTCTTTATACTTGGAGAAATCGTGATGTGATCTTTCCTAGATTTTGTAAAATATTTCATCAAAAATTATTACGAATACTATTTGGATATTTTCCCAAATATCTAAATATCTTATTGTTAAAAAAGGGCCGAATATATCCGGATATCGAATATCCGAGTTGGAATCTCTAGTTGTCAGTCTATCTTTCTAAACATATTTTAAGAACTTTTTACTGTGATAAATTCAGTACTCTTCCGGACATTTATTGGACAATAGATAAAATGAGAATTATAATTAATTAAACTGAATGTATAAGAGTAATTGTCCTGGCGCAATGAAAGAAGTTCCAATTGAAACGTGCAAGTACTTCTTATACTTCCGAGACAGGATGAGTACTAAAAAGTTTTTCAATTTTAATTTTTACCATTGAGCTTTTACAACTGCGAGAGCGATGTTCACTGTATTCTGTGTGGCAATCCCCTTTCCTGGGGGAAAAGTAAATTAATTTATAACCGGAAGGACGACTGTGGATGGCGTATTTAAAGAAAGCCTATTTTCCATGGAAATAAATTGGTGAAGCATCTCTCAAGCTTTTCGTAAATGGTTTGTGATTAAGGTCAAAGTAAATAAATTGTCGCCTTTTGTATTATGTATGGAAAAATCGATAATTACTTTGAATGACAGAATGTTGTCAAAATAGAGCTTTTAAGAGGATCGAAATAATTTTAAATCAAAAACATTGTTTACAAGTCTGATTCTGGTTGGTATAATATTATTTTTTACTGAGGTGTATTAATTCTATTGAATGTTTATTGTCTTTGATTAGAATAATTACAGTCATTGTGTTATTTAATTTTTCATTACTAAAGCATTTCTAGGCTTTACGGGTGCGTCCACTTAAGCAAAGTAATGTAATACTTACGTTACTAAAATATATTATTTTAGTATTTATTCCCCATATAAATTGATAAAGGTCAGGGCTGGCTTCGCTAATCGCAAGAATTATCAAATAAGTTGCATTTAGCATGTTGATAATTCTCGCGATGAGTGAAGCCGGTCCTGAACTTTATCAAATCATATGTGGAAGTATCAATAAAAAAATATACTTATTTCAAAACAATGCATTTTCACCAATAAGTGACAGTAAGCATTTTAAAAGTTTGTCCGTAATATTTAAAGTTGTGTCCACCGTAAGTTTAAATGTTCAAAAAAGTTGGTTTTTCCCACCACCACCCGTTGTGTATATGCAACCAATGTTTTATGGCCGCCTTTCACAACGCTATCGACTTAGAAAAGGGAACTTACCTCTCACATTCATGTCCAGAGCAGATCTGCACGGGACTGATTTTCAACTATTCACTAGTGTGCTTTAAAATAGAAAATAAAGTAAAAATAATAAAATAAATTGGAGTGACTAGCTCAGCCACTGAAATCGTTTTGATACAGAGTATCCTGTGTATAATTCGTATACTGAGAGCCCGTCGTGTAAGACGAGTATATTGACTATAGGGAAGAATCGAGATTATGTTGATCCCCGAATAAATTTGCAAATTTTTCAAATGCAAAGTTAGCCTTAGTGGCAAGTCAGTGTGGCCTATTGGGCCCGTGTGAGGACGGACCACAGCAAACAGTTCTGCTCGCTCGGAGTTCATTTGGGGGCAGTCCCATAATATGTGATTAGCGTCCTGGTGGGCGTGCCCTCAAGTACAGTCCGGCCCTAAAACCAACTTGCCCAGCGTGAAGAGTTTTGCATAAGATAAGAAACTGGCTAGTCCAATGGGACGGTGTTAGTGATTTAATTGCAAGCCTCCAGGACACGTCCGGGAAAAATTGATACGTTTGACGCCCATTAAGTGTAGCCGTTTATGAAAACTGTGTTTTATCAGTACGTTTTTTTAATATGACCTTAAGCGCGTACTATTATTTGGCCAGTCTCTAATTAAATTATCAGAAGAGGTAGCTCGAAAGCATGTACAAGATATATTTAGCCAGGATAAGCGTTCGAGGACAGTCTGTATATTCTTTCCTTGTCCTGGAAACACTTGTAAGAGTATATTTATGGTTCTTGGAAAAAATCTTAATCCTTTTAGAATGGTTGGTTGAAGTTGCCGTGGATGTTTTCCACTCAGCCACGGCAATTGAGTATTATGTTTTGCAAAATATTGAATATCGTTTTTCTAAAAATACCCCTTAGGTTCTAATATTAAAGTTTATTTTTCTATCAAGGTACTTTTTTGTAAGAATTGATATGGTCTCATTAAATTATTTTCAGAATCCTCGTGATCGTTGAAGTGGAAGAGTATTTTTTCTCCACTTTGCGCCTAACTCATCATTATGAACCTATGGATTCACCTGGACTACACATGGATGAACTATTACTAAATTGGTTGTTGTTTTTCGCCTTTTTTGCTTTATTTGCTTTATTTTACTTCGAATTATTTGCATATTTGTAAAACCAATTGTTTGTCATACCGAAAAGTATGGCTTGGCTTTTTTATAGCGATGAGCGAAACCGGCACTGATCTCAATAAATTCAATGTGGAATGAGTACCAAAAATGTGTCATTATTTTTAAAGTTTCGTTTTTGAATTGAATATTTCGTTCGTGCCTAATTCACAATAACCTCTTGGATGCCGAGCACGATATTGCATTGTTTTGTATAAACACACTCATAACGGCATGCGTGCTCTTTCACTCATAAATAATACGATAGGATTTAACTTCGTAGGTCTATTGTGAATAGGGACTATTGTCCTGTGTTCTGTAGCGTGAAATTAGTCTGCGAAGTTCATGCCATATCTTTTGTACTTAATAACTCTGTACCTTTCGAGTTGTTTACGGACGTTAGTTTTGGTACAATAACCTAAGCAAAACAAAAGATAAGTATTTTATTGTTTTAAACATACTTAAAATTTAAAGCTGTATTGTGCACACCCACGAAAATATTTAGAAGTTTATCATTTAAGTATTATTTTCCCATATTATTTACTTCCATTGTCGTGCCGCCGAAAGATTGGAAAATCTTTTTTTGTGTCTAACAGGTGGTTTATTTTAAAATGTCTGTTGAAAAATAACTTTTTTCTTTATTGTTTTTATTTAAGAAATATGGGATGTTTTTCTTATGACATGATAGAAGAATTGACGCGTTTTTTAACCCATTTCAGAACCCTCTTCCAATGATATTGCTAACTAAGATTCAGAATTTTATTCACAGACGATCATTCTGGAAGGAAGTCTGCCTCATTTCCTAGAGAAAACTCAGTAATATAGAAAAAAAAGTAATATAGATATTGATCGAATTGGAATTTTCTTAGTAGAACTCCATTTTTTCAGAACTGTGGTTCTAACGATGGCATAAGCCGAAATAACTATCAACAAATATATGAAATAATTTATGTAGAATTAAAATATGTACATTGCTATTTTTTTCACCGTGTTATATAGAAATGTGTTGATTTATTTATCAATCTGTAACGCAGCTCACCCACACACACACACACACACGCTCTCTGTCAGCGCATGCGAAGGACATTGTGTATGAGAGCATTTATGAGAAGTTGTGTGATTTTTCAGCACATACACAATTTTGTGTTTTAAGAAACATTTTACTCCGAATGTGCTATTTTTATATTTGTTTTGAAATTGTGACTCAAGGATAATCTTTTTGTTTATTTTGCCATAATATAAAACATGAGCTTTTAGAATGCCGATAGTTAAACGGATTCAATTTTTGGATATTAAATATGACTTTTCGTTAAAAAGAGGGTGATACCCTTACAAATATAAATATATTCAGTTCAGTATTTAGCAGGACTGTGGTGTCGGTAAAAAAAAATATGACTCCGACTCCAGTATTTACCAAGAACACGACTAAAAAGAATTTAATTTCGTCACGGTTTTTTTTCTACCTCTCATTTATGTGTATTCAATTATATATCAACCAACCAATCCTGCCAATAGGAAAAATTTACATATTAAATGTAAAAATAAAAAGTTCAATCTTTTCAAAATTTCCGACTGCGACTAAAACACCGTGACGACTCCGACTCCGGCCAAAAAACCCCGACACCACGACTCCGACTCCACAACCCTGGTATTTAGAAATATGTTTGATATATTCCTTGGTTAAAAGCCACCTGAGGTCTTTGCTGAATATGGTGTCATGTTTAAATAATAAACACCTTAAATGTAGGTGTTTTAGCCAAATACTCGTTCTGGTCCACGATCTCAATTCAGAGTCCGAAAGCAGTGGCGGGGCAGTAATAACTTTAACTCGTTGGTAATAATGATAAATTCTGATCCTCTTTTCGTTAGTTATGTTTGCTCTCCATTTTACGTGAAAGAGGGTTATCATATAAAATCGATATTGTCATATGATGTTTTGGATATGATACATAAAATATATACATACACCAAAATTTATTTTTGTGCGATTTTAAAGTTATACGGTTTTTTTTTATTTTATTTGGGTTTATTTCAACGTATAATTGTAATAACATAATTGATAGCGCGTTGTTCACATGCTGTAAATGCTAAATCCCGTGTTCACCTGTTTATTACAATGTGACCTTGACACATGCGTATTTGAACATGTTATGTTCCCATGTTAAGTCATAGCTGTTATTGCGCGATTTTCCGCGGAACGCATCTACTGCACATAAAAAGGTTCAGTTGTATAACTGTTCGATAAAACATGTTGAATAAGTATAAAATTAAAAATAACTTTGATTATTCCACGTATTGTGACACGTGTTTCGCCTCCTTCAGAGGCATCTTCGGACTTACTATCGCAAAGTTTGCTAAAGTAATTAAAGCAAGATAATTTTAATATTTTAAAATGATAAAATAAAAAAATGGAATTTGTGATTTTTCCTTTTAACGGGAAGCAAGGAGGGATCATAATTATTTTTTTTTTTTTTTTTTTCCCATATCCGCTCCCTATTTGGAGCATATGGCCGCCACACGGTGCCTCCAAGATTCTCTGTCTCCCGCCAACCTCCTCGCATCTTCCCAGGTCATCCCGGCGTCCCTTAGCTCCCCTGAGTACATCCTATGGATGGTCATCAGAGGCCTTCCGCGGCGTCGGGATCCATCAGGTTGATAGAAGAGGCAGGCAGGATTCAGGCTCCCCTGGGGCATCCGCAGCACATGTCCAAGCCAGGTCCATCGTCGCCTTTTAATTTTGGACGTAATAAGGGGCTGGTTTGTCCGCTCTCTTACCTCCGTATTCCTGACAAAGTCAAACCACTGTACTCCTAGTATTCGCCGCAGGCATCTGTTTTCAAAGCACAGTATACGGTTACCCTGTGCTTTTGTGATGTGCCATGACTCGCAACCGTAAAGCAGCACAGTCAGTATGCATGCGTTGAACAAGTGGCACTTGGTTCTGACCGAGTACAGCCGTGAGTCCCAGACTTTCCGCATTGAATTAAATGTTGCTCCAGCTATCCCTAATCGGATCGCGAGCTCATTACGCGGGTTGCCATCTCCCGTGATGTGTACTCCCAAGTACCTAAAACCATCGACTCTCTCGATTTCTTGCCCCGCACTCAACAGAGTAGTCTGGATCTGGACAGGCGCTGTTGCAGAGCACATTGGTTTTACTCGCGTTGATTTTGAGGCCAACGCGATACGAGTTGCTCTGCAGTCTATCCATTGTTTCCTGGATACCCGCAACTGATTTGTCAAAGATGACAGCGTCGTCGGCATACTCGAGGTCACATAGTTTCAGGTTGGGAGCAACGGTTAAATTGACTTCCTCAGGATGAAGTCGAAGATTATTATAAAGAGGAACGGAGCTAGAACACAGCCCTGTCTGACGCCGGTAGTGATGCCAAACCATTCCGTAGTTACGTCACCGATTCTTATGCAGCATTCACTGCCCTCGTGCAAGCATTTGATGATGGCGATTATCTTGGGTGGGATCCCATAAAGCTTTAAAATGGCCCATAGGGAAGGCCTATGCAGGCTATCAAAGGCTTTCTCGTAGTCGACAAAGCAACACGCAAGCGAGCTATTGAATTCATAAATATACTACTAATTAAGTTAGCAATTACAAAATATTAACTAATGAGATGCAATCAATTATGACAGGGCTTTACCGGTCATTGGAAATAATGTAAGCAGTGGCACTTATTTTACTCTAATATATTCTGGAATAGGCACGCTGCTGATGTAGTATTACTGCATTTGCATGAAAGTAGCATACATATCTTATGGAAAGCCTTTGGCAAGAGACTGTGGAAGCCTGGACCTCTGAAGCTATCCATTTCTGCATGTGCATTATGTTGCCGATGCGACAACACTGCTGCCAACTGAATCCCATTACGACAGTGATAGATAACAAAAACTGACGTTTTTCAGTCATAAATAATTATTACTTAAATGTATGTCATATGAAAAGTCTACAGAAAGAATGCTTAGAAATATTGTTTCAATAGAATTCAATTTTATGACCGTCCATATTAACACTTTTCTTTGGCAAATGCTCAATCGACTAAAAATATGACGCAGTACTCATGCCAAACTCTTTCAAAATAAACAGTTACAGTTCTACGACTCGTTGCCATCTTAAAGATGTACACCTAAACCTTTTGTTGTGCGGTAGATGGGTTTCGCGGAAAATCGCACAAAAAATCTATGGCTTAATATAATATATGGGAACATAACAAGTACAAAGATGCACGTGTCAAGGTCGCATAGTAATAAACAGGTGAAAACCTGAATTTCGCAAGTACAGTGTGTGAACAACGCGCTGTGTATTACGTTTTTACACACGGACGTTTAAATCGTCCCAAAAATATATTTAAAAAATGGATAAAAAAACCGCATTAATTTGAAATTGCACAAAAAAGTTATACAAAAGTGTGGTTTGAGTTTGCAAGGTAGAGCTATGCTGGAGTATAAGTGATTTTTGTTAAAAGTATCTATCATGATCCTTACTAATATTATATATATAAAACCGAAACGGCGTATGTATGTATGTGGGTCTGTAATTCCCTTTTGCATTGTTGGTCATTAAGTTGCCATAAAAACGAATATGAAAGAAAATATGTTTAATTTTTGTCGGCGAAGACATTTAGTCAAAATGTAATAAAATAGTCTTCTACTGAACTTTTCCCGGCTTTTATTATTAATAATAATGTTTATTATTTACGTGAAGGTATTATTTGACATTTCTTTGACAGCAAATTAGAATTTTTCCTTGAATTTGGACATTTCAATGGGCGAGAATGGGGCTGTCATCAAATTAAATAAAGTTTATGATTTTATTTTAACTCTATTTTTGATGTTAGATTTTGTGATATAATTATGTCGAATGATATAACATTAAATAATTATTGGTCGCGCAGTCCGAGTTATTTGGAAATGATTCCACATACATACTATGACGATTCTTTTCGCAATAAATATCTTAGAAGCAGGTATAAGGTAAAATTCTTTTAATAATAAGCTAATTATTTTGGAAAATTGACACTGAGGAGTAATTCACCGTTGACAGAAATTGAAGAGATAGTACTATAATATATTAATTATTATCATACCAATAAGTTGAGTAAGAAGATGATTTTCAAAACGGAGAAATACGTGTCCTACTGACTAACAAAACAAATGGAAACATATTTTTCATGCAATATTTTAAACCCCATTACTTCTTATATATCTTTTTAGTTGAATAACAATATTATTTTTTACAAGTTATATTATTCATCAGTGCCACCCGTAAAGATTCACATACAAAATCTGCGCAAGCAGTGTCTCCCAAGCAGTATGTCTGCCATTAAAACATACATACAGATAAATCAAGAAAGACATAATATTTTAATAATTTTGAATTGATTTTTGGGTGAGAGAAGAAAGCATAAAAGTAACAATTATTAATAATTCTTAAAAAAAAAATAGCAAAAAAATACGTTATGAATTTTTTTAATCCTGCATCATTTTATCAAAAGTATAAGCACTGAAGATGTTGGTTATGATAGTGCAATACCTTGTTTCAAAAATGACATGTACTTGTCAATTTATAAAAAATAGTCGTCGCCAGAAAAGTATTTTCAAAGCTCGAAAAAAATGTAAATTATTACAAGAAAGCTCATTTCTAGAGAGCGTAATCACTATTAAATTTAATGACCCTTTGGTATTTGGTACTGAGATAGCCACCAATAAATACCTGACCGTCTCGCCTACATAAAATTTTATTCCATCATTACGTCTTGTGGATGGAGCGTGCTCTTTTGCAAAACAACCCTTAAATGTGTAAATGGGGATGCGATTACACGGCTCATACGGGTGTGTAAAAAGTTTCGCATGGCTGCATCCGGGCATTCGATACATTAACAGTATCTACCCCGGTTTGCCGGACTATTCAGGGGCGTGTGGTTTAATCAAATTCAAAGCCTCGATTTTCGAGCTGCTTATTTTAAAGGGATGCAGTCGAACTTTGTTTAAGCGGATATTCTGAATGAATGCAAAGTTTCGTTACAGCGTGAAAATTATTCTCGGCGTAAATAGTCCTTTAACCCTTTAGAGGCCAAATTAAATATTATGAAAATCGAATTTAGTTGATATTTAAAAAAAAACAAATGTATTTTTGTGTCAAAAACATAACATATTTAATATAAACTATTAAATAACTTTGATTATACGTGGAATAATCAAAGTTATTTTAAATTTTATACAAAAATGAACTTCCACAAAAGTTACCGCCGAAACCATCGAAAGAATCAATATTTTTATTGGTTAATACATTGACTAATTTATAATTGTTTTAAATCAACTGCGCGACATTGAATTTGGAGATTTTTCCATTAAAACGTGACAGTACAATGTTGCTAAGACAACAACAGACTGATTTTATTTATATTTTTATGTGTGTTTATTTGTATATGAAATGATTATGAAAATAGTTTTCTCTAAAAATCTCAAAACAGCTTTCATAATTCAAGTCCAAATGCAATACAGTGCTCCAAAACTGTTAGTTGCACGCGCAAACGGTTAATTTTAAAATTCGCGAATAAAGACATTGATTTTTAGGAAACAACGCAAACTTTCCGCCATTCACTTTATTATGGGTGGTATTGGATATTTTGACCCTAATGCGAGTGTTTAATATATTAACCAATTTCGGCCTTTGCCCTTTAAAGGGTTAATTAAGCACTCGTCATAGTGTTAGGCTCGACGCGAAACTTTCAGTTACTTGTATTATAATAATGTATTGAAAAGTACATTATGATAACAAAACAATTTAATATAATATAGTCAATAGGGTGACTATTTTCAGTAGCTGTGCCTTGAATTTATTCTTGATATCATAATTCTTCTATGTATATCATTTTGCGTCAGCTTATTTTATACATAATTTATACCTCTATTGTCTTGTGGTTAAAGCATAACTTTAGTGACTGGGTTCATATCCCGACAGATCCAAGATTATTTTTTAGATTGAACTGATCGAAAATACTACGGTATGAAAGAATTGTTTTTATTGCAGATTTTTAGTTATTATTGCAATTCTATCATTCTGTTGAAAAACGGGTTGAATGTGAATATGCGACCCAATTTTACTGAAAAAAAATGTTTAATTAATCAGCTTGAAAACAAACACCCCAGTACAATTTATGAATGATTTGTATAAATTGTTGGGGTTTTCGAAATGACCAATCCAATTCAAGATATGAGATTTCATACGTAAGTCAGCTTAAAATGCTCGCTATGAGTGAAACCAGTCCTGATCCAAATAACATTTATGTTGAATAAGTACTAAAAATGTTTCACTTTTTAATTATAATTATTGACAGTGTACACCTTAAAAGTGAACATGACATATCATTTGAACTATTCTAAATATGAGAAATTTACCCATCTAACATGCAAGAATTAACAAAAGTTTGTACAGATGCATCACAATAAAGTACTTAACAACAACACCGCGTTCGTGTGCATGCACTCTAGAAACGACAATGGAAAAGGAGGCAGACGTGATAAGCCCGCCCCGATTCGCAATACTCCGCAGTGCAAGTTTGCGCCTTACTTTGGGATCCCAGAAACAAGCGGATTTCGCGAAACGAACTTTTCATAGACTTTACTGAGTTGAAGTGTGCTTTTATTACCCTGCACTACCCTCTTGTAGCCACTGCACCGTCTAATGGGGCGACAAGAAGGGGTATATTGCGAACCTAATATCGGAGAGAGTTGAAATGTATTTGGTTACGAGAAAGGTTGTCGAATATTATCGAATTTTACTTAGGAATCTAGATGTCATTAGTAATAAATAATACATGTTCAAACGGCTTTTTGCGTTTCGTTTATTGTATCAGAAATAGCAGAGAATGTGTAGCCTTGTTTACGTATTGTTATATATTTTGAAATCTTAAAAAGTATTTTGTGATTTCATAACATAATATTTACATTTATAAAGAATCATCTTTGTTTTTTGTGTTTTCATACAAAATGCAGCATTGAAAAACTAAGTGTTAACTGAAGGTTTCCTATAACAATTCGTATAGCATTCGAAAATGGTTCTTAATTGAGACGCCAAGAGATTGATCGCTTAATATGTTTCACTCACCTTTTAGGAAGATTGCAATATTTTCAATAGCAGTTTATAAATACCATAATTTTTAAGACACAACTCAAATTTTCAAATTGAAAAAAAGCAATTAGGTATAAATTGATTGAATTGGCGTTAACCTCGTGGAAATCATTAGCAATAATTGATTGGAACAATTAGAAATTAATAGATATCATCGAATCCAATGAAATTTCTAGTGAGAGAACTTATCTTAATCTATCACCGCTACTCATATCATTAAGCAAGTTTAATGAAATTTTAACTCAACTTAATTAACTGAATACAAAACTAATAGAAATTCATTGCCACTTAATAAAACCCCAGATTAGATTTCACTTCGATAAAAACATTAAATCAATTAGTCACATTTAATACTCTATTACAATATAAAACTAGAATATACAATTTAAAATAACTTTGATTATTCCACGTATTGTTCCACGTCAAAACGTGGAATAATCAAAGTTATTATTAGTTTAATCTTTAAATGAATAAACCGTAGAGAAGAGGTTTGTGTACATTTTCTACATATACAAGAAAAGTAAATGTCTTTTAAAACATAGTTCTGATGAAAGGTGTGAAAAGCTATCAACTATATATTGAGACGACCTTGATTCGGGTTCTCTCGTAAATGAGAAAGAACCTTCGTCCGATACTCGGGAAGAGGGATTTAGGGATCGGAGTAGGAGAATCAGGATGCTCTTAATTAAAACCACGATCTCAAAGTGTTAAACAGTGCGATTAGCACACACATAATTTATTCACTTTTAAATACAGTTATACGCAATTTAATTACGTTAGCGTTAAACACGTTACGCACACATAGAATTAAAAATTAAAAATACAAAACACAATTATAACAATTATACCGACGATATCAGGACTTGAACATGAATTTAGTCTTAAGGGGAGGATTGAGATCTTGAGGCTACTTTCAAGACTTCAAGTGTGGGAGAATTACCTCAACCAATCCTGCAAGATTTATATGGCTAACAAGTGCACTTGCGACGCTCTCTCTCACTCACACTGTAAAAAACAACGGTTCCTTTAGGAAACAATGACCGTTAAACGTTCGCGCGATAACACATTATTTATGGTCCATCGAACTTTGCATGAGATACCTCGTATCTCATGCACTCAGGGCGTGAAAGAGTCAATAAACATTTAGAGCGAGACGTCCGCATAAATGTCTCTTTTACAAATTTGAAATTACTCTATATTGAATCGCTATAGATTTCAATATAAATAGAGTATTATAAGAATGAATTTATTTCCTGATATCGACTTAAACTCATAGACTGAGGTGAAAAATAGATCTGACACCATATAGGGCGGTGTCAATATATTATAATTTTTGTAGAACTAAAAAGCATTGTTATTTTTTCACCGTGGTCCATTATTAATCGCGGTCAAAACTGAATGGAAAGCATTGTGTTGATACACATAAATAAATATGTCGCACGTAAAAAACCAATATGTCACTATATTTTTTTATTAATAAAATATATAAAACAAGCAAATGAAATTTCAATACACCTGATTTATACTCTCATAATTATAAGGACCCTCAACAGAGCACTCTGACGTCAGAGTGTTTGCTGACCGCACGAGTTGGCATAAGTGACGTCACACCATTTGTACCCCTTCAAGAGATCACTTTACATGATCAACACCCCACCGTTGCATCACTGCTGTGGGGAACGGTAAGAGGACTTTTTTTTAAATTTCGAACAAATAAATGAAAGCATCTATTTAAAAAAAAAAATAGAACCTTTTAATATACACTAACAGCTTAGCAGGAATCAATAAACTTATAACCCATCACGGTGAGCTTTTTATAATAAATTAAATTAATATGTTTTAAAAATCTCTATCAATAATGTTCAGACCTCATTTTTTTGAATGGTTGTTTCTATTCTGACTTTATACGAAAAAATATTTGAAATTATAATAAGAAATTCCAGTAGAAAAAAGGTGTGACAAATCTTTATAGTTTAAATGAGCATACTTACAACAAAGCTTCAATATAAATCATCATTTACAAATAGAATTATTCGCTCTAACTAAAATGGTAAAATAATCAGAAGCGAGAAAAATCGATCATTAAAAAAAATAACATTATCGAATTGACATGTCTGAACATGTCTCGGCCAATTTTTTTTTAAATTAAGCAAAACGGAATATGAGCATTTTTTAATATAAAATTAAAATTGAACTTTTTATTTCAATCGGTTGCGTTACTTTTATGGTTCCTTTGGAATCATCTTCAGGCACACAATAACACAACCAGCGGAAAAACAAAGAAAATGAATTTCTACAAAGTTACCGCCAAATCCATTGAACTTAAAACATTTTTGATTTATCAAATACAAACAATTTTGACCGATATATCACAACATCCATAGTGGAGACTTCAATCACTCGACATCTCAACTACTCGAGTATCGAGTAGTAAATTAAAAGATTAAGAGTAGTTTTAGATGTACCAAAATATAAATTATTAATTAAAATTTGGGTACATAAACATATGATAAATCAATTGTTTCTTGTCATCATAAACTTGTCATTGATAAGATAATACATCAGGACCCAAAGGAAAGGTTACAAAAGAAATTCTCTCTTTAACGGCAAAACGATTCAAAAAATAACATTAGCTGACAGTAAAATCCACGTGTAAGATTCAGCTAAACGCAAAGTTTATACACTTTTTAATGATTTTTTTATATAAGTAAATAAAATTTTAAATAAATCTTCCTTCATAAATTACGAGTATTTTTTTTGAAAATATAGTTTCGTATTTGAAAAATGGAAAATTTTGGAAATAAATCCAGGAGTTCGTTCATAAATTACGAGTCGAAACATTTTTAACTTTTTTTTTACATTTTTGCAAAATTAGTTTTGTTGAAAATATCGACAGGTGAAGTCTCGTGCATTTCCCAAATACGTAGGACATGGTAGGTAACAGTGAATTAAACGTCATACATTCAAGCTTCAAAACAGTTTGAAGACTGCAGTTTATCGAGCCAATCCTTTATTGTCAAACCTTTTATTTGCCAATTAAATACAATATAAATAGCATCATGTGTTGCAGGTTTTGTTCAAGAAAAAGCACAGCAAGAAAAAATTTACACTGAAAATCTTTTCAACGAGTTATCACTTTATTAAAAAAAGAGAGGTTGAGCAACTGAAGTTCGTAGAAAGAACATATGTAATATATAACATAAGAAAATGGCCGCAAAGAGTCAAGTGGTCAAAAAAAAATATTATTTCTTTATAATGTCCTAATAGGTCTGCCGCCCCACATTTTTCTTTAAATGCGCTCTCGGGCCAATAAGGTTGGGAAACCCTGCTCTAATCCATAGACACGTGAAAGAACATTATTAACTTGATGTTATTCGTCTTTGTTAATATGAAACTTACAAACGATAATGAATATTGTGATTGATCTGCATAGCCTTTAGCGAAATACTTATAAAGGCATCTACCCACTATGTAAACCGCAAAACAAATAAATGGCCCATTGTCTCTGAGTCGTTTTCTCTCGCAAATGTTTCCGACACTTTCTTTCGATGCTGCCAGCCTGATACTTAATGCTAATTTATTACACATTTTGTTGAAGTGGAGTACTTTGTTTTGAGTACGCAATGGTTATTATACAAGAAATTATAATGGAGAAGTTTGAGGAATAATAATTTTGTAAACAATGTATAAAGCAAAAAAATTAAGATAAATTATTTTAAAAAGGAAGAAAACTAATGTACCTACTTACTTTGTAAGAAAATAATCTTTCATTTTGCAACATTGTGCTTGTGTTTTTACTGCCCTTAAAATGAAGACGAGTTTTGAACGACGGTGGTTAGGAATTTTCACCGCTTCTTCAACTATTCACTAAAAACAAGTCGGAATAAAAAACATATTTAAAAATTAATTTCAAGAGTGGAAATCCAAAAATGACATACGAAAAGGGTTATTTGATTCGATTTTTTTATTACATTTATATAAAAATAGCTTAGTAATGAAAGTTTTCACTTTATAATAAATATTGTTAATTAATTATAGATGCGAACTGTTTAAGCCAGGGGCGTCAATATTTTTTAGCTGACTTTTGCTTATTTTTCATGGTAAAATTTCCTTATCGCCCACCATCATCGCTATATTTCAATCCAGTATATGGGCGAAAGAAAATGGGGTAAAAACAAAAATCGTCCACCACCCACCACGGAAGCGCTTACCGCCCACTAGTGGTGGTATGGAAAAGGTTGACGACCCGTGCCTAAAGCCGAGGAATATCCATAAAATTGTCTAATTTATACGTTGATTTGTGTATGTTTGATAGGTTGTTCAGAATAAGTCATTGAGGCAAGTATGTGATGTTCCATGGTTCGTGCGTGGATCGCTGTTACATAGAGATTTAAGTGAGCCCACTATTCGCGAATTTGTTCGTGAAACCTCTAAAAAGTTTCATAAGGCTGTGGGCCTTTACGATAACCGAATAATCTCTTGCTTGCAGAATTATGACGAGAAGGCATCAGAGAACCTAAATAGACCGAGAGCTATTCTTCTCAATGACTCTCCCTAGGTAGAGACGCAATAGTAAACTGACTTCTCAACTGTAGCGATCGCGCCCTCCTGTCAGCATCGATGGGAATGGAATGCCAACAAATAAAATTTAAGAGTTTAAAACATTTAGAGACGAAGGAGACTGGAAGAACTTTGGCGCTAACACGTCTTAGAACTTGATGCTCCGTCAAATTGATATAAAAAAAAGAATCAACTTTATAAAATAATTAAGAAAATATTATAGAACATTCAGCTGCTTAATTTTGATAGCACTTAAGATCTCAATGAAAAATCTTTCAATACACGTACAATAAGGAAATCACCAAAATGCGTATAAATGGCGCTGTAAAAAATGTATCCTCAATTTAAATTCTTCAATTGTGAACACACTATTGAGCGACAATTTGTAATTAAATTTTGCAACACAATTGATATCAAAAAATAATAAAGACTGCAACTTCCTATAAAGTCAAGAATAACCAAAATTCTGCGTGAAAAAATATATTTTATTCCATAATACCAATAGTTCAGTAAGTCACGATAACGATAGTTTTGAATAACTCTAAAGATTATAAATGAAAATAGCGACCCTTATTTTATTCTTTCGCCAAAACATTGAGGCTATATACTGTGATTGAACGACTCTCCAAAAAGGTCAATGTAATTAATTTTCTCACTCATTTTGGTAATGTAAATAATTTACCAGGGTAGCAGAAATTGAAATTGGGGGCTGGTTTGTTTTGAATAACAATCTCACCGAGTCAATAAAATTAATCTCGGCAGTGACTATTTGCGAGCTGTGCAATTGACACATGGGAAAACGAGAGGCTTTGGCAATCAAAAATTTCGAAACAGCCATCGATATTGTACCGTATTGATCTATATGTCTGCCATTTCAGACATCAGGGCTGCAACAGAGAGTATTTAATTTGTATAATTTGGAATTCCGATTAAATTTAAATTTAAATATTAAAAAAACTTTGATTGTTCCACGTATTGTGTAACTAACTGCGACACGTGTTTCGCCTCTTTCAGAGGCATCTTCGAACTTACTATCGCAATGTTTGCAAGTAATGAAGCAAGACTGATTCTAATATTTTAAAATGATAAAATTACAAAATGGAGTTTGAGATTTTTCGTTTTTATGGGATGCAATTAGCGGGGTTATAGAATCAAAACAAAGCAATCAAATAATTATACTAAAAATGACCATAGCATTACAAAATATTAACTTATGCGATGCAATCAATTGGATAGGGGCTGGGTTAAATCCTTTAATTGGAAATAATGTAAGCAGTGGCGTGCTTTGCATTTTATATTAAAATGAACTGCCAGAAACTTACCACCGAATCCATCGAAAGTATTAAATGATTTAATTTCATTACATAATTTGAACGACTTAACCACTACAGTACTGTAAGACCACTGGTGGCTGCCGCGTACGGACGTCAGGAATAAAGTAGCAAATATTGTAAAATATATAAAAAATCTTCCTTGTAGAATCCTTATGATATTTTTCTTTTGATAGCTAGTCACATATACACTGTCTCTATAAAAAAATGGTTCTTCTGTCATCAGTCAATCTTGTTGAAAAAAGGATTTTGTAGAAGTTGGGCGGCAGATGTGATCAATTCTACCATTTTGAAGGTACCGAAGTAATGTTAAACATTACAAAACGTTTTGTCTATAACGACCTGAGTTACATCTGAGTCAGTTCATGTTCATCCATGCACTAGAACAATGGTTCTCATGTGCGGCCATCACAGGATTTTGTTGCGGCCACCAACAGATTCATAGTTTATATTGATATTTAATAAAAATGGGGGTTTACAAGTTTATTTGTCAACAAAGACACTGAAAATAAAATATTTTGTATGCATTGCATTGTGCATCAAGAATTTCTAGTAAGCAAAAACTCAAAACATACATGTTTAGGTCTTTTTGGCATAAAAAGGACTCAACCCAAAATTTTGGTGCGGCCACCAAACACTTCCTAAGGACCGCTGATGTTCCTGATGCGGCCACAGCCAAATTTCATGTGAGAACCACTGCACTAGAATGCCCGAAGATGCCGAAAGGGTAAAATCGAGTCTTGGGCTATGGAAATAAAAGAGTGATCTTATCATTCTCCATGCACAATATTTTTACAACAAGATAGGTTGTCGGGAGAGATTTCTAGCATGACGGACGGATTTACAAATGAATGTATGTAGCTCCTTGTACTGTATGTAACACAGCAACGAAAGCCGACGAATGTGACCATTTTCTTACAGGCCCGATATGATAATAGATGCAGGTTACATTGAACAGTTACTTGGATGGCGTTTTCTGTCAATTCTTACATTTTAGTTTGAATTATTCTATACGTTATAAATTTCAGCATTTTAACATTTTTCAGTTTAAATCCTTGAAACTCTTTTAGTATTATTACATTGAATATAATGAAGACTTTTACTGAGACAAAATATGCCTATTTGAAATATGTTTCAGATCAGCTAAAAGTGTTCTCTTTACTGAGTTAACCAAACATGATTATTATATAAAGCTTTATAAATCGCGTTTCATGAGTATAAATAAATAAATCAATCAGTATGAAAACAGTCTCGCCACATGAATTATTGTTCAATTCTCTAAAATTTAACTCATGGCCCCAACATATCGATGTATTTAATCAAATAATTTCAGCCGGAATACTGACATCAGAAATTGAATCCGACACTGAAATATCTGCCAAGATTCTGTTATCGAATAATTCTGTGTCATTTCTCAATAATTGTGTTCGTTTCGTGATTCTGAATTATTATGGAAACAGAGTATTATCGAACTATATATATCTCTTGATTATTACCGAGAAACGTTTTCAATATAATATAACGATTTGACTTTATTGGCTGATGACTTTAAAGGGTTTAGCTAAAGTCAATTCATTTCAGTTACATATATTCATAATATTGTCAAGAAATTATTGTATTGGCAAACGCATAGTAAAACATATTTTTTATGTATGGGTGTCCAACGTTTTGATTTTCTCGTACTATTTATATCAATTGGACAATATTTTCTTTGTATCACACATCTATTATATATTGACACCGCCTTATATGGTAAGTCATCAGAACTCTCTCGAACGATCTAATTTTCACCTCAGTCTATGAGTTTAAGTCGATATCAGGAAATAAATTCATTTCTAATAATACTCTACATATATTGAAATCTATAGCGATTCAATATAGAGTAATTTCAAATTTGTAAAAGAGACATTTATGCGGACGTCTCGCTCTAAATGTCTCTCTTTGACGCCCTGAGTGCATGAGAGTGCATGGTACTTCATGCAAAGTTTTATGGGCCATAAATAATGGCTTATCGGGTGCACGTGTTAACGATATTTTTGTAACGGTTGCTACCTAACGGAACCGCTTTTTTTCATACAGTTGGCTGTGAGAGATTGTAGTGCATTGAGAATGCACGTGCTTGCCAGATAAGTCTTACAGTCGTGGTTGAGGGACTTCTCCCAACTTTATGCCCTGGAAGTAGCCTGCAAGCTCCTTATCCTCTCCCTAAGGATAAAGTCTAGTAAATTCCTGATATCGCCTTTGCAATTATAATAGCCGTGTATTATGTATTGTAGAACGTAACGTGTATTGTAAATCTATCTTTGTTAAATCCGTGTGTAAAGTCTGTGTAAACTATAAAGAATTAAATAATGGGTGCTAACCACACCCACATAACGCTTTGAGATCGTGTTTTGTTTATAAGAGTACCATGTTCCTCCTACTCCGTTCCCAAAATTCCTCTTCTTGAGTGACGGATAGGAGGCTCCTTCTCGATTTACGAGGGAGCCGAATCAAGGTCTTCTCAATATATAAAAAAAACATTATTACAGTAATGGGCAGCATTAAATTTTATAGGAGCCTCATACCTCAAATTTTACAATTCCAAAAATCAATAACTCAAATAGATTGAATAGTGACGAGGCACCTGCGATTTATATGAAATAGCTTACCTTATATCAGGGATAGCCAGACTTTTACCACTATGGGGGTCTTTTTTTTAAAAAAAATTGGCAACGATTAACTGACAAAATAAATTGAATTTATTATCATTGAAATAAAAGAGGATTAAGAGATGTGTACATCAGAACGCTAGACTGGCGGGTGTCTTGAAAATGCTACCCGATCAACTCTTTCGTCAATTCTGCCAATTATGAATAAAAATACTGAATCGGAATTTACTTGGTGTAACTGATCACACAATGACATCGTTTTTTAAGGAATAAATCTTCTCAAAAGTGTGTAATACAGTTGATTACACTTTCATCAGAAAATGAGCTGAATATTTTTGACGATAGCATGATGTTGAAATTCATTGTTACCTTTTTTTTTCATTTCTACAAAATTATGTGAATGCAGTCAAAAATGCGTTGAAAATAACTTTCTTTATCTCTCTCCGCTTTCAAAATGCAGCGTATTTACTCTTAATGGAGCAATTAAAAATAAATTTCAACCGTGGAAAGTTATGTTAGTTTTCAGAGACGATAAGAAAAGAAAAAGCGACGAAGGAAAGGTCCAATAGATGGCTTTGTCTCCGCCTACATTTTCAGGTTCAGACTAGGAGTGTTTGAGGAGAAACCAAAGCACCACAGACACCCATACCTTTTGATAAAAACAAATATAGAAATTTAAATCGATGTTTTAAAGTTGTCTTTCGGGCATTTGAATTATTTTTCCCACAAAAGAGCTTAAGGGGGTCCTCCCCATGTGATGGCCGGTTTATTTAGCTTTTTTTGGGATTTTTTTTGACGAACCTTATTAACGTAGAAGTTTGAAAATTACCATATGTTTATTGACATTTTAACAGTAAGTCAAAATATTTTCAGACTAAAATATTCATCACAATGTGTGGTGCACCACTCCAAACGCACCCATGTCGAAAAAAATGTGGTAAACAGCCTCCATCCGACCGGCTGATTGGCTTATCGGAAATCAAACAATCTAACGGCGTTTTAATCTAAATATAAAAATGTGAAAATCGTTTGACCGTTTGATCAAATTTCATGATTTTTTTCGAATATTTGGTTACGTAAAAACAAAACGGCTGAGAATTTTTTCATGTTCCTAGTTCAAACGATAAAAAAACATGTTTTTAACCAATTATTAAAATTTAAAAGCAATCGGTTAACCTGTTCTTGAGATATCGTGGTGGCCAAATAGGAAAACACTGGCTTGAGAAAAACGCGTTTGAATGTTCAAATACGATTTAAACTATGAAATCTTTACTCCCCATCAATCTGCTATGCCTGGTTCATAGATAATTCTTTCTTCTTCCTGTTGTTCGACTTTTGAAGCTGCTTGTTTTGCTCTTACTTAAATTTTGGTTTGTTTCATGAATTGAAACTACATGTGTATTGAAAGTTCTCATGTAACAAGCCGAAGCGTCAAAATGTGACCGATGTCCAGCCTCGAAACAAGTGTAGTCTAACTGCAATAACTTTCCATCGACTTCAAATATTGTAAAATCACTTTACCAGCATATTCTACACGTGCTTAAGAATCATTCTATGCAAAAAATTGATTGTTTCAAAATATCACATGGGTTAACCCCCTTAAGTAATCATAAGACAAGATTCTTCTAATTGTACAACAAAAATGTAATTAAAATAATTATTCCACTAACTTAGTTTTGTAACTAAAAAGATCATCTAAAGATTCTAAAGTATAAAAGGAATATAAAATTCAATTACTCGCAAGAAAACGATCGATCAAATTTAAACAATGTCGTGAAATATTGTAAAGAAGTAAAGACACGCCTAAAATAAAATCTACTTAATATAAATTGTGTATGGCAACTGAAAATTACCATAGATGATTGACTGATTGATCTAAACATCTAAACAAGATACAAATTATGATAATAAGACCGTCAAAGTGGCAAAAAATATTCGATAAGATTTAGTAATGTGATATATCAAAATCTTTTCATGCACGCCGGATACCAATAATTATTAAAACGATAATCAGGTGATCATAAGTTAATAGGATATAATTTTTAGTTCGTAACATACAGCTTCGGATACGCAATACAGTCTCTATCTATTACCGTGTGTATCGGTATTGAAAAGTATCAGGGCCTCAGGCGATGCGCGGAGGTTTCGCCGCGAGTCTCATACATTGTAGAGCACACCTGTAAGTGCTCTGTCTCACTACCTACATCGAAGCGTTTCATCTGACGGCAGATGAAAGCGATATATCCGCCTTACGTCATGGTACTCTGATACTTGTTTTGTGGAAGGTACAACGCCTTGTGGGGTAAATACGGTAGTAAAATGGACTAAATGACTGATTCAAAATATCAGGCATTTAAAAAATCATTTTATTAGAAAACCCGCTTTAAGTGATTAAACTATATTAAGATTGTTCTTCAAAAATTCAGAATATATTTAAAGCTTAAATTATGCAGTCAACTGTTTTTCGGAAGACAGATTTCTGTAGGCATTTTTGATATTGCTAACTTCTTTATAATAATTAATTTTATATTGATTAGATAAAGTATAATTTATTTAAACAAAAAACTACTTGCAGTTATCAAATATCATCTCATTTATTTTATTCTTATCCTTTTATGGGAGAAATTGACCAACATTATGCTCTTTTTTTTAAGCGGAATTCCATATGACGGTCGGCATGGAACAAGTGTATATATATATGTACATATACCTAAAGTGACTATACGTCCCGTTTTTGGGTAAACTGTCCCGCTGTACCCAAGTACAGCTTCGGGGCGTCGAAATGTCCCGTTTTCAAAAAGAGGACAACACACGGTAACAATTTAAAAAAAAAGTGCAAAAAATCGACTTTCGTAATAATAATTAAACTTTAGAGTAATCATTGAATACATTTTATGCTTGCCCGAAACAAATGCACCCGTAGAAAGAGTCTTTTCACAGATGAATAAGTTGTGGACGACAGAAAAAACACAATTACAAGTCGGAGTACTTAAAGCGATGTTGTTAGTTAAAATGAATTTTAAAAAATCCTGCCAAGAATTTCATTCTTATTTAATAGAAAACCCAGTTATACTTAAGAAGATGATTTCATCAGAAAAATATAAAACAACATAATTTTTTTCATATTTATATTATTTATTCCTGTTATTTTCTATATCAACATTCCTTTTCTTTTTATTAATACATAACAACTATGAAAAAATACGTGCCTTCTTGAATATACATACTATAACGTAAAAAGATGTCCCGTTTTGAAAACAAAAATAAATGGTCACATTATGTATACCTATATATAAAGGTTCAAAAGACTTCGGCCAGACATGTGAGGAAAAGTAAGATTAAAGGACAAAAATCCTGATATTTTTTTAATGGAATAAGCCGTAGTTACTTACCTCGGAATATAAAAACGACTTATTGATTCTGTTACTTATTAGGAGCAGAAGCATTTGAATTTTACAAGCAAAAGTTTCCCTTGAAATTTAAATGATGTCACATGTCTAATATTTATCAGTCAGAAAAGCCAATATTTTCTTAACCTTAGTCTTAAAAACTAACTCTTAAGAATATGATTTTTCAATGAAGATAAACTTGTACCCTTTAATAAATATATCTAGTTATAATTGACACATGGGAAATAAAATAACATGCAGCGTATAAGTTTCTTTAGTTAATTAAAATAATCTTATATTCACAGATGGAATCTGGAAACGACATGCATATATTATTTAAGACAGGTTTATTTTTCCGCTCTACAGAACGGATATTAAAATATAGTGTAATATGGTCTGATGTTAGGTTAAATGTCATTTCATCTGTTTTTGTACTGGTTTAACTACATGTGATTTCATAAGACGTAGTTCCTTGCTCAAAATTTAAATATTAAGTAACACTAAATATGCCACATTAAAAAAAAATCAAATGTAGACATTTTAACTGTATGTCATATTTGATTGTGATATCCAGGGCTTGAATCCTCGAGCGAATAAAGAAGTTAATGCAAGCCCTGTTAGAATTCCTTATATCTGATACTTAACACAGGGCGCAGTGAAAATGATTGACCGACAATTAGTATTTTTTTACCCTCAACATTACACTATCAGAAAAAATAATACTGCCCGACTGTCTATGATATTTAAATAAAATCAAATTCTTATTAATTAACATCTTAAATTGGGCAGGTTGATCGTCACTGCTAAGTTTATTTCCAATCCTTACCCCGTGTCTTAGGTAAGCGACGCGAACCGGCAAGCGAATTTAGGCGAATCCAGTCAATTTAAAACGTAGTTGATCAAAGGTCTTATGCGCGATCGCTCGGCCAGACGCAATTAACGCTCTGGTGAGCTGGACCGTTTGATATTTTCAAGCGATTCGCCCGCGCCACGAGTCAGGCACTTGAGTCGACATACGACATATGCCGTCCTGACCGGATCGCTTCGCCCACATATGACACTTGCATGGGCGAGGACCGTTTGATATTTTAAAACTTTGCCGCTTTCAAAGCTGCGCCGGATCGCCTCGCCCAGCTAAGACGACCCGTTACAAATTTATTGCATCCTATTACTTGATAATTTTGTAATGATACCGTCATTATTAGTATAACTATTGTTTGTTTAGTTTATTTCCTCCCCTCCTTGCTTCCCGTAAGAGGAAACATCCCAAACACCATGTTTGTAATTTATCATATTAGAAATAATCTTGCTTTAATTTAATCAATTTTGCTTAACCGTTTTAGTGCAATGCTTATTTTTCAAGGACGTGTGTAAATTTATATAGATATTTTGTGTAATTGGATAAAAAGTATCGTATTTAAAAAATGCATTTAGTTAAAAAATAGCAATTATCTGTTTTAAATAAAAAAAAACTACATCAAGATTAATACTAACAACGCTTTCGCGCTGAATAGCACTAAAGCGGTTAAGAAACCGTTGCAATAATAAGTCCGAAGATTCCTCTGTAAGAGGCGAAACACGTGTCACAATAAGTATCACAAAACGTGGAATAATCTAAGCTTATTAAATTTTTATATTAAATGAACTTTCACAAAATTACTGACGAATCCATTCAAAATTTTAGCATTCATGTCGGCAGTTTCATTGAAGAAACTATTCAAATTGTTTTAAGTAATTTTCATTAGATTTTCCCATCTGCATACGTAATTTTTACTCTTGGAAACTCTTTGACTCGTATCTTTCGTCTAATTTATTTTCTTCCCGAGATATTCTTGGCTATGAAAAAAGTCGAACTTCGCTACAACGTTATAGTATTTAATCATGTATTTTACGACGAAAATATCTGAACAATATATTATACCGCACAATGAAACATTTATTCAGACGTCTATATTCCTTTGAGTCAGTGATTCACAACTGGTGGTGTGCGGGGCGGGGTCTTGTCACATAAAAACATCAGGGCCTTTAACCTAGTGTCCATGTCACTTCGATTCCAGAGCTCACGGGTTGAAATCGGAGTATGAGCCGTCTCATAAATCTATTTATTAATTTAAATCTGTAGGACACAGATTCGCTTAAATTATCAGAATAATAAAGTAGTTTATATACACCTTGGTCAAGTAAGTTTATGTCAGGCTTAGATTAGCCGGAATCATAGCCACGGTTATTGCTTCAAGACTTTATCTCAGGGTTGTGGAGTCGTTACAAACACGACTCCAACTCCGGCTCCAGTATTGATCAAAAACACGACTACGACACCTACTAAAAAAAAAAATGTTTTCTCGTTTTTTTTCTATCTTTCCTATTTATATGTATTAAATTAAATATCAACCAACCAATCCAGCCAATGGTCAAAAAAAAGTTATATGCACACATAAAAAGTTTAAGCTTTTAAAAAGTTTTTCATGACTTCGATTCTGATTACGACTCCGGCCAAAACAACGCGACGACTCCGACTACAGCAAACAAGCCGTGACTCCACGACTCCGATTCCACGGCCTTGCTTTACCCACCTACCAGTCTACATCGAAAAATTCAATCAGTCATGATAAATCATATGCCGAAAAGCTAAAACCGGAGCAGCTCAATCGGAGAGCTGAAGCGATTAACTTACGTTCAGTTCTATTTGAACAATTTCTGTAAATGTGCTTCATTAAGAATCTACGAATCTTAAGTAATAACAGTGGCATATGTATTTTTCAGCACAGTCAAATTGTGTATGATGTTTCGGCTTACCTAAAAAGGTTGGGAGCCACTGACTTAAGTTGTAGTTGTTTGATGTATATTTTAAGAAGCTTAATTTATGAATGTTGGTATATTGTTGTTATCGGAATTTCATCTTTAATATGAAAACGTACGAGGAATCTTATTAGAAGATATACTATTTTGTAATACATCAAACAAAACCTGCCTATAAATGATTTAATTTAACAATCCAAAATTAGTAATGACTCAGAAATAATACAACAATCTATATAATTTAAGTATGATATTGTTATAGTGGAAGAGCCAATCCATGACACCCACGCCATGCTGTGGTGCAGGGGTCACCAAACTTTTTATAAAACTGGTCGGATTGAAATTTTTTTATACTTGGCGGGCCGGATGACAAATAAAATTTGTGTTGAAATCCAATTAGAATATTAATTCAAATGTTCTAATTTAATTTTATAATGTAAACAAATGTAATTTCTATTGGAATTTATAATAGAAAATATTTATTATATTTAATGGGTTCATACTCTGCCGTATCTTATAGGTGCCAAATGATGAATTGAAATAAATAGTTGTGAATTCACAACGAAATCATGAAATATTTTTCAAATTTGAATAATTTATTTTCAAAAATCGAGAATTTTTGGAGGGCCGAATGAAAATCTTTGGCGGGCCGTAGTTAAGTGACCGTTGCTGTGGTGGATTGGTGACATTTATGTACATAGTAATTATTTGAAAAACTTGGTTTGCTTCATATGATATCAGATATGGCTCGAAAAGTAACACTATTTGGTATAAAAAATATTTTTTCTAATCGCAACATTTAAATGTACTCAACATTGACGATGCGTCGATTGAAAGAATATATTTCTGGGCTGTGGAGTCGGTAAAAAAAGGTTCGACTCCGACTCCAGCATTTACCAAAACCACGACTGCGACTCCGACTCCAGCATTGACCAAAAACACGACTCCGAATCCGACTAAAAAAGTGAAATGTAGACACTTTTTTTGCCTAAATTTCCTATTTATGTGTATTCAATTAAATATCAAACCTACCAATCCCGCCAATAGCCAAATTTGACATATTATATGCAAAAATAAAAAGTGTAAGCTTTTCAAAATTTCAGACTCCGAGTACATTTCCGGCCAAATCACCGCAACGACTACGATTCCGGTCAAAAAGCCCCGACTTCACGACTCCGACTCCGACTCCGACTCCACAGCCCTGATATGTTTGAATCACATATTAATGTGTGATTATTTTTAATATTCAGTTTTAGCATTTCTATCTGCCCACTTTTAAAGTGTTCACTGTCAATAGTGACACATCTTTTGAACTTACTCTTAATTAGGTTTATTAGGATCAGGACCGGCAAGCTAAGCAAGACAAGACTGCGGTCTTGTCTGGCGAAACTGTCCCTGATTCTCAAAAATCTAATGTGGAAAAGTAAAAAAAATATGTTAGTGTTTTCAAATTTCGATATAATTTAAATCAATATGTAAATGTAACGTAGTACTTCAAAAGATAACAATGAAGATTTTTAAAAATGGAATTGAGCTTAAAACAAAATAATTCAAAAAAATATCTGATGGTAACGATGATTTAAAGTTTACTGCAGTGAACAGTGTTATCTAAGCGGCTTTGTTAAATTAGAGTTATGCACGTCATAATTTGCTACAAGGAAATCAATTTTGAATATTTTTGTTTCAATTAAAAAATGTATTTTTTGGCATCATCATGTCTCCAACAAAGAATCAATTCAACTTGCGTCCGTTTGCGGTGCAAAATTTAAGCGATTAGAACGTTTCTTACTTCAAAAAGCCAACGACAATAGAAACAATCGCTCGATTTAAATAAATGACCAGAGAAAAGGAATTACAAAACTATACTATCTTCATATAAAGAATATGTAATGTTTGTTTTTCTCTACAATGTCTAGTAAATAGCTGACATCACATGAGAAAAGAGCTGAGAATGTACTTTTAGATACAGCAGGAAAGAAAGTGTAAGCTGAATTATTATTATTATTACGAATACATTTTTGCTTCTTTATATTTACCTTCAGGCGCTTTGAAACTGGGGCATATTCATGGACCAGTTTTAACTGCGGCTTTACGTTAACGCTCGATCTTAATGTCTTTTTCGCTCGCGAAGGCGTAGTTGGGAATATTTAAACTCCGCGCGATGATGACACAATATTATGATGAATGGTAGAGTAGGTAATAAATGTAATGCCTGTTCAAATATGCGCCGTCATTGAATTATTTTCACTTTCGCGCATGTTCGAACATTGTAGATTTATGAGAAAAGTTGTCTCATCGTAAATTTTTGAGGAACATAATGTCACGTGAGTGTATTGTGGTGAAACAATAATGTGCCAAATAATGTTAAATAAAATTATTATAATACTTTAAGGTGCATTTTATTTTACGGGTAAACGTTTTATCAATTTGTGAAAATGTAAATTGTCACTTGAGTTGGCCTAAAATATCATGTTTAATTTATAAGAATATACATATTATATTATAAGAAACCTAAGTAGTTAAATTTAAAAGGAGTTTTAGAAAAGGAAAAGACGAGACATGTTCAAAGAAAAGGGTGAAGTAGGTCGAGGATCAGCTTGAATCGTAACGTAATAAAAGATTTTTATTTTTAAAATAATCAGCACCTGTTTCGCCCACAGCAAGCTTGTGAAACGCTTCACAAAAGCTTCATTGTGTACAAAACAATTCACATCGCCCCGTATTCCTTTAATTTTTTTTCTTTAGGTACGTCTATTTGGTTTTTTAATTAAAAATGTTAGTCTGAAAAATTACGCGTTGTGCACTATTATTTTTTTGTATTTCTTGTTTTAGTTTTTTAACTATTGTTTAATACGTTATTTTCTTAAATAAAGTTGTGTGTTCAATAAAATAAAAAATAAAATTCTAGAATAATTATAATTATAACAGTCAGACTTTTGTTTCACACTTATTTTAGAATAGTTGTGTCACATAAACGCTGTTGAATCACCGGTCGAAGAAATTTCAAAATTTAATATAACAGATTAAATAACACAAATCAAATATCACTGAGATTACCTACTTCAATACAAAAAGAAATAGCGTGTGTCCTAGAAACCTTGTGCGAAATACATTTGCGAACATGCAGTAGTGAAAAAATTCTTAAAAAACATTAATCGGGAAAATACGTATTGCAGTTACGATTTACTTGTCACGCATGGTTCCAAGTTTAAAAAATAAGTAGTGTTAATCTTTTGAACTATTGCAATAGTCGGCGATTTATTCTAACAGTGTGATATTAAAAAGTGTAGGAGAAGGGACATTGCAATTCACAGTGAGACCAAAAAATAATAATTTATTCAATCAAATTATAAAAAAAAAATTTAATTAATTCCATAATTAATTTATTAAGACCATTTACAGCTGAAGTTCAAAATTCCTCTCAGGAGTAGAATAATGTTTGTTATTTTTAATAAATATAATACCTTTCTACCTAGTATTGACAGTAAATACATAAAAAGTTTTCAATCAATGTTAATTTACGAAATGAAACCTGACAGTGTTAGATATAATTTCATGGTTTTAAAACAGCTCACAACTGCCAACGTTCAGCGACTGAAAATTTTAGCTAATTGCTTAAGCGAGACCGGTCGTGAACTCACTATTCTAGCAATTTTGAACGATATTTTTTCTATTCCAATTGTTAATAATATTTTAACTATGTCCACCCCTATGAGAAACGCATGGTCTCTGAATGAAGTTTATCTAACAGAAGTTTTTCTCTGAGGGCTGCTTGTCAGAGCTACGAGAGGAGCTACAGAAAGAATAGCACAAAAGCAAGACTAGTGGTAAGCTAATTTATCTCACTACATCCCGTTTTTAGGATCAAATGGTTATGTTTTAGTCAACGAACATATTCAATAATAATAAATAGTTCGATTAAAAAATGAAACTGCCCGGACTGGAATTTAAAACCGTGTGGTCCGCAACTGAGGTGAACGACGCTGACATTCAACCACGAACCTAAAAACGTTTCGACTATTGCTTGAACATGAGATATTTTATTACATAAATACATTTTTTAAAACCATGTCCACTACCAATGCGGAGTAATTTAGACAAGTCGAACAATCTCTTTAGTTTGAAAAGAGTAGGGTGAAAAAGAATAAGGGATAAGACAGGGCAGTTGGTAGGCAACTTACTATCGTCCCGCTCATAGATGGGTGAGAGTTTTTAGACTACACAAAAACCCATGCCTTCGAACAGAATCTTTAAATCGACTGAAAAAATTCTAATCGTACTGGGATTCGAGCCCGTGAAATCCGTCACTTAAACCAACGGCGGTAACCTGTGTACCTAGGACCCGAACATAAATTATCACTATCGAAACCTTTTTCTCTTCTTCTTCGGGGCCAAGTTGATAACCCTGACATCCTTGAAAATTTAAATTTGCATGCTCCCAGCTTTAACCTACGTGGTCGTAACAAAGACAAATCATTTTTTTTTGTCAAAACTTGTTTGTCACGTAGGTCTTTTGAATCTCCAGTTGCAAGGGTTATTCGGCTGATAAATGCGCTCCCTGTTAATGTGGACATCTTCGGCAGTGAACTTGATGCTTTGTTAAAAAAAATTGTCTTCTTATGTAAATTATATGTTTCTGTTCTGTTTCTTATTTTTGTGTAATATTTTATGTAATTTTTATTAATTTGTCAAATGCATGGCGCATTGGCGCATACTATAATGCCATTTATTTTTTATAGTTTTTTGCCAATAAATAAAATAAATTAATAAATACTTATTTTTTTAAAATTATTTCTTCAAATTAATAATAATTTCGTATTTTAAATTATCTAGGGATCTATCAACCTGATGGTTCCCAACGCCGTGGAAGGCCTCTGATGACCATCCATAGGATGTACTCAGGGGAGCTAACGGACGCCGTGATGACCTGGGAAGATGCGAGGAAGTTGGCGGGAGATAGAGAATCTTGGAGGCACCGTGTGGCAGCCATATGCTCCAAATACGGAGCGGAAATGGGAAAAAAATGTTTCAAGGCTTAGTTGTTTTCTACTTACATTCCTACTAAAACTATATGTGGAGTCCGCGAAGCGGGGTTTTAGTTTCCTCGCTATGTTTCTTGCTAGGTTGGGTACAGACTAACCCTTTGTTTCCCTTTCCCACATGAGTTTTGACTTTCTCTAACAATCTGTTTGCTGAGGGTTTGTATGGGTTAAGAGCGTTAGGAGAATGATTGTCTTGAATAATATTTACACTAATGTGTTAAAGTTTAATGCAATTTTGAAGATATTCCTACACTTATTGAAAAAAAAACTGTTTTTCTACAAAACAAGCTTCGATTACTAGCAGGTCAGGAACCATCCATAGGATGTACTTAGGGGAGCTAAGGGACGCCGTGATGACCTGGGAAGATGCGAGGAAGTTGTCGGGAGACAGAGAATCTTGGAGGCACCGTGTGGCGGCCATATAATCTGAATAAGGAGGGGATATGAAAAAAATAAACAAATTGTAAATTAATTGAATAAATATTTGAGCACTTTGTTTTGGGCCGCCCGGTATTAAGCATATCGAGGCATAGCGAAATGTATCAGCGCAACAAGAGAGGTAAAAGATCGAACCAATTTTTTTTCTGCGGCATTTCAGATCAAGATGTTTTGCGAGCGTATATAAAGGTTTAAAAACATACGCTGGATCACTCACTCTCATTTAAAGTGTCGCACGAGCAAAGAGAAATTTATCTCTGAGGCGGCAAAGATTTAAAGCAAACTATACAAGTTAGGGAGTAGGCGAATTCGACAGTGATCAGAAAAGAAAAACTAGGTGTTTTGAAGTGATCATACTGAAGTTTGGTGATAGTGGTTTAAAAGTTTTGGATTGTTATAATATCAACATGAGATTCTTGGTGAGATTTAAATTACGTTTTTCCATGTTTGAATTTTTTACACACATGAGTGATTTGAGATTTATATTTTACTTATTAGATTTAACATTATAAATATGATTACATTCACACGGTATTTTGCAAATATTATGAATTGATACGGTGAAAAAATAACAATGTATTTTAGTTCTACATAAATTATTTTATATATTTGTTGATAGCTATTTCGGCTTACGCCTTCGTCAGAACAGAATTAAAACATAGTTCTGACGAAGGCGTAAGCCGAAATAGCTATCAACAAATATATAAAATAATTTATGTAGAACTAAAATACATTATTATTTTTCTTACCGTATTATAATGGAGTTCTACCATAGTAAATGCCTACTCAATCAATAAATTATGAATAGAAGAATATTGATTTAAATATTTGGTGTAGAATGAAAATAAAAATTAAATTAAAACATTTGAGAATAATATTTATCTTATTTTAAAAGTATTGTGACAAATTAGATTACACTTTTTATATCACGTATGAAATAAGGAAAAGTTTCTATTGACTTTTAAAAGGATATGATAAAACATCACTATCCTAACGGATCATTAAATAATCAAACACACAGCTCGAAAGATTCCAATTATTATTTTGCCACAACAATGTTAAAATACTTAATTTTTTTTATGTAGAATTGACAATTAATTTTAAAATAACTGACACTAAAATTCTATATTATATCTATATAGTATTCAATTATTATTTATTCAAAATATAAAGCTATCAATTTTATCATAATAATTATTATTGGATACGTTGTCTTTTGTGAAAAAATGGACATCTGCGAAAAGTAGAAAAATTTCTAACAGCAATTCTAGTTTTCTTAGCAAAGAGGCAGACAATTCAGTCCCTTAATTGCTTGTTTACAAAGAAATTATTTAATTTTCGCATCAACCTAATTTAAAAAATTCTTTATACTAAAACTTCAATAAACATTTTCTCAATTGCTTGTTAAGTCACATACTGCCTTCTTTCTTGGAACAGCAGTGTAGTAATAAGCTTAACTATTAATGACTTAATTTAGTTACCTGAGTCAATTAAAAAATTAACGTTGACTTAATAATAATTATATTTTATTGTGTGTGAAATTTTATATTTATTTTGTTTTTTTATCAAATAGCTCGTGACCTTGTTGGCCATTGGCCTGTCATCAC
Organism: Himalopsyche kuldschensis; assembly: GCA_028554975.1. Taxonomy (NCBI): domain Eukaryota; kingdom Metazoa; phylum Arthropoda; class Insecta; order Trichoptera; family Rhyacophilidae; genus Himalopsyche; species Himalopsyche kuldschensis. Next base: position 4,752,015 of record JAHFWI010000018.1, on the reverse strand, counting down.
AAGTCTTCGCCAAAGAAGACGCTAAGCCAGAGGCCAGCAAAGGCGTCGAAAAGAAAACGGAAAAGCGCGGCGTCGTGGAAATCCAGAACTCTTATTCGGCTTATATCACTCCGGCACCCCTTCATGGAGGTACTTATAAAGAAAATGGTGAAAATCAAACACCATATTTTTGATTTTGTAATTGCATGGTTTTACGCAAAAAATATTTAAAAACTATTATACAAGTATCACTTGATTTGATGAAATACAAACAATTTTATATGACAGAATGATTCTGTGCTATATAATTATGTAAGAAATGTGAAAGCTTTGCAGTGGGTTTTTACATAATTAACCACCAGATTGTCTGAGAATGTGTGGTCGAGTGTCAACGTCATTGGCTTTGGCTTCGGAGCAAGTGTGCTCAGATCCTAGTTCAGGCAGTCGCATTTCTATCGATTACTCTTTGATGATATACTTAGATGTCTGTGTTGTTTCAATATCCCTCTCACACCCTTCCAATACAAATCGGGACTAGTCTCCTGTCCTAGACTAAGGTTTTTAATCCTTACTCTGTCTTAAAAAAAAGGTTCCGAAACTGCATGTCAAAGCTATTCTCGTAGAAAATCAATTGTTGGGATATATGTACTCCATAAGTAGTTCATAAGCTCCGCACTTTAATCACTGAAATTTATAAAGAAACAAAAGAATTGTGCTTTGATTTGTAATCGAATGAATTTTGTTTTTGTTTGAATTTCGAATATTTTTATTTTATAGTACCACATGGATCAACGGTGTTGCCACAACTATCCGTAACACCTGGCATCATCTACGCTCCACAAAAACAGATTGTAGCAACCGCATCTCCATCACAGGTTAGTCTTTCAATGCTTTAAAAGCAAACCATTTCATTTGAAAGAAATATAGTTTTTTTATAAGCCAACAGTGATTAAATACCGGTATACTGAAATCTGACAACATCTATAAGTGCGCATGGAAAAGATGAGGTTTTTTGTTTTTACCTGACCGGCTGACAGTTAGTTTGACGGCAGTAAGCTTCGCCAGTAAATATAGTTCCTAAATCAGATAAAAACCGCTTTAAAATATTAGAAAAAAAAGTAGGAATACCCAAAATAAAAAATAAGACAATTTGGAAAAAAATTCGCACTGCAATACATTTAAAGATCGAATACTTCAAATTAAAAAACGAGTGGTGGTACAGGTAGAGGACCATTTTTTCTCACACCGTGCGCATGAAAGAGATAAGGTACATTTTTTTAAAACTTATCGGCTGAAAACTCTCGTCAGTTTAACGACAGTTGCCAAGACTGACAGAACGGTGAGCCACGCTAGTACATAAATATCTTTCATACATCTGATGAAAAAACAGCTTGAACCCAAGTTAAGTGTACGGGTCCAGTGTCAGCGTGCAGCGCTGCTTCTGGCGTAGCGTGGTGAGTGTTTCACTAGTCTAGACTACAGAGACACTTGCCACGCTACGCCGCTCACCCGCACTGAGGACGTACACAAAATTTTCAACGAAGTGTTCGATCACAAAAACGTTTGAAAGACTCGGTCTAAAACATTTTTAAAAAATCACTTTACTGCCTCATAAATGAACAGTAAGATAATACTATTCGAGAGTTTTTTAAATGAGCTTTTACTAAATCAAAATGTTCTTAAACTTCAATATAATTTCAATGTGTATGATGCAGGATATAAACATAAACTTTGTTTTATAAAGCAAGCAGTCGTATAGGTGAAATTTTCGCAAAAGTTGAAAAGAGCTGAAATTTCATGTCACCCCGCCTGCATAAGTTTTCTCTCCGCATTTATAATTTAATCAACCCTTTTTAAAATTTAATATAACTCAAAGACGCCGTGAGGTTTTTATTCCAGCCGTAATATTTCCACCGCAGTATAATTAATTCATTACTGTGTCCACAATATAAATAATCAAGTTTAGCCGCTTATGAAATCTATCACAAAGGAGTCTGAGCCTCGTATTTTGTACTACATATACAATCATTACGTGCTTTATATAGACCAGGGACGCCCAACTGAAATCACTAAATATTTTTTGTCTCTGATGAGCCGCACATAAAATGAAAAATTTTTTGAATAAAATTTGAATTAATTTTTATTTGATATTTTTTGAGTGCTGGCCTGTAATATGGACGTCGCGCATCGCAGTAGATTAGCAAAATTTTCATTAGTCAACCGATTTTTAACTTTTAGAAAAATGGCCGGTAATATGGACGTCGCGCATCGCAGTAGATTAGCAAAATTTTTATCAGTTAACCGATTTTTAGCATTGATAGAAATGACTCGCAGTGATATGTGGTGTCAAATGCAGCATTATGTCCATCGCTTGTTGCATTAAATTTGCTTAAAGCTTGTTGTTTTTTTAATATATTTACCAATTGCAAAATGTATAAAAATATGAAAACCTCGAAAGAGCCACACAAAACCGGTAAAAGATCCACATGTATTCCGCGGACTATGGTTTGGGCATGCCTGATATGATACCCATACTGTAGTAAATTGACATTTATATTACCGAGGGCGAGCGTTCTATTAATTATTCAACCACCTCTTTAAGGGAGGATAAAAAAATGTTCTTTGCTGGTAGAATTTCGACCTCTTGAATAATCTACTACTTTAACATTTTAAGATTTTTTTGCGAATATAGAATAACCGACTTCTATTTGAATTTAGAATCAAAAGATCTACAAAATATAACAAAATATTTTTTGCTAATCACAAAATGTATGTATTGAGGTCAGGGCCGGTTTCGCTCATCGCTAGCATATTCAACTGAAACTGAATTGATAAGCGAAACCAGAGAATTTTTAAATAAGGACAAAAAATGTTTTATTATTTAGTAATATAATGCCTTAAAACCAAGTATTGACAGTTGGCGCCTTAAAAGTGATATAATTATAACTTTTTAAATGAACGAAGTAAATAAGAGTACTCGTATTGTGTTAAAAGTGGTACACTTTATTGATTTAACTTGATTTTCTTTGTTAGAAATCCTTGACGTTAAGTATGAACTTTTTCGATTGATAGAATACATACACGCATATATAACCTTGTTTGGTTTAATATAAAAAAATATTTACTCAGCATTAACTTGGTAGAACTGATAGCAACGAATAAATTTACTTTCACATATGTAAAATCTTGCGGAAATAAATATATTGCTTTCATTTTATATTTGTACGACATACATGAATTTCAAAATTTATTCACAAAATAATTTCCATAATTGAATTTAACGACCGCAATAAATCGTCGCTAATTAATAGATTGATGGCAGAGTTATTCGGTTAGTTGATACACAATAAATAATTGGGTTTACACGCGTTTCACCACGTGGGTATTTTAATGACTATTTTTAAACTACTTTCTATATACAAGTTGCGAAGCGCGACCGTGGGAACATACAACTATTATGGTCACGGAATTATTGGGTTTGTCAACAGGATGTTGTTAGACTCATGCACTGATTGTATGGACTTATTTCTTCAGCCTAGTTTTTAAATGTAGCTATAATCAAAGCAGCAGGCGAATTGCAATAATTAAGATAGGTGTGTCACTACATGAAAGTAATTTCATCATTTTATTTGAATCTTCAAATTATACAGTAAAAATTTACATACAATAATGATTCTTTTCTCTTTCATTTGTTCATTTGCGATCTGCTATGATTAAATTAGAATAATGTCATTTTACATTATTACTAGTATTCGAACCCGGCTTCGCTCGAACCAGTTTGGGGTTATGTTCAGCTCGGCGCGTAAATTCAGACGGGCCAAGTTGAAACAACTTTTTTCAAAATTCAAAAAGTCTAGGTCAATTAAAATGGAATTGAAATGAACATTTCAGACTGGCATTATTTCACAGCCCCTTTCATATATTGACTTAATTAAAATGTCCAAATTCAAGGAAAAAATCTAATTTGCTGTCAAAGAAATGTCAAATAATACTTTCACGTAAATAAAAACATTATTATATTAATAAAAGCCGGGAAAAGTTCAGTAGAAGACTAATTTAACATTTTGACTACGATAAAAAAATCAAACATATTTTCTTTCATATTCGTTTTTAACAAATTTACCGTCGAAACTGAGCGAAATCAATTCGTTTGTTTGAACTTGCAACAACAATGCAAAAGGGAATTACAGACATACATCCCCCGTTTCGGTTTTATATATAAGAGATATACAGTCAACGACGCAACGGTATGTATGAAGTATATAAATTAAAGAATAAATAGTAAAAATATATAAAAATACAACAGAACAAAAATAATGTTTTATTTATTTCGATACAATGGGTTTCCAACAATGAACTAACAGTCTCACCTTAAAAGTAAAGAATACTACAATTTTAATTAAATCTGTATATCAAATGATCGAATTTATCTTTTGCAAGTCTAATGTCATTTATATTTACTTCATATTATAAACAATAACCATTTTTTGGCTACTTAATTAAAATGTGCAGTACAAATAGATTTTTATGGGAGTGTTTAATCTTCCCAACGCAATTTTCAATTGTATACAAATTGAATTCATTGAATTATGTATATTTAAAAGTGTATTTTCCATGTGAAATTTATTAGGGCGTTAAAGTGATTTTAATAAAAAAAATAATAAAGACGGACAAATCACATTTCGACAGACCCTTAATTGAAGTCAAAGTAAGATATTTCTGAAATATATTACTATTAAAAATATTCTTAGGTCCCGTCCCAATAAAAAACTTTATGCTGGAAGCACTATTATTGTAGATTTTGTGTTGAGAATTTTTCACGAACCATAAAAATAATAACTACTGTTGTGTTACGAATGCATGTGAATTAAGATAAAACGTTTTAAATTAATATCTACTTAGGTGTACTTAGTACTATTGATTTTTAACAATGGCGTTATATGTTTTATGACTTGGTATGAAAAACTTGAAAGAACCTTAACCACATATTCCGAATATATCAACTCTATTATAGTCACCATAGTATAATATAACTCACATACAATAACTAAGAAGTTAAACGGCAAATCTTGCGAAACAAACGAGGTAGAAATTATTGCATTGGATTTTTATTTTTAATGCATGGAATTATTATTCATGTATGTGATTTGAGAGCATTTGGCGAAAGTAGTCTTGTGAGAGAAAAACAAGACACTGCAAAGTATGGCAATTATGTTTCAACGCACCACAGTTGAATGATTTTAGATTTAGCTTTGAATAATAGTTCCGTATAGTAGAATAGAATACTAGAATGATAAAAATGTCAGGATATTTCGCTATTATTACTAATGTTTTATATAATACAGTGAGAAAAATAACTGCTTTGTATATTTAATTGTTATTTAGTTGATACTTAAACCTGATTGATGTAAGTTTTAACATTTCAATTCTAATTCAAATTACAGTTACAATTAATTATGTAGCCGCTTGAATATAATTAGTCACATTTCAGTAAAGAAATAACGTTGATATATTTTCTTAATAGCGTTTAATATAATAAAAGCGAGCAATTATCTGACGAAGCATTTTGATTTTTTTTACTGTGACGTGATATCAAATTAGCTATCAAAAGTTAGTTTACATGGTTGATATTTTTTTGTAGGCTAGGATCTCTCTTCCAAGTTGTATGTGAGAAGTGAAAAATAAATTTCTTTGAGTTTGGTCTTCACGACTAAATTTGTCAAGAATATTACAAGTACTATGTTATTTTTGTCTAACATAGGTTATGAGTTTTTTATACAATAACACTTTTGAAGCAGAATTAATTTGTTCTTGGAAACTTAAAAATTACTGTTAGTTTAGATGTCTTAAAAAGTATAACAAAAATTAAATATTATAGAACAGAAATTTATATAAAAATCCTATTTCCTTAGCACAGGTATCGGGAATTACAATTTACAGTTTGCCAGTATAAAACAAATGCAGATGGTATTTTAGAGGTCTGCACGGGACGAGTAATCAAAATTTGGATTCGGGCAAAAGCCGAGCTCGGGCCTGGGTACACGAAAAATAAAAACATAAATCCGATTATTCCGGATCTATACGCCAGTATAGTAACTTCATAATTTAAAAATATACGATTACGTAGTTATCATATATGTTAGAATACGGTTAATACAAACGTTTCCGATCAAAAGGTCAATTGTTGCTAAAATATCAGTTAGAACCTTTTCAAAGTAATGTAACGGTGTGCCAAGTCTTATGTATGTGTGGTCGTATTAACTGTACATCAAAAGTTTAACGTAGCGATTATTATTTCAAATCTCATGAACTTTTTAATTGAGTATTAAAATAATATCCTAAATTTAACCAAATTAAAATGGCATTTAAAATACCCACATACCTATTGAATTAAAACCATAATTTCATCGTGCCCGTTACTTATTTTAGCATTATAATTAAAGTATAAAAATCATCTAAAAAATCACTTAAGCATCGATATAATTCGAACAAGTTTTTGTTTTGAAAGTATGATTAATCGATACCGAAATGTCGAGATCATATTCTAGCCTGAAGCGAGCAACTTTCTAGTGACAAAACGATCACAAAAATTGGACATGTTTTCAAAATCGATTTGTTTATATTACGATAGGCTCGGCTACGGCGGTGCTTCCCAAACTAAGTGACGTCCAAGCTTAAAGCTTAGTGTGTTCATGAATGTGCTACGTTTCCCCAACAACAATTTACCGATTCACAGATCACTTACATCATCGAGTGGTCAAAATTATTGTCTACATTTGCGTTTATCGCGGGATAAGTCCTAGAAAACGATTCAAAAAATTCAATTGAATTATGAATGTACGCGCAAAAGCATCGATCTCTCCATGCCTTTCACGCATAAAAGGAGTAAAGCAAAACTATATATGTGTATATTTTTTTTCTCTCTAAGAAAACAAACTGTATTACAACCAGTTCTTGTAAACAAATCTTACGTTGGTAAAAATGAGCGTAACCGAACAACTATTGGAATATTATTTTTATAATAAACATAAAACATATACAATCCGAATCATTTTAATTTTGTACTTTTTCGTGAATTTTGTCACTAACGTCCCGGGCTTCACCTTTCGGTTTTTTCAGGCATTTCAGTTCTAGTAAATTCGTGCACTTGAAAAGCCAGAAGATGCCGAAAGTCGAAACCCGGGTCGTTAGCGACAAAACAATTGGAAAAGTAAAAACTAAAACGATTCAAATTTAATGTTGAAATTCCATCAAGCAGCCTATGTATATAAAACTATATGTAACTTTGTTTTAATTTTAGTAAAGACCTTTATATTTTATATTTTTGTAAAGTTTATCCAACCATCAGCAGGCTGTGAATAATGGTCGTAGAGTTTGTATCACATCATTTGTCGACAATTTATTGTTATAAATGCATTAAATTTTAAACGACCCATTTGTCCCACATGCTAATCGGTGTCCCGTAATGAAATTAATGTCTTAAACGTAACACTGGCCATAAAAGTTTACATCTGGTGATTATAATATGTATGGCAACCGTAACTTCACGACAACACCTATGACACTACGTTTATGGTTTCAGAACCGAAATATTAATTATAACTTTGTTTGCTCCAGTTAAATTTTAACTGCCTGCAATGCTTTAAATATAAAACCGTATCACAAGCGAGTGTCCGAGGACGATATCGTTAGCAAAACGACCATTTTAAACAAAAAAGCATTTAGTGCTATTCTAAATTCTAAGTTTTGTTGTGATTATAATATTTTTCTCCGACAGAAATAATTTGCTTTATTCGCATATGAAAGCATAATTTTGAAGAGAATTAAATGAAGTTTATTCAGACTGTGTGAAAAATATCTTATCGCCATGTGGATAATTAGTAACATTGATTTGTAAATCAATTGACTGATACGGAAACAAGGTATATCTAAAGAAATCCTGCTATATATTTTAAAATCTGTCCTGTATACATAGCACTGTGTGAAAAGTATTGTGAATTATCATTTGATCAGTTGATAATGCTCGCTATGAGCGAAACCGGTCCTGATCTAATAATTTAAATGCGGAATAATTACCAAAAATGTTTTATTATTTTTATTACTAACTAGTATTGCTAACCGGCGTCGCTCGGACTAAGCGACCAATAATTATTTAATGTTATATCATTCGACATAATTATATCACAAAATCTAACATCCAAAATAGAGTTAAAATAAAATCACAAACTTTATTTAATTTGATGACAGCCCCATTCTCGCCCATTAAAATGTCCAAATTCAAGGAAAAAATCTAATTTGCTGTCAAAGAAATGTCAAATAATACCTTCACGTAAATAATAAACATTATTATTAATAATAAAAGCCGGGAGTAGTTCTGTAGAAGACTAATTTATTACATTTTGACTAAATGTCTTCGCCGATAAAAAAATCAAACATATTTTCTTTCATATTCGTTTTTATGGCAACATAATGACCAACAATGCAAAAGGGAATTACAGACCCACAGACATACATACGCCGTTTCGGTTTTATATATAAGATAAGAATGAAAACTATGTTATTATGACGTTGTGTTACTAGGTTTGGCATGCGTTTCACTTCTTTTAAGTATATTTAGGCTGTCTGTATTATAATATGTAGTATGTCTATAAAAGGAATAAGTTTGGAGACTATTTTCAAAGAGACGAATCAGTAGTGTCACTGAAAAAAAAGACAACAGTAAATATCTAAATCACTACTGACGTACCAATCGAAAATTATATTGTTTATTTCAAACTCTCATTGCAGCAAAATATATTAGCCATCAATTTATAATAATTAAGGCAGTCTCAGTTTCTTTGTGATTAAAATAAAATGAAATAACACGCATTCTGTAACATAATGATATTATTTCTCAATTAAGTGATATTTATTTTATATTTTTTCGAGTAAAAGATAGTCCAATAAATCATTTTAAAATTGAGTTAGTGAGGTCGGTGAAAAAATATTTGTGTGCATAGACTATTAATACACAGATGACGAAATTTTATAAGTATCTTTGAAAACAGTGAATAGGATTGATTGATATACAATGTATCAATCATTTATTTGTATCAAACAGCATCATGTGCTACAATTTTTTGCTGTTTGTTTATTAAGTGTTGACCGTCAAACATTTTTCATAGCTACTAATGATTGATATCGAAAATCTATTATACCTATTTGTAAAAAATATAATAACATATTAATGGTATATTGACTGAAGAAGCTTTATCTTCTCTTAATTCTTGTCTAATTGATAGTCAATGAATAAAAAAATTAGAATCTTACGAAAAAATTAACACTTTTCTATTGTTTCTTTATGTTGAAAAATGATGCACAGACATCACGATAGAATAATTTCAAATTGATAATAATGAACAATGTAGTAACGTAGCAATAACCAGAACAATAATAACACATTTGTTTTACTTATTCCGCATTAGATTCGGTAAGATCAGGACCGGTTTCGCTTATCGCGACTATTTTCATCTGAATCAGTTATTTCGTCACGGTGAAAAAATAGTAATGTATTTTATTTCGACAGACAATAGGTTAAAGATTAATGCTATTTCGGCTTACGCCATCGTCAGAACTATTTTAAGAAAACATTTAATTATCTATATATACTGGTGTAGAAAGGGTGCACAAAACATCTTCTCTTCTGGCTTATATCCTAATTTTATATTGTAATAATAAATAAATAAATGTGACAAATTGATCTTATGTATTTCTTGGAGAGAAAATCTAATCTATGTTTTTATTGAGCGGGATCAAACGTTAATTAGTTGGAATTAAGTTGGAGTTTTAATGGAGTTTTACCAAGTAAATGCCAATTCAAGAAATATATAGTATCCACTATGTAAATTTCATATCCGTACCATTTGTATTAATAAATTTTCAACCAATATAGGCGTGTGCATATATGAAAAGGTTTAATATGACTGCTTTTGTGCGGATTTAATGAGTATTAAGAATTATCCACAGCAAAAAAAATGATGTATATTGTAAATAGGTAGCTTAAATTTCTCTTGAGATGAAGCGTAATTCCTAGTAATTATTTCTCATCAGCATCCTGTTCAGGACAACTTAATCCAATTTCAGCATTCTTCCTTAAATTTATTTTACACAATTAGATATCGTTGGAATTTTATTTTCACCGTTCGGCCTCAGGATGCGATGCGCCAACAAAGGGAAAGATCAGATAATCGTCACAGTAACGTCGGCCTCCGCTGGTATTGTATGAGATTCGTTTCTTTCAAAAGATTTATTTAATTAAATTAAGAATGGTTGATTTTAATAATAGATTAATTAGTGGTAAGTAGGGTTTCCCTTTCCGGGATCCTAAAGATTTTCGTGGTAAATACATTGTATATGTTACAGTGAAACTGTATTTTCAGTGAAAATATACTCTTCTCCAAGCTGTCATTGAAATCAAATTTGACTGCCCTATCTTCAGCTCTATGTTTGTCTGTGTTTTGTCTTTGGTTCTCTTTTTATTAAAGGGACTACTTGCTGATTTTGTTTCATTGAAGCAAACCAAAATTTTGGGCCGGCAAATCATCGACTTGGGCCAATAATTTCAATGATCGTGACCAGTGAAATCATGATGTCATACAAGTCTATTACTTGATATATTTTCACTGAGAATATAGTTTCACTGTAACATATACACCTAAGTTACGCGGAAAATCGCACAAAAAAGCTATGACGTAATATGGGAACATATCATGTACAAGATCACATTGTAATAAACAGATGAAACTCTGAATTTTGCACGCACAGTATGTGAACAATGCGCTGTTTATTACGTTATGACATATATACTTTTATATAGTCTCAAAAATAAATAATTACATTAAAAAAACCGAATAAAAAAAGGTTTGAGTGTACTGCGTTATGCATTGATGACAGCATCGAATATTAAAAATAATTGTATCGAAATAAATTTAGTATGACGAAAAATATCAAGTTACAAAACTAGAGCTCATGTATGACGTGCCAAATACATAAAATTCTTGCTTCAAAATTCTTTGAATGGCATCTGTCACCAATACAAATGATATTAAACACCTTTAGTCTGCTTTCATTTTGAATAAATAACAATGTGAAATTTTAAGACACCACAAAAATTGCTGCTCTTATATATTACATATAAAACCAAAAATGGTTTTTAGAGACCAATAAGCTTTCCAATACTTTCACCCTTCAATAATGGATAAACAAACGACATATAATATTCATAAAAAGTTAATGAAATTGTTTATTTTTAATTATAAACTGACATGGCGTATACGTCATAAATAAGAAAAATATCGACCATTAAGAAATATCATAAATCCCGGGATCAAAATTTGGCTTGGGATTGGAAACCCTATTGGTAAGTAAGCGTTGGTAAAGGCAAGGTTAAAATCAATACGTAGCCTAATACGGAATGATATCTTAAAATCATTAAAGCTTCATCTTTCGTCCATATAAATGTGAAACATTTATTAGCAGATTTCACACCGTAATATCACGTTTAGTGTAAAGCACTATTATCTTATCAACATGCTAGAAACGTGCGAGAAAACGACCGATTCCTATCTCTATCTACTTAATGTCCTCGTAAAATACAATACTGAGTCTATACTTAACATGTACACCATCAACCTAAAGATAGTTTCATTTTATTTAAATACCATAAATATTGATTTATTTCAAATCATAATTTTTTTGTAGTTATCACAAAATTCGTGTTCACCATTTCATTTTAGAAGTACATACAGTGAAACCCCGATTCAACATTTTTATAGGGACCATGAAAACAAGACGATAAATGCGGGAATGTTTAAAAATTGTAAAGCCTTAAAAAACTTATTTAGTTATTAGACCTTTTTAGTATACCTATAACATTTAGTTTAAAAAATCCTGGATAACAAGTCATTTCTTTGCAGTTTAACATTTCAGTCCCCCTTCAAATTGGCATATTTATCTAACTAAATAATTCTTTAAATGTCATAACAGGTTCATTTTCTTGTTCACTGTTGGCATTAGTTGCAAGGAGTAAAACAAGCGTGTCACTAGGAAAAGCTTTAACGACTCTAAGCAGTATTCCTTCAGATTTCAACATATTTCACATGGACGTCAGTGAGCTCAGACGAATACTGTTTTTTTGTTGATTTGTCTAAACTTTGTCTTTTCCCTCTTATTTCTCTTAACCATATTTTGTAAACCATATTTATTACAATGATTTAATCTTTCAAACGTTGCAAAAGCAATATACTTTTAATTAGCGATAATTGTAATGCACATATAACCAATCTTTGATAAACTCGAATCAATAGATTTAAAAGCATTCAAACTTTTTACATACACATGTCTGGTGCATTGTATGTTTATTATCAATGCATTATGCAACATCAATGTGTACTATAAGATTTAATGGAGTCAACATCATAGATATGGGTGAAGTAACTCACACATGCGCTCACATTTCCCGGTAGTCAATAAACAAGTTTTTGCTTTTGTCGTCAGACCGCAGGTTTTCGAGCTTACTGTGTGCACAAAATGAAAACCGTTTTATCGACCGTCGGCAAAATATCTTTGTATAAACATCGTTACCATGTCGGATACGCGGTCCAGTGTATGCATCGTTGGTTTCAGTTCCGCAGCCAATGGCTCGAATCCCGAACCAGTCAGATTCTTTTTTCAATCAAATTATTGGATTTAATTTGGATATATGAATGTCTGTGCTGTCTTAAGCTCCCTATGACTCCCATTCGATTATTAAAACGGGATGTAACGATAGCTATTAGTTAACTTCTGGTTCTGTTCTATGCCTATCCTTTCTACAGTCAACCATGCTATAGCGAACAGTTCTATAGAGCTTTTTGCTATAGCGATTGCGGCGGATTTTTGTACAAGGCATATAAAAATTGAAAAAATGTTTGATTTGCTTCAAATCACAAAATACAATTGAAAAAACCAAACCCCATATTTTGCATGGGTGCCTAAATTTATATAGCGCTTATTTGTTATAGCGTACTCCCTATCCTCCAGCTATAGCAGGGCTGACTGTACTTTTAATCTCTTTGACAAAAAGAAGTTGAGCAACTCAAAAGATATTAAATCGTTTTTTGTAGACTGTCGAAAAGGCGCTGCTGAGATAAATTATTTAAAAATCTATTTTCTCTATACTGGGAGTGGACAACAAACACATTTGGGCCTGAAAACAACGTACAAAAATAGTTTTGGCTCACGTACCAATTGTAGTGTGTCGCTTATAAGTGCAGTCATACTCAGATATATGTCACACACTGCTTTATAGCCGTCATTATCCACAGTGTGGTACTCCGAGCGATATGTTACGCTAGCAGATTATCATTTATCGTATGTAACACATCAGAATATCACGTATGTGAAACTGGCTGTATATTGAAAAACTAGTTTGAACGATTCATATAACTAAATTGATTATTGCATAAGTTGTTATAAACCAGTGTTCCCCAACGAGTGGTTCACGGCTCAGTGCTGGGCCGGAGAGACTTTCCACCGGGCCGCAAAAAGTTTGCCATATTTCAAGAAATTTGCCATGCAGAAAATATCAAATATAGGATATTTTTCGCCTGCACGTTTATTTGTATTATATTATAAAAAAATGATAAATAATAATTATTGGTTGGATGGTGCGACACGATGGTTGCTGGTTTTATCAAAATAGACAGTCATAAATCTTCTCAGATACACTCGTTGCTATGCAAATTCGGAATAATTGGTTAAATTATATTACGGCCAAGAGTATCCTAGGTAAATTTTAATTAATCGAAACTTCAAACGCTCATATCTCAAAACAGTGTCAAGAGCAGTTAGAATCCTTTCAAAGTGAGGTATTAGGTGTCGTTACATAACATATTTTAATATTATAGTGTATTTGATTTTTTTTTTCATTTTTCACAGCTCTATGCCAAGCCTTCTCCCAATTTGGTGAAGATTTCTGATGCAGTCCTTTCAGGACAGTCTCCATACTCTGGGCATCTTGGAGGCCAGGTATATCAATCCCCCCAGGTTTACCAACAACAATATGACAAGGTAATTTGATAAAACTTTTATTTAAGGAATTATAATCAAGCAAATATGTAATTAGAACTGTATGTCGAAAATGCAGTGTAGAATATCTTATTTACTGTAAATTACTAATTTAGTTCTGACGAAGGCGGAAGTTAAATAGCTATCAACTAAATATATGTATATAAAATATTTTTTTTAAGACTTAAATACATTGCTATTTATTATGAAAAGTTTTTTAAAAAAAACGTAATTTGCTAAAAAAATAGAATCGTATTGGGAAAAGATATATTTGATTTATTAAATTATTTTTTATGAATTTTATTGAACCATCAACCAAGTAAAAATGTTTTAAGTATAACCCAAAATAAATAATTTATACTCTTTTTTTTGGATAGGATGGCTTCACTTCACCCAGCTATTCAGTGTCAGCCCCTATTCCCTCCCAACTGGCATACTCCAAGCACCAAATTGTACCACAACAACAATTATACGTCCACCAACCACAAGTCATCGTAGCGCAGCCACAACAGCAATTCGCCGCGTATTCTCAGCCACAAGTCAACCACTACACCCAACCTCAATCATACGTTCAACCACAACTTTTGCAATCACACCAACAAGTACACTACACTCAACCACAAGTGCAATACGCTCAACAACAAGCACAATACGCTCAACAACAAGCGCAATACGCTCAACCACAAGCTCATTTCAATCAGCCACAAGTACAATATACTCAACCACAAGTTTCTTTTGCTCACCAACCACAAGTAGCGTACGCTCACCAGCCTCAAGTATACCAACAACAAGTTGCGTATCAACAACCACAAGTTGCCGCCTACGTTCAGCCTCAAGTGTCTAAAATTGCTTACGCACAGCCTGGCTCAGCAACAGGTGAGATATTTTATTTTTCACTAAATATTTTAACTGCCGCCCAAAATAGCTTTTTAACATTATGATTATTTAAAATAATTTTTTTTATGAATACACAGTTGCTAACAAGTCAATTTTGATCTTTAGGTGTTCACTGTCAATACTTGGTGGAAAGCATTATAATAAAAATAATAATACATTTTTAGTACTTTTTCTACATAAAATTTATTTGATCAGGACCGGTTTCGCTAATGGCGAGCATTGTCAACTGATGTCAATGACAATCATTTGACATCAGTTGGCAATACTCGCCATGAGCGAAACCGGTCCTTATCAAATAAATTTTATGTGGAAAAAGTACTAAAAATTTATTATTATTTTTATTAGTAAATGTTGAATCATAATTGAGGATTTCGACTGAAGGTGCTTGTTGGAATTTCAATAACAAAATCTAATCGATGGAATTTTGTACTTTTCTATGAGTTGTGTCGCTAACGACTCTGCTTTCGCGTTTCGGCATCTTCAGGCACGAATAAACTTGAACTGACATTCAGTTTGAGTTCATTCGTGCACTCAATGTGCCAGAAGACGAAGCCCGGGTCGCCAGCCACACATTTCATGGAACTGTAAAAAAATTGAGCGTTTGAAATTTTTGAAAACCCAATATTATTAAAAAAACATTATTATTAAAATATATGGTTAAAAACATTTCCTTGATACTTTCACTTCACTTTATCGGATTTTTTAAAAATCTTTGTCGGGTAAGTAATCTTGGTAAATTATGGATCACGGTCACGGGTCAGAATTTTTGTAAAGATTTATGAACAATAAGCACTTTAAATGAAATGAATGTAAGGCATACGATTTTTATTGAAATGTTTCGTCTTTAATTTTTAAATTTATTATAATAGAAGATCCTAAAGAATACTTCGCAATAAGTATGAAATCGAGTCATAATTCACAGGAGCAAAAATGCAACCCAAACTACACAAATAATAATAATATACAGATAGAGACAGTCACATAAGTTTATTATTTGTTTAAAATAAAAAGATTAATTTTATTATAGGCTAATATTAAAAAACAAATTCTTCTTTCAGAACTCATACAATAATCAGTAATATTCTTCAGATTTCATCATTTTAATTCCACATTTTATAATAATCCACAAGAACTCAAAGAGTAAAGTCAAAACATAAAATTATAAGTCAGTATGTATAAATTTTTTGAGCTTAGCTCGAGAGGATTGGGATTCTGTCCCGTGACCATATATCCATAATTTACCGTAATCTTTATCAATTCGTTGAAAGATTTAATCTCTAGCAAAATATTGAATGTGTTATACAGCGAAAATATTTCTGAACACTTTCCACTGTACGTGAGTAGACCGTTTTTTTCTATTAAATCCGGTGTCAGTAAGTCTGATGGATTACTGAAATAAATGTGATGATATTTCCACAGCTGTCTAAAACATCTGTAGTAGAAATCAAGTGTCGAATTTAATATTTTAGAATAACAACAGTCAAACGGGTTTTAGATGAGGTAGATGTCGAAATTTATATCAAATTATCAAATGTGAATCTGACAATGATATCAGATATAGTGCTTATGATCAAATAAATACGTTTCTTGGCCTTTGCCGCCAAAACATAACAATGTATAATTATATACCTGAAATAACTAAAGGACTAATTGTCGAAAAATGCTTTGATCTATTAAATTTCATTTGTGATTGAAATTAATATCTAATAATATAAACAAATTAATGTGTGTTTGTTCGTATTTTAAGGGTTGCCATACCGTTCATCCGATTGCAATAAAACTTTCACCGTATTGTTTGTACTTGTGCGAAAGTTTATAGGCATAGTAAAATTAATTTATAGTATATAGACATCAATGTTTTTTTTCATATTGTATGCGCTGCCATACCGTTCATTTTCAAAACTTATTGTTGCGCTTGCGCAAAGGTTACAAGCATAGTAGAATAAACTTTCAGTAGGTGGCGCGTGTGTCAACACATGGACAATCGGCAAAAGACAAACAGCAAACGTCAAACGGTAAATGTCATCGATACCGATCAATGTTGGTGAAATTAAATCGAAATTATTTATCTTAAATATTGTGCATCCGAAAGTACTTCAATAAACACAAACACTTTCTTTCTTTGAGTGACATTGCAAGGTGTTCCAGGTACCGGCTAGTGTTTTTATGTAAAACATGATAATGGCTATATCTTTAAAACCCTTTATGAATTTATTTTGGCCTCGATACTGTTTCATAGTATTCCCACTGTGCTGTATTTTTTTTAAAGTAATTCGTAAATTCAAAACAGTTTCCCTTTCATAACCACTAAAACAAATATAAAATAATTTGTTTTAATTATGAATTCCATTGATAGAATTGTTGAGTTTGGAGCGATCACTCTACCGAAATCGAATGGTTGGTTTTTTGAGACGTAGATAATTTGAGAACTACAAAGTTCTAAAGGTCGGTTTTTGGCAAAACTTAAGTACTATTATTAGTATCTGAAAGACCACCTTATTGTTACTTTAGTTGTGCCAAAACCCGATACTAAGTACCTTGTAGTTACACATTTGGTCACAAATCAAAATTACCTGAAATAGTAATATGTGATCATTAGAGGCATACTGAAATATAAGTTTCGACAATTATTTGAAGTATAATTTGATGCCTTAGATGCGATTAATTTATTTAAGAGCTTAATAATTATTCTTTAATAAAAATCGAGTGGCTTTGACTCTAGTAGAACATAATATCGTCTCTACCAAGCCTACGTTGGTTCAATTTTGGTGATTCTCAGTTAAATCAGTAAGGTCAGGTTTACAAAAAAAAACAGCTCACAACAAAAAAATGTCCGCTCCCAAAATATGGACCTCTCACGGAGTTTATCTCAAACTTATGTTTTTTTGTACGAGAACTACTTGATACTCAGTTGTTCGACCTCTATTTTTCGAAGAGATTAGAGATGTAATGGATACGAGGACTAGTGATTAGCTCATCGCTGTCACTAGGCGTCGTTCTTTGGTATCGGAAAGGTGGGAAGGGATTTGATAACACAAAAATCCATTGCCTCTGAGCACAATATTATTACTGAAAAAACCGGGAATCGACCCCGGGCGGTACGACACGGTAGCCAACGACGCTGACCACTGTATCACGGACCGGGAATTTTATTATAAGTAAAAAAAAGAGTCATTTGTTTTGTGGCCCATTAGAGACATGCATTATTTTATTTGGCTCACCAAATGATCTCATTTGTGCATTAAAAATCTGGGAGATGGTAGATTTTATATCTCAATTCAACTGATAAACCAATCACCTCTTAATGTCCATCACTTGTTTAGACACAGTATGCATATCAAACGATAGGCGTAAATACATCAGCGTCAAAATGTCTGATAAAACAAGGAAACGTTTTTGAATGATCGACTTTTCTCCTGGGAGTGTTATAGCTGTACAGTCAACAATAGTTGAAAAATTCATGAAACGTTTTCCATCAGCATTTTAAAAGGTGTTGACGCTTGTGATGTATTAGAAAATGTCTGAGAAGACTTTTGTACTGCCGGTTTTTTTTTTACTGTAAATTGAACACGGAATATATTTACGTATACTTTATCAACTTCATCTACATATATGTAATTGTATATTATAAAGAACAAAAAGTGTGATAAATTTGAATCGTTTAAATTTTGTTCTTTTCCATGATTTTTGTCATGTTTTTTGCCTTTTTCAGAGACATCTTCAGATTTACTTTATCCATTACTTGAGAAACCTTTGCGATAGTAGGTTTGAAGATGCACTAAAAAAGGCGAAACACGTGCAACGAATGATTTCAGAAATGGTGTAATAATCTAAATTATTTTTAATTTGAAATTAAAATGAGCATCCAAAGTTACCATTAAATCCACCGAAAGAAACGAAAAGATCACCATGCATTTGACAAATTAATTATAGATTGAAATAAAATGTTTTAGACTTAAATAAACGATTTAAAAACTGTCTGAGTACGTGTAAAAATGTAATATTTTTTACTGTGTACCGGTTAAAATTTAGTTTTTTAGGAATCAATATTATAGATTTCTTGTTTTTGTTTATATGAGTAAAAAGTTTTTATTATAATAATTGAAGGGGTACGAAAAATGCGATATTTTACCTCATTTATGAACATTCAATAAACTAGTATTAAATTGTTCCCATTGGTTGCCTAGATACTAGAATAATTTTATTTCTAAGCAGTGTTCGTATTTAAAAAAAGCAGAGAATTATATTGAAGTCAAAGGAAAGATTTTTTCAATACATAATGTAAACATGACAATTTTCAATTTATATAAAAACGATTTTAAATTTACTTTTCCAGTCTATACGAGTTACAATTTTTTCTTTTGCTAGTAGATATTAAATATTCCATGAGTTGTATCATACATTAAATGCTCGCCTAGATAATAAATATCAATAAAATAATTCTTCTAACATTTATTTTCCATTTATGCTTATCAGGTTTATGCCAGTCATTCTGGGGCGGGAAAAGGGGAAGGTGCTGTCAGTTATGCCAGTTTTTCACAGAGCCACTCCAATCCTGCTCAATATCAACCCCTTGCCAAAGTAAGTTTATTATAATATACCAAGAAGTGAATAAAATATACTGTACTTAACATATTTTATTCAAGTCATGACAACTACAAACTAGAGAAGAGTTAGAGTGCTTGACGAGATTTCTAGCTGTTTTGATCTTAAAGAGAAAAATAACTTAAAAAAGCATTACTTGAATTATTGAATTGAAAATGCTTGCGATGAGCGAAAAAGGTCTTGATACTAATACATTTTATAAGTGCAATAAAACATGTTATTTTTGTATAAAAAATACTTGTAATGAAATTATTTCAACACTACCTATTCTATGTGATTCTGCAGCACAATCTACCTTTTTTCGGATGAATGCAAATCAAAGGATGTGGCGAGGACATGTGTAGTAGTTATTCTTATGTGCTATTTTTTATTGTTGAAATAATAAGAGGGACAAAATTACGAGCAATTATTTGTAAGAACTGAACCTGTTTCAATGATTCAAAGACAATCATTCTCGTAAGGTGTTTTTATTAAGCGATTTCCCCACACAACGCCATCAGCTGAATCTTTTTGAGCTAGCTTACATGCGGGAAAGGGAAACAAATACTAAGCGTATGGCCACAGTGACAGGCGTTTAAGAAGTTACGCCTGTCATTGTGGCCGTACCTTAGTCTGTAGTACTATATACCCAATCTATCAAGGAAAATAGCCAGAAAACTTGGAGCTTGCTTGACGTACTCCACATATAAATTCAGTAAGAAGATTAAGATAGAAACAAAAATTTCCTTAATTGATCAATAAATTAACATTGTGTTTTTTTATAGCAATTGAACTTTGCCGTTGCCCCTCAACAAGCTGTAGTCGCGAAGCAGATCGTCACTCCAGTCGCCCAGGTCTACCAACCTCAATTCTACCAGCAGCCCCAGCAGGCCTTCGCTTCCCATCAGCAAGTTTACCAGGCTCAGCCCCAGGTCTACCAGTCTCAACCCCAGCAACTTTATGCAGCTCACAGCTCACCAAAGGAAGCCTACGCCCAGCAACAAGTGGCCTATGCTCAACCACAAGTGTCTTACAATACTCAATACTTCGGCAAGCTTGCTCAAGCTAATGGATTGGCGTACACTGGATACAATCATTAATTTGTAATAAAACTGTTTTTTAAAGAACTGTGTTTTTTTATTACTGTACATATCGTTTATAACAGTTTGACACCAGCTTCAAATAATAACACGTCTTAAGCTTATGAAAAAATGATTTTCTGCCTCCTTCTAAATGGTCTTCAATTTTACAAAAAAAAAAGATATTGAGAATATTTGTAAATGTAAAAAAAAATAATTACACATTTTTAGTACTTATTCCACATTAGATTTATTAGGATCAGGACCGGTTTCGCTCGTTGTAAGTTTATCAGTCGAAAATGCTCGCGATGAGCAAAACCGGCCCTGATCTTATTAAATATAATGTGTAATAAGTGAAAAGTTTATTTTTATTTTTTAATATAACGTCATTCCACCTAGTATTGACAGTGTACACCTTAAGATTGATTTTTGTATATGTTAGTGAGTTTGCGTTGGTAAAAATTCCTTCATACCGTTCAGATCCCACTCGTGGCTGTAGGGAGAGCGATTATCTAACCATACTTTCAATCCATTCTCTATTAAAAAAGGAGAGGTTGAGCAACTAAGTAGTTTTCGTAGACAAAAATATATGCTGAGATAAACTAGAGTCCATATGATCCACGTTGGAAGCGGATATGGTTTAAAAAATCTAGGATGAACAAATTTACATTCTCTCACAAAAATAGACCACGAAAAAAAAAAAGAGACAACATTTTTATCTAGCTGCATCGTGTTTTAATCCGATTCTTCGTTTTTGCACCAGACACATGCACCCACCTTTTACACATGTTTTATTGTACTTTATGTACATATAGTACAGTGGTACCTCGAGATAAGAGTGCCCTAACATACGAGATACAGCCGTCGAGCGAGCGAAGTTTTGCTTTGAAATACGAGGAAGGGCTTGGTATATGTGTGGAGGGATGCATATGAATGTATTGGTGGTAAATCTGTATATGTATATGTGTGTTGGTATTGGATTCTACTTCGACTGTCAAACGCAATGGACCAACTGTAAAAAACATAATTCACTCCATCTCATTCAGACAAAGATGGCGCTTAGCAACTGCCTTTCAATTAATTTCAATGGGAAAGATTGCTTTGACTTACGAGCATAGTTACGGAACGAATTAAACTCGTATCTCGAGATACCACTGTATTCATATAATACACTTATTGTTTATCCCATTTTTTAAAAAGAAGACGTAGTTGTATGATGTTTTCCTACTCTGATTTCGACAAAAACACTACAAATCTACAGCCTTGATTAAAGCCTACAATTTTTGGTACTCGATTGCGTAGCTTAGGTTTCGATTCTCAGACCGGAAACATGTTGATGTATATTTTGTTCAAGTCCACTCCATCCACCGTATAGAAGGCTTTTAGCCCTTTCCATACATCTACTCTTATGCTCTTCAAATGTACAGATTGAGCCACTGTATTTCAACAAGTTCTCGTCAAACAAGTTCTAATAAGATACAACATGAATAGTTTTCTTAATTGGGAGATGATATGATACCGAAACTTTTACTATTATAGCGAATAAGCTAAATAACTTAATTTAGACCAACCTATTTAACATTACCTTCTCAGTTGGTAAGACAGTTTACCACCACTGCCACTTTATCTTAAATATCTATCTTAATATTAGTGATACAATGTGTAAACTTTTGATATTTTTAAATCGCTGTTTTTTTACACCTTTAGCAGTTAAAAGATATGATTTTTATCGACTAGTTTCGTCGCAATTAAATAAAAAAGAGAATAAGTCAGATTATAATTGGCCGAAAACCATTTATATCGTCGCTACAAATTGCCAGGATTAAAACTTCAATGCCCATACGCAATAAGATAACGTTATCTTATCTCCAACGCACCCTGTTCTAACGTACCTTTCAAATGAAATGGATGTTTTTACATTAAAAGTTGTAGAAAAGCGGTTGTGTTCATAGTTTTGATAACGCCAGTCTGGAATGAATATGAGCGCGAACAGGTTGTTTCATTCGTGCGCGAACTAAAATATGAATAATTATAGGAAATCTATCGATTTTTATGTACATTTTCTTTTAGAACAATGTTTAAAGATACGTTAAAGCATAATATAATTTTTTTAATGCAATCTATGCCAATAAAGCCACAACACTGGGGTATTTTTAGACCTCCCTTCGTTATTTTAGTCATTTTTCAGGGACTGTCTTTCGAGGGAAAAGTATAGTAGAAAAATTTAAACTATTTTTATGATAGATATTAATCTGGAATAAATAAAATGAGTTGTTTTCGATAAAAGGTGAAAAATAATACGATATTCTTTATACATGAAATTCTCGGGAAAGAAAGCTCATCATTTAAATTATAGGTTTAAGTGGATTATATTACACAACAGAAAAAGCTTTGATCATCCTACATATTTGGTATTTGATACTTTTAAAGAGTAATACTTTCAGTTTTATCGATAAAAGTATCACATTTTATATCATAAAGTTTCATATGTCAAAAGGAAAATAAAAAAATAAAGCACAATATATTATATTACTATTCGAAGAATCATTTATGAAAACTGTCTGAAAACTGTAAAATGTGAATATTTTTATAAGCCTACGTATAAACTTTTGTAATAAAATATTGTACAGCTTAAAAAACAGTATACAATTTCAATGTGTTTAAAGTGTATAGTTTTTATATATTACTTAATTAAATAGTTTTTTAACACATTTCGGAAACATTCATTCAAAAATAGTTATTTAAAAAAAACATTTATAATGTCTTTCGATGAATTCAGCGGTAACTTTGTGGAAGCCACTTTAATATAAAATTAAAAATAACTTATTTAAAGGATTGTTCCGCTTTTGGTGTAACTTATTCATAACGTGTGTCGTCTCTTTCAAGGGCATCATCAGGCATACTGTAGCAAAGGTTGCTTAAGTAATGAAAGTATTGACTCCGAAGATGACTCTGAAAAAGGTCCGCCGAATCCATCGAAAGTACAATAACCAGTACGGCAAAAAATGCACTTTTATACCGTAATAGATATATTATACACACGGCAATAATAAACAGTCCACCGCAGCATTTACGGCAAAGGAATGGATTACTTTCAAATATCACACGTATGCACGTACATTCTATACAATCTCTTTTTTTTAAACCATGTCCGCTCTCAACATGGAGCATATGGACTCCTCGCGGAGTTTATCTCAACATATGATTTTTTCTACTAGAACTGCTTCTTATTCAGTTGCTCAACCTCTCTCTCAGAGAGAGTGGGAATGGAAAAGATACGAGTACTAGGACTGGACTAGTGATTAGCCAAACGCTGTCACTATGGGTCGCACTTTGGGATCGGAAAGGTGGGAAGTGATTTTCAACAACACAAACACCCATGCCTTAGAAAAAATTAATCGACTGAATAATTCCGCTCGTACCGGGAATTGAACCCGGGCCGTCCGGCACGTAAGCCAACAACGTTGACACTGCGCCACGGACCGGATATATCCAAAGATTTAACAAAAACAACTATCTAGTAAACGGCTATAATCGATACAGTGCAAAAATATTACTTTCTTGCCATTAAAACTACTTCATATAAAACATAAGCGTTTACTTGAAATTTATATCTATCATAAATTATTATTGATACATTTAAAAATGATTGAGATAAGTTTACAGCGTATAGTTCGCAAGACGAAACTGACAGTTTAACCTTGCCTTACCGGTGGGTAAGACAGTTTACCACATGCTTTTTACATCTTTTGTAGTAAAAAAATATGATTTAGATCGACCAGTTTTGTCGCAATCAAATAAAAAAGAAAATAAGTTGGATTATTATTGGCCGAAAACCATTTATATTTTCGCTACCAATTTCCTGGATTAAAACTTCACAGCCCATACGCAATGAGATAACGTTATTTTATCTCAAACGCGCCTCTTTCAACGATCCTTCCACATCAAATGGATGCTTTTTACATTAAAAGGTGTAGATAAGAAGTCGCATTCCCAGTTTTGATATCGCCAGTCTAGAATAAACAAGAACATGATCGGGTTGTCTCATTCATGCGTGACTTAAAATATGAATAATTATATGAAAATTGTCGATTTTCATATTTTTCTTTTATAAAACGATGTAATATATAAAGATACGTCAAAGCATAATCAATCATTTTTTTATTGCAGTCTATGCCAATAAGGCCATACCACTGGGGTCTATTTTAGACCCCCCTTCGGCCTACGAGTTATTTTTCAAGGACAGTCTTTTTAAGGTTAAAAACCTCGTTTTTTATAAAAGGAGTCAATTTTTGGTATGATTGTTTGATGTTCTCGTTCTCCACTTTCACTATAATACAGTTCACAATTTGACTTTTACTTTCAACGTCGTATTGATTTATAATTGAACGGGACGTATAATCAAGAACTTATCGACAGGTCACCACGAACGCTTTTATATAAAGGGTATTTTTATAAGGACGCTTAGTTTTGAAATGTAAATAAAACAAGTTTTTTGTGAGATTTCGACTAAATTTTAATTTCATTTGTAAGTATATTTTACGGCATTAAATATGGAATATAGCATCAAATGTCTGCCAATATCCATTCATTATAAAATGGGCCATGTCGCTAAAGTTGACTTTTTTGACAAATTTGGGTAAACTTCCAACTGCTCCAGAACCCAATCAGGCGTTATCTGTGGTCGTTTACCTGAAGTTCCTTGGTTAGTTGGATTTTATACGGGTGCAGACATAAGGCCCGATTCAAAATTCGCCAAGTTGAAGTCGCAGAAAAGCCAAGTTCTTGTGAACAACGAGAAATAAGCTGCCTTGGGTTTTCCTGTACACTTTCACACACAGCAGCAATGTTTTCACCAGATATTGTATTTTGATGACGTACAAGTAGGTGTTGGCCGATTATTTACCAAACTGGTTGACTCAAATTTGGCCACTAAACAATGAATAATCTACTCAGCAGGACAAAGTAACATATTTTGAGTGTCCCTATTGAAATACCCTGTATATACATATATATATTTGAAAGTACACGTGAAAGTCTCTCATAAGCATGAACAAATGTGCCATTATTTTATGTTGATATTATTTTTACTGGAGAATGTAAAAAATATGCAAAAAACTCTAGTCAACGAATTTGTACGAAAGAAAATAATACCAATGTGAAAAAATAGCATTTAATCCTTAAAATACGGTCCCTGTAAAATAACGTGTGTTCCGAAGGGGGGTCTCAAAATACCCCTATGTTATGATTTCATTGGCATAAATTGCATTAAAAAAGTTTTATTATGCTTTAACGTATCCTTATTTATAAAAATCGATAGTGTTCTTAAAATTATTAGCGCTTATTACGAGTGCTTATCTACGTATTTTAATGTAAAAATCATCCAGTTGATTTGAAACGTACGTTTGAACGAGGCGTGTTTGAGATAAGATAACGTTATCTTATCGCGTATGGGCAGTGAAGTTTAAATCCTGGAAATTTGTAGCGACGATATAAATAGTTTTCGACCAATAATAATCCGACTTATTTTTATTATTTATTTAATTGCGACGAAACTAGTCAGTAAAAATCATCTTTTTGTACTGAAAAAGATTTAAAAAAACAACGGAATACCAAAAGTGTACACACTGTATTAATAATTTTAGGTTTGATATTGGCAGTGGTGGTAAACTGTCTTATCCACCGAGAATGCAATGTTAAGCTCTTGATAGCTAGCTATTAACTAAAACTATTGAATTCATTTAAAGGTGTTAACTGTCCAATATAGGTCGGTATTGCGTCATTTTACTAACAAAATAATTGAAAACAACTTTCTTTATACCAGTTCCATATATTTTTTAAAGATCAGGTTCATCTCAGCTGATAATTCTCACGATTTTCGAAGCTGGGCTATAACTGGCAAGTGTAAAGCTTATGCTGCGACGTGACAAAAAATAAATCAAACCGAATTAATAATTTATTCATGATAATCAGTGCATTACCGTATGAACAAAAACTGGTTTATTTCATATAAATAATTGAACGACAACACGTTTGACTGTCAATTTCACTTTCTTTGGGATATCTTTCAATTCTGTGATTATTTTGAATCTTAAGAAATGTATAAGTGTTATATTTTTACGTAATGTATACAAATTTATATAAAAATAAAAGTAAAAAATATATACGGATAATCATTTTTATTTAAAATTATTTAAATTTTTTAAAAAAAATATTTGGCATTACAGCTTGCGCCAATGCGCCAAATATTCTGAGTTGTGAAAGTCACACGAGATTAACTCGATGGTAAATAATGTATCAGTTGTGCACAAAATCAACGATAAATAACATAACACCCAGCCCAAGATCTTTTTTTTCAATTGAAAAAATCTAACCTTGCCGGGGATTGAACCCGGGCCCCCCGATTGCTAGAACAAAGCTCTTGCCACTAGACCAGTGGTTCTCACGTAAAATTTGGCTGTGGCCGCATTAGGAACATCAGCAGTACTACGGAAATGTCTGGTGGCCGCACCAAATTTTGTGATAAGTCTTTCTTGCCAAAAAGACCTATACATGTATGTGTTGAGTTATTTCTAGCTAGCAATTCTTGATGCACAATGCAATGCATACAAAATATTTAATTTTCAGTGCCTTTGTTGACAAATTAACTTATAAAAACCCATCTTTATTAAATATCAATATTAACTATGAAGCTTCTGGTGGCCGCAGCAAAATCCTCTGGTGGCCGCATGCGGCCACCGTGGCCGCACATGAGAACCACTGCACTAGACCACAGGGACCGACCTAAATGACATATGTACATATGATATAATATGGTCGATGAATATTATTTAAAGCAGTGTTCCCCAATTGGTAGTCCGCGGCTCAGTACTGGGCCGCGGTGACTTTCCTCCGGGTCGCAAACAGTTTGCCAAATTTCAATCATTTATTATATACTCAAACGCTTCAATAATAACACTTGAAATCAATCAATTCAGATAACACCCACAAATTATTTATCGACATTTGCATGTTATTATCGGGGTAGTGTTGGCGATACTACATTCAAAAAACGCGATCGTTATAATTCACCACATAATTCATTGAAACTCACATTACATTAAAATTTTAGCTAATTCATATAGATTACTTTCATATCAATTAAACTTAGTGATCTAATTTTATTTGTGTAATCAACGATACAAACTGTTTACTACACGTCAGTTCAAGTAATATTATTACACATTCGCATTCGTGAACTTGAAATGCCTGAAGTTTCCGAAAGGCGAAACCCGTGTGGTTAGCGATCAAACTCATAGAACAGTACAAAATTCAAACGAATTAAATTTGTTATTGAAATTCAACTAAGCAAGTCGAAATTCTTTATTAAAAAAATATGAAATAAAAACCATTTTCATTTCAGTATTTGTGGTCCGCAATTTGTGTCCCTCTTTTATTGGTCCAAATGTGTAAAAAGGTTGGGGAACACTGATTTAAAGCAAGTTGCATCGGCTTTTAGAATATAACATATCTTCGATAAAGCAACATTATCTAAAGAAAAATATCTTGACTCATCTAAACGTAAAATAACATTTTTTTAAGTCTTCTGGGAAAAAAATCGCTTTTGACATGTAAGATATATGACATGTTCCATTCGACGATGATATGCTGTTTTATTCGTCAACTCCTTAAATATTGAAAGACGTGAATTTAACAGTGCGTAAAAATTGTAACGCATTTTCCTACCAAAGCAAAATTGAGATAAGTGTCTTCAGGATAGGATTTTCTCGGTAAGTGAAAATTCAGCGATATTCAGCAAGTAGATTGCGTTCAAGACTGAAGTTTTTTTTACATAAGCAAGAAATTAAGGTAAAATTTTGCAAATTTTCAATATTTGGTAGCGACATATTCTGTCATTACTTGTCAAGATCAGCGAAGGATACAAAGTTAACTTTCAAAAAACAGTCCCTGAAAAAAAGCGTATGATCCGAAGGGGGGTCTAAAAATACCCCAGTGGTATGACTTTATTGCCATAGATAGCATTAAAACTCTTAAATACATCTGAAAACGCCACGGTGGCGTCCTCTTTCAACCATGCGTTATCTGCCACATATGCCACGGTAGCGTCTCTGGGCATGCGCAACTTTACTTAAAAAAACAAACGAAAGTTAAAAAATTTAGTAAATTAACGAAATCTCTTGCTTTAACTTAATTTTTGAAATAAAAACGCGGTATCAGGCGTAAGTTTTCAACGAAATCATGCTGTCGATAAATTGTTAAAAAATATATATTAAAATCGTTAGTTTTCCTATAATTATTCATATTTAAGGTCGCACAAAGACCAACTGTTCGCGTTGATGTTAATGGCAGACTGGCGTAATAAAAACCATCAGCACGAGCGCTTATCTACGCCTTTTAATTTAAAAAGCATCCATTTGATGTGAAACGCACGTTTGAACAAGGCACATTTGAGATAAGAAAACATTATCTAATAGCGAATGGGCGGTGAAGTTTGAATCCTGACAATTTGTGCTAACGTTATAAATGGTTTTCGGCCAACAATAATTCGATTTATTTTCTTTTTATTTAATTGCTTTATTTTTTTTTCTATAAAAGATATAAAAAACAATGATTTAAGAATACCAAAAGTTTACACATTATATCACTAATATTAAGATAGATAATTAAGATAAAGTTGCAGTAGTGGTTGACTGTCTCACCCACCGTGAAGGAAAAGTTAATCATGAAAATATTTTACATTCGTGAAGCGGTGTCACTTGCAAATACCAATATGAACAATTATAATATAAATCTGTAGCGGTTTTACAATACAAATTGGTTTTTACAACACCACCCGTTATGTATTTGCAGCCCATGTTTCAGTGCCGCAGAGATATCGACATAGAAAAATGAGTATACCCCTCACATTCATGGCCCGAGAAAATCTGCATGGGACTGATTTAGAACCATGCACTAGTGACTAGTGCACTTGAAAATGTTCAACATGAGAAATTTAATAAGTGTGACTAGCTCAGGCACTGAAATCAATTTCATACTAAGCATCCGTATACAAAGAGCCCGTCGCGTAAGCCGAGTTTATTGACTCTAGTGAAGAATTGAGATTATGTCGATACCCAAAAAAATTGGCGAACTTTTACAATGAGTAAGAATTGAATATAATAACGTAAGACTTTGGATTGAAGACATGGATGTCTGTGTTGCTTAAAAAAGCGCTATGTACCTCACTATTTTGGGACAAGAAAGGTGGGAACGGTTTTTTTAACAACACAAAAACCCATTGCCTTCGAACAGAATCGATTTACGAAAAAATCTGCTCGTACCGGTAATCGAACCTCGGCGGTCCGTCACGGAAGCCAACGACGTTGACCACTTCACCACCGACCACTTTTATTTCCGACTATGTTTCTCGAATGAAGACGGCTTAAATAATGATTTTTTAGTCTTCGATGTCGAAAAATCGTAGCTTAATATACTGTAAAAAAAAATATATTATGAAAAACGTTAAAATTATTCTCAATGAAACAGTATTTAAAAGTAGACTACGGATATTTCAAACGAATTTCAAAACATGAAAGACGTTTAAAATGTGCATGTTTTCATATAATTATGCAATGTTAAAAGACCTTGTGCATTTCATTTCCGAGTGACTGAAATAAGTTCACTGTTTTATTCGAGTCGCATAAAAACAAAACTTGAATTATGTTAATTTATCATTTACAAAGGAATTTGGTATGTTAGGATTTAATATTATTTTATGCGAACACACGACTTGAAGAAAAAGAATTTTCTTATCATCTAAAGAAACATTTATCTGTTTTCTTTTCCACATTGTATTTTTGATTCACTTTCATGCATATATTTTGAATCATAAATTACCTAATACCGCCCATATTAAATATTTTCCCTGCGGTAAAATTATTTTAATAATGACCCATTTAATACATGACATTGAATAACGTAAAATAGTTATTGAAAAAAAAAAAATATTTTTTTAAACAGACTCATTCTCGAATCACGATTGATAATAAAATTAATATGTGTGATGCTACTACAAACCTTTCAGACACAACGGTGCCAAAATAGATAAATTATTCCATTCATTATTTTATTAAATAATGCTGTAGCAATTATTAATCATTTTTTGTGGCATTTATTAAATATTTTAGTATACCATTATAAACAAATGAAGCTAACGAAGAGACAAAACAGCGAATGGGATATTTTTTACGTGGGTTATTTGATATAATGAAAGATTATTTAGAACGTCTTTATGTAATTATTATTTGAAATGAAAAATGTTTTGGGACTTTTAATGACCTGAACTTTTTTTTTAAAAAAATATTATTTATACACATAAAGAATGATATGTTATTGATTCTTACAAATAATTCAATTCAATAAATAAAGGACATTTTTTGTACTACTTCATTTTACTGCATATCATTAAATAAAGATATGGACCGGTTTTCAATTAGTTCTTTGTAAATTTTTATGTTTCAAAAATGAGTTTTATTTATTCAAAGATTTTCTACAAAAGAGTGACAGTAGACACCCGGTGAGAAATAATTAAATGTTAAAAGGTGGAAATGATTAAATAAAAAATGTATTGCCCAAATCACAAAAAAAATCATCAATCATCAATCAGTCAGTACATGAATAAAAAAAAAATGCTGAGAATACAAAACGCAGCTGACATCTCCCAGCATCAAAACCTCATAAAAATACAATTATGTGCATAAGCGCTGTAAATTTTAGAACTATTTCAGCAGAATTATATTTTGTATCCAGAAAATGTACAAATAATTGACAAAGACCGCTTCATATAAATTCTCGAATAAGAGTCTTAATTTCCGTTAAAAGGTAGGGAACAAGCGAAAATTAATGTGCTGGCAAAATAATCCGAAAGCCCCATAAATTATCGCACTTCTTATGTTTTGTTATTTACGACTAAATTGTACCGTGACATAATAATATCGATAATTTGGACACAAAAACATTGCGGGGCACGTTCATAGCTGTTTATCGGAGTTTTCTTTGGAAAATAATAAAGCATGATTTTTATGGAGGCTTTAATCCATTAACGATGTTTTTTAAAGTGTCCGATTGAATAATAAATATATTTTCGTATAAAAGATGTTTTGAGTCATTGGAATACGAAATTTACAATTTTATAAATCTAAATATACTATACAAGTTAAAAGTCAATAACTGGGATTTAATGATAATGAATTCATGACATCAGTCCTGATCCGTTCTGTGACTATAAAACGAAAAACCTGAATCGAAATTTTCATGAAAGGGATATAAATGCTGATGTATCTATAGTATGTACCTGTGGTCTTGTGGCAAAAGCTTTGACTAGTGATTAGGTGGGCCCGGGTTGCTAGTCCAGGCAAGCTCAGATTTTTTCAATTGAAAAAAGATCTTGTTGTCTACTGATTCAGTATTTATCAACGAGTCTATCTCATATGATTCTCTCAATTTTTCACAAGATTTTTTTATTAATTTGAAAAAAAAAAGTTATACTACATAGTATGAAAACTATGGCTTAAAAAAAACTATCTAATGGCTAATCTATGTCACGATGAAAAAAAAGCAATGTATTCTAGTTCTACAAAAGTTATATGATTAAAAATTGATAGCCATTTCGGCTGACGGCCTCATCAGAACTATTTTTCTATATATTCAGAACTGTTACTTAAACATTAAGAACATTAAGTGAAAAAATAACATTCAATCTAACGATTCTTTCATATTCAATGTATAAATGTATATTTAACAATTGCTATCCCTCTAAATGAATTATGATTGTCAAGAATTTTTCTTAAGAAATATTTTCGTGCCAGTCATATGAGGCACCAGTTGCGAGGACTTTCTGGTTTATCAATGCATTGCTTAGAGAGATTGACATATTTGGCGTTGAGTTGTTCTCAAATGCATTATGTATCGACGTCAACTGCTATGTAAAAAATTGCCTTTTTATGGACGATTTAAAATTAGTATTGGCGTTGTCGTTCTTCAAATATTTGATTATTTTTAAAGATGGCTACTGGAGTGCCTGTCAAAAAAATCCATTTATACATCTTTGATTGGTGGCTATTTTTTATTATTTCAGCTCAAGATGTTCAATAACAATGTTCTAAATTTGAATATTTGATTGAAACAAATTATTGCAATTTCATCTGTCAAACAATTGAAAGCTTTATTGTATACTCGCTTTAAAAATAAGACGTTAAGTCGAAATTGTGTTTCCGATATCTGATTTGCTGTAAATATCATCTTGAAGGATGGTTTTTTACGTATCAGTGTCGTGCGAGAGATAAATCAATGTCATTACCACCGGAGAGGGCCGAAATATTTATTGACCGCGGGGGATTTGGAGGTTAGGTCAGTAAACACAAGTAGTACATACATACATATTGAATGAAGGATCGCTGTACGATCGGATGTGTCGATGTTCCGCGGTGCCTATATTATTGGGACACAGATAAGTTGACATTTACCCGTAAATTGCGCGAGTGAAATAATATTGTGCCCGGGCAATTTATTATCATTGTTGTTTTGCGCTGTCAAATGTAGAATGTGAGAGATGTTTTGCGAGGAGTGATGCATCTGACAGGTGTTGTTTTGATCAATCATTTGTCATCTTGGTATAACGATTCAATTTCGCTAAAAAAATATTTGTATTGCCAATTGTAGCCGGTCTCAGTGTAAATGTTTTAAAAATTCAGTATTTTTTTGCGACTGGAAATACAGTGCGTCATATTATGATCAGAAATGATTGGAATATAATTTTTAAACAAAATTGACGAATCTTTTTTTCAAATATATGTACATAGACAGTTAACTGACAACATTTGTAACGGTAACCATATTTAATCAGTATGTAAAAAAACTTCTCTCTGTCTGTAGCTAAGCGATAGGAGTAGAAGAAGAGTCATGGTTGAATTCCTAGATTGTTTTAATGAATAATGACTTTTACGAATTTTTTTGATTTCATCTTCAGAAATAAGAATTATAGAACTAAATAAAAATCATAATTTTTATTTGGTAAAATTGCAGTATTCAGACACGTGGCTAATATTGTTCTGACGCTACGACGCTGTTTTGATGGTAGTTTTGGATTCCTTGCTTCATTTTGGACCTATATAGCTTGGCGCAGATGGATTTCGTAAGATTTTGTGGTCGTGGTGTAGTTTTGAAGTTTGCAATTTTGTGCGTTTTTCACTGACGAGCAGTCGGCCTGGGTCAGCCATTCGCAAGTAGCTCAGTGGTGCCAACTGTGGTTTGAATCTGGGAAGCGCAGTGTTGCCAACTGATTCTGATTACAATCATACGCTTATTGTATTCAATGGTCACCAATATAAAACCATTTGAAACAATTGCTGACATTCAATTGTTTTTTCCCCTCAGATTCACTTCACGACATCAATATATTGTTATAGTTTTCTGTACCGTGATAAATACTTTTTTACGTAATGTATTTATGTAGATTTCACGTAGATATTACACTTCGTACGTATTTCAGCATGACTTGTGATCAGTGTGTGTGGAATTTGCGATGATGAATTTGATTGATGGTGAGTTCACCTAGGGACTTTCGTGTGGTTGTAGTTGGTTGCATTGTTGGATGGTATAGGTTAGGTTAGGTTAGGTTAGGTTAGGTTAAAAGAAGATAAAAAAAATCGGTGACCTAACCGAAATTTTTTATCTTCTTTTAACCTAACCTAACCTAACCTAACCTTCTTATTGCTCCTTCCACCACGACCACAAAATCTAACGAAATCCATCTACGCCATAGCCGCCAGTCGTACGTAATTCCCCAGATTCAAACAACAGTTGGCAACACTGAGCTCTCCAAATTCAAACCACAGTTGGCAGCACTGAGCACTCCAAATTCAAACCACAGTTGGCACCACTGAACTATTCGTGAATGGCCGTCCGCTTGGTGAAAAACGAACAAAATTGCTTCAAAAAAACTTCAAAACTACACCACGACCACAAAATCTAACGAAATCCATCTGCGCCAAGCTATATAGGTCCAAAATGAAGCAAGGAATCCAAAACCGTCAAAAGTAGCGTCAGAACAATATTAGCCACGTGTCTGAATACAGCAAATTTACCTTTTATTTTAACTATCTTTACAACGAAGTCTTAGCAAAACATAAATAATGTAAATTTTCTTCTCTAGATTTATGTTACGTATATTGTTGTCACCAACTTAATTTTTAATAAAAGACGTGACGTGAAAGATGGTTGAGAAGAAAGTGTGATTTATAATTTATTATTTTTTTGGTTGAATTTATTTAGTTAGTTATTGAGTTATTCCTATCTTAAGAGCATTGAAATCATTACTTTTTATAGGAGCCATCTTCATTTTGCCAGTATTGATACAGTTTTTACTATCAATGGATAAGGCGGTAATTTTCTGGAAGTTCATTTTATTATATAAATTTATACACTAAAATTGATCCACGCGTGGACTGTGTGACTCAGAGTGACACATGTTAACCTTCGTAGGACTATCTTTGAAAAATGACTCTCAGGCCGAAGGGGGTTAAAAAAAGACCCCAGTGTTTTGGCCTTATTGGCATAGACTGCAATAAAAAAATGATAGATTATGCTTTGACGTATATTTATAAATCTTTCTTAAAAAAAAATCATATAAAAATCCATATTTTTTCTATAATGATTCATATTTAAGTCGTGCATGAAAACGACGACGTTTCCACTCCAACGGCTATGGCGGACTAACAAGCCAAAAAAGGTGCACGAAGTCACCTTATCTCTTATCTTATCGCCTTTTATTGTTGCCAGATATGAAACACTCCGTCCATGTTCGGGATGGCTAGGTTAAGTAAGTCTGATGAAAGCTCTCAGGCAATACTTGTGTCACTTGTAGTTATTTTAATTTATTTATTGATACAATCGTTGTAGAAAAATAAGATGAATATCCGTTTGAGTACAATTTAAATTCAGACTTTCCTGGAATTGACATAGTTTTTCGTGAAAACTTATATTAGATTGTCAGAATTACATTCGAATTGTTACAAATTGTTGAATGATAAAATAAACACTTTAATTAGGGAATAGTAAAATGATAAAATAAAATTCGATCGGGTGTACAATTCTTAAGGTGCACATAACTCTTCAACTATTGTTGGCTTTGCTATCATAATTGTAATAAATTTCAGCAGTTAAAGTTAGGGCCATGGCTCACGAAACTGATTTTGTTGTCCTTAACTGCACGCCTAAACTGTAAATTAGTTAAGATTCAAATCGATAGATGGTGAAATATCCGGTGGTATAGGTGGACGCCTGGGGATTCAGCGGCGGCCACCAGGAGGCGCTTATCTCGCCCTGCTAATGCGTTAATTGCCGAAGCACGTCTATTTATTACCCCACTAATCTCCATTAAGGACACACGCACATTGGTGTACGATCCATTGTACAAGAACGGGTTGTATATTACGGAGATTTCTCATCTTTCCTCGACCGATAGCGTTAAGAGCAAACGCTTTGATATTTTGAGGAAATTGGTAAAACGGCAAAATATTACGAGTCTTCTCATGATTTGCATAAAACACTTTTAATGTATAATCAGTTTCGGTCGTAGATAAGGTATATGAGGGTGCTGCAGTCGCAGATTTAGATTATATTTTACTATCAACATCAAAATTATTACAATTAAAAACGACATGTATTTCATAAATCATTAAAGTTGTACATGTCTTACCTTGAGCTAAGCACTTTCTAATGAGATTTAAAAAAAACTCGTTACTGTACGGACGCAACACTGCTGGAGAGACAGTACCAAAGCAAGCTTGTATCGGCAAACTCCCGGCCTCTCCTATGCCCACTCGAGAATATTCCATCGAAAAAGGTAAGGTCCACAATTATAAAGATGTGTCACTTTCTTATATTAGTACCGCAGTGTATGATAATTATTGAATGTATCGGTCCGCGGGCAAGCTTGATAATACACACGTAAATAATATAGATATTTTCATATAATATATGGTCCGTGGTGCAGTGGTTAACGTCGTTGGATACTGTGTCGAACTGCCCGGGTTCGATTTCCGGTGCGAACAGATTTTTTCAGTCGATAAATCGATTCTGCTCAGAGGTGTTTGTGTTGTTAAAAATCCCTTCCCACCTTTCCGATCCCAAAGAGAGACGCATAGTGACAGCGATTACCTAACCACTGGTCCTGCTCTAGTCCTCATAGCCTTTCCATCCCTACTCTCTTCAAAAAATGGAGGTTGAGCAACTGAGTAACAAGCAGTTCTTGTAGAAAAACAAATGTTGAGATAAACTCCGTGAGGAGTCCATATGTTCCAAGCTGGGAGCAGACATGGTAAAAAAAATATTACATTATTCTTAATTTGCTTGGGGATACTGCAGTTCCGCAGTGTGTACAATACTATATACTATATAGTATATGTATATACATTCGATATCATTAAATATATACATTCGATTGTTAGTTTATTTTGTGATTGTTGAAGTGACGCCTTTTCCTATGAGG
Source organism: Himalopsyche kuldschensis (assembly GCA_028554975.1). NCBI lineage: Eukaryota > Metazoa > Arthropoda > Insecta > Trichoptera > Rhyacophilidae > Himalopsyche > Himalopsyche kuldschensis. The sequence goes on along the minus strand of JAHFWI010000018.1, from coordinate 4,714,863 downwards.
TAGCCTTTACATATCCAGTATCATCCTAAGGGCACGAAGCGGACTATTCAAGACCTTGTCATAATCCACAAGACAGTTTGTACATGAACTATTTAATTATAATAAATAGTTCGTACAGGTCCTTCTATGTTTAAAAAAACTTTTAAAGTCAAAATACAAATATCCCTTTAGAAATATCTGGACGTTTATATAATATTTGAATGATAGAATATTTATTATTATTTCTTCTATACTTCAGTAAAGAGCCCACATGAGTTTAAAAGTCATGAGAAATAGTTAAAAAAAACTCGGCCGATTTGAAAGTATTTATATTCATGTTTTCTAAACGTTTTTAACAAATTTTCTGAGAATTTTGTCTAGAAAATATGTCCGTGAAATAGGTACTCGGAAATTCATATTCAAAAGTTCAAAGATTTCGAGGGCCAGTGATCCAACTCATCCTTAAGATATCTAGATATTTTGGCGACAAGTACTGGTGAGCTGTTTCAAAAAGATAGTAATCTTTTTTCTTTTTATTTGGTACGTTAAAATTTTATTTTATTGCTTTGATGTTTTCCAGCTCTTTTTTAAATGAGCATTGTAGTAGAGATGGATAATAAAATACCTGTGCTAATTTTCACACAATACAATCTATATCATGCACTTTGTCCTACAAACAAACTGATTATTAATGGGCGTAATATTTTTTTATTCATTTATTTTATTTTATTTATTTATTGTAAACAATTAAATAAAATACATGGCATTACAGCTGACGCCAATGCGCCATGTATTTGACAATTAATAAAAATAGAAATAAACATATTACACAAAATTGAAAAAAAAATAGAATAAACAAATGTATGAAACAGAACAGAAACATATTAATAACATAAAAAAATTAAAACATGAACAGAGAACCAAGTTCACTGCCGAAGATGTCCACATCAACAGGCAGTGCATTCGTCAGCCGAACAGCCCTTGCGACTGGCGACTCAAAAGACCTGCGTGACAAACCCTTGGCCTTGGGCTTGGCCTTGGGCCTTGGCTACGACCACGTAGGTAGAAACTGGGAGCATGCAAGCTTAAAGTTTCAAGAATGTCAGGGTTATTACCTCGGCCACGAAGAAGAAGAGTTAAATGTTACAATATTTCAATATTGAAATCGATCGAAGTATAGCCTACGCCAAAAGCAAGTTGTGTATATAATTAAACCTATACACTTAAATGAGTGAAATACAATTTATCAAATGATGTTTTCACTTATTCTGTGAATTTTGTCACGGAACTTTTGTTGGAAAACTATTTAGTTTTAAAACAAAGTACAAAGTGTATTTTACTTTTACATTTGAATTACAGTGTTGGAAATTATATCGTTGTATTAAATTCGTTGGCAAGAATATTAAGTATTTACTTTTGCCGTGTTCTAGCTGCAGCGGTTGTGTATTTAATTTTCGTTTGTGTAACTTCGAACGAACTCGTGCGACTTTCCAAAAAATTAATGAGAGAGTATTCATTTGGGTTCCATGACAAAGCAGAACATGACAAAACAGAACATGACTTTCCAGAATATGATAAAACAGGTTAAGTTAGGTTAGGTTATGTTTTTTGTCATGTTCTGAAAAGTCTTGTTCTGTTTTATCATATTCTGAAAATTCATGTTCTGTTTTGTCATGTTCTGTTTTGTCCGGTTACCATTCATTTGTTTCAGATTTTTTCGTCGTGTACTGGTAAATTAATATGATAGGAATTTTAATTTTCGATTGGCGGTCGTAGAAAATAGATTGCGTGCAATTCACTGCACGGGCTAAAGTGAAAGGTCGTCTAAGAGAAGGATCTGAACAATCCCTTTTAATTATACCAAAATAGTCTAGAATTTAAAACAAACTTTACTATTCAGTATCTGCCTTAAATATGCTATTGGCTAATAGGGATCCAATTGGGATTGAAAATCTGCTCAGAGTGGTTGAAAATAAACATTTGAATGAAAAGTAAAAAGCACCGATGGACACAGCACATCACTTTTGAATCTTGTAAAATGTCAAATTTGTGAAAATTATTAATTTGACATAGTTACAAATATTCCCTGATGAAAACTATTTTTGTTAAACATGTAATAAAACTGTTTTTTTTACGCCAGAATTTTTTTTTGTTATTCTTCTAATAAATGATACTACTATTAAATCAATTTCAGGTTTGATCGGCTGCGAGTCAAGAAAGGATCATTCGTTTCTTGGATGCAACAAGAGTCAAACATTATGTTATTATAAATGAGAATTGAAGACAGTAATTAAACAAAAATCTGCACGGGTGGTTAGCAAATAAGACGCAACTAATAATACGATAGTGTTGACCACTTGGCTACATTTCACTATTACATTTATGTACATTATCCAGGGCTCTGGAGTCATTAAAAAAAAATTACGACTCTGATTCCAGCATTTACCAAAAACACGACTCCGACTCCGAAAAAAAAAAGTTTAATTTCGTCACGCTTTTTGTCTATCTATCATATTTATGTGAATTCAATTATATATCAACCAACCAATTCGGCCAAAAGCCAAATTTGACATATTATTTGCAAAAATAAAAAGTTCAAACTTTTCAAAATTTCAGACTCCGAGTACGACTCTGGTCAAAACGCAGCGCGACTCCGACTCTGTCTCCACAGCCTTGATATTAACTGTAACATGGCATAGATAAAATATGACATATGTTGCAGTATAATAATAACACACAGTGTATCGCGTGCTCCATGTAACTGACGCTTGGCAAATAATATTTACTTACATCGGATGAAAAGGTTTGTATTCACAGAGTAAACATATGTGGGTGTATCTCACGGTATTGCCAATATGAAGAAATGTTTCTTTTGAATTCGGAATACCCGAGAGTCAACGGATAAAGTGATACGGTGCAGTTGAAGAGATTCTTTGATATCTCTTACAGTCGTAAGTATGCAGAATAAAAAGATGTGCATCATGTGCATGAATGAAGCGGTACTGTTTTTATATTATGATATATATTTTTATATTATTATATTATACTGATATTAAACACCATAGTTGTTCATATAAAATTTAAAATAACTTTGATTATTCCACGTATTGTGTAACACGTGTTTCGCCTCTTTCAGAGGCATCTTCAGACTTACTATCGCAAAGTTTGCTTGAGTAATGAAACAAGATTGATTCTAAAATTTTAAATTATGAAATTACGGGTTTTTTTCCTTCTAAAGGAAACAAGGAAGGGGGTGATAGAATCAAAACAATGCAATAACATAGACTTAGACTGAAGGTTTTTTGATATTTGTCCATTTCATTGAATTATATTTACATCAAAGCATTTGCTAATACATCCAGATTGCTGATATATAAAATAATATTGGTGAGTTTCTTTCATTCTCTTAAATAAGCGTTTCAAATTATTTAATACGCGTCAGTTCAAGTTGATTCGTGCACTTGAAATGAATTAAGATGTCTGCTGAAGGCAAAACCCTGGTTGTTAGCGATAAAACTCATGGACAAGTACAAAATTAGAACGATTCCAGTTTGTTTTGATTTATTGTCAATTAATAAAGTGATATTCATCGGTAGCAAAGCATCAAAAATGATCGTTTGTCATTCAGCTCCCGCTCTTATTTCTGAGGAAGGATACAAGTATGAGGTTAGGAATAGGAAAAGAATAGTAGTGAGCTTACTGCTCTAACAATGCCTATTTAAGCAATCAAATGTATCTGGGGTGTGGCCGGGTGTGAAATGTTAATGACATGAAGTGAGTTTGTGGGCTCAAAAGCTCGTGGGCACAGAAACCTAACAGGATGAACGCTTATAATCATTGATATTTGGCCACGTGAATGGCATACGGTTAAAATTGAGATAATATGGGTTAAAAGATCACTTTCATGATTCGAGTATAGACTAGTATAGCAAGAAGTATTACATATCAAGAGGATTTTATTATTTTTTATAATACCTTTGCGACTATTTGATTAAGTTATAGAGACAATTTATCTATGTACTGATCATGTCTGATATGTTATGAACTTATAAATAATAAGTAAACCTTTCCAGATATTTAATTTTGTAGCATTGAAATAAAGCTGACCATTAGTTCATTTTTAATTAACAGCCATTAAGTTTTTAGAATTCTTTTTTTCAAACGTTAATAAAATTTTAAGATAATTTTAAATAAATGACAATCAAGTATCAGACTTTATTTTGTTACGGCAGTGTAACTTATTGTTTTTTATCTATCAATTGATCGAATAGCTGTTTTTATAAGTGGATGTCATCAAAATGAATAAAAAGGTAAAATTTATTCGTTCTTCGCGATATGCCGTCTCAATGCCATTGTGTGGAAAGATATTATCATCAAAAAGCAGTAAAAAAATGAGTACATCTTATATGCTACAGAGCAAAAGAAGTTCAGTAGAATTAAAACTACCAAATCAAGAGACAACTATAGCTGCACATTTTTTATCGCTGGAACAGCTGGTGAAGATTTATGACACTGATATTACTCGAGGGTTATCAGAAGCCGTTGCTCAAGAAAGACTTTGCACAGATGGCCCAAATGCTCTGAAACAAGTTCGAGATTTGACTCTACTGAAGATATTTGTTCACAACCTCTTTGGATGGTTTCCCATGATGCTTTGGGTAGGATCAATTCTATCAATTGCCATACATTTCGTCCAATATTTAGCAGACGCTTCTCATTTTTCATATGAAAACCTTTATTTGGGAAGTATAATTATAATTGTGATACTTTTTACTGGACTGTTTGCTTTTTATCAAGAAGCTAAGAATGTTCAAGTTATGAAGGGATTTAAAGATCTTATACCACTCACTGCTACAGTCATTCGCGAAGGCGTATCGAGATCAATACCAAGTGACCAATTGGTGATGGGTGATATTGTTGAAATGAGTTCTGGCGAAATGGTCCCTGCAGACGTAAGACTATTAGAAGTGACCAATTTAAGAATCGATATGTCATCGATTACGGGAGAAGCTGAGCCACAATCAAGAAGTGTTTTTTATACGAGTGAGAATCCATTGGAAACAAAAAACTTGGCCTTCTTTTCGTGCCTGATCACTGATGGTCATGCCATAGGAATAGTTGTAGCAACTGGAGAACAGAGTGTTATTGGAAGAATTGCTGGACTTGCATCAGGCGTTGTGAAAGAAGAAACTCCCATAGAGACGGAAATTAAACACTTTCTTAAAATTCTTTGTGCTATAGCATTAACATTCGGTGGTCTATTTTTTGTTATGGTCAGTTTTATTCAGTCGAATTGGATTGCAGGATTTTACTATATGACTGGAATTATTGTTGCAAATGTGCCAGAAGGATTACTTGTGACTTTTACAATAGCTTTAACTTTGACTGCTAAAAAGTTGAAAAATAAAAATTGTTTGGTAAAAAAATTACAATCTGTTGAAACATTAGGCGCAATGTCATGTATTTGTTCAGATAAAACGGGGACTTTGACACAGAACAGAATGGCAGTATCGCATATGGCATACAACTTAAAAATTGTTGGTCACGAAGAAAAAGTTACCAGAAGTGATAAAAATTTTCACGATTTTGCTCGGGCGTGTTGCTTGTGTCTCAGAGCAAAATTCGTGGAAAGCGATTCTTCAAAAACGATCGACGCCCAAAAGATAAAAGGTGATGCGTCCGAGTCAGCTGTTTTGCGGTATATGGAAGGAAAAAATGCCGCCAGTCACATGAGGAACGTCAATCCTAAAGTCTGCGAGATTCCATTCAATTCCAAAAATAAGTATCAAATATCTATACACACGCTTGAAAATAAAACGCAGTACCTTTTGGTGATGAAAGGCGCTCCGGAGATTATTTTAGATTTGTGCCAAACCGTATTGGTGGCCAATGAAAACAAAACAATGACCACGAGAGAGAAGAACATATTGAGAAAAATATGCATAGACCTCGGCCAAATGGGTGAAAGAGTTTTGGGCTATTGTGATTTTTTACTCCCAGACGATGAATATCCTCAAGGGTTTCAGTTTGATACTGAGCATTTAAACTTTCCAATACGTGGTTTCAGATTTTTAGGGATGATTTCACTGATTGATCCACCCCGCGAGTCGGTTCCTGGAGCTATAGCAAAATGCCGCTCTGCAGGAATACGAGTGTTTATGGTGACCGGTGATCATCCGATTACTGCTCTAGCGATTTCGAGAAAAGTTGGTATTATATCGTCAAAAAATAATACACCGTATGATGATGCCTTCGAGAGAGATATCGATCCTAAAAAGTTTATGGAAAGCGTCGATTTGTTGAACTACAACGCGGCTGTTATAACAGGAGACGACTTGAGATCGATGACAACGGAAAATTTGGATCTGTTGATCGAGTCCGTGGAAGAGATTACTTTTGCGCGAACAACTCCTCAGCAAAAATTGCTCATTGTTGAATCTTGCCAAAGAATCGGTCACGTCGTCGGAGTTACAGGAGACGGCGTGAATGATTCGCCAGCATTAAAAAGAGCCGACATTGGAATCGCGATGGGAATCGCAGGGACGGATGTATCCAAACAAGCCGCAGATATGATACTACTCGACGACGATTTTTCATCAATCATATTGGGCGTCGAAGAAGGAAGGCTTATATTTGATAATTTGAAGAAATGCATAGCTTTTACGCTGACTTCGAATATTCCTGAGATGATTCCGTTTTTGCTGTATGCAACTATTGGAATACCGCTACCGCTGCATGCGTTGCTTATAATATGTATCAACGTTCTCACTGATTTGTGGCCTGCTATTAGCCTGGCATATGAAAAATCCGAATCGGACATCATGAAGAAGCCGCCGCGCGATTTATATTTAGATCACCTCGTAACCTCCAACTTGATTTGCATGGCATATTTTCAAATAGGTGTCATTCAAGTAATGGCTGCGATGACTTCATACTTTGTGGCCATGGCTGTTCACGGCTTCTTTCCAGGATCTCTCCTGTTCACGCGCGCAAGATGGAATTCCCCGGCTGTTAACGATTTCGAAGATTCATATGGACAAGAGTGGTCATTCGAAGAGAGGAAATACTTGGAGACGATGGCTCAATCAACTTATTACGCGACAATTGTCTTAGTTCAAATTGCCGATTTAATAATCTGTAAGACTAGAAGGGTTTCCCTTAGACACCAGGGCATGAGCAATCACATGTTGAACATCGGTATTTTTGTCGAGCTTGGAATATCTCTGGTTATATTGTACGTCCCAATTTTTAATAAAATCTTGTACACGGCTCCCATACCGTGGATATTATGGTTGCCTGGTTTGCCGTACATAGTTATCATCATCGTAGCAGACGAATTGCGGAGATATCTCATCAGGAAATATCCGAATTCTTGGATTGATAAGGAATTGTATTATTGATGAAATGTCTTATATGTAAGACAAGTTTTTTATTTTGTTATTTTACGAAAAATAAATATAAATTAAAACAAAAGTATAAGCGGAAGGAAAAAAAGAGAGTATGAAATATTTGTGTTTATTTTTCAGCTAGAAGAAAAAATTAAGCAGAATATTATTATGTGCCAAAAGAAAAATGTTATAAATAAACTATTGTCTTATTAAAAATCATTTACGGCTTTGTATATCAATTAAATGATAATGAAATTATTTTTCAATTTATATTATGATACTAAAATCAGGACTGGAGATTTTAATAGTTGGCATATTTACATCGGCTGGTTGTAAATCAGTCGCTCAATTTTCCTATTCACATTGTGTATAGTAAGATGGATAAGGATACGAACTTGTTTTTGCCAATCGAGCTACGCATAAAGAAAAATAAAAGGAAAAAAAACAACTTTAGAAGGTAATAAGAAAAGGTGGAGACTTCCAAGCGGTAAGAAAGTGGTATAGGATAATAAAAGCTACGAGTGATATGACATGGCAATGGTGTTTTGCTCTTTTCGTGATCGGTAGTTGAAATTGGTTCATTTTTCTAGATGTTAAAATAAATTTTGATAATTTTTTTTATCGCGAAAGAATATACTTTGAAGATAGTTTGTAATTTTATTTGATGACGTCACAATGTTTTATCAAAAAAAAACGACATTTATTTGATTATCAGTAATCCAATTTATCTCTTTGATATACAATGGCAACGAAGTATGGAATAGGTCAGCCGATGGAGGGTTCTCTATTGTGAAAATGATATATTGTTATTATGATCACTTATTTCATCTTGATATTGTATACCCTGGCTCAAGCTGGGGTGGTGGAAGCCTGATTTGACCATTTCCGGGTTATTCAATAATATTTAGTTACCGAACGTAATTTTCCTGAAAGCATTAACCAAACTAGGAGCATTACGCTTTATACGTTTAATATTTTATGGCGTACAAGATATATTTATGAGCACTGATAACTGTAGTAAATACACAATACTATACAATTGTTTCAGGATTAATACTAATTATTCTGCTCACTATCGAGACTTTTTCTCTTATAAATTTACGAACAATGAAAGCATGGAACAATGGAAGATGCGATTAAAGCCTATGAAAAAAACGGTATATTAGAACAAAATTTGTTTTCTATGGTAACTGAAGTATGCTCTCTGTTTTTTTTTTTTACTTAAATTGTCTATTTTTTTCAAGAAAATTAAATATTCTATTCCAGTTGACAATGCTCGCCATGAGAAAAACCGGTCCTGATCCAATAAATTTTATGTGGAATAGGAACTTTAAACGTTTTATTATTTTTTTTACAACGGTATATTATTTTATTTCTGTCAAATACAATAAAAATAAGAATTTGATGATTAATTTAAAGTCAGTTGAATAACATCCGTGCATTTGTAATGCCTGAAGATGCCGAAAGGTGAAACCCGGGTCGTTAGTGACAAAACTCATGGAAAAGTTCAAAATTCAAACTATTCAAATTTGATATTGAAATTCCATCAAGCACCCTCAGTCGAAATCCTTAATTAGCCATATTATGTTGTGGTTTTACAAAATAATTTATGCAGCGATCTGCTAACTTGATTACCATTCAAGGCTGTCTTGATAAATGATATTCAAACGTTCTCTAATGAGAGCGATTATGCTAAAATAATTTTTAATACGGATAACAATAACAACAAAAACATTTATTTCCCCCATTTCATAACACAGAAGACGAATATTTGTATACAATACAAATTTGGGGAATGAATCTTTGAAGAAAGTGCTTCAAAAGGTAGATAACACGGGTATTTTATAATAAGATTGATTGCGAAATGAGGACCTGGATTTTATTCATTGTGTTTGACAAAAGACCAAAACAAAATGAGGAGTAGATTTGTGAAAGCACAATAGCGCATTAATGATTGTGTCAGAAGGAAGAATAATGAAATAATCCATTCAAAAACATTAATTCAGCTTTGAAATATATTTGATGTAAGTATGTGTAATATTTGTTATTTTTTTTCTTACATATTTAAAAAATTAATTATTATAAACAAATCATCAATCTAACTGTTAGATTAACGTGAACAAGTTGTGTCCTTAAGTGGATACAGTGCCGCTAATTCTTCTGTTTTGTTCAGATAACCATCAACACCCATGATAAAAATCGCCACTTATGTAGGTGGTATCTGGTAGGTGTGTGCTTTCATCCAATGCTAGAGCATAAAATATGAACTTGGATATTCGATTTCTCCAATTATCTTCAATATAGTTTCTAATGTCGTCGACACGCCTAGTCATAGTTTGACGATACAGGCTTATTTTTGAGAAATTTAAGTTTTTAGAAAATTGGTTTTATGTACACTAAAAGAAAAAAAATGTGTGCATATGCTCCGCGGGCCCCGCGTTGGCCACCCTTGATCTAACACAAAGTATTTTTTAATACGTGGCCGACAATTGTAGGTTTTTGCCCTACGTCCCACTGCATACCACAAATCCGAGTGAAGCCGGGTTGAACCACAAGTAATTATATTATATATTAATGGAAACTAGTGCTAGAATAAAATATCATCACAGCTGCTTTGGCATGAGTCGGCCGATGAATTGTAGGCGTACGCTAAGCCACGTTCCATCCACACATCAAAGATATTTTGAAGGCCTTTATGAAAATTTATTTTGTTGCTATTTTTGCAGGTAACTTTTGCCAGGCTGAAGGTGAAACAGTCAACCACCACTGCTATATTATCTTATTAAATATCTATCTTAATATTAGTGATACAATGTAAAAACTTTTGTATTCTTAAAAATTGTTTTTACATCTTTTGCAGCAAAAAAATATGATTTTGATCAACTAGTTTCGTCGCAATTGAATAAATAAGAAAATAAGTCGGATTGTCGCTACCAATGGCCAGGATTACAACTTCACTGCGCATACGCGATAAGATAACGTTATCTTATCTAAAACGCGATTCTTTCAACGAAAATTCCAAATCAAATGAATGATTTTTACATTAAAAGGTGTAGATAAGAAGTTGCATTCACAGTTCGCATAGCCAGTATAAACAAGAACACGATCTGATTGTCACATTCATGCGTGACTTAAATTATGTATAAATATAGGAAAATTATCGATTTTCATATATTTTTTTGCCTACGAGTTATTTTTCAATGACAGTCTTTCGAAGGTTAAAAAAGCGCTTACGGTAAACCTTCTTTTAGCTTTATCACTAATCAAACTCATCCCATAAGTCTGGATATCAAGGTTTTTACATAAAACATATTATTATTAGTAATTGTTCCTGTAAAAGAAAATTTAGCTTTATTATTCTCATCGAAATCAAGACTATTGTGATAAGAAAACAAAGCGTAAGTTAAATCATTATTTGTCCTAAATCATCTATCTGAAAGAAGATGAATTCCCGAATAAAGCTCTTTCATACCTGGTTTATCTATTCAGTCTCTCAATAGAATATCTCAAGTGTTTTGACGATTTAACCTTGAACGGCAGATTATGTGGTTGTCAAGAGCTACGAGAAAATACCTCTACGCTAAGTATAATAGAAACGCTACGACGTAGAGAATATTCGATGAAGAATTACGTACAGGTATGGGATTAGAATACTAAGAATTCTTAATAATTAACAAATAAAAAAACACAGATTCAATAAGTGTTACACTTTTTTGTTAAAATAGTTGATGCGAACAAAAAAAAGTGAGTTAAAGATATTCATAATGTGTTTTAAATTTAATTAAATTAAAAAACTAAATTTCTCATGTATGAAATAATTGCACAGTTGATACCGCAAAAAAAAGATTTCAAAATTGGTAAATGACTATTTTTTTAATTGACATTTTTTTATAATTAACGTCTATTTTTAGATATGCGGCATGTGTACTTATAATGAAGCATATGAGTACTGGATGTTATGTTTTTTTTTAAATATTGATTGCTAATTAAAATTTGCCGAAACACGAATGCTTGAATATCCTTTCCATCCTCGGAAAAGTGAGGTTGGCCAACTGAGTAACACGCAGCTCTCGAAGAATAACATATGTCGAAATAAACTCCTTGAGGGGTCCATAAGCTCCAAGCTGGGAGTGAACATGGTTAAAAAAAAGCACACATCCGTGACGCAATATCAATTTGTATGGCATTTAAAAAAAAATAATCTTCTAAAATCTAAATTAAGTTATTGCAAATTTAAATCGTTTGAATTTTGTACTTTCCATGAGTTTTATCGCTAGTGACCCGAGTTTCGCTTTTCGGCATCTTCAGGCATTTCTAGTCCACGAATGTTCTTGAACTGACAAATTCAAACGAATCAAATTCCATGAAACACCTTCAGTCGAAATTATTAATTATAGTTATTGTTTTGGGTATATTTTACTGTTGGTATCAGCATTAGATTATTAATTTAATCGTTTTATTATACTAGTATTGTTACCTGGCGTCGCTAGGACTAAGCGACCAATAATTATTCAATGTTATATCATTCGACTTAATTATATCACAAAATCTAACATCCAAAATAGAGTTAAATTAAAATCACAAACTTTATTTAATTTGATGTCACCCCATTCTCGCCCATTAAAATGTTCAAATTCAAGGAAAAAATCTAATTTGCTGTCAAAGAAATGTCAAATAATACCTTCACGTAAATAATAAACATTATTATTAATAATAAAAGCCGGGAAAAGTTCAGTAGAAGACTAATTTATTATATTTTGTCTAAATGTCTTCGCCGATAAAAATTCAAACATATTTTCTTTCATATTCGTTATTATGGCAACTTAATGACCAACAATGCAAAAAGGAATTACAGACCCACAGACATACATACGCCGTTTCGGTTTTATATATAAGATATGCCTTATTGCCTTTCATAAGTTTTATTTTGAATAAGACTCTATCACTATCATTCTTCTTACCATAAATTTTCATGAGAAAACAAATAAATATTCTTAATTAAGTATTTCGACTGAGGGTGCTTGATGGAATTTCAATATCAAATAAGAATTTTTGGAATTTTGTACTTTTCCATGAGTTTTGTCGCTAACGACCCGGGTTTCGCCTTTCGGCATCTTCAGGCATTCCAAGTGCACGGATGTACTTGAACGCGTCTTACTACGCGTCAGTTCAAATACATCCGTGCACTTGGAATGCCTGAAGATGCCGAAAGGCGAAACCCGGGTCGTTAGCGACAAAACTCATGGAAAAGTACAAAATTAAAAAATTTCTAATTAAATAAATATTCGATGAATCTAATAGTATCCTGCTTTGCTGCGATATTGAGACAGTTTTTGAGTTTTATTTTCATCTGGGACATTTTCCCCTAAGGATATGCAAATTAGTATGAAAATAAGTTTTCATGAGAACAAAGGTGTCTTTAAGTATTTTGTTGATTTCCGGCATTTAAGCTTGAAAGAATTGGTTTTAGGATGTTGATTAATAAAACAATGACGCTTATATTTTCAGATACGCCATAAGCCTAGCTATTAAGCTGTGGACTCACGAATATAACTTGGCTTGTAGAAGAATACATAATTAATGTTGGAAAATTGAAGTAAAAAAATACTAGTACTGTTTTTCCGCTCAATTTAATATGAAACTTCGATTGAAATGGTATTATTTTTTTCGTGAAATAATAAACTTCGCTTAAGCCAGCATTAAAAAATTGAATAATGTTTGTGAATTTAAAGCAAATTAATTATTCAAATAATTAAGACGAGGGTAAGTCTTGGTTCGCAATTAAGTACGGTCATCGAATTAACAAGAGCCTCAACGATGGGGTTAAAGTAGGCACTAACCTGAGAAGTTTTTATACTAATGAACGTTGCGCTTGAAGCCCCGCAAGAAAAGGTTTTTAATCGGGCTATTCGGTATACATTTTCCAGCCCTCTCCTAATCAGCAAAAAATAGCCGGTAATTATAAATCGGAAAACAGAGCCCTCTTTAGTAATGCTCATTAATGAAATTTAAGTAACGTTAGCCTTGGGAAAACCAAATTTCAGGAGGCTGTTTTAAAATTTGGTCAAATCCATTTGTTGACAAACGGAGAAAGTCAGATATTTTCATATTTTTTTGTTAACTAGCAATGTTTTGAAAATATGTAATAATTAAAGAATTATGTACAGATAATGTGTAAAAATACAAACTTTTCCATGTGAATAAAAAAGGTCTCAAAAGTTTAATCTGAAATTATCAGTTAATTACATCCTGAATTTTTGCCTTCGGCAATATGCACACAAACATCACACACCTTTAAAATAAGGTATAGGTTGAGAATGCATTTCCAAATTTTTACTTTATTTGAAAACAAATGACTTATTATATTAATTTTAGGAAAAAGCTTTCTGCCAACAATTTTATATACTTTTGCTTAGAAAATAGTTATTAAACGTTCATATAATTAAGGATCAACTGAAGGTGCTTGATGGAATTAGGCATCTTGAGGCATTTCAAGTTCACGGATGTACTTGAACTGATGTACTGAAACCCGGGTCGTTAGCGACAAAACTCATGGAAAAGTACAAAATTCAAACAATTCAAACGTTCATATGTTGCCCACGTTGTCAAAAATCCGTTTGTGGTTTTATTATTAGGCTTATCAATAAAAAAATAGATCGGTGTTTGAGAAAGCATTTTAGTTGAAATAGAATTTAATTAGAATGTTTTAATTTAAAAAGTTTCATTAGTGTACTGTAAAGAATGGGATGAATTCAGAAGTTGACTATTTTTACGCGACAGAATTGAAACAAGCAGTTCTGTAATAACTTCTGTTGATGTAGGCTCCATAAAGAGTCCAACCCTTTAACATTACCTTAAGATGCAAGAGACATGGCTTTAAAATCTTCGTGCGTATTACTGAATCAATTGTATTTCGAAAAGAACAGTAACACCGGTTTTTTTAGTATACAATTTTTAATTTCACAGTGGCAATACATTTCTAAACAAAAAATAAATATCGATTGAGCTCACGAGCTATTACTTCATACAATTCATAAAATTATTATTTTATAATTTATTCGAAAAAACGATGTTGTGCATCATTTGCATTATTTATTAGTGGAGTTACTTTTCAATAACATTTTTTCAAAAACAATGCAATTAGTTTAATAATGGTAAAACTAAAATGTGGTATTTTTTGTTATATATTAAATACCACTACAAAGAGTATGTGAATATTATGAAATTTATTTGAAAATGGCTAAGCCTACCTCTTGGCCGAAATCAGTCAATATTACATTACAAATTGATATGACTTCAAGCAGATACGGTTTGTAGCTCAATTATAAGATGATGGATTATTTCAAACATTTAAAACGTCTGATATTCCAAAATATACCATTATTTACAAGACTAGAATATTATTGATTACAAATTCAAAACCTATCAATCAACATAGACGAAAACAACATTTTTTAAAAGATAAGCCGGTCCACTCAGTTACACTTGATATATTTGTAATATATCATCAAAATCCCAACATTATATTGACATTTCTCAAATAATCTCTCAGAGATAAAAAGGTATTGTAATGATTTGATAAACGAGATTTTTTTCAATATACAGCATCATAGACAAGTTGACGGGTTTGACCATTGGGCGTTTTACCGTCAAAGCTTCTTATTATAAAAAGTTTGTGACAAATGACTTAGAATGATTTATTACCGGGCGGGAAAATTGACGAGCTTTTTCATGTGTTTGTGTATAAACAATATAACGGGAAAAGTGAGGTTTTTTTTCTAAGAGCTCTTACGTTTTTGTTAGTCAGTATGATTTCATATCTTAATAAAGAAAAGTTGTAAATCTCTTTTCATAATTTATTGCCAATAACAGTTGGTAGATTTTTATTTGCTCCTACGTTTCTTTACCGTTTTTTACGACGCCAAGAGTTTTATATTGCATAGAATAAAAATCATATCTGTTCAATTTTTTATTTTAAAAACACATACAAACAAACAAATAATCAACATGAAATAACGCTGATATATACAATATGTAATGATTAACCTTTAACCGAAACAACTGCTTCGTTTTTTATGCTCTTTCAAAGAAAGGACGTTTTAACATTGAACTATAAATTCCCTAAATTCTTGAAATCGTCTATCAAAAGAGTTAACATGAATACGGTTATTACGAATAATACGAAATACATTACAAAACCAATTTTTTAAATAAGAAATTTGGCATACAATAGAAAAGATAAGATGATGTCAATTTCTCTATACAATAGTAAAATATAAAACATCAAAAAATAATACGGTTGCTACAATGGTAAAAAGAGTTTAATATCTTATTTATGGAATATTACTGACAAAAGATACAATTTGACATGGTAAATTATGGATATATGGTCACGGGACAGAATTTTTGTAAAGATTTATGAAAAATAAACACATTAAATGAAATGAATGTAAGGCTTACGATTTTTTTGGAAATTTTCCGTCTTTAATTTTTAAATTTATTATAATAGAAGATCCTTAAGAATACTTCGCAATAAGTATGAAATCGAGTTGTTTTAATTTACAGGAGCAAAAATGCAACCACAAACTACACAAATAATAATATTATACAGATATAGACAGTCACATAAGTTTATTATTTGTTTAAAATAAAAAGAATAATTTTTTTATAAGCTAATATTAAAAACAAATTCTTCTTTTAGAACTCATACAACAATCAGTAATTTTCTTCAGATTTAATCATTTTGATTCCACATTTTATAATAATTCACAAGAACTCAAAGAGTAAAGTCAAGACATAAGATTATAAGCCAGTATCTATAAATTTTTTGAGCTTAGCTCGAGAGTATTTGGATTTTTGCCCGTGACCATGTATCCATACTTTACCGTTGAGTGTTTGAATAAATTATACGAATCATTTAATGAAATAATTAAAAAATATTATCAAATATTAAAATATACAACAACCGCCATTGTTAAATTTGAATTGCTTAAATTATGTGCATTTTTCGGTTTTAGCTCGAATTTTTCCTTTCGGCATTTTAAGGCATTCAATTGTTGAAATAAACTTGAACTTAAAATAGTGTCTAGCATATACATATGTATATCGCTGATTTTTTGTATATCTAATTAGTTGATAATGCTAAGCGAAACCGGTCCTGATCAAATAAATTTAATTCGGAATAGGTACTAAAAATGTTTAATTATTTTTAATATATAGCCATTCCACCAAGTATTGACAGTGAACATCTTAAAAGTGTGTAGCACTTTTAGTCAGTGATGCACAACCTCAATGGTAAGAGAGTCAGATAATTCAGATAGTTCGAGTGCCACATTGGGAAATATAATTAAATTATCTTTATTTAAGTGTAAATAAAATTGAAAAATTTTATATTTTATATTATACTTCAATCGTCTGTTTAAAGTTCTGAAAAAAAATAGATGGTTGATATTGGGGAGCATGCAATGTAATTGTGGGCCATTGGTTGTACATGTACATCACTGCTTTAAGTTATGCAGTCTTTTTTGTGAATTAAATAAAATATTTCGATTTTCTATTATAAAGCTTAAGTGAAATAATAATGAATGTTACATTATTTATTTTCAATAGAGTTTAATCAAGTTTTTTTTTGTTTCACTGTTAAACTAAGACTGTAGACTCTCGTACAGCCACTATGATACTATGATGTATTATGCACGACCCGCTTGGGTCTCTGAGGAAATCATTTTCTCGTATGCTCAGAACAATGATCTGGTACATCCTTATCAGGAGTCGAGGGATTAAGAGTACTCAATTCAAGTCATAAGTCCATCTCCGCTTTTGTTACCCAATAGGGGTGAAGATAGTATGTGACATTTACCTGTTCATTAGACGTGCTTATTTCTTGAGGTAAAGTAAAGATATTGCATTGCTGTTTCGGACGTTACGTTTCTATTCATCTCTAAACATCAAATCTAAACTGGAAACCTTCAGATTGTTTATCTTACTAGAAAATTAGATTAGGTTTATATTTTTGATTTAACTATTTATAAACTATTTTTCCCTATTCGGAACATATAGCAACCACTCGGTGCCTCCAACATTATACCTCACCTGTCAACCTTTTTGCTTCCACCCAGGTCATCTCGGCGTCCTGTTATTCCACTGAGTACATCCGATGGATGGTTTAGGCTCTACCGGGCTTTCTGTGGCATCCAAGTCACAAGTCTATTGTCACCTTTTTATTTTGGTCGGAGTAAAAGACTGGTCTGTCCGCTCACTTACCTGCTAATTATTAAAAAAATCAAACTACCGCACTCCTAATATTCACCGCAAAGGTACAGTTTTGAAGAAAATTGTACGGTTACACAATGATTTTGTAAGGTGCGATAACTCGCAACCGTAGAGCCGTTTACTCAATATGCATGCGTTGAAAAATTTACATTTCTAGAGTCCCAGACTTTCTATATTGAATTGAAGGTTGATCTAGCTAACCCTCATTGGATCGAACCTAGCTTGCTAGAATATGTGTAATCTCAGTTTTATAAAATGATATAAATATTTTCCCTATAATAATTATTAAAATTATAATTGATGTGAGGTGACAAAATTGAATAAATATCCGGTATACCAGGTATTTCCTTTATATTATATATATATAAACTAGTCGGTACCCGGCAAGCGTTGCAATGCCACTCAAAGAAAGGAAGTGTTTGTGTTTATTGAAGTCCTTTCGGATGCACATTATTTTAGATAAATATTTTCGATTTAATTTCACTAACATTGATCGGTATGGATGACATTTGCCGTTTGAAGTTTGCTGTTTGTCTTTCGCCAATTGACTATGGTACGACACACGCGCCACCTACTGAAAGTTAATTGTACAATGCATATAACTTTGCGCACGTGCAAAAATAAGTTGTCAAAATAAACGGTACGGCAACGCATAAAATATGAAAAAACATTGATTTTTATATAAAATATTTACTGTAAGTTAATTTTACTGTGCCAAAAACATCCGCGAAAGTGTAAGCAAATGTTTTGTCAGGGTTTCATTGCGATCGAATGAACGGTATGGCAACGCATAGAGTGCGAACAAATAAGCAAACAAACAAATATTGATTTGTTGGCCCTGATTTGTTATATCTCTCTTTGGCCTTTATACCTGTGTTAAAAAAATGTGCCTGTCCAGGAGTCGAGTGGCATCGCTCTAGAGCTGCGTTTCCCAATTAAATTTAGTCACAAAGCCTCTTTGTGTTTTGATAAAATGAAAGAAACCCCTTAATTATTTGCCTGTGATGAAAAATGTACGCTATCGAAAATCTTTGATCTTCAGGATTTCTGAACTTTTTCTGGTGTAACGTCATTAGGAAATCGTAGTACTTAGATCTTTTGCATGTTTTTTTTCACTGTCAAAGGTTGATATCCCCAAAATGGCAGTTTTTTTTATTGATCATTCTAACGAAAATTTTGTATCTGTAAGCATTTTCTTATTTATATTGTATTAAAACTATCGAATACTAGTATATATTGTATTCACTCACTTAAAAGTGGTTTATTCTCAAATGCCAACAATAAAATGTATGTAATTTTCCGTAAGATTCCGTAAGAAAAAAAAATTCTATCTTAGTATATTGTCAATGTGTTAAAAATTCGGAATCCCGACTAGTGTCCACTATTTTGTAAAAAAGCATAAAAATTTTAGCTACTAGATTTTTTTTGAGTTTACATGAATTTCGACAGTTCAAATTCATTCGTGCGCTTGAAATGACTTTAGATTTCAAAAAGCGAAACCCGGGTAGTTATCGACAAAGTTCACGGAAAAGTACAAAATTCAAACGACTTAAATTTGATATTGAAATTCCATCAAGCACCTTCCGAAACTTCGAAAACTTCCAAGTCGAAATCCTAAAATATTTTTACTATAAACATTTTAATTCCACTTGAATAAGATCATGAACTATATATATCATCGAAGCTGCAATTTCAAATGGAAAATTTAATGGAAAATATGTACTGTTGCCACGCATCCCAATGATTGTGACAAATGTGTCATTAAAATTAAAACGTTTACAGTTTCCAGTGTGACTTGCATTTGATGCACAGTTAACATAAACAAAGCACAGGGAAAATCACTACAAGTGTGTGGCCTACATTTTGAAAATCCTTACAATATGTGGCCCACTCAAGTGTTCGAAAACCTTCTGATTGATTCGTATACCCATCAGACAGAAAAGCATAGAATACTTTGAGATTGCAACGCGTACTAATTCTATAAATGCAACTTTATCGTATATTCTTATGTTTATAAACTATTTTTTCGTTGTAATGAAACCATTTCTTGCCTAGCCGTTTCAGTAAAATGTCTCAAGCCGGGATCCTTTTAAAATATAAAATACTAGTATTCGAACCCGTCTTCGCTCGAACCAATTTGGGGTTATGTTCAGCTCGGCGCGTCAATTCAGACGGGCCAAGTTGAAACAACTTTTTTCAAAATTCAAAAGTTTAGGTCAATTAAAATGGAATTAAAATGAAAATTTCAGACTGGCATTGACATTTCACAGCCCCTTTCATATATTGACAGCCCCATTCTAGCCCATTAAAATGTCCAAATTCAAGGAAAAAATCTACTTTTCTGTCAAAGAAATGTCAAATAATACCTTCACGTAAATAAAAACATTATTACATTAATAAAAGCCGGGAAAAGTTCAGTAGAAGACTAATTTATTACATTTTGACTAAATGTCTTCGACGATAAAAAAATCAAACATATTTTCTTTCATATTCGTTTTTATGGCAACTTAATGACCAACAATGCAAAAGTGAATTACAGACCCACAGACATACATACGCCGTTTCGGTTTTATATATCTACCACTCGATACTCGAGTAATTGGAGTCTCTAAACACACATTGATAACGAAACAAATTTACCATCGAAACTTTCGCGAGCGAAATCAATTCGTTTGTTTGAACTTGCAACAACAATGCAAAAGGGAATTACAGACATACATCCCCCGTTTCAGTTTTATATATAAGATAAAGATATTGTCTTCACTTCACTTATCTTTTATAATTACATTCGCTTCGCAAAACAGATTGGCAACGAAGTTAGCACTGAATTTTCCAACACTCTTCAAACTATTCAATTAATAATTTATTATTTTACATGTATGTTCTGAGAAGTTTTTTTTAACTTGTAGACTGAATTAAAAGAAGTGATTTAATTAAGAAATTTTAATTATTTAATGATTCATTAGAGAAATATTAAGATATATTTCCTTTCAAACATAGAAGCTCAAATCTTCATTCCAGACGGATGAGACAGACGACCCGAAATGCCACTTTATCTTAAATATTTATCTCAATATATGTAAGTGATACAATGAGTAAACTTTTGGTATTCTTAAATCATTGTTTTTTTACACCTTTTCTAGAAAAAATAGACTTGTTTCGTCGCAATTAAATAAAAATATTTATAAAGTTGCAATGCTTATTAAAATCACTTTCTCACCCATAGCCCTTACTAAGATACTAAAGCCCACAAGCCAAAGCATCGCATTTTAAGATAATGTATTTATAATTTAGAATTTTTACCAAAGGTGTATGGAATTTTAAAATCAAATTGAAAGCCGTTATTCTCGATGACCCTCCATAGGTAAAGACAAAAAAGTAAGCTAACTTCTTGAACTGTAGCCGCACCTCTTGTCAGCAGCAATGCGCAGGGAATGCAACTTGAAAAGAAACACTACTATACTAAGCTTAGAGGGGAAAGAGACTGGAAGAACTTTGACGCCAATGCGCCTAAAACTCGAAGCTCCTTCAAATAGATATGATTTTTTTTTTGAACAGTTTGACTTTTGTACCTTTCGATGAGTTGTGTTGCTTATGACACGGGTTTCATCTTTTGGCACCTTAAATAGTCAGTTCACACGTGCACTTGAAATGCCTGAAGGCAAAACCCGTGTCGTTAGCGACAAACTCTGTTGAAAAATTACAAAATTAAAACGATTCAAATTTAAAAATGTATCTGTTAAAAAAAGGTAAAATTGATTACTGGTGAAATCTGTTTATTTGGATCTTCTGCAAAATAGATTAAAATTACTTTGGTTTTTCTGCTTCAAAGGTGCCAAAATATATCTGAAATAATGTCAATATGCATATGTAGTTTTAAGAATTCAGTTGGTATACTTTGATCAAAGTCGAATGTTTGCATTTATCTAAGTTTTTCGCGTAGGTATTATAAAACAAAAAGGTTTCATGCCATGCTGTGAATATTATTACTACTGTTCATAGATCACGATACGAAGGTGTGAATTTGTAATTCTGACAAACTTTTCAACATGACTTTTCGAAGTCTTATTATTCAACATTTCAAAGAGTGAAGCAATATTGCAAGTCAACTTTGGAGAATTTTAGAAGACGTGATATAATATCTGAGGAAATGAATTTGTAAGGTGCATTGCAACGACGGCGGCTCATATGAAGTAAGTTTTCTTGGCAATATATTGGAATTGTATTGTTTTAAGCTTGCCGTTGAAGATTTATTATAACCGTTATGAAATTGTATCATGCTGCAATATACTGCCAGAGATTGTCAACCGATTAAAATAAATCAAAACCTTTCGTTTTGTGAATAAATGCATTCAATCGTTTTTTAGAATTTCGACTGAAGTTGCTGAATGGAATTTTGTACTTTTCCACGAATTTTGTCGCTAACGACTCGGGTTTCGCTTTTCGACTTTTTTCGACTTTTTTCGAATGAACTAAAACTGACCCGAATAAAAATAAAAGTGGTCACTGAGTTTAATTATTATAAATGTAATCTATGATTTATGAATTGGCGAAAGTTATAATGTTAAAATGTTTCAATGAATTATTTAGTTTAGTTATAAGTATCAAATATTTTTAATGTAGTATCGTAAATACTAATTACCTGATAATAACATGTAAATTCCGACGAACACAATTGGTGGATTTTGTATGAACTATTTGGGTTTGAATTGGTAATTATTGATATTTATTTGAAAAAGTATAACAGTGGTGAGTTTGCATGATTAATTTGCTTATTTAAAATTGGAAAACTGTTTAACTGAGCCCTAATTAATAAATTCGATACAAACCAATTAGGTGTAACCACTGTCTGTCGGTAAAGGTTCATCCGTTTAATTCACTACGTATCTGAAGATACCGAAAAGTGAAACTCGATTCACTTGTGAAACACAAAATTATTAAAAATATTTGCGGAAAATTAACTTTACTGTAACAAACCTCTTTTTTGTTTGGAAGTATTTCTAGCTGCTTGCCAAAAAACCAAAATCTTTTAAAAAGTTTTGATTCCAGCATTGTGCTAAAAAAAACTTTTGCCAAGTAATCAGGTATAAAGTTGTATACGAGTGTAATTATGCACATATTAAATGAAGTAATGATTTTTTCGTATGAATAATAAAGCTTAGCTAGCCTCGAAGGGCTTTCGGTTGATTTCATTTTTTTATTAGGAAAAACAAACTTCACCGTCGAGCTTTTTAGATATTTAATGTGCTTTAATATTCCGCAAACTTTTTCGTCGTACGAGAATTTTGGAAAGCGGTAAGAATACTTTTAGCGGTATAAAACTCCTTGCTTACATTTGAGGTAATCATTTACCGGCACACAAATATTTTATAGGTATAAAACTTTTACGAAATTTCAAAAATTATTTATATTTTCATCAAGCTCGTACTTTTTTTAAAGATTTTCTATCGACACCATATTGAAACTATGGAAACATCTGAGACGATAAAAGCAACAGAAAATATTAAAAAAATAGTAATAATTTTTTTTACGTATTCCACATTGAATATATTAGGATCAAGATTCCACATCTTCCATGCATTTAATAACAGCCTTTGTTGACAAATTAACATCTACCAACAAGCCTTTTTTTTAAATATCGATTTTGTTTTGGATATCAATCTGACGGAGTATCAAGTTCCATGGCGTGTAAGCGCGAAAGCAATTCCAGTCTCCTTTGTCTCTAAATGTTTTTAGCTTAAATTTTTTTTTTGTTTGAATTCCCTTCTCATTGCTACCGACAACAGGACGCGATCGCTACAGTTAATTAATTAATTAGAATTCAGCTTACTATTTCGTGTCTACCTTGGAAGGGTCACCGAAAAGAATAGCTTTCGGTCTATATTGACTCCAGTGACGGCTGGTGACGGGGTGCTGGGGGTGCAAAAGGCAGATTCAACTATTATTCCGTACTACGGAAGAAAAAAAAGCTGGTATTGCGAACATCTGAATTGAAAGTCCATGCTATAGAAGTGTTTTAAAATCCAATGAATAGGAAAGAACTCTTGCAAAAATGGTTGAATCTTCCTTTGCACCCCCCAACACCCCGTCACCACCGTCACTGATTGACTCTCTGATGCCTTCTCGTCATAAATCTGCAGGCAATAGATTGTTGGGTAACAGTGAAGGCCCACAGCCTTATGAAACTTTTTTGAGGTTTCACGAACGAACTCGCGAATAGTGGGTACACTTAAATCACTGTATAACAGCGATCCACGCACGAACCATGGAGCATCACATACTTGCCTCAATGACTTATTCTGAACAATCTGGAGAGTCTTCAGATGCTTTTGGTTAACAAATGCCGACACTGGTCTGGCGTACACCATAATCGGACGAGTTATTGCTGTATATAGGAGAAGTTTACTTTTTATGGATAGTTTGCTTGAATATCGATAGTTACTATGAAACTTTTGATGACCGTAGCAAAATCCTCTATTGGCCGTAAATGTCAACCATTAGTTTAAACTGAATAATAATTTGAGTGTGTATTTAGTACAAACTCCAACTCGAGTATCGAATACTGAGATAACGAGTAATTGGAATCTCTAGTATGTAGTTAAATTGTTCTTAAAAGTCTGCTAGTCACTACAATAGAGTTAAATTATTCACATGTTTTCATGAAACATGGCGTGTTTGTTATATCTACCCTGATTAAAGAGGTTGGTGAATTTGCATTTTTGTTTGTTAATTTTATCACACCACTGGGGTAGTAGCGGCTCTTTGCAGTTACAAGTAAGAGGACTGACTACCAACATAACTTAAATTAACTTTGTTCCAAGTTAGACAGACGGAATATCGTTGTTCAGCTAGCCTGCAGGGCTTAATGAATTTAGTAAGTCGCCAAGTTGCTTTCGAAGACTACGTAGATATATGCATACTCGTATGTTGTATTAATTGTATATTTATCAACACACATGGTTACTTACTTTATTATTAATTTAGTAGTTCCGCCTCCTTTGAATCGATTAAATTATTTGAATTTTCTTTAGACGGATTTGGCCCTAATTTTGTCGAAGTTCATCACCCTTTTAAGAAGCACAATAAGCACGTGCCACTATTTGTTACACAATACGTAGATTAAACAAATATATTTTCAAACAAAATTCATTGTATCTCATTAGTTAATATTTTTTAATGCTAACGTCATTCCCGATTCTACATTTTTCAAGGGACCGTATAAAACAAACGATTAATGCGGGAAAGTTGTAAATATGGACTAAATGCCGGGACTGTAGAAAATGAACGCACCATGCGCGAAAACGTAAGATCGGGGTACCACTGTTTAACTATTTGTTTGTTTCTATAACCCCCTATAACCATCCTTGCTTTCCGTAAAAAGAAAAAATACCAAACTGCATTTTATATTTTATCAATTAAAAATATAAGAAGAAATCTTGCTTTATTACCTTAGCCAATAGTAATAGCGATAGCTTATTCGGAAGATGCATCTGAAAGAGACGAAGCACGTGCCACAAAGTTTTATGCTCCACATTGGGAGTTGACATGTATAAAAAAGACAAAGTTAAAATTGAACATTGTTAACACCATAAATTCAGTTAACTGGAACTTTTAAGCGGTGTCTAATTGCATCAAAACTTTGCACTAAGTATTTTAAATGCACTTAAGCTCATAATTTACTCAGAACCTTTTTACTTTCTTTTCATAACTAGCATCCAACAACTAATGTAAATTTCGCCGCGCTGGCAAAAATGCAGCGGCAGCTTTATTTGAGATGGATTTTTTTTGACACGGTGCAAAACTGTTGCTAACAATTATCACAATATTCATATAATAAGCATATGATCATAGTTTCTTTTGTCTCCAAGCCACTGTCAGAACTAGAAGCCGAAATAGTCTTTAGACACTTTCGATGGATTCGACGGTAACATTGTGGAAGATGATTTTAATATATGTATGTAACATTAAAAATAATTTAGAATTTACATTTATAGCTAGTATCAATTTTTTATTATTCTTTATTGTGAACCCAAACAATTAAATATTTCAAACCTTATTCCATTGAATTTCTACAAAGTAAATCTTAACGAATAAAATTGTGTGTATTGATGAAAATTTAAATATTATCTCTCCTTACGCTAATAACGTTTAAATTGTTGATACGTACATCGAAATAAATGTATTCTAAGAATTATATTTCGGGTAGATTTAGTGAGAAAATTTAGTTCGTTATAGTGATGAAGAATATAAAAAATGTGACTGTAATTTTTTTAAAACAAATGATATAAATATTGAAAAAAACTGCATAGAGATCTCATACAGTCACGCAATGGTTCTTTCAAAGCTTGAATTCTTACAGTGATGTTTTAACGTAACAAATCAAGACACATGACAAAGGAATATGCGATTGATATCGATGGTTAAGTGGCTTTATTTCGTGGAAACAGCTTGGAGATAAGAGAACGGACAAGGTAGCTCATTATTATGTCAGAAACTTTGGACAGGCAGCGGATGTCTCGTAGAAGCTTATCGCTAGCTTTCTCTGTCTTAAAAATTATAGGATTCCAGCATCCGGTCGTGTACTATTTATTCTTTTGATGAACTGACAAATGCCGACATGTTTTGAAAGAAGCTAAGCCTTTTGTTGGTCCAAGAGATCCAGAAAACTCACCGTGGTGTGGTATACTACAAAAATATTATTAACCTCCAGCTGCGGGATGTGAAGTATTGTGTATTTTTTCAAATAGTAAGTAGTAAGTACCCATTCCCTGGACAAAATTTTGATGAATAATTGCAATCCCGGGATCCAGGGACTGGTTGAGACAAAATTGTCTGGGACTGGTTGGGACGGGATATACAGATTCTATATCGAATTAATATCACTATGATCCATTATTGAAGGGCTAAGATATTCTTTTGAAACGTTATGTACGAGAGAATCGGTTTCATTGGATAACTTTTTGAAATTGAAAATATTCCTGTTTATAAACATACGAATCATCTATGGCATTAGTTCTCACGAGGACTTGGCTGCGGCCACCAACAGCTTCATAGAACATATCAATATTTTTAAAAACATGTGGTTTTATAAGCTAATTTGTCAAGAAAGACTCTTAAAATTGAATATTTCGGATGCACTTAATACTTATAGTAAATTGACAAGCATGTATAGGTCCATTTGACATGCCTCAAACACAACAGACTCAAAACAAAAATTGTGTATTTGTAATTGAGGGGTGTAAAAGCATAACCGCCTCTATCCATATATTATCATTTTTGAAATAATGATTGATTAATGATCCGGTTCTTACGTTCTATGCCCTGCAATCTTCAAACCAACGAAAAGTAACCTCTAAGCCATTTAAAAGCGACATCGAAAATGACGATCAAATGCATAACCGCCTTTCTCCACCATATGTGGACTTCAAAAACGCCACAATCTAAATGTACGAATCACGAGCCAGGGAACACTGACCTACCGCCCTGTCACCATACAAACGTTTTGTGTTCCCTTTGCAAAATATTCTAATATCATACTTGAAGATTAAAATCGTTTTTTTCGATTGCTGAACAATTTGACTTTGTGGAGAGAGGCGGTTATGCATTTAAACCCCTCAATTGTGTGTGTGCAAACCACCAGACATTTTCTTATGACCACT
Organism: Himalopsyche kuldschensis; assembly: GCA_028554975.1. NCBI lineage: Eukaryota > Metazoa > Arthropoda > Insecta > Trichoptera > Rhyacophilidae > Himalopsyche > Himalopsyche kuldschensis. The sequence goes on along the minus strand of JAHFWI010000018.1, from coordinate 4,687,565 downwards.
TATGTTTACGACGCGGCCACAGCGCAATTTTCCATGAGAAGCAATGATCAATGGAAAGCAATTTTTGTGATTTCTTTAAATTTTACATCTTTATTGTATTAAAATGCGGGCACATTAAAGGAATTGAATAATTTACTATGTAAAATCCATTGCCATCGGGAATATTGGGATGGATTTTAGAATTTTATGTATTTTACACTCATAAAAACATTATTTATCACAATAAATGATTTCTAGCTCTTCTTACTCTTAATTCATTTGTATATTCGACGCATGTATATGCACATATCCGAGGTTCCAGAGGCGCTTTGAGAAACACTTTGTTTGTGGTTGATAAATAATTCAATTCCGAAAATTTTGGGATTGTGTTTTTTAATCCTGGGGCTCATAGGTACTGAAAACTTTAATTGGGATAAATTACTAAAAAATAAAACACTCAGTGAAGTAAACATTTTTTTATATAAACAGCAGAGATAATGGTTATTGTTACAGAAATCAAGTTATTAAATACAGCGTCATTGTTAGCTCTTGATATATATTACATACATAAGAAGGACACAATACTACATCCCCATAATTCGTACGTTACTCTGTAACGATATTCTACATAGTAATTAAATGTATAGTGAGCATAATAAAGTGTTATATTTAGCCAATTTAAACTATTCACATTTACAAGCGATATTTACAAGTAGGGCGGCTTATAACAAGTATTTTTAGATTACATTTTGTATACATAATAAATATTTTAATTTATTACAGAATAAAACACATCTTTTTCTGATATTTGCACTGTGTTGACCTGGTGTATCAGTCAATCTATAAAACATTAGTAAAGTTTAAAATATTCTTAGTTAAAAAATATAGCTGAATTAAAAAACAAAATTATTTCATCAACTTATACAGATTAGGATTTCGACTGAAGTTGATTGATGGAATTTCAATATAAAATTTGATTCGTTTGAATTTTTTACTTTTCCATGAGTTTTTTCGCTGACGGTTCTTGTTTTGCCTTTTAAAATCTTCAGGCATTTCAAGTGCACCAATGAACTTGAACTGAGTTGATGAAAAAACTCACGGAAAAGTACAAAATTCAAACGATTTAAACTTAATCAGCAAAGTCTCATTATTTAAGCGTTCAGTGCTTAAAATCACAAAGACAGATAATGATAATTTATGTTGGTTGATGGTAGTTGACAGCTGAGGTTATTTTAATTTAATACTTGAACTATTTGTTTTTCTAATTAATTCGTTTTAACTCAATTAATTGTTCCAAAATACTTCCCTGTTTCATTATACATACTTCAAAAATTTCAAGAATAGAGATGTCAATTTAAATGTGTACATAAATATTTGTACTGTGGATGATAAACACAATAAATCGTTGACCTTTCAATTCTCCCAGTCCACAATCATACATAAATATACATCTTGCCATGCTACATTTTAAAGGGCACCCTTAATTCACGAACTTCAATGATGTCATATGTGACATAGCCACAGATGCAAGATGGTCCTTGATATACTTTCAACATTTTTTTGTCGATCCCTGCGGTCTAGTGGCAAGAGTATTGCCTAGCGATGAGGTAGGCCCGGGCACAATACCTGGCAAGGTTTTTTGAATTGAAAAAGATGTCTTGAGGTGGTTGTATGTAATTTTTCGTCGAGTTGTTCTCGACTGATTCATTATTTATCATCGAGTTTATCTCTTTTTACTTTAACAAATAAAAATATTTAACGAATTGGCAATAGAGCAAAAAAAAAATACATTGCATAACAAATGATGTGATGGTTCAGTTCAATTAAGTAGTCAGAAAAAAGATGTGTTTATTTACATACATATCTCCAAAATCTAACATTGGCTTATTGCCCTAAATGTAATAATAAATATTGTATAGTATATTTTTACAGTCCAAATTAGTTTCTGTCTAGTTAATACTATATTATATTCAAGTCTTTTACATAGAAGCTCACTATTCACAGTTCTTAAAACAATATAATTTAAATATACGTAAATATCTAAAGCGTTTTAAACGATAACTTCTCATAAAATTATATAATATAGATATAATACGAATATATATTTCATCTAGTAAAATAAAAGTTTTTATTTAATAATCTTATATATAAAACCGAAACGGCGTAAGTATGTATGTCTGTAATTCCCTTTTGCATTGTTGTTGCAAGTTGCCATAAAAACGAATATGAAAGAAAATATGTTTGAATTTTTATCGGCGAAGACATTTAGTCAAAATGTAATAAATTAGTCTTCTACTGCACTTTTCCCGGCTTTTATTATTAATAATAATGTTTATTATTTACGTGAAGGTAATATTTGACATTTCTTTGACAGCAAATTAGATTTTTTCCTTGAATTTGGACATTTTAATGGGCGAGAATGGGGCTGTCATCAAATTAAATAAAGTTTGTGATTTTATTTTAACTCTATTTTGGATGTTAGATTTTGTGATATAATTATGTCGAATGATATAACATTAAATAATTATTAGTCGCTTAGTCCGAGCGACGCCGGGTAGCAATACTAGTATGGAATAAAACATAGTTTTATACGGCTTAACCGATTGGTTTTTTTTTGATTTTATTTGCCGTCAAAAAAAACTCAAAATATTAAAATTGATATTTTGACAATTAAATTACTACCTAAATATTATATATTTACATACATATTATGTGATATGTTAATAATATATATCTTCTATTTTTATTTTTTTATATAATATATTATAGTATTGACGTAAATATGCTTATGTATATGTATTTTCTAAACAATCTTCCTATCTTCTAACATAAAACAAATAGTATAGTGATATAAGACTATATTTATATACATACATAATATTATATTTTATTCAGTTACAATAAACTTAAATATTTTAAATAACAAATTTAAAGCTCCTTTTTAATTCAAATATTTACATAAAGTTTGCAATTTAGTACTACTGGATATTTAACATTATGATTTTAAGATATTGATAGTGAAAATTTATTAAAGTTTATTGTTTACCTATACAATTTTCCAATACGGTGAATCAGAAACAATAAAGCTCCTTTCGAACAAATATTTTTTTTTAACAAGCTTATTAATACTGAATGATTAAAAATGATAAATGTCTATTATAATACTTTGTTTTTTTCACTAATTTGTCATATTATTTTATTAACAAAGAATGCATAGAGACTCTTATACAGTCTTAAGGAAAATTATGTTTAGTAAATATGTAATATTGTACATAAATATGTGCATTCGAAGAATATTTTTCAGTAGCTAGCTATACGTCCATTTACTTTTGATAAAGTAAGTCATAAAAAATGCTTATCCCGTTGCAGTATCAGAGTTAACTGTGTACATTATTTTGAATAAAAATATAATTTTTGACACAAATACAAAAATGGCAAACTACCCTTTATAATATGTATAGCAATCGCTTTCTGTCAATTTCATAAATGGAATCGGTGTGGCAGGTATGTATATCATTTGCGTTTATTAACATTTCATTCTTTACAATTTTGTACATAAAATGCAGATTGTATTCATTTTAGACACAACACCTTACTTTGTAAAGGTTATAACTGTTCTTGGCCTGTTTTGAGATATGGGCGTTTGAAGCTTGGATTGATCATATTATATAATTCAAAAGATAAAACTCGCTTTTAAAAATGTTTTAAATTACATATTTTTCGCACCTTAAACCATTCTATTGAGAACGATTTAATGATGGCAATTTGAGAACATTATCAAATAAATTTAGTAAAATAGTGTGCCGGTGAATTTTAGAAATTCTTCTTACTCCGTAATTCAATAATATATGGTTCCGAAGTTATCATACATATGTACCTATATGCTAAAATACTGTTAATTCAAATTTTTCTGACCAAAAGTTTTTTTTTGCCATAATGTTAGAACCTTAAAAAAGTGAAGTAACGAACAGTTAAATGATTGTGTTTGATTATAAATAGACTTTCGGTAACAGTAAAGTGTTGTTGAGTATTAGTATTAAAAACGATTTTTAAATTGATATTGATTGAATTTTATAATTCAAAGAAGTTGCAATCAGAAGTTCTAAGCCGGAGCTTTTAAGGTTGTTAAACTTTATGACAAACTTTCGAGATGTCACGGCGTTGTACAAAATTTCAAGTGCCTTTCTGTAAGCTATAAATTTGAAGGTCTGTTGTAGTCAGGTGAAATGTATTTTAACTTAAGCTTTCACCTACTGGAAGCGTTGCAAAGAAAATTCTTAAGATAGTTGTAATAATTGGATAAAAGCTCTTTTAAAGAACCCGTTAGATTTCGTGGCGTATATTTGAAATGCCAAGGTAGAATATCGTTCATATCAAAATATAAACAAAGAGGAGGTTTTTCGAGGCAAATAATTATTTAGTCAGTATCTTATTCGATAAAAGGTTGGTAATAAATACATGAAGCGGTCAGTAAATAAAAAATTTTGGTCAGTATATTATTAGAAAATCGTCAGTTATTTTTTTATAAAGATTCGTTGATATCTTTAAGCGGTCTGTAATTAAAACTGGTTGGATGATTTGATAATGTTCGGTAATAGGGGTTAGACTGTGTCATAAATTTGCTTCTTATTACTAAATTTGATCAATTTAGCAAGCTGTCAAACAATTGTAAAACTACCCGTATATTAAAAATTACTGACCATTTAATTCAAATACTAACCGTTTTACATAAATTACTGACCGCTTCATTCAATTACTGACCGCATTTATATTGATTCAGTGGATACTGACCGTTTCATGACCATTTATTTAATTTAATCACCAAAACTTGAATTAGATACTGACCCATTGAATACACGACATTTTTTTTAGTAAATATAAATTTTATCTGTTTTAAAAAGTTAAAATGACAGTACATACCAGATTTAATATGATTTTTTTCACGTTTAAAGTCATCTTACTAAAAATTTCAATGAATAAAAAATATTTAAAAGAAGAGCACAGTTTTCAAGCTTACGTAAAATTTTGAATAAGGTATAAATTGAAAGACAAAGTACAAGAAGTTTAAGAGATATGTATATAGATAAGAATTAGATATGTTATAATTTATAATGTAGAGTGTTAATTTTAATATCAGATCCGTGCTATATTAAAGTATTATTTGAAATGGTAAATTACTAGTTTATTGAATCAATTACGCAGAAGCTATTTTTAAAATCATTTCTTAGCTAAAATTTATATTTGTCGATTAATATTTACACTATTACACAAAATACAGGTAATTTATTTCATATGAGCCAAATAAATAAAAGAGTAAAATAATTTATTTCCTTATATTATTCTAGCCTATTATTCTATCACAGGAAAGTAATACCCATATACTTAAAACAACAATTTACACACGAAATTTAAAAGATAGGTAATAATTGTTTTATTAAAAGGTTAAAATATTTTTTTATTACATGAAAAACTTAATCTTTGGCATGAAATTTTTAAATAAATAGTATCGTAATGTAGAATACAAACTATGTGAAGAGCTTAATTAAATATAATACACATATCACTTTAATGTCTTTCAATATAATTCACTTTATAAATATGGTTAAACATTTGTTTGTTTTTTTTTTATACAATACTATTCACTAGTTTTTGCACACACTGTTTTGTTTTTCACCTCACAACCAAATTATTATTGCAGATTTAAACTTTTTTCTAGTACTATGTTGTTCAGTCAAATGTTAGATAAGGTCGCACGCGCAATGCAAGAACACTTCAGTTGACAGTATTATTATTTTGTACGAAAGAAATGATTACCGCTAAGTATGGTATATGATTCTATATAACACGTACTTATATTCATTATAATTGATTCATCATGTGTTTGCTACCCAAATAAAAAAACTTAATTCAAAGAATTGACACAGTAACTGTGATAAAATGTTTATGTGAAATATATTGATCTAAACATATTAAATTAATGTACAGTAAAATAAAAATCTTATGTATTTTGAAAATGTACGTAAATAAATACGTATTGCAATAAAATATTTTGAGCTGTTTACTTAATTGTTATATATATTTATCAATAATTTAATGACAAACTCCTAAAAAAATCAAGAGATTTGTAAATACTTTGGAAAACTTTCGTTGAATCATTTCTTGTCGTACAAAATATAATACTTATATATATGTCAACCGTGAAAGGGATGAAAATTGAAGAGGGGTTGAAACACTCTACTGCGTGAAAACGACCATATAGTCTATAGGCTAAGTGCCCATGTGCATTAGCTTTTTGAAAGCCTTCCGGAATTCTGGATTGAAGATTGTGTATATCACAGGATTAACAAAGCTGTTCATGTAGCCTAGCCACGTTGTGAGGATGAAGGCTGTCACGCCAGGCTGGCAATCGAAGCCTAGTTTTGTGCACATCGCGTCCATTATGTTGCACGTGAAAAAAGGTACCCAGCAAAAGAGGAAGACACCTGAGGATAGAGAACACATATTTAGCCTTATCTTGTGTCACATTAATACCTTTCATTATTTATTACTAGACTTACGTGCTTCTTACGATGGTTTGCGTAACTGTTCAATTGTATTAATATTGGAAATAAAAGAATCATATTTTATGTGAACGTAAAAAATATGAACCATATAAACAGTTTATTGAGAGACCGAGTATCAAAAAATACCTTCATTTAATGTTAACACATACCAATCCATGCAGTAGCGTTAGTTAGTTGTAGAGACCTCAACTACTTGAGTATCGAGTAGTAAAATTAGAGAATACTCAAGTAGTTTCAGATGTACCAAAATATAAAATATTAATTCAAATTTGTGTATATAAGTAAATAAATATGCAGATTAAATTTCACTATTACATTTATTTCAATTTATAAAACATATATTTCAAAAAAAGTAGAGAATTAAACGTCTCAAATTTGAAATTGGTTCCATTTTTGTTTTTATAATTCCCACAGTAGGGAAAAAACTTTGTGTTGCTGTGGACGTCGGTTTTATAGTTATTAATAAATTGAATAGTGCATCTAGTTTTAAATAAGTAAATAAAATTTGGAAATATTCATCAATTATAAATTACGAGTATTACTCGAGTATTTTTCAAAATACTCGAGTACCGAGTATTTTGAAACTCAAATTGAAGTCTCTAGTTAGTTATGTCACTATAATTAAATAAATAAACGTGAAAATGTTTTCATTTATACGTTTCCAAACAAAATTTTTTCACTTCTCAAATGAGTTTTAATAATGGCAGTACAAAGTGGCTGACTAATGATACTTCACGGTTTCACACGCTCTTTTTTTAAGATTGCGTGTTTCAAGTTAATCAAAAAAATATTTTGCAAAGTAAAATGATTACTTCTTTCAGTTTGTTAACATATCAGCTACTGCATAAACTTTATAAGTAAAGTTTTATTCAGAAAAAGTTTTATACTTTAAGATAATCCGTACATGTATCTAAAAATATATATCACACCTTCTCAAGAAATTGTCAACCACTGAGCTTTTATAAATAAGTAGCTCTTTTCGGTGTTCAACAAGCAAGTATTTTGGAGAACATATAATTTAACGTCACATCCTAATTTTGGGTACTGTCAGAGAAAAAACTACGAAGGAATTCCAAGTATATACTATTATGTAGTGGCGGTTGTTAGGCTGATATATTAAAAAATTATCTTTTCAAATAATAATTATTTTCTTATTCAGTATTATAAAATGCTGAGTAATGGTACATACATATATTATAATTTAGATTATATAAATGAATTAAAATCGAATATTGGAAGACATCTAAAGTTTATCTCATAGAAACGTTTTATTTTCATGTGAAATATTTATAATAATTAAAGTTGAAAGCGTTTGATACATACATATGTATATAAAAGCCAATCCTGTTTTTAAAACATAATAAAAACAAAGATTATAGAATATTGATTGAGTAGGCATTTACTTGGTAGAACTCCATTATAATACGGAAAGAAAAATAACAATGTATTTTAATTCTACATAAATTATTTTATATATTTGTTGATAGCTATTTCGGCTTACGCCTTCGTCAGAACTAGTAGTTCTTAGTAGTTCTGACGAAGGCGTAAGCCGAAATAGCTATCAACAAATATATAAAATAATTTATGTAGAATTGAAATACATTGTTATTTTTCTTTCCGTATTAAAGATTATAGTAATAAGATAAATGGGTGACTAGACAGTTGGGTACAAGATAAGTGAACACATGATAAGTGAACATATGTCCAGTGGGCACACGACAAGTGAACAAATGACAACTTGACATGCAAGTAACTGAACACAATACATTAGAATAACGAACGGTTTTGATAAAAAATATCGTATTACTATCAACATATTGTAAATATTTTCTCTTGGTATCATAAAGGTAAGGGTAACAAACATTTCAAGTATTTGAGATGCTTGATATCAAAGAGCGTAATGTTTAATTTAAAGTATCATCAATTATTACATGAAAGTGAATGTTAACATTCACGTTTGTGTGGCTCATTTGATTCGAACTGATATATATTGGTTGATTTTTAGACGCATGTTATAAATTAAACTGTTCAATTGGAATAATAGGAAATTGGATTTTTTACAATTCATGGGGAAAGTTTTTTTTATTTATTTATTCAAAACACGCCTTTTTGAATCATTGTAGCATGTAACATATTGGCGTGATAACTTATTTTGTAACACTGATTGAATAAGTTATATTGAACCCCTCGCTTCTTTTTAACCTGAAGTTAAAGGGCCATGCAATAAATAAATAAGTATATATACATATGTACATATTTTGACTAAGACATATTTTTCACTTTGCTTTATAATTTGATTTGGGTCTTTGATTAGTCACTGGACATAAATCGCTTTCATCGTTATAAATATATCTACGACACTTTTTTTGTTTGTTATATTATTGTTTTGTGTTGTTGAATTTTTTTTTGTTAAGATACCGGTTAATCACTTCTGTATCTGTCCCTGTCACTTCAACCACGTGTCACTCACACGGTACTGAGGTAAACCGAGGTCGTTGAGAACTGACCTGCTCCACGCTTGTGCGGTCAATTGTGGCTGTGACATGAGAACGTTGGATAATTGAAATCTTTTTCTGGTTATCGTAAAGATCATTTCCAAGCATTTTTAAAAACAGTATTTTTTATGGGCTAAAAATATTTTGTAACAATGCTACTAAAGAATAACAAAATTCTTTACCTAGAACAATAGCCAAAGTCTTCGTTGCTTTTCGCTCCCTCTTGGCTGAAGATTTTTCTCTTTTTTTCTTGCTAGCCTTGTTGACTTTATAAATGGTGAATCTGGAAGCTGTTGTAGCTTTACTTTCCTTTTTAGAGTTACCAGAACCGAGGCGGGTTAGTTCTTCAGCGCAGCGGACGATCGTAGATGCAGTCCTGGGTGGAAAAACAAGGTATCAAAAATTTTCCGTTTAGACCTCTTATAAATACGAAACGTATTTATTTTTCAAATTTGTCACGAAAAATTCAATTGATTCGACGATAACTGAGAACAAATACTAGTTTTAATATCAAAATAAAATTGATGATTTTGTAATTTCATTGGCTGTGCTACTATTAGTGAAGCGTGTTTGAACAACGTAATTGATTCTAATTTAATTTAAGCTTACAATTGAATTATTTTGACTGGAATTTTTCCTTTCTACTGGAATCAGAAGAAGGGTAAGATTCAAACAATAACATAACTAATAAAAATATCATTTACATTTCTTTGATCGAAAAAGACAAATAAGAAATATTTTTTTGCGTAGGAAAGTTTTCATGAATAATTGATTATTTTAATGGCTTTGATTCAGATAGGACAATACAATTTAAAATAACTTTGATTATTCCACGTATTGTGTTACTAATTGTGAAACGTATTTTATAACTTCGGAATTACTATAGCAAAGTTTGCTCTCGTCATAAAGCATATTTTAAAATGATAACTTACAAAATGGAGTTTGAATTTTTTCCTTTTTTAAATTAGAAATAACTTAAAATCTTACAGCATCCCGTAAGATTTTAAGTTATTTTTAATTTTAGACTAAAATATTCCACTTTGCTACCGCCTGGTAAGAAGAACGTTTGCGAACTCTACGCAATTCATTTTTTATCTATTGATCGAGTAGGCATTTACTTGGTAGAACTCCATTATAATACGGTAAGAAAAATAACAATGTATTTTAGTTCTACATAAGTTATATATATTTGTTGATAGCTATTTCGGCTTACGCCTTCGTCAGAACTTCGTCAGAACTAGTTCTGACGAAGGCGTAAGCCACGTAGCTATTTAATATTAAAGGGTTGTCCAAATTTTGATTGCTAATATCTCAATCTTATTGATTTATAATTTGTATGATCTGTATTTTTTGTCATATTCCTTTACGATCATTTTTGTATACCACGCCACTTGTTATAAAAAAACACATTACAATTCATTGATCAAACTTACTTCATTTGAACGCCTTCACCACGTGTAGAAGCGGTACTGCCATTCTTATTCGAGAATGTCCTCACGGGACCCTTGCCTCCAAGTGTAGCGATGGCCGTCGCTGGTACAGCAGAAATGGTGGCTTGTTTGTGGGCAATGACCACTGCAGTTGCTCGAGGGCTGTTAGGAACCGATGAAGCCAGCTCGCGGATGGGTTCCTCTAAGTGTGATGGGGCGTAGCCAGAATCGTTGTTACCATTTGCATCACCATGAGGAGCTGGTGATGCTAAGGAAGCCATCACGCTGCGAAAAAGAATGTTTATAAGTGATGGAAGAATACATTCAATTTACAAACAATTCTTCTCATATACAAGTATAAACTTTAGCCTGAACATATTTGTAATATAAGTGATCTGAGACAACAATTATTATCATAAAGCTTAGCAGGTTTTTTAGTCCTTACGAAGCCAAATGGGCGTTGGTAACATTTTGATGATTCTTAGTTAAATATTAGGTTAGCTTCACAAATAAAATATGCACAGACTGCCAAAAAGATGTTCTTAAAAATACTCTAGTAGATTGAAAAAAGTGATAAAGCAACGAAGTTTTTTAATTGACATAATATTATATTTGTTCACTCTTTTTGCTCTTCTGAAAAGTAGCAATTTGTCGCTTACTTCGCTAGAAAAGGGCGATGTGTATTTTTCCATTTGTTAGTACATTTAAAGTAATTATTAGGATACAGTTTTACATGAATCATCAATATATTTTCTTTTTCTAAACATATTATAGAAATCGCTTAGCAAAACCCAAGTTGGGCATATTTTGAAAGCTTCTATATCCGTTATAAACGAATGATTTACATTATCCGCTTGTTTGTTTTGTACTATAAACAGAATTCTGAGATATGATCCAGCTAAAGCAGTATGTAAAAATGAAGTTTTCTCTCATCTGTTGACAAATGTTGAAAATACAAGCTTAAAAGCTCATCGCCGTAAATCTCCGCAGAGCCTTCTTCCGTTTTAACAAACAACTTTCATATCTAACGTAAACACAACAGCTGCTTTTTTGCACAAGTGAATCTTGCTTTAAATTTTAAATGCACGCTGCCAAAACGTGCTGGCTTTATACATAGCTTCCTAAAATAAACAGTTCAACAAAAAAAGCGTGCATTTCAAAATTTGGTACACATCGTTCTATGCCGATATTTTGTGAGGCAAAAAAACATGATTTCGCTTAGCCTTTTGACCCTTTTTAAATAATCGATAAATCTGTGTATGTTTGATTTTAGCTTAAATCATGTGATAAAATGTGAAAAATGGTCTTCATAAGTTTATTTAGTTGAAGTTTATTTTATTTAAAACCAATATTTGGTACATATAAGACATTTGTGTTGAGTTATTTTGTGCTATTTGGAAAAAAAAAATCAATTGTTTATATTTAATCCCAAATATTCAGTAAATCATTAACCGGCATGGAAAAATGATTATTAACAAAACCAAACTATTTCTTCAAGTATCTTTTAATTTCGGTCCGTGGCGCAGTGTCAACGTCGTTGGTTTGCGTGCCGGACCGCCCGGGTTCGATTCCCGGTACGAGCGGATTTTTTCAATCGATAAATCTGTTCAAAAGTCATGGGTGTTTGTGTTGTTAATCCCTTTCCACTTTCCCGATCCCAAAGAGCGACGCATAGTGATAGCGATTAGCTAATCCTGTCCTAGTCCTCGTACCCTTTCCATCCCTACTCTCTTCAAAAAAGAGAGTTTGAGCAACTGACTAACAAGCAGTTCTCGTAGAAAAAAAATTTATGTTGAGATAAACTCCGTGAGGAGTCCATATTCTCCACGTTGGGAGCGGACATGGTTAAAAAAAAAAATAATTTGATAATCTATACAGAGAGGAAGGGATCAAAACTAGCACTGTTGTGGATAAAATTGGATTATTTCAAACTACTTAAAGTTGAATTCCCATTTGGTCACTTAAATTATGCTTTCATTCAATATTTTTATTTCCACGAAATTCTTACGTTTCACAAGCGAAAAAAGAATTTGATATTGTCAAACAGATCTTGTTTATCACCTTGTATTACTGTAATAAGTATATTCATTGCATTCGGCGGTAGCTTTTGTATGAAAATTTAACTTGTATGGTGTTAAATGTCACTGCTTGGTAGACATATATTATTTCAATAAATAAATCACTGAAACTGAAAAACTTGTGAAACATTCCGATATTAAATCATTTTAAATCTAAAAAAATCTCGCAAGATTGTAACTCAACTTTAATAATCCAGAAACGGTTATAATTATATAATTAAAATATATTATAGAATAGTTTTTATAAAATTTACATTGTAATATATCGGCGTGCAGGAAAAACACTATCGGAAAAGCTCGCTAATTTTATAAGCACGAGTACGTCAATTTCCGGCACTCGGTTACAAAGGCTTACCCGTCACCACATAGTCATACCAGATGGCGTTGTGTGCGGTTCCCGCTTTGACGGCTCGCGCTGCAGGATATTATTATAATGCTAAGCTCTGCAGATTCAACAAAAAGTGCCATCATAATCCCCTTAGTTGACGACTAGCTGCATGCCATGCTAAAGTCTCGCAAAAGTTTTCGGAATGCACTTGATGCGCCGTGGATGAAAAATTTCAACAAAAGATTCATACAAGTTATAAACTACACAACTCACACAAAAAAAATCTAGATTTGCACTGTTTTATATTGCGATATTAAAGTATGGACTAGCAACGATAGTGTATTATAAGTATGTAATCAGGGAGCTTTAAATCGTTAAATTAATACTTGATTTGTCATACAGTATCCATAGATGGTTAAACCATTGAAATTATTATTTGATATATTTTACATTTATTTTCAATAGATAAACTGACTTATTGCCAAGGGCATAGATCTCTGTTATATTTACCTATATTATCCCAAAAACAGGGCCTAGCAAGAGTTTTTAGTTAGCTCATTGCTTTCTTTAACCTTAATACATATATCTTTACTGTTTCTGAATACAGAGAGCCTGTGTTGTTTTTATTACTTCACGACCCTGTCTGTATATCATACAATAATACAAACCGACGAAAATTTATGGTTGGCATTAAAATATATTTTGAAATTCGAATGAATAGCAATAAATTCGAATAATGGACACCAACGTGCGATCGATTGAACGTTAAATACGATTAATTTAACCTAATGGTTCGTGCAGTGGCCGCACTTTATATGGCGCATAAAGTGTGCAGTAAAATGCAAATATTGACGATGCACACATTGTTTGTGTGCGAAACTTTCAAGCAGTTCAAAACGAAAAACTCAATTTGAAATACTCCTATTTGCATAAGCCCATTGTGCGATCGTTACATTTACATATCGGATTTCAATGCCTCGCAATGTTGCCAGTAGAAGCATTTTTCAAAAAATATGCGGTGTCAAATATTCCGTTAGAAGTTATTATGAATGTTGGGATCAACGGATCTTGATAAACAGAGTCTGAACGAAATTCCTGCACTAGTATTTATCAAGATTATTTTTCCAGCTGTTGATTTGAAATTCAAAGAAATATTAAATTATGCTTGATGATTGAAAAGGTTTTTCAAAATAAAACTCAACTCAATATTTGATTTCAACGCCAAAAATAATATATATTCTCATTAAATTGATTGCGCGTTTTTAGAGCATAATTCAATTGTGATAAAAAAAACTGAATATAAATAATGAACAAGTAATAAATACAACAACATAATCATCGTCCATTCGCATTACATAGATGAATATTTTAATACGAATAAGAGGTCTTCAAAATTTTATTTATAGTCTATTTTGATTCAATTTATTCGCTTAGTTGGAATACCAATTGTTTGTCATGCCTTGTAACTTATGTATAAGTATCATTGTTTTGTTGTATTTCTTATCAGTTGATAATGCTCACCATAAGCGAAACCGGTTTTGATCCAATAAAGTTTATGTGAAATAAGTACTAAAAATGTGTAATTATTTTTATTATAATTTTAAAGAGTTAATCTACGAGACGTTGGAAAACATATCCAAATTTACAATTAAGTGTCCCAGCGGCTGTTACAAAATATTTTTATGTTAAACATTAAGAAATTCACTATTTGTTTTATTTTTAAAAGATGGCAACACTTGTAACAGACATGCAAGTCAATGCGCACGACTTTATTCATGAAAAGTATCTCATCCTAAAACGGTATACCATTTGTGACAGTGTTAGCATGCTTGCCACCCTTTAATCCAATTTATAAACATCCAAGAAGTCTTCAATACTACTTATTTCTGAGTATTTATGTTTGTTTTTTTTTACCCATTCACGTTTCTTCAATACTGAAATAGAGACGTAAAAAGTTTTAAAAATGTATCATAAATAGAAGGGTTTCGAAAAATTTAATTTAACACAAACACGCAACTTTATTTGAACGTATATTATTTGTAGCTTGAGTTTTTGCTACTACAATATCAGTAGAGGTACACGTAGCGTAGTGGTTAAAGTTTTCAACAAAGCGGACAGTTATGTTAATTGATCTATTTTGAACGACTTAATGTCTGTGATGCCAAAAGGACGGTGCAGCATTTAAAAAAAACTGATTTAATATGATAGTAAATAGAGACCATGTAGAACAGTGGTTCTCACAGAAAATTTCACTGTGACCGCATCAAAAAGATAAGCGGTCTTATGGAAATGTAAAATTTTTGTTTCGAGTCTGTTGTGTTTGAGGTTGTTCAAAGGACCTAAAAATGTTTGTCAATTTACTATTGGTATAATTGCATCCGAAATTTTTCATTTTCAGAGTCTTTATTGACAAATTAACTTGTAAAACCACATTTATTTTTAAATATTCAATCTTTTCTATGAAGCTTTGGGTGGCCGCAGTTAATCCCTCTGGTGGCCGCACATGAGAAGCAAGCACTGATCTAGAACTGTGGATCTCACGTAAAATTTGGCTGTGGCCGCATAAAGAACATTAGCGGTTATACGGAAATGTCCGGTGGCCGAACCAAATTTTAGTGTGGAGGCTTTTATGTCAAAAATACCTAAACATGTATGTATTTAAGTTTTGCTAACTGAACTAACAATTCACAATGCACAATACAATGCATACGAAATATTTAATTTTCAGTGAATTTTTTAGCAAAATTAACTTAAGTATCAAATTTTTATTAAATATCAAATAAACTATCAAGTTGTTGGTGGCCGCAGCAAAATGGCCACCGTGGCTGCACATGAGAACCAATGATGTAGAAGATGCCCGTACCATTATTATTCTCAAGTCTAATATATTATTCGAATACGGCTTCATTTTTTCAAACAACAAAATATCATGCTAAAGCTCTTTTTTATATTTTTTAAGAAATGCATATCGCTTGTCAGTGTTCTTGTTTCGTTTACAGTGGTAGTAAAAATAATGTTCTTGCTGTTTATACTGTTGGAGCGCTTGTCACGAAAGTTTTAGTATCAGGAAGATTTATGAGAAAACTGATTCAATCACCATAATGCCGCGATACATATTTGAACGCAATTTCACTCACATTTTTATTTCGTTCAGCTCAAAAAACGAAAATATATAATTTTAACAAAATTTCTCAATCAAGAAATGTTTTTTTTTTGTGACATGATTTTCTGATCAAAATTTATCCGCGTTATTGTTGTTAGAGTAACAAAAAAATACTTGGGATATGATATCAAATAATGTTGGCCTATCTATAAAAGCATTGTTTTGAGATAAGCACAAATAAAGATTTAAGTGCCACGTTAGGTAATCGGCTATCAAAGAACAATGTTATTCGACAAACAATTGGTATCTCAGAAACGTGCTTTCTTGACTTGAACTTGGTACATGCATGTATGTTTATGCAAATTAATCGAGAAAAACGGATACTATGTAATTGTGTTTCTAACTTTACATTTTAATTTATTGCTATTGATATTGTGTGGGAGATTTTCGCTTTTATTATGGAAAATATGATTTTAAAACTGCTGAAACCGGAAAAAGCTCAAAATATGAAGTAGGTGATTTTTTGTTATAGTGATTGAAAAAACACGTGCAGACTAGATATTATTTTGTTATAATTATATTAAAATCGTAATTGCTTGAATTTTGTTTTTTAATGAGTTTTGTCTCTAATGACCCGGGTTTCGTCTTACAGCATCTTCGAGCATTTCAAGTATATGAATAATATTAACCCGACGAAGCTAAAACCCGGGTCCTTAGCGACAAAACTCATGAAAAAATACTATTTATAACAATTCAAATATGATAATGAAATGACATCAAGCCTCAGTTGAAATCGTCAATGATTTTTGTAATGATTTAATTAAATACACACAAACAGCGTTGTATAAATAAAAAATAAAATTTTAAATGAATTATCATCATATTTTGTGATGATTATTTATTAAAATACTAAAACAAAAGATATTTTCTAAGAGTTCGTGCGTCATACAAAATAAGCTTAAATCATATTCATGCTTTCCATAACAATCTCGTAAAGAGATAAATATATCAAGTTTGAAATAGCTACACCGAAAATCGTATCAAAAAATATACAGGATGCCATATTTCGTTCTAATATATTCCACTGGTCGTTCAAGATGTAAGTACGTAAGGGTCTATAAATAGCAGAATGGGTTGTGAGTATTTTTTTTCAATTTTCTTACTTTTAAATATTTTTTCTCGTCCAGCTGTATGATGGTTAAGTGTTCTATAATAGTCAAAACCAAACGTTTATTTTTCAATTTATCATTTGAAGTCTACATACAATTTTTTTTACCCTGGTTCTGTTGAAATGGTCGCTTTCATAATCGATTTATGAGTATATTTTTTAAGGTATGAATGTTATGATGCTATTTTTACCCACTCACTCCTGTTTCGATTAAAAAAAGAGCGAATTGAGCCATATGACTCGTTCAGTATCAAAAGTAGAACTATCCCATATTTTTCGAAACTGAACAAATGCTGTCACATTGTTCTTTTGGTCATAGTGTACTGCTTGCAATTGAAAATTGTACAAAAATCCAGTACGTGTGGTATTACAGCGTTAAAGAAAATGATGGTTGGTATCAAAATCGGAAGAGTTCGCGACTTTGGAAACAAATTTATAATGGTTTGGTCAATCATACTTTCGACTAATCACAGAGTTATCCTTAGTGATGTTGCAAAGTGGCCACTAGGGACTCCAATTACTCGTCATCTCAACTACTCGAGTATCGAGTAGTAAAATTGAAAAAATACTCAGTACTTCGAGTAGTTTCAGATGTACCAAAATATATACTATTAATTCACATTTTTGGAAATAAATAGGGGATAAATAAATAAAAAAAAAGCTTATTTAATTTCATTGATACATTTAATTCATTTTACTAAACACATATTTTAAAAATAACAAAGAATTAAATGTTTCAAATTTAAGATTTGTTCTAATTTTAGTTTTAATTATTCCCGCAGTTGAAAAAACTCTCTCGGTAGCTGTGGACGTTGGTTTTATCGTTAGCAATGAATTGAATAGTGTATCTAATTTATATGTCCGCTGCTTAAAAGAATCTAACTTTTTAAATCTTCTTTTAAATTTTGACTACAAGAATGTTTAATGAATTTAGTTTTCGGTTTATGAGATATCGATGAAATGGCATTTTTTCAACTCTTGTTGAATAGGATCTTTATCTTTAAAATATACATATAATAGGGCATATAGAGAACTGAAAATTTGGCTATTTGTAAAAAAAATAGTTGAGCATGTGTAGAAAAAATAAAAAAATAAATATTTTTCATGTCTTCTTTGTGTAATCAATCATAATTCGAAAGCCACGTCGATTTTACCACAATACAATAGGTAACTATTTACTTCGGAGATATAAGTGAATATTTACTTAAATACAATAGCTCAATAATGCACGCATGGTGGGAAGGAAGAAGGCGAAAGACAATTAAGAGATAAATTTCATTAGCAGAATAATTCAACAACTGACATATTGTATGGGATGGTAGACGTAAGAAGCCAAATAATAATTACACGTCTTCGTATACCAAGTGCGATATTCGCTCCCCTGAAAGCTCAATTAGCAAAACGCGCTAAGTGGGAGATACAATAAATTAAAAAACATGAGAAAAGTTCTACAAACGAAACAATGTTCTCGCGATGAACTTAACCTCATTTTTACATGTAAAATGACGAGCGATATTGCTATAAAATATCGGAAACAAAAGCTTCTTTATTAGACTTTGTTTTTCTTTCTGTTTGACAACGAAGTGTAACACGTGTTTATATTTAATCTATATAGCGGAAGTATAAGTTTCAATAAAAAATGACGTTTTAAATCATCTTACAAAAGATTATTATTTAGATTATTATTATTTTTTATACTTATTATTTAGGGGAGATAGAAATATACAAACAGTAATGTGTGAGTAGCAACGACTGCATTTTAGCCGAGCGAAACAGTCGTAAAAATGTTATGAGTTAGACAGAGAGTGCAATACATACAATATTCGATTGAGATCGCGGTACAACAGCGGAAGTACACGTGCACATTGTTCTTACATGCTACAAACTTTTTAAAAAACTTATTCCGTTATCTAACTTTGCCAAGTTTTTAACTGTCATAACATTGTTTATTTGTGATTCGGAAAATTTTCACAATGGCCAGACAATATCTGACACAGGAAGAAATGAATAAAATTGCTGAAGAGTTTAGTGATAGTGATACTGATTCCGATAAAGATTTTGAGAACATTGCGGGTATTTCGGATGCCCAAGATATGGAGGATGATGAATGTTGTGGTCACCATATTTTTTAAGGAATACCTACTAATAATATAACAAATTTTAATCATGATACGGCGCCATTCATTGAAATGTGTTAAAAAATATTTTCATTGAATATGATGAAACTGCGTCAGTTAAATATAATTTCTTGGAATGTTCACAAATTCACAGAATGAATATAATCTAGTTAGTATTTTTAGTAAAGATCCCGATATTTTGTTATTTCTTATAATTAAAAATATGTTTACATTAAGAGTTTGTGTTTTTATTGCAAATGTTCAAGCACATTTGTGTGACAGATTTGTAATGTGTTTTTATGGTAATAAATTTGTTCATTCAGAGAACGAATTTACGCGGCTGTGCTTTTATTTTGACACCATTTCTCCATCCTTTTCCCTTCCGCCAGGCCCCCTCGCCCCTTCGCCAGTTTCGTCGACCGTCAAACAACACGCGACGATCACGCTTTGTAAAGTTTCAAACGTTTTCGAGACACATTCTAGGTTTCTTACGCCTATGTATATATTTTTTGTAAATAAAATTTGGATAGAGATGTTTTAAAGCTAGGATCGAGTATTTACTCGAGTATTATTCAATATACCCGAGTATCGAGCACTTGAAAAATGGACGAGTATACTCGAGTATTGAGTACTCGATACTCGAATTGGAGTCTCTAGTGGCCACTCATACATATTTGAAGTTTCAGGCTTTTATGGGCTGTTTTTAAAATTGAAAAATATAAATCAAACTAAAAAGCCAACAAAACGTTTTTCGTAATTTTCTCGAAATATGGAAAGTTTTATTTTTGATACTATACAACTCAAATATGCTTGTTCTATTTAGAAAAGATCAAAAAGAAACCAGTTCTTGTGGTGACAAATTCTTTTGAAATGTTCCAGTATTAGTGAGTGTGAAACGGTAGGCAAAGAATTCAGAAAAGTAAAACATAATAATTAGATCGTGCCTTAATAAATCTAAAACTGAATAGAGTTATAGTAAAATGAATAACTAGTTTCTAAGTTAACTAAAAAAACTAAGAAAAGATGAAGTTTTATAAAACTTAATTTGCACGTGCATTTTTAAAACATAGTAATAATGTAAATTAAGCTTAAACAATAATTGTGAGTGAGTGATTTTTTGAGAATGGCAAAATACGAGCACTGTTCATCATTAGATACGATACAACGGTAGCTACTTCTATGAGCATGTCAAGCTTAATCGCATATCCTCTTACTTTCCAGCTTCTTCGACTACAGTCGCGAGGATGAAATCTGTGGACTTGTCATTCGGTATCACATGACAATCATCAGCGTCTACATCCGGTGATCTGCAAAAACCACAATCATGGTTAAAAAGACTAGATCAATAAGACACAACACATGTATGTTAAACACTTCTTAAGTAGGTGTGTGCAATAGTCAACCCGACACGTGTTTTTATAGCGGCCTTTCAAAAAATCTTCTACAATGAAAATACGAGACTCTCGTCTTCCTAAGATATTGGGAGACAGCCTCCGTCCTCGACGTTCGGTGAGGGAACTTAAGAAAGGACTGAGAGAGGTGTAGCTTTTGATGTAAATGTCTCAATGGTTAAGAGGGCCGTTATTTAATACTATAGCCGACAAATTTGTTTAACACATTATTTAGAACGTTAAATGTTACAAAACACAGGTAAAGTTATACACTAAGAATTTAGCAAAGAAGGTTATAAGGCATTTAACACAGAGACAATTCAATAAGATTGCGACGGATATCAGTAACACGATGCGAATACAGGTGATTCTAGACGGCCATCGTTTTGAGATGGCCCAATCACAACGTAGACTTATTCGGAGACGAACGATCACTGACTAAAATTGACAAAATGCGAGGATAATATACCCAAGATCTGAAAAGACGAGATGCGCTAAAAGATCTACTCTCGATCAATGGACCGCTCTAGTGTCCAGCAAGAAGCTGCGCGCAATATGACGTATCTCGCAACACAAGTGTATACGACAAAATGCTCACAAAGCCAACAAAAGGTTTTTCGTGTTTTCTCGTAAAGTTCAAATGTGTATAGTTCTGCTTTTGATACTATACGACTCAATAGTTGTCATTTGTTTGTACTTAGGAATTAAAACCACGTCAAATAGAAATAAAAAAAACAGTAAATAATAATTTTCATTATGTGAATAAATGAGTCGCTAAATTAACGAACGTGTAAAACTATTTTTCATTCAGATTTTATCATTTTTTTCAATGTGAAGTATTTACCTCTTAAAACGATGTTTGGAATAATTGGCTATTAGACAAGATCTGCGTGAAAAAATGGTTCAAATACAAAAGTTAAGTTTACTGACTAAGGTTCCCGTTTCTGAGAAAAAATCAAATTGCGATAAAAAAAAAAATAGCAACACACAAAATTCAAAATGAAATATTGTTGTTTTTACCGTGGGATTTTTATAATCCATGTAAAAATATGATTTCCTCAAACAACGGTATTTCGTAAATAATATCTCTGAGAGCGCTCGTTTTGTTTTGTTTTTATTTAAATATAATGTCACATTAAATTTAAAGATTCCGGCAAAGACGAAAAATAATGAGAAATATGATCAATCTAAATTATAATAACGACTCGCTACATTACTTTGGAGACCTTCATTTTGGAAAGTAAAAATGAGAGATTTTCAAAAATGAAAATGTAAATAAAATAAAGTAAAATATGATTTGTACTGTTTCCGCGAGAGAGAAATCCTCACCTTTGAAAAACAAATAAATACCTTGGCATTGTGGTTCTGAAACTCTTGAAATATTAATTTTATATTTGTAATAAAAAAAATATTTTGATTTCATGAACCATCTTTATTCTGTATTCTGTAGTATTGCGATAATTATGGTGAAACTTGTGGCGAACGTCTTTGACTTTCAATCGATGTGTGTTCTAAAGCATAGCTTCTGTGGTGAAGCCCCAAATTGACGCTCAACCATCGAAGCGTAAAAAGACTTTTATTTTATCTAGCCTTTGCCCTGTGTTTCTTTATTAACTTTCTCCTAAAAAAGAGGTCCGGTCCGTGGCGCAGTGGCAACGGCTTTGAGTAGCGTGCCGGACTACCCGGGTTCGATTCCCGGTACGAGCGGATTTTTTCAGTCGATAAATCTGTACAAAGGCATGGGTGTTTGTGTTGTTAAAAAACCCTTCCCACCTTTCCGATCCCAAAGAGTCGACGCATAGTGACAGCTAATCACTAGCCCTGTCCTAGTCCTCGTATCTTTCCATCCCTACTCTCTTCAAAAAGGAGAGGTTGAGCAACTGATTAACAAGCAGTTCTCGTAGAAAACATTTGTTAAGATAAACATGGTTAGTAGAAAAGAGGGAAGTGATTTAATACAAATTTTGTTAAGACAACTTTGGTTGAAATACTCTTGCAGGAGTCTATAATAAATTCCATATTGAAAGCGGCCATAATAAAAGCGGCCATAATAAAAGTGGCCATAATAAAAGTTATATTTTTATGCTTCATTGTTTGAGGTGTTTAATGAGAATATTTGGTAGAATAGCATTATATTATAAAATTAGAACAAATTATTAGTACTTATTCCACCTTAAATTTATTTGGATCAGTACCGGTTTCACTTTACTTTTGTTTGTAAGGATTTATGTAATCTCGTAAAAATATTTCACAGAACCCTCTTGGTATATGAATTGGAAAAGTAGGAAATCTTGTCTTATATTGCCCGCGAATCGATTTTATTTAAAAAAATCCCCCTTTGATATTGTATTCGTTTGAATTTAATTGTTATTGTCCATTCTTACTGAATTGATTTTTTTTTGTTCTATCGTAGCTTCTATTTGTAAGAGTATTTTTGAATATTTTATTTTCATATTTCCATCACTTATTCTTACATACCATTTTTAGCTTGCTTAGTTTTTCTATGAATATCACTGTATTCTTGTATTATTAATCAGTTGAAAATTGTATATGGAATAATACAAAAAATGTAAATTATTTTTAACACATTTATATAGCGTATTTCATGCCTTTTCTGGATGATCAATGGAGATGAATATATTGGCTGAAGCTTAACTGTAAGAACATTCCGCCACAGGCTTATAAATCTTATATATAAAACCGAAACGGCGTATGTATGTCTGTGGGTCTATAATTCCCTTTTGCATTGTTGGTCATAATGTTGCCATAAAAACGAATATGAAAGAAAATATGTTTGAATTTTTATCGGCGAATAAATTTAGTCAAAATGTAATAAATTAGTCTTCTACCAACTTTTTCCCGGCTTTTATAATATAATAATGTTTATTATTTACGTGAAGGTATTATTTGACATTTCTTTGACAGAAAATTAGATTTTTTCCTTGAATTTGGACATTTCAATTGGCGAGAATGTGGCTGTCATCAAATTAAATAAAGTTTGTGATTTTATTTTAACTCTATTTTGGATGTTAGATTTTGTGATATAATTATGTCGAATGATATAACATTAAATAATTATTGGTCGCTTAGTCCGAGCGACGCCGGGTAGCAATACTAGTTATTTAATAAGAATAATCTACAGTTTGAGAAACCCACCCTTAACCATACTTTTATTCGAGCGAAGAATATTCTATTCCGTTCTTATTTCAGTGTTTAAATTAAACGAAACGAAATCTCCCTTAATTTTCCTCTTCTGCTACCATTTCCCGTGAAACTTTTTCTCCTCTGCGAAAATAATTAGACGGACTTCTGTTATTCTTATTATTTTTATTCTGTGTTCATTTCATTTTCCGCTTGGCGTTAGCTCAAAACCCCACGTTTTGTAGGTTCATTCTGTGCCAAGTTACTGTTATGAAGTGTTGTTCAACTATAAATTTACTGCTTATGTAAATTAATTAATTATTATGTGCATCCAATTGACAATAAAAGACCAATCATTGTTTCAGGATTCATTGTACTAAATTGCAATATTAGTTCGTTCATTATACAACATTTAGAATGCATTAGAAGCCTTAAACCTAAATCTTGTTTGTTACATATTTCATTTTAGATACCATTGCATGGTAAGGTTTTTTTTTTATCTACTGATGCCAAAATAATCAAGACCATACTTTGAAAAGGTTCTAACTGCTCTTGACACTGCTGTGTGATATGGGCGTGTGAAGTTTCGATTGATTAAAATTCACTTGTAACAATGAGCAAGTAAAAATGTTTCAAATTGCTTATTTTAAGCATATTACTAATGATGGAAATAATAATGACAATATTAGACCGTTTTCAAATAAATGTAGTTAAAAAAAGTGTGCAGATGCAGAGCAACTCCGGAATTCTCAAACTCCGTTATTCAACCATAGATAATTCTGAAATTCATACTTATAATAGAATGCTATAATCAATAGTAATTTTAAGCTGTGAGGTTAGCTGCGTGGAAAATTCAAGGACTGAGCACACCAATCCAACATATGCACGGCATAATTACAATCATCGGGTAAATGCTTCATTAGAAAGCCAAATGCTACATATTGGGAACGGAAATGGATTGAAAAAATAATTCATTAATGTATGCTTCTCTATTTTGTGGATATTAAAGATATTTTAAGAAACATTCAGGGAAAGTTAAGGAATGCGCGTCAACCTAAGACAAGTGCGCGGAAGCTTTCAAACTGCTGCGTGCCCAAAAAAAAAAAATGACATAATTGGCTAAAAAACGAATATCGAAGAGACTAAATGCCTTCCATATAATTTCACTATGAATGTTTCCTTAAAATTAAACGAATCTCAGATATTTCTCTTATAATAGAATCAATATATACAAATATTATACATGAGCGACAGTTTGCAAAATAAAACACTCTAAAATAATATAATATGGAAAATGTTTACAAGGATCGAAGAAAACAACACACTATCGTGATCGAGTTTCTTACATAGCTTGGGAGATTATGCTGTTCGTTTTCTCACGATAATAAAAGCACATTGTTCCTAAAAAGAAAATCAACTCATTTTTTCAAGAAATGTTTTAGTTTTGAGAGGGAAGAAAAATATAACGTTCAGATAGTATTATGTTAGGAATTCCAGATTTGCATCGAAACGACAGTGTTAAATAAATGTTTTATAATGACATAAACTATAAATTGTACAAACAATATCAATGCATCACCACATATTGAATCAGAAAGGATGGCGAGCATTTTTACGTCAGCTGGTAGTATTTAGTTTGTTGTAATTTAAGAAGACCATTTAACCTTCGTAGGACTATCCTTGAAAAATGACTCTCAGGCCGAAGGGGGGTAAAAAAAGACCCCAGTGTTTTGGCCTTATTGGCATAGACTGCAATAAAAAAATGATTGATTATGCTTTGACGTATATTTATACATCTTTCTGAAAAAAAATATCATATAAAAATTCCTATTTTTCCTATAATTATTCATATTTAAGTCGCGCATGAAAACGACGACGTTTCCACTCCAACGGCTATGGCGGACTAACAAGCCAATAACCGCACTCGAAGTCACATTATCTTATCTCTTATCGCCTTTTATTGTTACCACATATGAAACACTCCGTCCATGTTATCTATGACTCACTATGGTCACGTTCTCTTATCGCTTATTAGACTGAAAAATTCCGACTTCTTCTCTTTTTTAATCGATTACGGTGCAACTAGCCAATAAATATCATATTTTTTTTCTGCAAAAGGTGTAAAAAACAATGATTTAGAAATTCCAAAAGTTTAGACATCGTATCACTAGTATTAAGATAGATATTTAAGGTAATGTAGCTGTTGGGACAAAATCTATAGTGTTCGGGATGGATAGGTTAAAAACCTTTTTGCTGACTATTTGGCAAGTGCAATGTAAGATGAAGTACGTAAGTCCTACCGATTCCATGGAAAGTGTTATTTTTAGATATGTTTTTAGTTTTAACCTTAACTTACTGAAATCGAAGAGAATCATATTTAATTTTTCAGTGAAACCAAAAATAAAAAATAAGAATTTTTGATTTAAGTGTACAATGACATGACTTGGTGCGACAATTTTAATAAGAAAATTCTAAAAATGAAACTAAATAATTTTGTATTTTACTGAGTAAAAATTAATTCAATCATATACTTTAAACTACATATGTTATATTATAACACCAAGTATTTCACGGAAGAGAACTGAAATAGAAAAAATACAAATAGTCGAAATTATTCTTAAGTATAACATTTTATATTTTTGTTTAAATAAACGAAATAAACACATTTATTTGCTGATGATTAAATGCTTCAATTGACAATGTACGTTATGAGCTAAACCAGTCCTGATCTTAATCATAATATATGTGGAAGTAGTGCTATAAAATGTGTTTAATTTATTTAATATAATGCCTTTTCAACAAGTGACAGTTAAAACCAAATGATTAAAACAATAAGTTTATGTACCTACTTATTTTCTTATAAAAGTACGAAAATTCTCCATAAAATTTGAAATGAAATATGAAATTTGCCTTTGCGACTTACGGTCTTTTATATATTGGAAATAAATATATCTGTTGAATAATGCTTATTACCATTTTATACAATACTTTTGTTCGGGCTGGAAGTGAATCTTTTCAATTTCCTGTAAAAGCTTGTAAAGTTCAATGTTCTATTAATATTATAATAATAATTAATATGCCTGTACGATTTAGTTGAGCAAATCATGCAATAGATACACGGGGTAAATTTAGCTTTTTGAACACATAAACACACACACACACTATTGGACGATTAACGTATACAGCAGCTTTCAATAACATTAGCAGTAAACAGCACAACACACCCTTAAATTGTGCTACCTACACAGATGCCTTGATTACCTATTTGGGGATTTATTCATGAGGACGTATTAGAAATTCATTGAGGTAATTTAAGTCTGAAATGATTTCCAATAAATCATGTGAGCACAATAAAACGATTATTATTACAGTTACCGGTAAACGTTAAATCATTGTTTGTTTTTATTCGATTTTCTAGATATTTAAATAGAAAAGTTAAGTATAATTTACTAGGTATGCGGTGAGAAAAATAACAATGAATTTTAATTCTACAGAAATTATTTTATATATTTGTTGATAGTTATTTTGGTTTACGCCCTCGTTGTTAGTTATCAACAAATATGTATATAAAATAGTTTCTGTAAAATTAAAATACATACATTGTTATTTTTCTCATCGTATTATAATGGAGTTCTACCAAGTAAATGCCAACTCAATCAATATAATTTATTATTTAACACGAGCAAAATAACATTGGATCACTGTTAATGTAAGAAGATTTATTAAAATATAGGTGCTTTCTTATTTTAAGGAATATCTGGAAAAGATTTAATTGGTATTTACTTGGTAGAACTCCACAATGAAATGATGTATTGTAGTTCTGCAAATATTATTTGATACAATATATAGTATATATAATAGTCGATGGCTATTTCGGCTTACGCCATCGTCAGAACTACGATTCAACTTAAGAAATAAAAAATGCATCTTCTCATCAGATCTGAAATCTCTTTTTTTAGATAGTAGATGATATATATTTCTCGAAACGATGGAAAATATAGATTAATTTAGTGGTATGCAACGTTAATTAGTTTGAATTACGGTGATTTAGGTGTAATAATATTAACCTCCTTAAATGGTCTGATTAACAGCGATGGATATATAATTGTTTGCTCGTTAAGAGTGCTATTGGCTTGATTGTATCTATTGACTTATATTTGTTTTAGAGCATTGTATTTAAATCCTTTGCTACAAAAATGCATAAAAATCGGTGTTTTGTAGAAAAAAACGTAAATAATAAGATTATGTTTTTAAATATTTGACATGACATGGTCAAAAGACTCGACATGAACTTGTGTCAAAAATACAGCTAAAACCCCCATCCTTAACATCCCAAATATTCAATCAAAAAAATTGATAAAGAAAGTTCCGGGGCTTGACCTCAGGACCCAGTTGATTGCAAAGGTAAAGCTTTTGTCACTAAAAATTATAATACTTGATTGCACAATATAAAGGTAAATGTACCAGTCGTTGACCATGTACCAGTTGTTGACATTTGAGAATAAAATGGCCCAAAATAAGAAATGCAGATGCGGGATTGCTCTACATTGTAAAGTTAAGACAATTTAAGGCATCTGTGGTTGGAATGAGCCACTAAAACATCACCATATAGCCAATGGAGTGCCAGGGTGGCCATTTGAAAACAACAGATAGTGAGGAAAGTGTTTTATTTCAAATTTCTCAGGTGATCAATCTAGTAACGGTGTGTACCTTGTTCCTGAACCACCCATTGCTACTTGATTCAACCAAGAGTGGTGTGATAGAAAGCCTTGAGGCAACCCTGAAAAAAGTTCACTATCAAAGCCCCCTGATTAGACATGGTCAACACCTAGACTTTTTAATTTGTGAGATGGTCAACTACTGAAACAAAAACATGACTTCAAATAATTTAACTCAACTTTTTCTAAGAAGGCCCGGCCCTTTCGTAATTTTTGTTACATTATATTTATTAGGACATATGATCCAATATGAGTATACTTGCTTTGCCTTCATTCGGTACAATACTAAACCTTAATCGTTATTTTTGTTGAAATTTTCTCTTAAGCGGTCAGCTACTGGTACATTTACCTTCGTGTGTATTGCGTTTATCTAAATAAATCTTAAATATTTGTTTCTGGTTATAAAAAAAATATGCTTAATAAAGTATACTTATTGGTAGGGAATTTTTCTTAGAATAATGATGGCAATACTAAAAAAAGCTTTCAATATTTAAGACCCCGGTAACCTGGTGGTATATATTGATGGATCAATCAGCGAAGCTTCTATGTAATACACGTCGTTAAATGTATTGTGTTTCAAAGATTGCTCTATCAAACATGTTTGATCAAACAATAAATTTTAGCTTTATGTTTTCAGTGGCAGTGGAAGCAAACCATGACACCTTTTTTAAAATTGTATTATTTATTTTATTTTCTTAAACTTTTTATACGACCAATGAAATTTGTAGTCAAATAAATGACGCCAGTCTACGCAAATGTTAGAGTGTACACAAATTTATATTAAAGTTAATCACAATTGCAAAGTAAATTATTTTTAGGTGACAAACAGATGGTTGTTTTGATGACAGCTTTTATTGGATTCAGCTAAATAAAATAAAACATTAAAAATAGTCAATTTTACACGCTTTACAATCTGATTTGACCAACACTACCATTAGTACTTCTTTGTAAATGAAACACATAGTTTAAAGCTTTAGAAACGGTTTCAGATAATAATTAAAACTATAACACAGTGAATTTAATGCTCTGTAATTTATTTCAACGTCAATGATTAAACTCGTGGCTTTTTCGATGATGAGCGAATGTGACTATGCACAATGGCTGTGTCATTTAAAAACACATATTATGGTAACAAAAAATACTACTAAATTTCATTCCTCATTTGAAAACCACTATGACCTTATGTTAATTTAAAATAAATCTCGTCTCTCGATAGAAATATGTCAAAATTATTTATGCCACATACGTTGTAGATAAAAATATTCTTTCATCGACATATCCAAAATTCAATCATATAATTCACTAAATAAGCATATTTTTAGTATGGAAATGATTTATTGGGTATTGGTAGTTATTGATAGCCCCGACATCTTTAAGACTATACACTTGCAGGCTCCTAGTTTTTACCTACGTGGTCGTAACCAAAGTCAAACATTTTTTTTTCACCATAACTTAATTGTCGCGTATGTCATTTGAATTGCCAGGCGCAAGAGCTGTTCGGCTGATCAATGCACTGCCTATTGAGGTGGAAATTTTCAGCAGTGAACTTGTTGTTATATTTAAAATTTCTTTTTATTTTTATGATTTCTTATGCTATTATTATGTTGTGTGTTTTTACTTTGGTGCTTGTGTCTATTTTTTTTTGATCTGTTAATTTTTTTGATGTATTTGTCTACGGCAACGCGCATTGATTTCAGCTGTAACGTAATGAGTTCTCATCTGTATTGTCCCATTATTTATTACATGAATGTGTGAGTGATTTAAGCATATTATAGAACATAGTTAACTTGATGTTTATGCCTAAGTAATGTAACATAATGGCTATCCGTATACTTCAATGGCTTAGCATCACTGTCATGTTGTGCAGTGTTCCCCAACCGGTGGTCCACGGCCCGGTGCTGGGCCGCAGAGACTTTCCACCAGGCCGCAAAATGCAAAATTTTAATCATATATTATAAACTCAAACGCTTCAATAATAAGAGGTCGAATAAAACCCACAAATTATTTATCGTCATTTCATTGTTATAATCTGGTAATTAGTCTTTGCGTTACTACATTCAAGATACACGATTATTATAATTTACCCACATAATTCATTGACACTCATTTTCGCTAATTCATAAAGATTACGTTCATAACAAACTCATAGATATAATTTTTCTTTGGTACATCAACTGTGTATACAAACTAGTTACTACGCGTCAGTTCAAGTACATCACAGTTTTGAATTGCCTGAAGATGCCAAAAGGTGAAACCCGGGTCGTTAACTACAAAACTCACGGGAAAATAAAAAATTCAAATGATTTAAATTTGATATTGAAATTCCATCAAGCACCTTCAGTCGAAATTCTTTTTATTAAATAAATATGATATAAAAAAAATTTAACTTCAGTATTAGGTAGTGGTCGCGGATTATTTTTCCATTTTTTACCGGTCCGCAGGTGTAAAAGGGTTGAGGAACACTGATGTAGTGTTCAACGGGTCCTGTCGGAACGAACGCGCATTTGAATTTAAACCTTTTATTATTATGTATTAATATTATCATTATGACGCGAGAAAATGAGTGGGGATGTAGGATGCGCGAAAACGGAAACATTATCATGGTTTTATGTGCCGCCATTCCGCGGTGATAAAACGCGCAAGATGGCGACGCCCGCCGGAGCATAAACAATACCGCCTTCCATTTCATTTGGCGGATAGATGGAGCGATGTTTCTTGCTGCTCTCGGGCACGTGATGTGCATCATTTATCGCAGTGGTTCCTAATCTATGGGGATACTTATCGGGATACTTTTTTCCGATTCCCGAATAATAACGACTACACGTTTTAACTACGTAGTTTTTTATTTTAATGCGGATTCCGCCATAAACATACGAAACATGAAGTAATGATGCGTACCAATAATATCTGAATGTTTATCTTTTTATACGACGTTTATGATAGATTTAAAAAGTTATTGCATTTTTCATGAACATTAAATGCAGTTGTTTAATCCTGCAGTACAATTATATTTTGAATTTCGACTGAAGGTGATTAAAGTGGAACCCCGATCTTTTGATTTTCATTATACGTTTACCCGCATAGTGCTTTCATTTTCTATAGTCCCGGCATTTAATTCATATACATAACTTTTCCGCATTAATCGTTTGTTTTATACGGTCCCTTTGGGAAACGTAGAATCGGGGTTTCATTGTAATAGAAATTTAATATAAAATGAAAATCGTTTAAATTTTGTATTTTTCCAAAATAAGAACACTTAAAAAACCTGAAAATGCTAAAAGGTGAAACCCGGGTGATAAAACTCATGGGAATGTGCAAAATTCAAACGATTCAAATTTGCATAATTATTCAAAACAGATTAGGTATATTTTACCACACTGGAAGCATTTATAGGAAAATTTTATGGTGAAAATATTTAAATGGCTTAAAGGTTTAATTACTTTAAGGTATATAAATTCAAAATCAGCATAAAAAGTTCTTAGCTTAATAAATTATAATATAAAATTTAAAATATTATATTATTAACGTGTTGTGACACCAATTGTGACACGTGTTTCGCCTCTTTCAGATGCATCTTCACACTTACAGTCCGTTATGACGTAACGCCTCTGAAAGAGGCGAGACAAGTGTCATAATTAGTTACACAATACGTGGAATAATCAAAGTTATTTTAAATTTTATATTAATATGAACTTCTACAAAGACCGCCGAATCCATCGAAAGTAATACATAATATTTTTAATTCGTTTGAAAGCAAAAACCTGTATCAAAAAATTATCGGTTTGTTTTCTCAGAACGTGATTTGATATCTTGAAAGTTCATTTTTCTCGTAGAGTTGATCGTGGATTACTTTAAAACAGTTTTTATTTGAATTCATTCCATGCGATTCTTTTATAAATTTCTGGCGCCTTAGCTAGTAAGCTTTAACGTCAGATATTTATGCACGTTTTTCTATATGATTATTGTATTTATCTTTTATCAAATTTTATTGTATCAAAGACCAGAATTACCTTAATTCCCGTTCGTATTAGAAGATCGGAAACCACTGAATCTTGGTTTACTTTGAGTGGCGCTTGAGTTAGTGGGGGTGGGTGAATATTGTGTCACGCAAGTGTCGCGTGCGAATTCGAATTTACCTGCCAGTGGGCTTAAAGCCCTATTAACCTGTGACATATGTTTTTCATCAGACTTGTCACCATATTGAAACGCCTGACAATCTAAGCAAGTAACTGTACTGTCATCACATGGGGCATGTTTTGCTTTTGATATGACTTGCTCAAAATAACCGACAACCCTTGACAATGCTTACGTCGGGTGTAAAAAATAATAGTGTAAATTAATTCTACAATAGCCAAGAATTAGGAGCCCGCTTCGTGGATTCCACATATAGTTTTATTAAGGAAAGTAAAGAGATGAAAAAAGTGAGCTTCGTCCACTAAGGGGACGGCAATGACATCAACAACTGCAAGTCTTGGCTGTCTCTTTCAAGCCCAAAATTGAATACAAATATGCACCCTACATAATTTTCCGCTTAAAAATAAGTTGATTGATTGAATTGGCATTTACTTGGTAGAACTCCATTATACTACGGTGAAAAAAATAACAATGTATTTTAATTCTACAAAAATTATTCAATATATTTGTTGATGGGTATTTCGGCTTATGTCATCATCGGAACTATGTTTAAACCTGCATTTATTCATCCTATATATACTGTTGTAGACAGGGTACGCAATACATCTTTTTCTCTGTTCCGCCACCCTAGTTTTATATGGTTATGTTATTGTAACTTTTATTACCATATAAACAACTAGGATGGTGGAACAGCGAAGAAGCTTATATTTAAGAACATCATGTTACTCGCCTTTGTTTTTCGTAGAGAGTATGAATTAATTTTAATATTGAATCTATTTCAGTTGAAAATTTATGCAAGGGGGACTGGTTCTGATCTTAACAAAATATAAGAAGAATTAGTAAATAAAATGTATTGAATTTATTTTAGAGTAATTATTGTAGGTAGCTAAAACAAGAGTCAGCGTCTTGCTTTACCTAGATTTTATGAAGCTGTAAAATACTATCACCATTCGGCTACAGACATGTAATAAAAAATATAGGTAAATAAATCAAAATATTCAAATTAATTCATTCAATGTAATGTAATGATGAATAATTTTCTATTCAAAGTTTTTATTTTTCACAGAATTTCTTTTTTCTATACCCGTGAGATTCTCCTTCTCTTTGCGTACTATTCTATCGAAAGAATGTGACTAAATTGCAAGACTCGTCTATCCTGGCCCAGTTGTATCAGATCACATACACCTTGGGAATTGAGCCTTTTCCGAAGTTGACTCGCCTAGAGAGCATACGCCCCTCTTTTTATTTTAACTTGCGTGAAAAAGCGCGGTTTTTAATTTTCGTTTCAGAAAATTAGGCGAGCAATTTTCCTTTTTACATAAGTTCAATTTGCATACTTTGTAAAAAACTAAATATATTCTACGACTGTTTTTTTAGATCAGATCAGTTAAAAATGCTCGTGATCGACGTAAGTAGTTCGTTAGCATTTTAAAAAATAACGCGGTGAAAAAAAAGCAATGTATTTTAGTTCTAAAATAATTGTTAGATTTTTAGTTCATAGCTATTTCGGCTTGAGCCATGATTACACATATATTTACTAATCTTTATATAATGGTGTTGAAAAGGTACATAATACATCTTGTTTTCTATTCTAATTTAATCCTATATAATAAAATAAGGATGTTAGAATAGAAGCGATGTTTTGCGCCCTTTTTCTACACCATTATATATTTTGTAGATAAACAAATGTATAGTATATTTTATCATAGTTCTGACGATAGCGTAAGCCGAAATTACTATCAACTTTAGGTATATTTTACTAACTTCTGAAGGACTGAAATTCATTGCAATTTTTACCCGTATGATAATGGAGTTATACTCAGTAAATGCCAATTCAAACAATACATTTGTAAAAATGTATTGTGTCTCAGCTTTTCTTTAATTTGATGTGTTTTGCTTTTAAAAATAAATTATACCTAGTGTCTTTCAGCCAATAATTGAGAGTTGACCGATAGCAAGTGAAACTTATTCTTTTATTCAAAAAGGTGTGTATCAAAAAAGTGTTGAAACTCTATAACAATGTGCGTATGTTTTATAAATCCAGCAAAACAGTTTTCATGCGGCAAGTTTTCATAAAATCGTCAAGCTTAAAAAGTTTTCAGGTGTTGTTATTTTGTTCGAAACGAAACTTGCGTCAAAGCTCAACTATAAAGATAAGTTTGACGTTATAGAAAATGTGCTTTTCGCAAACTTCGCTCTTCTCGTATTACGAGTATCTTAATAATTACGAGAGTGTCGAGGTCTTTGCATTTTAATTTGCAAGCCGATCGTTTGGTTCAAAACGACAGCAGTTTTCAATTGAGTTTCTTTCAATTTTCATATGATATTCTTATTTTCTTTCGACAATTTTGATTATGGAGTGTCTACTATAAAAACAAGGCGATTATTTAATGGGTCAATATCTAATTAGAGATTTGGCTACTAAATTAAATAAATGGTCAGTAATTTTTTTAACGATCAGTATGAATTTGGTCATTAATCAAATGAAACGGTCAGTTATTGATGTAAAACGGTTAATATTTGAATTAAATGGTGTCATTTTAAATAAATGGCTAGTTTCTGATTGACGGTTTGTGAAATTTATCAAATACGGTCGTTAGAAGCAAATTTATGACCAAGTCTAAGGCTTACGATTTTTTTGAAATGTATGAGTATTGTCTCACCCAAGCCTAACATAACCAAATCGTCCTACCAAAATGAATAACAGACCGTTTATAGATATCTACTGACCATTATCCAATATCATACTGACCAAAATAAATTATTTACTGACCGTTTAATGTATTTATTACTGATAACTTTTTCACATTTACTTACCGCTTAACGAACGAGATACTGACTAAATAATTAATTGCCTATAAATAACTGAGGCTGAAATAAAATATTACACAAAACAGTTGCACACCACAAGATATAACTGCAATTATCACCGTAAAGAATTTAATACCAGCTCAAAAAATATGTCAAAAAAACATATGTGCAAAAGCTTTCAGGAATAGCTCAGCTGGAAATTTATAAAGCATTTTCAGGCCGTTACACACATAAATTGGTCAGACACATTTCCCGGCTGTGATCACATTTCCTAGGCAAAAGATCAGTATCTGCACTTGCTTTTTAGCACATTTAGCCACATTTCAACGCATTCTTGGCAATGAATCAGCGCCGGAGCACATTTTTATGTTTGCCGAACGCGATATGAATAATATTAAGCTCTGGGCGAGAGCTTTAAGCTGCCGCGGGCGATAAAAGCTCTGAAAGTCGATTCGGGCCAACATAGAAAGTTTTTTAGTTAGCCGAAATGAGGGAGTCACGAATTTAAACTTAATGAGATTGTCAACGCATGTACATAAGAAGATAAGCATAACACGAAACAGATGATATTAATATTTCGTATTTTTTCCTCTGACAAAGTTTTAGGTTGTAATATAATTTTAAGATAATTTTTAAATTATCTTGGATCAAAGGAACACAGAAATGAAGCTTTTTTTTTCATTTTTAAACTTCATGTAATTACCTAATAGAATGTTGAAAAAATATACATATTTAATGTGAGTTGTATTTTTTTTAACAATGTCAGCAATTAATATGGATTTCTTACAGAGTTTGTCTACACAATTTTTTTTCATCAAAAACCATTGTATGTCAGTTGCTCACCTTCTTCTCTTCGAAGAGAGTGTGGATTGGAAAAATATAGGGACTAGGCATGGACTTGTGGTTAGCTAATCACTCTCGTTTAGCTAGCTTTTGAGATCGGATTGGTGCTAGGAAATTTTTAAACGACACAAACAGCAATGCTTTCGAATAGGATCGATAAATCGACTGAAAAAAATTGCGCGAGCCCGTGAGATCCGTCACGACAGCCAACAGCGTTGACATTTTGACTTCACAACTACTAGACCATGGTCCCGGCAAAAAAATGTGTATTTTACCAAATGTCTTATGTTGAAATATTCTGTTATTAGAAGCTTAAATCCAATAAATGATCATTCTTTCGTTTAAGCTTTTTTGTTTGGTAAAATACCTTTCATACAAAATAAATATTTTTCAAATATACATATTGGTATTTAATATTAGTTTTTTTCAAGTCTGTACAATGTCCCAGTTCTCCTATTGCTTTTAATCAATAAAAATACTTGTAGAGAAACCTTGGTTCTTAAGAACAGATGGTACATACATACTCTCTAGCTGAAAAGCTCCAATTTCCTTCTGAATCATTAGGCTGCTATGCTTGAAAAACCAAAGAAGCCGGAAATGCGTTTAGGAAAAAATAAAATTCAGATGCCCATATTATATTAACAAAAAAAAAATATTTGACAATAAGGTAATCGCAATAAATAAACAGCTTAACTTACTTAGTGGTCTTACTAAAAAATGATTTACATAAAACAAAGCGAACACGAAAAGTTCATTTTATAAAAGCGTGTATTTAATTGATCAGTATATAATTCGAGTTTTGGTCATTAAATATTATAAATGGTCAGTATCCACTGAATCAGTATGAATGTGTAATGCTATAAATGAAACGGTCAGTAATTTTTATATAATGGTGAGTAATTTATGCTAAACGGTAAACATTTGAATTGAATGGTCAATCATTTAAAATAAATTTGCTATTTTTCGATTAATAGTTTGTGAAATTGATCAAATATGATTTTTCTTGAAATGTTTGAACCTAACCTAACTTACCCTTTCCTAAATCTGATCTGACCTAAAATAATACTAGAAACTTTGACCATAATCATTTATAAAAGTCGTCATATGGAACACTGACACGGTGGCCATGTTGGATTAAACTTCAAAATAGATTTGTCCATCAGTATATTAGTTTATCGAACATACTTATAGATACCGCTAAATCCATCGATATTTAACTATTGATATCATTTTTAGAGTATGGCTCTTGTACAGAAAGTGATTTTATTCGAGTGAACCGCAGTGAACGAGGTGATAATGTATACTCAATTATGTGTGATGTAACATTTAAAAAACAATTCTGAATTTATCATTTAAAGTCATCTTACACTTTCCACTAGAAATAGTTTTATGACAGCATGGGCGGTCGAAACTAACTGGGTAAATATCAGTTTTATGCTCGATTAGACAATTAGACAAACGACCTGTACAAAAGACGTTTTTAGAGGTGATTAATAATGGCCGCTCCATATCGTAAAACTAAAACGGATAACGAAATAAAAAAAAATCGCAGATAATACCGTAGATCAGGGATTCCCAACCTAATTGGACCCAAGAGCGCATTTGAAGAAAAATGTGAGACGGCGGACGCCAAATATTTTTAGAAAATTATGAAACGACAATGATTTTTTCAGCCATGTCTGCTCCCAACGTGGAGAATGTGGACTTTTTGCGTCGATTACCTTAACATATGATCTTTTCTACGATATCTATACTTACTCAGTTTCTCAACCTCTTTCTTTCGAATAAAGTGAGCACTCATTGAAAAGATTATCAGTGTTATTTTGTAATTGTTGTAACGCCTTTTCTTGGACACAATCGAAATTATGATGCTATCAATATTGTATTTAATTGTCAAGTAAAATGTTTGACAATAAAGGAAACCATCGGATTGATAGTCGTAAACTACAGAAATCTCTCTTCAAACTGTTTTTGAATCACTTGATTGTGTATGACAAATAGTTCCACGATAAATTCACTGTTTGTTTCCTACCATTTCCTTCATATTTGGAAAATACACAGGAGACTTCAGCTGTCAATGTGATATCCACTAAACTAATTTTGCAAAAATTTTAAGTTTAAAAAAAAATGGTGGCGGGCGCACAGAAATATGTCGGTGGGCGCCATGCCACCCGTAGGCACGGGGTTGGGAACTCCTGCTGTAGATTATCAATTCGTTTGGATGCCTGCTTTTCAATGCGAACCATTTGGGTGAAGTGTGGCGTGAGAGACGAAGAAGCAAAAATACAAAACAGACCTCCACACAAATCATTTTCTTTTGATTAGTGTAAGTGGCATTTTCTTTTTCTTACGAATGAAGATGAACAAAAATGGCGTAACTTTTTTGTAGTATTTATGGTGAGTGTTTTTTTTTGTATTGATTTTTCCATGTGGCGTGACGTTGGAACCTTCACAGTGCGCTGTGTATGTATGACCACTAGACTGTAAAATATTTATAGCACAGCAGTGTTTTACACTTTCAAATGGTTGCCAGGAGTGATTTCTGTCACGCTTGTATGAAAAACTAAATCAATATCAAAATTTCCCCAACTCAAGTAGTAGTACCGTTAGTAGAATAACAAGATTATTAATTCTTGAAATCGTCATATTATTTGGCAATAAATAAAAAAAAAAGAAATATATCATTCTGTTTCTTAGCATATCAATAACTATCGAAAAAATATTGTCTATCTAATAAAGGACCAATATATAAAGAATTTTTTATTTTATTATGCTGTTTCATCTTTTAAAAAGGTCCTGATACAATAAATTTTATGTGGAAAAAGTACTAAAAATGATTTTTTATTTTTATTATAATGTCATTTCACTAAGTATTGACAGTGAACACCTTAAAAGTGAACAATCATAATTACCCAATTATCAAGCCTTAACCCTCTATATTCCTTACTCTCATCAAACTGAGAGGAGTTTGAGCGACTGAGTAAAAAGGAAGTTTGGATAATTAGGAGTCCATATGATTCCAAAAAAGCAGCAACTATTTGAATAAAATAAGCCGTTTTTATTTGATAAGCTAACAGAAAAAAGTATTACCGTAAGTCATGCAAAATCTTCGAAATTAGTCCAAAATACCAATGAAAAGAATTTTTTCTTCGATTAAATATAAAATACATACCTATTCTCTGAGAATTGCTTCTGACAAAGCAAAATGTAAAAGAGCCTTTATAATTCACTTTATCGCAGGACGTCTCGAAGCTTTAAATACCATAAAACCATTTAAAATTCCTATACAAAGCATTAAA
This sequence comes from Himalopsyche kuldschensis, assembly GCA_028554975.1. NCBI lineage: Eukaryota > Metazoa > Arthropoda > Insecta > Trichoptera > Rhyacophilidae > Himalopsyche > Himalopsyche kuldschensis. The sequence continues at coordinate 4,647,967 of JAHFWI010000018.1, read as the reverse complement.
ACGAAAGATAAGAAATGAATTGCGTTCACTGGCGCTACATAATTTACTGAATGACACCGTAAGCTCATCTTACTTATAAATAGAATTTAGAAAATTCTCGAACTCATACGTTTTGGAATTATAAAAAAAAAATGTATTTTATTATAGTATTGTATTTCGTATACTGGCTTCTTAATTATGAGTAGGGTTTCCATTCCCGTGATCCCGAGGATTTTCTATACCTGATGAATCCCAGGATTAGAAAACATATTCCCGAAATCTTTGGGATTGATTCTATTTATCGAGCATAAACGATTTATAATTTTAAAAAAATCGTAATAGCATGTGTCGTCGTTGGAACATCGGATGCTCGTTGAAAATAATTTATTTGCGTTATGCATTGATGACAGTATCGAATATAAAATATTGTACAGTGGAACCCCGACCTTACGTTCTCGCATTATACGTTTTCCCGCGTTGTCCGTACATTTTCTATAGTCCTGGCGAAACACCCATAAGAACAATGTTAAAAATTCCCGCATTAACCGTTCCCTGATTTCTCGATTTACTCAATTTACATTTAAAAATTATGGTCCCATTACAAATATTATCCCGATTGACCGGTTTGTTTGAATATTTCTTAAAAAAACATTCAAACCCTTCCAATCGATTCGAAAAAGCCTGAATTTTCTGTAACTATTATCTAAATTACTTTGATTATTATTCAATACAACTGTGAAGCGTCACGGAATTAAAACGAAAGCTATTTTACCCATATCAAATTCGTTTTATCTTTTACGAATAAACCTCTTTATTTAAGTATTAATGCTTAAAAAGGCAACTACTTTTTTGGTCAGTATCTAATTCGATTAATGGTCAATAAATTAAACAAATGGTCAGTAATAAATAAATAAATTGGCCGGTAAAAAATAATAACTGGTCAGAAGTTTATTGAAAAATGGTCATAATTTTTTTGCGAAATGGTTAGTAGATATCTATAAACGGTCCGTAATTAAAGGGTAATTAAAAAAGTAAAACTTTTAATTATTATAATCGCATTAAATGCTTACAAAGGCATTAACTCTAGAATCAACACATTTTTTGTGTTAATTTTTCATATTTCATATTTGATAAAATTCACAAATATCAAACTAAAATTGCCCATTTATTTAAAATTATTGACTATTTATTTTAACACTAACCGTTTATACAGTTGATACTGACCATTTATTCAATTTACTGACCAAACATCAATTAGATACTGACCCATTAAATACACGCCAAAAGATAATATAAAACAATCATACTATTTCGTAAATATATAGTCATAAAAACATCTTCATAAAGAATAATAATTTTCCTCACCTATCACCACCGTCGTCGTCTTCTTCATTGCTCCCCGAAGCAGTATTTGTAGGTCTCTCCTCTTCTGGTTTCCGAGGACCAGGTCCTAGGGCGGTCTCTGCAAGCCTTCGCGTCTGTGGCAGGTTTTCTATAACCGATCCTCCACGTAGGTCTCCTGGAAGTGGATGCTTGCGGGCCGCTCGTTGCTTGCGTGCCCTGTTTCGCAATGCCTGGAATAATATAATGGCACCATAAAAACATCAATCATTTTTATCAAATGAAGATTTATTTGGAGTTTACTCAATGAGATAAAATGAAAAAATGACAAAAAGTATTTAAGTATGCATAACATAATAATGATATCGTTTATATGCATACATTTGTATATATGAACCATTTAGAGCAGTGATGCACAAGCTTATACGAGGGCTAGGGCAGGACTAGTGGTGATCAGAACCAGGGATGTGAAGTTGTTAAAAAAATACGATTCCGACTTCAGAATTAACCAATGACACGACTCCGAATCCGACTAAAGAAAGTTTAATTTTGTCACGTTTTTTTCTACCTTTCCTATGCATTCAGTTAAATATCAACCAACAAATCCAGTCAACAGCCAAATTTTACATATTATAAACAAAGTTCAAGCTTATTAAAATTTCCGTCTCCAAGTACGAGTACTCCAGCGAAAGCTCCGTGGCGACTCCGACTCCGACTCCACAGCCCTGATAGAAACTGCGGAAAGCGAAAATTTAGCAACCCAAACGCCCATTGCATTCGAACAGAATCGACAAAAATCGACCGACAAAATCAGCTCGAACAGGGGTTTGGGCTCGAGCAGCTCGTCACGAAAGCCAATGTCGTTGAATACTGCACCACGGACCGGGTTTGTATGACAAAAGTCACTTATGTGTCAAATGGTTCGATCAGACAATTAAATTTATAAATACTGTAAAAAGGCAATAGATCTTTTTTATTAATCATAAACGTTCTCTTAGTTCCAAAACTATTTAGCTCACAAAACTTTTCAGAAATGAAGCTATTCAAGATTTCATTCAAATTATATTTCAATCATACATTTTATAAACCGTATCTGAGAAGTAAAAAAGTTATTTTCCATTATGTTCAAGGGCAACTAAGTTCAATTGTCTGCTAAACGTCAGTTCATTATTGGAATGTGCCATGAACGATTCGACTTGGTTGTGGAAAATTACAGTTTTGTTTGTTATAACATTATAGTACCGTAAAACGGAGTGAATAGAAACACTTTTTACCCTTCACGACTATGTATCCTTATACCTGTGCCACATAATTCAAATATGAATGCCTTGTAACTTGTTTCTATTGTCCTACTATTATACATCAGTGTTTCTTAACCGGGGGCGCCAGCGCCCTCTTGTGAGCGTTTTAATGGTCTGGGGAGGGCGTTTTAAAAATTTTACCATTTGGGGGGCGCTGCACGAGTTCAAGTGGGCGTTGCGTTGTCTCGTACATCGCGACTTGTATGAACTTTTAATACCAGATAGGATAATTAATCCATTTTTATCAGATGTAGAAAGTGTCAGTCAAAATTTAAAAGAGCAGTTTATTGAGCTACAAAATTAGTGTGAATCTAAAATAGTATTAAATCAATGTGATTCTGATTTTTATTGGGTCCATTTTTGCCATCAATACCCTTTTTTGTGGAAAGAGGTAAAACAACCCATCGTAGCATTTCCTTCATCATATTTAGTAGAAAAAGGTTTTAGCGCAGTAACGCATAAATTTAAAAAATCCCGAAATCGATTACAGATAAGCCAAAGAGGAGATTTGAGACTGTATTTAACTAAACTTGAACCTAATATTACGAAATTAGCACAGTCACATGAGGCTCAAGGATCTCATTTTTTTTTAAAATGAGTTCCTTGATATAAAATTTAAAATAACTTTGATTATTCCACGTATTGTGTAACTAACTCAGACACGTGTTTCGCCTCTTTCAGAGGCATCTTCAGACTTACTATCGCAAATTTTGCTTAAGTAAGTTTATGAAAATAATTAATTTTTATAAAAATAATCATGTTATTTATTTGTTTTTTAATTTTTTTTTGGGGGTACGCTGGATAATTTTAATATGCTTAAGGGGGTGATTCTTTCAAATATGGTTAAGAATCACTGTACTACATAGTCATGACATTTTTTTTTAAATATTCACTATCGTTATTAAGACACAGTCAATTTTGATCGATGTCTCTATTCACATTGAATCGGGGTGAATAGAGACGAGAGAGGGTAAATAAAGACATGGCAGGCGAATAGAGACAAACATCCAAATTATAATGATTGGAATATATGAACCTCTATTCTATACGAGGCTCAGTTTATTCCGTTTAACGGTACTTATAAACCAAAATAAACATGATTGATTTTAATTTTCGTGCAATAAAAGAGAAGTTTATAAGGGGTCAAAAAGTAAGGATGCACAGGCATCGAACTTAAACACATTTGTTTTAATTTTGGCCAATCATTAATTTGGTTTGGTTTTGTCATTCGAGAGATAGTATTAAAGTGATTGTAAAGAATTATATATAAATAGTAAAAAATATATTGGATACTTAGTTGTGCTAAAGTTCAAACCTTGTTTTTGTCTCTATTCACCCCGTTTTACGGTATAAATTTATATATTTTTTAAATACGCCTACCGATATTGTATATTATAATGATTTTCGATAGGTTTGGTACTTATATGGGAATGTCAAGGCAAAACAGGTTAACAACCGATGCGGTATTTTAGATAGTATAGTATCGATTATTTCAAACAGAAAATAAGTAAGAACATCATTTGATAACAAGATAAAAAAATCTGACAGTCAATGGGACTCAATAGTTATATATATGTATATAAATATTTATATGTATTACAATAAGGACGAATGATTGGGTTTCAGTGATGGCTCACTGTCTAGTGAAACGTTTTAGAGGTTGTACTAACGAACTCGCGAAAAGTGATCAAAAACTAAATCTTTGTATAACAACGAACCACGAACGAACCATGGAGTATCACATATTAACCCTTAGCTCATAGCATTACTTTCTAAGCCACGAAATTTAGAATAACATAATGCAATTATCGGATCACTTAAAAAGATATTTTAGATGAACCACATATAAAATTGTTCTCCAAAATTGATATGCAGCAAACCAATGCCAATCTGAGCAGAGCAAATTGCTATTTTTATTTTCATTTCTCGCACTTGCATTTGGCGCAAATATTTTTGAGGGTGGTACAGTATAATTAGTTTTTTTCACGCTCAGGTACTAAAAAAGACGTGAAAGAAGTTTTCGCGCTGTCAAAGCTGTTAAGAAAATCGCTAAATTAGTTAAAACATGACTGCAAACGACCTGATCTATTTATTAATGAATGTTTTTTTAAAGAATATTTTTTGGCTTACTGCGTCTGGTGACCCGGTGTATTCTTAGTTATTTAGACTTGTGAAAACAAGTCTGCATAGCTATTACGAGTTTCTGGGTACCAACAAGGTTAACCATTAAAGTAATCAAATTTGAATCATCGGTATTTTATGCTTTTCCATGACTTTTGCTGTTAACTGGGGACTCTAATTCGAGTATTTTGAAAAATACTCGAGTATTACTCGTAGTTTATAAATGAAGTGTTTTTCTACTGCGGGAATTATAAAAACAAAACTTCGAACCAATTTAAAATTTGAGACGTTTGATTTTCTATTATTTTTGAAACACATGTTCTACAATTTTACAGTCGGAAACGAAATTTTAGCAAAAAGCTCAGAAAAATTTTAATTCGATCTTTAGTGAGATAGTTAAATCAAAAATATTAGTGGTTTGTGTAATGATAATGTATTTAAATATGCCTAAATATAGTGAATTTATAAAAAAACCCATAAGCAATTTGATAAAATGCTTATTTTAAAATTTATAGCCCGACAGAATAAATTACTGCTTTTATCTATTTTCAATTAAACAAAAACATTCTTACATACATATTAAAAAGTCTGGTTTCAACCAATGCATGAGTGTTTTTAGAAGTCTTTTGGTAAAAAAACATAAAAATCTTTTCTTCAATGACACATAGGTTGTTGTGAAAGTTCGGTAAATACAACAAACAAATATTTCTAATACCTACATACTTTAACAGCAGTAAAGAACATTTATTCACAGATTTCTGTGAAACAGATTGACAGCTGTCATCCCTTTTTCGTATTAGTCTCACGAAAAAAACAAACATCTTTTATTCATACATTTTTTCTGTAAGTTTACAAACCAAAACGTTCAACCGATGAAAAGAAAATATGTGAAATGTAAAAACTTTATGCATTTATTGCTTTGCGGTAAAACCTTTGCCCTGGCGAGTAGGTGGATCTTGGTTCCCCCGGTAAGATAAATATTAAAATTTTGATTAATATTTTTTTTATCACCCATTTGTATTTTTCATATTGAGTTTATCTCGAGTTACGTTTATGTTATTTTCATTTGAGTTTATCTTATGTGATTTAAAAATATATGACCCCTCAAGAAGTGAAGTTTTCATAGTGAATTATTTAACATACATACATACATACTTGCCAAGTTAATAAACTAAACTCTCTTCTCTCCATGTCACAAGATTTTCTTTCTAAATATTTTTCACTCATTGATTCATTTACAGTATTTCCGGTTTTGAGCTTCTTGGCTTAGTTTATTCAGTATGTTCAGACCGAAATCTATTTGAATACTTTCATCAAATATATCGCCAGAACTAACTGAAAAATAGCCGCGAAACACGTGTCACAATTCGTAACACAATAATAAAAGCTATTTTATTATATTATAACTTTTTAATTAAAAAATAGCCAGCTATGAAATAATACTTCTTGCTTACACTAAACGTTAAGTAAACAAATCTTACTTGATTTAAATTATTAACTCCATATGTAATTAACAGTGGATAATCGTAGATATGGCGTAAGTGACCGGTTTTTTAATAGATTTCTACCATGTGAATAAAAATTCAATCAGAAAATCGACCACCACTGTTATTTATCTTATATATCTATCTTAATATAAGTGATAAAATGTGTATACTTTTGATATTTTTAAATCAATTTTTTACACTTTTTGCAGAAAAAAAAAATATGATTTTTACCGACTAGTTTCGTCGCAATTACATAAAAAAGAAAATAAGTCAGATTATTATTGGCTGAAAACCATTTATGTTGTCGCAACAAATTGGCAGGATTCAAACGTCTCTGCCCATACGCGATAAGATAACATTATCTTATCTCAAACGCGCCTCGTTAAGCGTACGTTTCAAATCAAATGAATGTTTTTCTTATTTTAAAAGACGTAGATAGCAAATAGTTTTGATTACGCCAGTTAGTCATGAACATCAACACGAACTGTTTTTCCGTTCATGTGCGACTTAACATATGAATCATTGTAGGAAAACTATCGATTTTTATATTTATGCATTTTTACTTAGATACATATAAGCAAAATAACATTTTTTAATGCAATCTATGCAAATAAAGGCATAAGACTTGGGTATTTTTAGACCGTCATTCGGATCACACGCTATTTTCCAGGGACCGTCTCTCGAGAGTTAAATAGTGTGAAAATTTAACAATTAGAAGAAAAACAAATATGTAAATTATTTTATTATTCTGCCATATATCAACACTTCGAATGATTTACTATCTTCTTGAAAGGGCTTGAATAATTTATCAAATTTTATAAAACGTAAAAGACACGCACTAATTTACTAACGCAAGTGCGATGACGAAACAAACGAGATGTTTGACGATAAGAAACAAAGGCGTCATTATTATGTTATATTAAATGATAAGGGTTGTAGTCGGCGGGGGTGGCTATACGATACCCCGACGGAAATCACAAAGAAGGATTCTGAATAGTTAATTAATTTTGATATAAAATGATGTAGACGTTTTGAACAGCTTATACATTGAGTAGGTTATCATAACATTAATTTACATTGGTTCATTGAGAAGGAAAGGAAATTTTGAGATTTGAAAACAATTTAAAAACACCAATAACTTTCAATGTCATTTTTAAGGTGTTTACTGTCAATACTTAGTAGAATGGCATTATAATAAAAAAAAAAAAAAAGATCAGGACCGGTTTCGCTCATGGCGATCAGTTGACAATGCTCAAAATTTTTAAGTGTTGAAAGGCACTATATGAAAAAATAAAAATACTAGTAAATTTACTAGTACTTTTTGGTATTATAATACAGTTTTGATTATAATTATTTTTACGAAATGTTTAACTGACATGTTAAGTCGTTCATTGTATCATGACCAATAGTTTATAGAGAAAATAGTGCATTACCACCAAAAACAAAAGATACTTACATGAAAATGGTGATTGAAGCCATAAGTATAAAAGCCTTAAGAAAGTTTTCCTAGTCTTATATATAAAACCGAAACGGCGTATGTATGTTTGTGGGTCTGTAATTCCCTTTTGCATTGTTGGTCATTGCTACAAAACGAATATGAAAGAAAATATGTTTGAATTTTTATCGGCGAAGACATGTAGTCAAAATGTAATAAATTAGTCTTCTACTGAACTTTTCCCGGATTTTATTATTAATAATAATGTTTATTATTTACGTGAAGGTATTATTTGACATTTCTTTGACAGAAAATTAGATTTTTTCCTTGAATTTGGACATTTTAATGGTCGAGAATGGGGCTGTCAATATATAAAAGAGGCTGTGAAATGTCAATGCCAGTCTGAAATGTTCATTTTAATTGACCTAGACTTTTGGTTTTTGAAAAAAGTTGTTTCAACTTGGCCCGCCTGAATTTACACGCCTAGGTGAACATAACCCCAAACTGGTCTGAGCGAAGCCCGGTAGCAATACTAGTAATACTATATATCAGGGGTGGCCAAAGCGTCGATCGCTTGTTTGACGTGCTGATGTAGACATCTTTGAATCCTCTTTTATTTCAATGATAATAAAATTATTTTTTTGAGTTTATCGCTGCCAAAAATTTCAAAAAAAGTCAACCGTAGTGGTAAAAGTTTGGCCACCCCTGCTATAAACTTTATTGACAAGATAAGAATTCCGACGATATTGAGAATTTTTAATAGTGTGCAAATATAAAAAAAAAGAATGTGAAATAATTGATAATCGAGTTTCATCTTTCTTCTCAATAAATTTAAGTCACACTGACACTGTGTCTACAGCACTGACCTTTATTCGATATTGAGAAAAATGATGTATGAACAAAAAAATCCAAACATGTAAATAACCAAGTATTAAATATTGGGAAATATGATCTACTGAATGGCTATTCGCAGCCTCCATCGAAAATCCCAGCGCAACTTTAGAGGCTTTATCCACGTCGGCATCGTTTCCCATATATCACGGTAGCATAAAGCGCGGCAAGGCTGTATTTTTAACCACCCTAGAATATGACGTACAGCCTTGAGAAGGCTGCATTATCACTGAACGCCCGTGCAGAATCTTCAGTGGATCCTAAGTGCTAGCCGCTGTAAAAACCTCAAAGTACTGACGTGACACAGAAAAATTGTAGTTATTTATACTTATTTATCGGGAATATTTTTTGTCAACAAAATGTCAGTGTCAGACTATACTTGACAATATTTTGTAAGGTAAGGGAATTTCAATATTTTAAATCAAACAGTTTTTTCATAATGGATTGAAGCCGTTAAAAACACCGATACATTCATTTATGAGCTCTGAATAACTGACAGTTGGATTAACCTAGCCATCCCGAACAGTATAAATTTTGTCCCAACAGCTGTTTTACCTTAAATATATATCTTAATACTAGTGATAAGATGTCTATACTTTTGGTATTCTTAAATCATAGTTTTTTACACATTATGCAGAAAAAATATGATATTTATTGGCTAGTTGCACCGTAATCGATTAAAAAAGAGGAGAAGTCAGAATTTTTCAGTCTAATTGTCAATGTTAGGTGGAAAGCGCTAACATAAAATTTCACGCCCATAAGTGATAGGAGAACGTGACCATAGTGAGTCATAGATAACATGGACGGAGTGTTTTATATCTGGCAACAATAAAAGGCGATAAGCGATAAGATAAGAGATAAGGTGACTTCGTGCACGGTTTTTGGCTTGTTAGTCCGCCATAGCAGTTGGAGTGGAAACGTCGTCGTTTTCATGCGTGACTTAAATATGAATAATTATAGGAAAAATAGGGATTTTTATATGATTTCTTTTTCAGAAAGATGTATAAATATACGTCAAAGCATAATCAATCATTTTTTGCAGTCTATGTCAATAAGGCCAAAACACTGGCGTGTTTTTTTTACCCCCCTTCGGCCTGAGGGTCATTTTTAAAGGATAGTCCTACGAAGTTTAATAAGTATCTCTCTTTCAAGTTTGATTTTGTCAGAATGATTTTCATTCTTCATTCAATTACATGTTCATGCAAAACGTCTCATAAAGTTAAGGACAGCATTTTTTCAAACAATTTACGAGTGACTTTTCATTCAGAGCATAGATATGTACTCTATTGTTTCTTTATTGCTAACGTAGATCACATACATAGTTCGAGCCTTTCGAAGTATCTGAAATAATATTTAATGATGTTATACAGCAAAAGTAGTATTCACTTTTAACGTGTTTGTTCACTGTCAATACTTGGTGGAAAGGCATTATAATTAAAAATAATAATACATTTTTAGTATTTTTTCCACATTAAATTTATTTGATCAGGACCGGTTTCGCTCATGGTGAGCATTGTCAACTGATAAGAAATACAATACAACAGTGATATTTATACAAAAGTTAAGTATGAAAACAAGGTATGACAAACAATTGGTAAAAACAACTAAGCAAATAAATGAAGCAAATTACAAGAAAAATAGACTATAAATAAAAGGTTGAAGACCTCTTAACAATGGAAACTAATACGTCATAAATAGATTAAATTTATTAAATGCACTCATTTTTGGGCTTTTACTTTGTTAATGATAATTCATATGCGAAACCGGTCCTGAAATTTAATGTGGAAAAAGTACTAAAAATGTATTATTATTATTGTTAAAAATAGTATTGTTTGATACCTAGTTTTAATTTCGTACATCTACGTATGCTTTGTCACTAATGACCCATGATTCGCCTTTCTACACCTTAAATCGCTAGGACAAACTGATTTTAATTATGTTATAACAAAATCAATACCTATGTATTTTTTAAATTTTAAAATAGTATATTTTTAAATATTGCGTAAAGCAAGTTATAAAAATAAAAGATTGATTCTAATTTTCTATAATGATAAATTACAAAAATGGAGTTTGGGGATAAAAACAAAAAAAAACAATAATTATACAACTAATGACGTAAGCAATATAAAAATTAACATACGAGATACAATCAATTGTTAAGGGTTAAACCCATTGGAAATAAATTTAGCAGTGGCGAGCGACCTTTCTCATTTACTTCCTCAATGTTGATACTTTTATTTATTTCAATGACACTAATTAGTAGCACAATATGTGGAATAATCAATGTTATTTTTAATTAAATATTACAATTAATTTCCAAAAAGCTACGGCTGAGTCGAAAGATTTATTATAACTTAATGTGATCGTCTTCTAAAGCAATTATGAATAATTGATAAAAATCTCGATATTTCGATCGATATGATATTCAATATTTACAAAATACATTCACTATTCATACTTTAATACCATAGGTTTTTTTCTTTATTAAAATATAAAACGTAGGGAAACATGTCACAAGTATCAAGATTCAGCAACAGATTTCTTAGAAAAAAAATCCAAAAAGAAATATTATTTAATCAACGATGAAAAAGTTTTATCTTTACGAATTTGTCACGGATAAAAAAGAAAACTCTCAACAAACTTGTCATAAACTCAAACCACCAGTTTATTAAAACTCATGTCAAGACTTAGTCAAAATGTCAGATAAGTTTTTAAAATTCACGATAAAAAAAAAACTTGGAAATTTTAACGTTCACATATTCTTGCTTGTCGAAGGCGAAAGCTTTGCGTCGAAGAAAAAATCTATATCAATACTTCTTACGTCAGCTTAAATTATTTTCCCAACAAACCACGTTATGAAAAATATTTAATGAATGTATTATTATTTTGAAGCTTTCTTGGTTTACAAATAGGCATTCTATCTCGGATATTCGATTATTCGATATCCGGATATATTCGGCCCTTCTTAAACTATTCGATATTTGCGAAAATATTCGTATTCAAGGATAGATCACATCACAATTTCTCCACATTTAAAGAAGAATTATGAATATCCAAGCTAGTATTTTTTTTGCCTTCGCACAACTCGGGTGCTATCAATATCATAATACTTTATTTTCACGAACCGGCTAGGAGTCGGGTCTAAAAGAAACCTTTATTGCCGTAATTTCATTTATTATGCAGCTGCAAATTTTTAAATATTGTAATAAAATGGAACGGTATTGAAATGCATTTTTATATGTTTTGTATCTATCTAAGATTTTACAAAAGTGGGAAAAGGTTTAGTCTTAAATTATTGTTAAATGTATACAAGTGAAAAGGGAAACTTTGATCGTGCAACATCTCTATTTGCGTGTGAGTTATACGATTATTTGTTAAAAACTTAAAAATCGAGACCACTGTCGGCTTGCAAAAGCAACTGGCAATTTCTTGTTTATTAAAATATGTTTATTAAATTATAATTTTGTTCATAATTCTAATACATTTTAGCCATGTCAATACTTACATTTTACTATTCGATATCCGAATAGTTGATTTTGACGAATAGTTGGAATCCCTAGTCACGAGTGTTACGAAACGTGCAGTGGTAATTCTGATAGCCAGTCGGGCATTATTCTCTGCTGCCGTTCAAGTCATAGCATAAGACAACGGTCATCAAACTAAAGCCCACCAAAGGTTTTCATCCTGCCTGCCAAAAATATTTCACAATTTGGTTGTGAATTCAAAACTATATATTACAATTCTTCAATTGGTACATACCTATAAATACGACAACGTATGAACTCATAAAATAAAATAAATATTAACAGAAATAACATTTGCTTACAATCTTTCATTATATAATTATATCAGATAATTTTATTAAATATTCTAATTGGATTCCAACAAATTTATTTGTCATCCGTCAAGTTTTTAAAAATTTCAATCCGACCCGTTTCTTAAAAAGTCTGGTGACACCTGGCATATGATTTGAGACCTCATAAATTACTAGTTCTATCATTCAATGATTTTAAAAATAAAAACACGAAGAACTGTTATATTTTCATACATTTCAGTGGCCAAAATAAATTAGTAAATCCAGTGGCCGTAGATTTTTTTCCGTAAATTTGGACGTACTTAAGAATTAACTAATAACTATTCCTACAATTTTTCTATCCTTATCTTCCAACTCTCTAGAAATAGGAAGACGCAGATAATAAATACTTTCACTACCTTTCGTTATTATTATATAAAATCCATAATACAGTTTTAGTCACTTTTTAGTTGTTCCGTATCGATACTTATTTATTGAGATCAAAAACGGTACCGCTCATTGCGACCACTATCAACTGATGATGATGAAGGTGTTTTATTATTTTAATTACAAAATTCAATTACTATACTAAAAAACGTCATCACAACATAAACATAAATGTTCTGGTTCGCGTGATTCAAATTTAAAAGAAATTGATAATGAAACTTTTGAGATCATATTTGTCACTGTCTCTAACAAATATTTTTCTGAAGATCAGAACCGGTTACGTTCATCGCGAGCACTATCAACTGATGGACGCTTAACACTGTCTTAATTTATACTTCTGAAATCAATTTTAAGGTGTTCACTCTCAATACTTGGTGGAATGGCATTGTAATAAAATTAATAAAACATTTTTAGTACTGAATGAATTGAATAACCACATTGAATCTATTTAAATCAGAACCGGTTTTGCTCATCACGAGCATACAATTTCTTAAATAAGACAGTAAGTTTAGCCGTACTAGTTTCATTGATCAACTTTAAAGTGTCACTTGACATACTTGGTGGATGGTATTTTAATAAAAAGTAATAGCACATTTTTTTTAATTATTCCACATTTACTTTATAACAATCAAGACCGTCATCAATATATTCTTCTTATATAGAAAAAAAAATAAAAAATAAAGCTTTAAGATCACTTTTAAGGTGTTCACTGTCAATACTTGGTGGAAAGGCATTATAATAAAAATAATAATAAATTTTTAGTGCTTTTTCCACATAAAATTTATTACTGATTTAGTAGGCATTTACTTGGTAGAACTCCATTATAATACGGTAAGAAAAATAACTAAAATACATTGTTATTTTTCTTACCGTATTAAAATTTATTACTTTGTTAATGATAATTCATATTTAATGGATTTTTGATGTATAAGTTTGCATTGCTAAGAGGTCTTCAACCTTTTATTTATTTTTCATGTAATTTGCTTAGTTATTTTACCAATTTTTTGTCATACCTTGTTTTTCATAATTAACTTTTGTATAAATTTCACTGTTTTATTGTATTTCTTATCAGTTGACAATGCTCGCCATAAGCGAAAGCTTTAAGATATTTTAAAGTTTTCATATTGTAGTCAAGCAATAATAATTACTGGTTGGATAACTCGATCGATAGATTTTAAATTAAAATCTAAGCAAAACGATAAACAGTTTTTGAAATTGTGAAGTTCCGTGCAAAGCAAAGAGCATTCATAATATCAAACCGATATGAAGTGAAAAGTGTACGAACTGAAAAGTGATTTAAAGTGTTGCGTGTGAGAGCCTATAGTTGAACTTTTCAATGTGCTAGAAGAGAAAAGCAATGAAAAGTGGTAGCGCAAGTCAATTGAAAACTTTCCGTCGTGTTTTCAGTTGTTTAACAATAGTAAGTTTTAAAAAATCTGAAAAGGCGTCAGTACCACCTTTCAACATTCATTCAATGTGGTTTTGTTTATCTATTTGACGGAGCATCAAGTACTAAGGAGCATTAGCGCCAAAGTTCTCCCAGTCTCCTTCGTCTTTTAAGTGTTTTTTTGTTTTAATTTTATTTGTTTGCATTCCTCTCCCATCGCTGCCTACAGGAGGGCGCGATCGCTACAGTTGATGAAGTCAGCTAACTATTTCGTCTCTATCTAGAGAGGGTCATCGAGAAGAATAGCTCTCGGTCTATATAGATTCTCTGATTTCTTCTCGTCATAATTCTGCAGGCAAGAGATTTTTGGATTAATTTACAATGAAGACCCACAGCCTTATGAAACTTTTTAGAGGTTTCACGAACAAACTCGCGAATAGTGGGTGATAGTTTGTTTGTGCCATGTTGTGTTATACTGTATATACTTTTAAGGTTATAAACTAACTAAGATATCAACAATTAAAAAAAATACTAATACCTACATAATACATAAATGTAAAATAATTATAATATTTAGTTGTTCTTTTGTGCACTGGTGAAACCCGGTCATTATAGACAGGGTTCAAAGAAGAGTGCACAATCTAAGCGATTAAAACTTTAAATCTTATTATATTGTGCAGTTCGACTAACTAATTGGCTTTTCGATTAATTGTTTATCTAATGTGTAGAGTATGTAGAGTAATTAAATCACGAACCAGTTGAAATTTCGTGAAAGTTATGCGATCCCTTTAACTTTTTTTACTATTAAATGTTTATTACCCCGAGTAGATATACAATTACCTGTCTATCCGATGTATATCGATTCGTACGAGCCACATGACATATTATCGATACCGCTTCTGTCGAGTTTATTAAGCTCCTGTTTTTAATGTGTGTGCTGAAATTGTTATTGAATTCAAATGCAACGTTTACCGAATTTTTAAATATTTTAAGCCACAATATTTTTTGAAAGCACTGTTTCTTCAATAGGTATTCAATCAAATAAACCTATTTTATAAACAATATTCAAAGGTGAATTTATTTTCCTTATGTGTAGAAATGATTGTGTACAGTCAATCATCACAGTACTAAAGTCCAAACTGACGTTTTGCAGTTTCCAACAAGTTCTTAAGCCTTGCGCTATTAGAAAGCTGTGCTGCTCAAATTGTTGACATCTTCAGTTCGAGGGTCCTCATCAACCTCACAAACCCTTGTTGGAAACGCTTGCTTAGAATGTAGGTACAGTTTAATATTTTCGAAGAAATAGAAAGGTATGCTTACCTTCATTATATCAAAGAAGAAATCTTTCATTTTATTTTACTTAGCAAAAGAATTAACTTCTTTAAAACAATGAAAATATACAAAGCTTTGTACAGTATTCAATTTCCGCCTTGGTAAAATTTTCGCCGTCGAATTTTATTTTATTTTAGACATAATATTCCGAAATATTGTTTTACGTTATCATTTAAGACTTAAGACCAGGGATACTCAACGGATAACACTTGGCGGGCCAAACAAAATAATAAGGCATGTATCTGGTGGGCCACACTTAAATATTATATTTTTAGCAAAATAATAATAATAAATTTTAAATTTGGTACATTTCCTTAAGTTTTGTTGTTAACGTCTCGGGATTCGCCTTTTGGCATCTTCTAGCAATTCAAGTAAGCGAATGAACATAAGCTAAAAGGTATTAAATGTGTGTTGTATCAGAAGAATTAATAAACTGATTTGTCAATTTTACGATTTTTATATTTGAGATATTTTTTCATATACATATGTGGTGCCAAATGCAGCTATAATGCAAATTGCTTTCGTTTTAACTTCGGAAATCTATCTTCAAAGATATATTTAATATTCAATCCTTGAATATCCTTTTGGAATGAAAAATATTATACTCAAGATAATAAGAACAAGGAAAGCTGTGCTTTTTAATTAGCAATATAAAATGAGACAACATTTTTTGAAAACTATCTAAAATGTTTGATATGCTACAGTTTAGTTTTGAAAAAAAATAAAACAATGAATAAATGTCAAACAAAAAAGTGACGCGAACTTTATTTTGCGTACACTTTCCAAATATCATTGTAAAAACAGGCTTTGGGGAAATTTTTAAACAATAAAAACTTTTTTGAACGCATGAATCCGTTTCGTTAAATAAAAAAAAACTTACAAATTGCTTTTTGAGCTTAAATAGAGTCGAGCCAGAAAGTTTTGAGCTGCCATGCGGGTTAGCTGGATTCGCCCAACGGCAAAATATGCTTTTCGAATTAGTTGAGCGGAAAATTTCGCAAAACTTTTAAACTTTCCAGTCTTAAGCTTGCCGAAAAAAACTTGCATCTTACAGTTAGATTTTGAAGATAAGAATCGATATTTTCAAAAACGTCGTGAAGAAATAATATTATCTCATTCAGTTTATGGTGTTTTTTTTTAAACATGTCCGCTCCCAACTTGGAACATATGGACTCCTCACGGAGTTTATCTCAACATATATTTTTCTACGAGAACTGCTTATTATATTACTCAGTTGCTCAACCTCTCTTTTTCTAAGCTTACCGCTCTCGCTATACGTCTCTCTTTAGGATAGGAAAGGTAGAAAGGTATTATCAACAACACAAACACATTGCCTTTGAACAGATTTATCGACTGAAAAAATCCGCTCGTACTGGGAATCGAACCCGGGTGGTCCGGCACACAAGCCAACACGTTGACACTGCGCCACGGATCGGACATAGTGGTGTATACTTAGATATTTTTGCCTCATGTTTAAAATCATCCCCGAAATATGCGATTTTGGTGAACATGATGTCAAGTGGTAATTGTTACTAGTCTTTTGAAATGAATCTCTTGGTTCCATGACAAATCAGAACATGACAATTCAGAACATGACGTTTCAGAACATGACTTTTCAGAATATGACAATTCAGAACATGACATTTCAGAACACGACTTTTCAGAACATGACATTTCAGAACATGACATTTCAGAGACAAGACTTTTAGCCAGAACATGACATTTCATAACACCGTGGTCCGAGCGTATATTGGTTTTCACATACATATTTGTCCTCCAATTAAACAAGAAAATAACTGTAATTATGAGATCGCCGAAATTAAAATAAATGTTCACTAACTATTGCAGTTAGTTCGCGTGCATTTTAAAATTCATTCTGGTCAACATATCATGTTCTGAAAATTGTTCTGAAATGTCATGTTCTGAAACGTCATGTTATGAATTGTCATGTTTTGATTTGTCCGGTTACATGAATCTCTTAACAAAAATACTAACTGTTAGTACTTTTAAAGTGATAATTAATTCCCAAACTGCATTTACCTTTCGTAAGTGGGGATTGATTCATTTTAGTTTGTTCATTAAAAGTTAACGTAATTATAAATAAATCAACTTGATACAATACTCATTCACGTTGCTATTCACGTAATTCGTATTACCATATAAAATTAGGATGTAAGAACGAAAAAGAAGATGTATTGTGTACCCTGTCTAAAACAGTATATAAATGACGATGGCGCAAGCCAAAATAGCTATCAACCAATATAATTTCTGCAGGACTAAAATACATTGCTATTTTTTCATAGTGTTATAATGGAGTTCTACCAAGTAAATGCCAATTCCATCCATAAATATAAAAGAAATGAGTAAATTTTTTTTTTTATTGAATTACACATTAATCAGAATTAATGATATGCAA
Organism: Himalopsyche kuldschensis; assembly: GCA_028554975.1. Lineage (NCBI taxonomy): Eukaryota > Metazoa > Arthropoda > Insecta > Trichoptera > Rhyacophilidae > Himalopsyche > Himalopsyche kuldschensis. Next base: position 4,630,037 of record JAHFWI010000018.1, on the reverse strand, counting down.
AATCTTTCATACTGAGCTGTTTATAAAAAGGCAATGCTCGTTCGAATTTTTTGAATTCGGCGCGATGAATAAACCCTATTCATAATTGGTACCAATGGGTTGTGTTGTGTGTATACTATATGGAGCAGGCTAAGTTCAATTTACGAAGCAGCTTGAGTAAGGTGAGCAGAATTAAATTACGCGCATAAAGCGAAGATGAGATTTTCTAGACACTTGGATATTATCGAGCGTAATTTGGTTTAGTTGCATAAGATATTGATATCAGCCTTAAATCAAGGCTTAAATTGAAAACGAAGCCTTCTTGTCTATGCTTGCCCAAAACAGTGGCTGAATATGCGGCCAAAATATTATTTCAAGTCAAAAAAACCCATTTTAATATAATATATCGTAACCTTACTTTGAAATGGTTCAAATTGACATTTTCGCCTAAAATGACCTCTTGGTCGGAAAAGCTTGTGTTTCCCGCATTTTATCATATATATTGATACCACCCTAAATGGTAGGTTATCAGAACTCTCTCAAACGATCTATTTTTCACCTCAGTCTATGAGTTTAAGTCGATATCAGGAAATAAATTCATTTTTAATAATACTCTTTATTGAAATCTATAGCGATTCAATATACATAGAGTGATTTCAAATTTGTAAAAGAGAAATTTATGCATGACGTTTCCGGAATGGTATTGCGGACGTCTCGCTCTAAATGTATCTGACTCTTTCACGCCCTGAGTGCATGAGATACGAGGTATTTCATGTAAAGTTCGATGGACCATAAATAATGGGTTATCGGGCGGACTGTGTAACGGTTTTTTTAAACGGCTTTGCTACCTCACAATGTTCTAATATTGTCATCATTATTTCCATCACAACAAGTCCAAGAAAAGGGATTGCATATAATTGACCACGTCTGTCATATGTTTACATTCTTCATTTACTGGTCAATATTAATCGTTGTATTTATTAAATTATTGTTCAAAAAATAGTTTGGCCTTAATTAAAATTTTTAATTAAGGTAAGGTGATGAAGAAAAAGGTTGGCAGCCCCTGTTCAGAAAAACTCCATATTTAGAGGGTTACAATTATACACAAATATTTTGTGAAAACACTGAGACCGGGGACGGTCAACTTCTGGTGATTGTTTAAATTGATTTATCTAGTAGTTGACTCCCCCCCCCACAAACTTGCTTAATCTTATATATAATACCTTAACAGCGTATGTATGTATGTGGGTCTGTAATTCCCTTTTGCATTGTTGTTGCAAGTTGCCATAAAAACGAATATAAAAGAAAATATGTTTGAATTTTTATCGGCGAAGACATTTAGTCAAAATGTAATAAATTAGTTTTCTACCAACTTATTCCCGGCTTTTATTAATATAATAATGTTTATTATTTACGTGAAGGTATTATTTGACATTTTTTTCACAGAAAATTAGATTTTTTCCTTGAATTTGGACATTTTAATGGGCGAGAATGGGGCTGTCATCAAATTAAATAAAGTTTGTGATTTTATTTTAACTCTATTTTGGATGTTAGATTTTGTGATATAATTATGTCGATTGATATAACATTAAATAATTATTGGTCGCTTAGTCCGAGCGACGCCGGGTAGCAATACTAGTTGTAAATATAACACAAAAATTAAAAATGATTTAAATACTTCAATATTATGACTGCCCGTAATGCATTAACTCGACATGATGAAGTCAAAAATATTGAATTTCCAGATGCCTACATTCACTCATGTCCTTAGCAATTTACTTAAGAAATTTGAAATAATGCACTTTCCTCACTAGGCGTTGTTTTCAAATGGCCACCCTGGCACTCCATTGACTATATGGTGATGTGTTAGTGGCTCAATCCGACCTTAACTTGTAATAACCTTGCCCTTACTTGCCTTAACTTGTCTGAACTTTACAATTTAGAGCAATCCCGCATCTGCATTTCTTATTTTAGGCCATTTTATTATCAAACGGTCAACTACTGGTACATGGTCAACTACTAGTACATTTACCTTAACTGTGATTGTTCCACGTAATGTGACACGTGTTTCGCTTTAAGCGAGGTGGGAAGAAGAGAAAAAAATACATTCAATGATTTTACTAGTAATGGCATTGACGCTACAAAATTATTAACTAATGAGATCAATTGGGAAGGGTTTTAAGCCCATTACAAATAAATTTTGCAGTGGTGAGCAACTTGTCTTATAAATGATATTATTTAATAGTATTTCCTACCTGTTGATAGTTTTATTTATTTCTAAAAATTATAAACTTTTCATATTAAACACTTTGGCTTAAAGGCTTTAATGTTTATAATTCAAGGCTTGACTTTTTTTCTTTACTTACAGACTTGACGCAACAGTGATTAGACAATGTATCAATGGGAAAAATTTAATATTTTACATGTAAAACTCATTAAGTATCTCGTATGCAACATTTTGTTCTCGCAATATTGTGTCTTCTTGTGTTTAGTGTCCTTAAATTTTCATAATATTATTTTGAATGATTTTTCGCTTTATATTCAGGCGTGGAGAGATTATTTGGCGATTTGTGTATGCTTGCATGTCATTTGCGTTGATCGATGTTGACATAAGCAACTCATGTTTACACGCTTGAGACTCATTTAAAATATTCAATATTTCCCAAACATTTAAAAATCCTGGCGTTAAATTGTGTAAGCCTCGTTACGTGTGTTTATGTTTGCTTTAACCTACATAATTATTTTTGATTTTTTTTAAATATATTGGTGGGTTATATGTTTTTAATCATTTTAAAAACGACTTAACACTTGAAAAATAAATTTAAAATTTAAAAATCATGCAACGAATCATACATTCATAGCTCAATAACACGGGTGGAATTTTCTAATACCTATCACAAATAACTACTTTCGATGGATTCGGTGGCAACCTTTTGGATGTTCATTTTAATATAAAATTTAAAATATCTTATTCCACGATTATTCCACGTATTGTGTTACTTATTGTGACAAGTGCTTTGTCTCTTTCAGAGGCATCTTCAGACCAACTATCGCAAAGATTGCTTAAGTAATAAATCAACTTGATTCTAATGTTTTAAAATGATAAAATTACAAAATTAAGTTTGCGATTTTTCCTTTTTACGGGAAGCAAGGAGGCGGTTATAGAATCAAAGCACAGAAAACAAATAATTATACTTATAATGACGTAAGCAATAAAAAAATATTGACAAATGAGATGCAATCAATTTGGAAGGGTAAATCCTATAATTGGAAAAAATGTAAGCAGTGGGGTGCAACCTATTACTATTTTGTCGGATGCAAAGTTGTTGGCTTCTGGAAAAGATCTCACGAGATCGACTCCAGTCGATTTATCAATTCTGTTTCAATGTATGGGTGTTTGTCTCAAAATGCCTTCCCACGCATCCAAAATTTTAAGCGGTGCTAGCTAGAGCGATTTTCTACACTAGTCCTGTCCTTTTAACTATATCTGCTCAATCTCTCTTTAGCTCCAGTAAGGAGTCGAGGTATAGAGAGGTTGAGCGACTGAGAAACAGTATTTAGATACCTCCATCAAAAGACCATATTTATATTAATAATTTCGGACATATATGACTACATTTTGACACCGCCTTATGTGGTAGGTCATCAGAACTCTCTCGAACGATCTATTGTTCACCTCAGTCTATGAGTTTAAGTCGATATCAGGAAATAAATTCATTCTTATAATAATCTGTATTGAAATCTATAGCGATTCAATACAGAAGTATTTCAATTTCTCTTATCTCTTGACGCCCGATAATGCATGTGCTTCATAAAAAGTTCATTAGGCGATAAATAATCCCTTATCGGTGGGCGCACGTGTTAACGATTTTTGAAACGGCCATTGTTTTTTCTTTCTAAAGTAACCGTTTGTTTTCATACAGCAGTGAGAGATTGGACTGCATTGAGAATGCACGCGCCTAATCCTCTACCTAAGAATTAAATTCGAGTCAAATTCCTGATATCTTCTTCGCTATCGTAATATTTGTGTGTTGTATAACGTCTGTGTAAATCCTAAACAATTAAATAATGGATGCTAACTGCACCCACATAACGCTTTGAGATCCTCTTTTCTTTATAAGAGTACCATGTTTCTCCTACTCTGTCCCCAAAATCCCTTTTCCTGAGTGTCGGATAGGAGGCTCCTTCTCGATTTACGAGGGAGCCGGAATTAAGGTAGTCTCAATATATAATTGAGGACGAATATTTTTTGTAAGAACCTTTTGTATATAAAATATCCTTCAGTAAAAAGCCGTGTGGAGTTTCTATTACGTGAGATGTTTATAAATAACTGATATGTAAACGTAAACAGTATGGTTTTTTAAAAACAACACCATAAAAATACTATTTTATGATCAATGTCGTTTATACAAAATCAAAATACGTATTGAATAAAATTGATAGGGCGTTATTTTTCTCTGATAACAAAGCTATTCAAATAACTATATGGTCTATGATCAGTAAGTCTATCTAAAATGGCTTTAAAATATAATAAAACATATAAATGTTCAAGCAAGATAGTGAACGATCTATTAATAATATTCCACAATACTTGTCGTACTAAATAGTTTGCCATTTTATACGGCATCAATAAAGTTAAAACACTTAAATTATCATCTGACGCGCTCAAAATCGTTAAATGTTTTATATGGTTAGTGAATTTTATCAAAGCACTTAAATATAACGTTCAAAGCTGTAGATATGAATGAAAAGTTTTGTGAAAGATGAAACTACTTGAATAAAATAAGTAAATTTTCCAACATAAAGTCACCAATATTTGTCATAATTGTCTATGCCTATATGTATGATATATAGATTTTAGGAAACAAAGTTCGAGATGTTTTATTTAAAAAATATTTTCGTTTTTACGGTTTTCGCTGTAGCTTTATTTTAATTAGTCCAGAGGTCGGCAGTTTGTCAAGTGAGAAGTTCAGATTTTTTACATGAAACAAAATTAAAAATTAATAAGAAATTTAGGATTTGCACGAACAAAAAGTATATTGTGAAAGAACATTTTCAAAAAATGAAATGTAAAATCAATCATTATATATGAAACTATATTTTATCTGAGAAAAACAATTGCATTCATCGCATTAATAAAAAAAATTAAAAATTCGAAATTTAAAAATATATTTTTTTAAATTTATTGTATTGTATAAATCTTCAATAAAAAAAATTTCAATATATCCAATAGAAAATTATCTTTTTTTTAATCGAATTACCTACGTAAATATCTTTCTTTTTGGTACCTGGCCCACCAAGTCAAAAAATTTCAGATTTGGCCCTTTCCCAAAAAAGTTTACCGACCCCTGGAATACAAGATTTTAAATTTTCATCCGTTATTCTGCTTTTAAGTTTTATTCGGTTCATAGTTGAGAATGTTTGTTCGCATATACATAAATATTGAATGAATACCAAAAGCTAGTTGTCGAGCCGCAAACGTCTATGCAAAGAGCCGGTCCTGCTGACTACTGAACTAGTTCAATAGGTATATGAAATTAAATTGATAACTTCTCATTAATCCCTGAACAAATCCATTCATCTCCATTTAAATTACGTCACAATAGTTTGTATCTGGTTTACTTCACTAATCCAAATTGAAAACCCTCGAAGTATTAATTCATTCTAACTTTATAATTATACTGTTTCGAATGTAATAATTGAGTTTGAAACTGATTCGTTTCATACCACAAACAGTTTGGGTTAAACTATTTAATCGAAAATCACTACATGGTATATTTATCATTTACGATATTACACAATTTTTTAGATGAAGGAAGTAAAAAGACTAGTGATTGCATTTAAGTTTTAACGTTGACCGATCACATGTGAATTGCTATCCGTACTTTATCGACATCTATGCAATTAATTAGAGCACTAACGGTAATTCAAGTGCTCCTGTGCAATTGAAATACTTTAAGATGCTTAATGCGGAAAGCCAAGTAGTTAGACAAAGTTTATGGAAATGTACAAAATTCAAGCGATTCAAATTTGATTAGAAATTCCATCAAACGCCTTTAGTCGACATTATGAATTAATAAAATAGATGAAAACTATACCATGTTAATGTTTTTAAGCATAGGTACCCCGAAATTATCGCGAAATCAGAGTTCGGTAAAAGGGCAAATTTATGACTAGTTTCCAAACATTCCACATTTAATACGGTAAGAAAAATAACAATGTATTTTAGTTCTACATAAATTATTTTATATATTTGTTGATAGCTATTTCGGCTTACGCCTTCGTCAGAACTATGTTTTAAACGTGTATTAGAGATAGCTTATATACCCAAGCTAGACAGGGTATCCCCTCTCTGCTCAACCATACCAACGTCACATGGAATTTTTTTAAATAAGTTTAAGTTTATTGGTCTAGCGTAATGCTGAGAGCTTAATCTGATATTGTTGGGTTATTTTTATCGTGTGAAACCACTTAAAATCTGAAATCTGAAAATCTGTAATCTGTTCATTAAGAATGTCATTGGGTTGATTATATCTATTAATTTCTAGCTGTTCCAATGCATTTAGCTTAAGGCCTTTATTACAGGAATGTAAACAAATCGGGACCGAATATGTTCTTTTTCTACGAGATGGTTTGCATATTGTGAATCAGTTTTTTTATTGTTAAAGGATCTAACATGTTCATTTGCCTGGGTCGAGATCTTTCTTCCGGTCTGCCCTACATATACTAAATCACATGTACCGCATTTTTCTTACCGTATTATAATGGAGTTCTACCAAGAAAATGCCTACTCAATCAATAATATTCTACATTTATTTTTTGTTTGTTAAGTAAAATTTTTTTTTTTTAAATAAATGCTTTTTATTCCATATATTAAAGTTTTATTGCGCGCAAACGTCGGCGCGGTAATGTCCCGCGTGTCTGTGTCACTTTACCCAAGTATAGAAACATCGTTAACTGCAATTTCTGAACTTTGACAACAGTGGAATAATATTACTATACGCAGAATTATGGATTTTTTTAGGATGGCCTTGAATAGGTCAGAATCTCAGGATATAAAAATGAAGACAAAGCTTACCTTAAAAATATTGTAATATAGGAAGACCATGATGATGCAGGGTATGTAGAAGGAGCTCAGCGAGCTGTATATGATAAAGTCGCTGTTGTAGAACAGGCACAGGTCCGGGACGCGCTCGGGCGTGTTGTTCAGCCCGAGCACGATCGGCGAACCAATCGCTGCGCTTATGACCCAAACGAGGACGATCGTCAGCCAAACGCGACGATTGTTTTTGTGTTTGGCGTATTTGATCGGTTGCGTCACGGCGATGTATCTGTAAAAAAGAAAAGCAATCAATTGCATACTGTAGAACTATTTTTCACTACAAAACTTCTACTTTAGCTTATATTAAGCCCGGTCCGTGGCGCAGTGTCAACGTCGTTGACTTGCGTGCCGGATCGCCTGGGTTCGATTCCCGGTACGAGCGGATTTTTTCAGTCGATAAATCTGTTCAAAGGCATGGGTGTTTGTGATGTTGAAAATCCCTTCCCACCTTTCCGATCCCAAAGAGCGACGCATAGCGAGAGCGATTAGCTTACCACAAGTCCTGTCCGAGTCCTCGTATACTTTCTATCCCTACTCTCTTAAAAAAACAGAGGTGGAGCAACTGAGTAACAAGCAGTTGTCGTAGAAAAAAATATATGTTGAGATATACATCCATAAACGTCCATATGCTGCAAGTTGGGACCGGACATGGTTAAAAAAAAGCTTCTATTACTTCATTTAACTCCTAAAACTTCTTTGTCGACATTGTATAGGTAACGCGAAACTCCTATGTCAAGTCCTGCTCAAAATTGTAAAATTTGTTAAAATTTCAAATACCGTATTTATTGGATTGTGTCCCTCAGTTAATGTTTGTAAAATATCATAATGTAGTATATTTTCGGTAATTCGTTTTGCCATGCTTATGAATTCGCAAATCCTTGATATCAATCTATCTCTCAAATCCCTTGAAGAGTTGCTGTAAGGAAACACATAAAATATTGAGGAGTGCAAAAGGTTAAAGAAGTTGTTCTACAGTGTTTTTGTGATTGAATATTATGATAAAGAAATGTTTTGTTAATGTAAAATTGAAAATAACTTTTTATCGTCAACGTATTGTGTTACTAGTTTGCCTCTTCTCTCAGAGGCATCTTGGGACTAAAGTCTAGAGTCACAAATATGACTCTGAAAAGTTAAACACGTGTCACAAATAGTCACAAAAAACGTGAAACAATCAAAGTTATCGCTGAATCCATCGAAAATGTTTTGTTCATTCTGTAACGAAGCATATTCATTTTTTTACGCATTGTTTTCGGGATTATTTAATGTGTAATCTTCAAGCCCACCCAGTCCACTCTCAATTTGGAGCGTCTGAATTTTTGTAATTTAAACATCAGTTTTTCTACAAGTTCTTGTTACTGAGCTGCTCAGCCCCTATTTTTAAAAGAAAGTTGGAATCGAAAGATAGATCTAGTAAATAACTCCTGGGTAGTTATTGCTCTCGCTTAATTCCATTCTTGGTGGCTGAGAAAAGTACATTTTTTTTTTCCACTTTTTATCTGTATTTTCTTTAAGCACCATAGTGCTTAGCTAAAGGATTAGTCCCATGCAGCTCTACATTGGTTCGAGTTTATGAGTACTAAATTCGCTTAGTTGATTGCATGGCGTTATGGAAGGCGTCCGTGATAAATAACGGCTGCATACACATAACGGGAGGTGGTTGGAAAATTTTCCGTTGTTAGAACCGAGCGAGTGGAGGGAATTTAAGAGATCATAGACATTCATGCTTTCAAACAGAAATGAATTTATCAAGCTTCTTATGTATATGAGACTAGAAACCAATAAACTACTACTGATTTGATCGAAGTTGAAACTGAAAATATTGTCATTAAAATACGCTTTATTTTGACTAATAATGCTTCTGTAGTAATAAACTCTATGATTTGCAAGATATCAATTTTTCAACCTTAGGCTTTATATTTGTAATTATGATCGCTATATTGGCAATATTAATAAATATTGGCCAGTTTTACGTAAGGTATGTGATTTCACTGTCAAAACAAACAAAATACTGCCCATTTAATTGACGAATAAATTTTCCTCCAGCAAAAGATAGTGGTCTATCTTATATTTCCTAACTTATCCAATCCCGAATCCAGCCGTTGTAAATTGGTCGATTGCAGTATCCTTGTAATCGCATTCTTTTATATTATAGTAATTACCTACCATGAAAAAATTAATTCGATTAACGAATCCATTTTATTTGCATTGGCAGCCAAGCTGGCGTATAAAATGATTCGAATAATTGCGAATTGGATTTATAATAAACGTTGGAAAATTAGAGTATAATGATTTGATATGCGGGTAATGGTATTGCAGAACCGCAACGTACTTTGTAATTAAGATTTTTTTCAAAGGAACACTTTGCAATGCAAACGACAAGACGCAACAAATAAGAAACAGTCTTATAAAGTCTTTGTGCAAAAATGCTGCGAACTTAGCGGCAAATTATAACGAAATAAAATACGGTATTACTAAAACGAGTTCAACTTAAGCTTAATATTAATATTAAACTCTAGCATTCTCATCAAAATAAGATGCACATCGATTTTTTATTTATTTATCACAAGATGTTTATTGTCAATACTTTGTGGAGTGTTACATTATAATAAAAATAAAAACACATTTAAGTACTTAATTTACATTGAAATTATTGAGATCGGGACCATTTTCGGCCGCCGCGAATATATACATCAATATTTTATCATCATACTAGTATTGCTACCCGGCTTCGCTCGGACTAAGCGACCAATAATTATTTAATGTTATATCATTCCCAAAGAATTACAGACCCACAGACATACATACATGCATACATACATACGCCGTTTCAGTTTTATATATAAGATTACGTCCATGATTTGAAGATAAGTTAGAAAACTGATTCAAGACGACTACTCGAAGAGAATACAACTGATATGTTTGTGATGTAAATTTTATTTCTAAAAACAAAACTAAATGGTTTATCAAACTTAATCTTTGTATAAAAGCTTCTTGGTTTTATTCAACATCGACCAAAAGTAAGTAAATCAAGTAGAACTTTTCCAAGTTGAGCAAAACCTCGACCCTTAACTCTTTGACCCAGTTTAAAAATAATTACTTGTATTCCTGTAGTCTGAGGTTGGCGAGTATTCGAATAGCTTCGATACTTTCTTTACCGGAGAAAGTTTAGCTTAAATTGATCTTCTTTATGGAAATACAGTTGGCGAAACTTCTTTTACACTGTGAGTTGAAGATTTTAACTGACATCAAACATCACTCAACTGTCAAATGAAGATAACATTTGTGCGAGCTTTAAGCAGAGCTTTCAAGCCTTAATAAGCTCGCGTTATTCAATTGCATTTGAAAGTAATTTCCTCGTTGAGTAGCGATTAGCATCAGTTTTTTGTCATAAAAGGTTTCAAACGCAATAATCCATTGAATTACGGTATAACGTATTTTAGGTATGATTTGAATTTGGAAGGAAAATTATAGTTCGTATATTATAAACTTTCTTTAATCACAAATTCTGACTAGTGAAATTTTATATACTAGGACTTGATTACCTACATATCGGTGTTGTAAAGGGTCTTTTAATAGGGACACTCACTAATAGGGATTTGTTAGGTAAGGTTAGTTAGGTTATAGCGGTGATATTTTTAAAGTGACATCTGTCAAATTAGTTGTTATTTTTAAGTAGTGTACGGAAAATCACAATTGAAGGTGATAGCGTTAAACAACGTGTGCAAATCATTAAATGTTATTATTAAACTCACTGCTCCATTCTAAAAAAGGTTTTTACCCATTTTTGGATGATTTGGGGCGATTCCAATCCATACAATATACACCAGCACCGAAAGCATCACTGTTTGATGGGGACTTTGGTCTGGCGAAATCATCGGTCCATACTTCTTCCAAAACGAAGCTGGCATTGCCATAACCGTCAATGGTGAATTACAGAACTGCTTTTAGCTACAACTAAGCTGCATTGCCCGATGGTTATCGCGGGGTGGCCAGCAGATATCTATATCAATCTTTCCTAAAATTTACTATGTGCACATCTATTGGCATCGAAGCCACCAACTAAACTATTGAGATCATAAATACTTACGCTGAATTGCACTTATTAAAAATAGTATAAATATCTCTCAATAACACAGGCAATTTGGAGGTAAAAACATTCCATTTCAGTCCCGCGGTATCCTAAATAAACGATTATTATACGGTCAAAACAATACTCTGAATTCTAAAAACCTAGAATGTCTGGTAAAATAATATAAATTTTCACAGAAGCAGCCTTGATGTTGTGGTCGGCAATTAAATATGTAAAATGAAAAATATAGTGCCTACAAAATGGCAGGAAAATTTGTCAAAAAATCATAAAGCGTGCCAAAAATATAACGAGAGAAAAAAAGTGGAACGCCTCAGTGAAGCTTCTTTTCACTTCACATTGAATTTACTGACATTGACCGAAAACTTCAACAATAAACTCCGACGAAAAAAGCGAATAGAGGACCTTTTTAGTGTGTTATGAATGATGTAGTTTCAGAGTGGACTTTCTTTTGTACTCCCAAATATAGTTAAATGACAGAAAGGTGATTACCTTTTCGTGCAAATAAGAAAAACATGAGAAAATTACTGGGATATTTTCATTTGTCATACGGTGAGAACCATTTATTTGAGTTGAAAAGGTGAGCGAAAGCAGGCCTGTCACATTAATAGAATAAGTAAGGACAAATGTTAAAAATAAAGCTTCTCTTCTAAAAATTGGCAAAGACTAATTGGAAGTTTTCCTGATATAAATAGATATTTATTTATATCAGGAAATCTGCGTGTTAATTTATTAAGGATTACAAGTCAGATATTAAACATTTATTTAAAAAAAGGTTAGATAGAATAATTTTGAGATTATAAAATTCTAAAAAAGTTTCTTCGTCATAATATATTATATGATGTTCATTTCTTAAGAGTGTGCTGCTTATGCTAAGCATGTAGACTTCTAACGAAGCATATGTGTTCTGTGTGATCTTTTGTCATTTATTATTAAGGATTTGTAATAAATCAGATATTAAATATCTCTTTTTAAAAAACCTAGTTTGAATAATTTTTAGTTCATAAAAAATATTGTTAAAAAGTCTCTTTGTCGGTCCTTGTGGTTTAGTGGCAAGAGCTTTGTCTTAGCGATCAGGGGACCCGAGTTCAATTCTCGGCAAGGTTAGATTTTTTCAATTGAAAAAAAGAAATCTTGGACTGGGTGTATGTTATTTATCGTTGATTTTGTGCACAACTGATTCATTATTTATCATCGAGTTAATCTCGTATGACTTTTACAATTAAGAATATTTGGCGCATTGGCGTAACCTGTAATGCCAAATATTTTTTTTCTTTAAAAAAAATAAAAAAATATATAATATGGTATGTATGTATTTCTTTAGAGTATGCTCACATTGGAAGCAGATCGAATCCAACTGAATCATACCAAAATACAAACTGCTTGTCAATAGGTGTATAACTGAAAATCTATATTTGACCGAGAAGAAATTATAAAACTTGAAAAAGATTTGTGGTAAGCTTTATTGCTGAACCCTGTTTTATTGGAGCGAATATTTAAAATCACATATAATATATACATGGACATTGGACAGGACCAATTTTGTGAAAAATTCAACTTAAGAAAACGGTTCTGTACACTTGGAAAAGTCTAGCTTATTTTGAAAAATCATTTTTTTCCTAACGTTTGATCCAAAGTTCAATTTTATTTAGGAATACAAATCTTATATATAAAACCGAAACGGCGTATGTACATATGTATGTGGGTCTGTAATTCCCTTTTGGATTGTTGTTGCAAGTTGCCATAAAAACGAATATGAAAGAAAATATGTTTGAATTTTTATCGGCGAAGACATTTAGTCAAAATGTAATTAATTAGTCTTCTACTGAACTTTTCCCGGCTTTTATTATTAATAATAATGTTTATTATTTACGTGAAGGTATTATTTGACATTTCTTTGACAGCAAATTAGATTTTTTCCTTAAATTTGGACATTTTAATGGGCGAGAATGGGGCTGTCATCAAATTAAATAAAGTTTGTGATTTTATTTTAACTCTATTTTGGTTGTTAGATTTTGTGATGTAATTATGTCGAATGATATAACATTAAATAATTATTGGTCGCTTAGCCTGAGCGACGCCGGGTAGCAATACTAGTATTCAATAATTTTCAAATATGTTTTCCGACTTCTGAGCACCTTCATAATTTTTTTATATTAAGCCTTTTTATACTAAGCATGGGTATGAAAATAAGTAGTTAATCGGAAACAAAAATAACCATAGTAAAACTTTAATAGTTTTTTTTATATAAAAAGAACTCTCTTTATTCGAGGCAGCCTATAACATAACCGTCCACACACCAGTCGTCTTTCTCTTCGTGGAAGTGCCTTCCTAATACGCTGAAGCTAAATCAAGTATAGTATAATGTACTGTATAGTGCACACTATTCACTATTTAGGCCAGTGATATTCAAGCCATTTGCAAAAAAACCATATACCTAATAAAATTTTAATTATTTCGTAATATTTTTTTTTTTATTTATTTAGATGTAATAAAGATTGTTTTGGATACTATCGAAATATACTTATTATTGCCCTAACAATTTTGTATTTACAATACATGTAAATAAATATCTGAATGGGTCGAATTGATTGAATAGTTATTTATTATTCTAAAAAAAATGCGTTGGAATTTTTTCGCCAATTCATTTCGTTTACAATATTACAATTAAGAATTGATGTTTGTTTTTAATGACTTGAATTTTATGGACGTCTAGCGAAGCATTTAAACAACCATTATTTTAATATAATCAATTGTGAATTGCTTAGCCTTTTTCGAGAAGAAAACCTTATACTAAATCAGTTGTTTTGATCATTTATTTAAGGTCTACAAAATCCATCGCATTGTTTATTTTAAAAGATCCAGCAATAAGCTTAAATGATATGAAAATAGAAAAACAAAACATTTGTACAATAATATTTTTATTGATTGAGTAGGCATTTACTTGGTAGAACTCCATTATAATACGGTAAGAAAAATAACAATGTATTTAAGTTCTACATAAATTATTTTATATATAGTCGAAGGCGTAAACCGAAATATCTATCAACAAATATATAAAATAATTTATGTAGAACTAAAATACATTGTTATTTTTTTACTGTATAATGATATTTTTTCCTTCTGAATCTAAATGCGAAGTCCGCGAGGTAGGCTCCTAGTTTCCTGGCTATTCTTCTTCTTAGGGTTTCTTGCTAGGGTGGATACAGTCTTTGTTTCCTTTTACCGCATGTTAGCTAGCTAAGTATTGAATTTCTAATAGATTCTGTCAGCTAAGGGTTTTTTGTGGGGAAACCACTTAAGAAAAACCCATTACGAGAATTATTGTCTTGGAATCATTAAAAAATGTCCAATTCTTACCAAGAATTGCTCGTAATGTTACGTATATTGAGCAAAATGAGTTTACTTTTCATATAATAGGCATACCCAGTGCCTAACTAAATCAACGAGCCTGGCTCGTGGCTTAAAATATATCTCTTAGGGCGTTAATTTGGTAGCTGATAAGGCTGGTGGTTTATTCCACGCTTGTCTCCAATGTTGGAGAAATTGCTGTAAGAAAAAGTTGAGTGTATCATAGAGCTTGAGACATCGTCCTGACGATGTTCTTAGAGCCCTTGAGTTTGTTTTTAAAATTTGATATTTTCACAGCTCGGAGAGTTGGAGCGTAGGCAGTTTTAAAAAAAATATATATTGAGCTACGAGTAAATGTACAGTGTACTTGAAAGCTCATGACCATTGCATATGTAATAAAATGCCCGAAGCCGTTTTTTAAGCCGGAAAATAATACTCCGCCTCATTTGATGTACGAAAATTTGATCAATTGTGGGAGTCTGCTTTATGAGCGAGGGTTTATTACAATGCTTTCCGCATTCCGTTGTTTATTTTTGTAGCAAAAAAGGGTTGGAATATAATATTGATAAAATTGGATTTTCAGTAAAAGTAAGGGAATTGGACGACCACAAATCATAGCTTTGTGCTCTGTGTAATAGGAGTTTTGATTATAAATGATGAATGTTTTTTTTTATATAAAAGGGTCAAATTTTACCTATATAAGCATTATTTACTCTGAGCATTTATTTTTTTATATCGTGCATAGTAGAACACTCTTATCTCTTGAGTTTCCGCGGAAACAATTAGTAGGAAAATACAACAATCTGCTAAACAAAGGTGATTGGTTGCGCTTGAATTAGGAAAACAACGCACACCCCAAGTTGTAATGCTGATATTTTTAAACCATATATCTTCAATAAGAAGTACCTATATCGAATTATAAACACAAGTTATTCAGAAAACAGGCTATGAATCGGTCGCACAAAATATCTTCTTAGAGAGAAAATTAAAAACAGTTTTGAAGAATTACGTAGTTACATAGATGTAGAAGCTATCTAACCGTAAACATATTTTATGAATCAATGCTTTGAATACCAAACCATAAATCGATTTAAAGATTAATTCACTTAGTCGGGATTTAAATTCTTTAGGCACACACCTTAAAAATAGTAAAGACAGGTTGAAGAAACTTGACAGAAGCAGTATCTATAAGATTTCCTGCGGCTCGTGCGAATCCATATATATTGGACAAACATACAGGAGTATATTGACTCGGGATAAAACCATATAAGACCACTTAATCGTAAAAAGATAGATTCACAATTTGCAAGCCATCTCATAAAGAAATATCAGAACATAGCTTCAAGCTCAATAATCACATGTTTACTTTTTAGTAATGGCCCAAGCTAAATGCATTAGGAAAACTAGAAATTAATAGATATCATCACTCCAGTAAAATACCTAATTAGCAAATTTATATTAATCCATCACCGCTACTCAAACTATAACGGAAGGTCAATGCAATTTAGCTAAATAAACTGAATACAATACTAATTTACGTTAATTCCCACTCAATAAAAACCCAGATTAGATTACACTTTAATAAATACATTGAATCAATTTGTCACATTTAATATCTTTTTATTACAATACAAAATTAGGATGTTTGATCCGAAAAGAAGATTCATTGCTTACATTTTCTGCAAGAGCATATGTAGATTAATAAAGGTATGTTTCAACATAGTTCTGACGGTAGCGTAAGTCGAAATAGCAATCAACCATATATTTTGTGGAGCAAAAATATATTGCTATTTTTTTTCACCGTGTCACATACTTGACTTTGCAAATGTATTCGATAAATTTATATAACATACATACCGATACAATCATGCACGTGTATTCAATTTATTTTAGAAGTAAAATCATTGAATAAAACTATTGTGCTGTTTTGTACTAAATGTATTTTTTTATAATTTTAAATTGACAATTGATAAAATATTCAAAATTTTATCCCTATATACGGGACAAATCTTCAAAGATAATGTCGTGAATTCCCACTGGCAAGAGACGTACATGAATATAGGTTCAATCGATCTCCTTTATGCCAAAGTACGCATATTTCTAAAATAAAGATGGCTGAATATTTCCGAGGATCTCATGCAAATGTAACGCAAGCAAAAAGGATACCCGGTGTCTTCCGAGTTCGCTTGAACGGACTTATCTCTCAAATAATTGTCTAAACCTCGGATGAGCGTCTTGCGGGAGATTTTTTGCCGGATCCAACCGGATACTAGAGCATTAAAAGATATTCCGCGACTGGTCAAAGAAGAGACGATTTTTATCCTCGCTTTTGAATTCATATTTTATAATTTCCTTTGGAGTGGTTTTAGTGAGCCCCTTAAATAAAACATATTAAACTGCGGAGAATATTCGAAGACGCTGTGATTAAATGTAATATTTGTGCTTCCAACGTTTATTATTTACAGTGCAGTTATTCATCACTTTTAAGGTGTTCACTGTCAATACTTGTTGGAAAGGCATTATAATAAAAATAATAACACATTTTTAGTACTTTTTCCACATGAGATTTATTTCATCAGGACCGATTTCGCTCATGGCGAGCATTATCAACTGATAAGGAATACAATAAAACAGTGGTATTTATGCAAAAGTTAAGTATGAAAACAAGGTATGACAAACAATTTGTAAAACAACTAAGCAAATAAATTGAAGCAAATCTAATTATGGTTGACAGACATGTAGATTTATTTATTTTTATTAAATGCACTTAATTTTGGGCTTTTACTTTGTTAATGGTAATTCATACTTAATTGATTTTTGATGTGTTAGTTTTGCATTGCTAAGAGGTCTTGAAAATTTTATTTTTTACTATTTCAGAACTATTTTTCTTGTAATTTGCTTTAATTTATTTTACAATTAGCCAATAAATATCATATTTTTTTTCTTTAAAAAGTGTAAAAAACTGTGATTTAAGAATACCAAAAGTTTAGACATCGTATCACTAGTATTAAGATAGATATTTAAGGTAAAGTAGCTGTTGGTACAAAATCTATACGGTTAGGGACGGCTAGGTTAACTTAATGATTTTTTTTAAATGGCATTATAATCTTTCAAAATAAGTAGGTAAAAAATTCATTTCTTTTCTTGATCATATAGCACTCTAGTCTATATCATAGCCCTATATCATAACCAACATGTTATTTTTTCTGTAAATAATATATATACATATATATCGTCGGCTTAATTCTAATATTATCTTAGTCAGTTTACCCTCCACCTCCACCTTTGCCAATCATTTAATACTTGAAAATCATACGTTTAATTTTTTTTTGTTGATTTGTTACATACTAACAGGGGTGAATTTAAATTATTTTACCAAGAAATCTTGGAAATTAATCGTTTAGACAAAATCCCATAATTATTACTATCACGCATTGAAACAATTTTTTACGCTAATTTTTTTTAATAACGAGTATATAAACGATACCAATTTTGAACGAGCAACATCAGCTACCTAGTTCACCATTGTTGTACCCTTTTAAATAATCGTCATTAATTAATAATTCAAGCACTTGCTATCATTAAATATTAATTCAAAGACTTGAAATAAATCAAAATAATAAATCAAAATAAATCGAAAAAGACTTGAAATAAATCGAAATAAAAAAAAACGTCATTTTGCGATACATTCTAAAGTTTTCTTCTGCGGAGATGCAATTTTTACATCTAAAGCGAACAATAAATGTAACGCCTTTTTTAAAGTGTAGAACGGATGAAAGAGAATGCAAATTGAAAGTAGTGAAAAAATAATTAAAACCAGAGACATCCATGGCTTTGATCACGGATCGAACAAATAATATTAAATCAAAATCTACAGCGGGATTCAAACACGTGGATAGCGCTACCAAATAGAATGAAGGTCTAATGATGTTTTCTAGAAGTCTTTCGTATCTAAATTATAAAAAAAAATATTTTTAATTTCCAGAATCACACTACAAAAATCGCAAATGCATTTTGACTCCAATCAAAAATTCGTTAGCCGCATTATAAGGTAAAACCATTCAATTATCAATTTGGATGAATTTGGTATCTGTTTCTGGACATGAACTCTTTAAAACTGATATCCGTCTTAATATCAGAAGTTTTGATATATGTCTCACTTAAGATAAAAACTATGGCCTCATTCATCAAGTATATCCCGTAACGAGACTATTTTTTCTTTATAAGCCGATGTAAAATAAATAGAATTGTTTCCCAGCTTTTTTTTCTATCTCTGGCGTAAAAATTTATTACATTTTTCACATAAATCTTTTTTCAATATATCAATATTACAAGCGTGACAGTCATATTTTTTCACTTAAGAGATGAAATTTTCTTCCACAAAGTATGTTAGCTAACGGCTATTTCCCATAGAGCTATTTGAAAATCCATTTTCACGCGCTCTGCTGAACAGAGCAATTATCTTTGGAATTCCACAAAAATAGAGGTCAAACGGGATAGATCAAATAAAAAAGACTTTATTCGGCACCTAAAGCAGCCAAATATTTCAATATTATATGATGCCATGAAAATGAAGAATCTGATTTATTTCTGAAATTGCTTTTGATGTGTAGGACGATAAAGAATATGGAGTCAACAAAGGCGTACAATTTGTTCCGTGTGAAAACCGTATTTCAAAGGTTTCATAACTGCGGTCAGTTTTTTATAACAATAAAATTGATAGCTCTGTCCGTGGCGCAGTGGCAACGGCTTTGACTTGCGAGCCGGAACACCCAGGTTCGATTCCCGGTACGAGCGGATTTTTTCAGTCGATAAATCTGTTCAAAGTCATGGGTGTTTGTGTTGGTGAAAATCCCTTCCCACCTTTCCGATCCCAAAGAGCGACGCATAGTGACAGCGATTAGCTAATCACTAGTCCTCGTATCCTTTCCATCCCTACTCTCTTCGAAAAAGAGAGGTTGAGTAACTGAGTAACAAGCTGTTCTCGTAGAAAAATATTCGTTGAGATAAACTCCGTGAGGAGTCCATATGCTCCATATGCAAGTTGGGAGCGGACATGGTTAAAAAAATCCTTGACTAATCTACAGCTAAAAATTCCAAGTATGGTGATCTAACATCCTAAAATGTGTCTGAGGACCTTTTTTTAAAATGTCAATGTTTGAATGCCTCATTGGATCTCATGACTTTAGAAACACCTCGCTTTCATTTGTGGAAGAAATTGACTTGATCTCGTCGTATAATTCACAGATCCCGTTTGTGTACACGTTATCTTTCAACATTTGTACGGTCTTTTTTAATTTGATGTGAACCGTCAATATCTGTAGTAGTCAATTTTGAGGTTGAGCAACTGATTAACAAGCAGTTCTCGTCGAAAAACATATGTTGAGATATAACTCCGTGAGAAGTGCATATGCTCCAAGTTGGGAGTGGACATGGTTAAAAAAAATTAAAAAAGCTCTGCTATAGGTGTGACACGTTTTATGTTTCTTTAAGAAACCAATCAATACATTACATATCGAGAGAACTTTTTAACTATGAGGCATGAGAAGACACTGATTCATACCTCCAAATCATTGTTCGATCTTTATATTAAATGTTAGGTTTCATTAATGAAATTCCTACATAGAATAAATGTAATTTTTTCACCTTGTTATGTTGGAGTAAATGCCAATTCAATCAATATAATTTATTAAAATACTTCTTTTATCTATAACTAATTCTGTAAGCGGTGATAAGGTTTTATCAGAAAAGAAATACAGTGGTACCTCGAGATAAGTCCTCTAACATACGAAAAATTCAAGATACGAGACCGTCGGGGGAGCGAAGTTTTGCTTTCAAATACGAATAACAATTGAGATACGAGGAACGGCCGGGTACCCGTGTGCGCTTTCAGTATGTGTGGAAGGGGTGCATATGAATGTATTGGAGGCAAATCCATATAAAGGTATAAGTATATATCTGTGTTAGTATTGGATTCTACCTCGACTATCAAACGCTATGGACCTACTTTAAAAAACATACTTTGCTCCATCTCTTTCGCACAACCGACAAATCCCATACGTAAAACATAGTTGACGCTCTACAACTGCTCCAAAATGCCACATTTTGAGGGGCTGGAACGGATTAATGGCATTACAATTAATTTCAATAGGAAAAATTGCTTTCAGATACGAGAAAGTTTACGGAACACAATTAAACTCGTATCTCGAGGTACCACTTTAAATGTAAAATGGGGAAGTTTATTACATTTATAGATTGACGTTTATCAATTCAAATACTGTTATGATGTATTGAATAAACTATTATCTGAAAAAAAATGTTTTTCAGTAGTTAGTACTAAGTTAAACTAACCAAGCGAACTTGAGAAATCTAAGTTGTGATTTGCTTAAATTTTTCATTTCAAGGTAGAATCTATTCAAAATTAAATCTGGTCGTTGAACCAAGTAAAGTTCAAGTATGTTTATTAATACCCTATAAATTTACCCATGAATTTTAAATTTCAAAATGAAGATAAACGGTATACAACAGAAAATAGGAATCGGGTAAGGTTTTTTAAATTGCCAAATGATCTTGATTTAATATATTATACTAAATTTTGTTTTTTGCTGTGATGGAGAGTTAAACCTTTTCCAATTAAATCACATAATTCATTTTAAAAAGCACAATACTTTTTATATCGGTTTTCATCATTAAATAATAAAATTATCAATTTAAAATATTTATTCGTTATTTTCCCAAATGTTAGAATGCGTAACTATTTTACCAAATAATCTATCAAAAAAGCGTAAATACTTTTGAGATATACGCATTGACTGTACATACCTGTCGATAGAGATGGCAACCAAGTTGAAGATACTGGATGTTGAGCAGATTACGTCCATTGCGATATAAAAATCACAAACGAACGGTGGAAGGCCCCATGTTCCATTGAACTGTAAAGAAAAAATATTTTGTAAGATTTTTTTAGATTTAATTCAGAAGTATTCTTCGAAGGGCCGCAAAATAAATTTCAAACTATGAACGGGCCGCAATAATTATAATATTCTATTTGTTGTTGACATAATTTAAAATAATGCAAACATGAATAATAAGATTTAATTTGAGAAAATTTAATATTTTATTGTAGTAAAATATTTAAGAATTTCAACTGAAGGAGTTTCAATATCAAATTTTAATCGTTTGAATTTTGTACTTTTCCATGAGCTATGTCGCTAACGACCCGGGTATCGTCTTTCGGCATATTCGGGCATTTCAAGTACACGAGTATTTTTAAACTGAAATTCATGCAATTGAAATGCTTAAAGATGCCTAAATGCGTAACCCGGATCGTTAGCGACAAAAATCATGGAAAAGGAGTAGTATAAATATTTTTTTGAATATAATAGACCTTTTTACCAATATTTATTCGAAACGGTTTCGCTCATGGCAAGCATTGTCAACTGATAAGAAATACAATACAACAGTGATATTTATACAAAATTTAAGTAAGTTATGACAAACAATTGGTAGAAAAACTAAGCAAATAAATGAAGCAAATAACAAGAAAAATAGAATGAAGATAAAAGGTTGAAGACCTCTTAGTTTTTTACTAATTGTTTGTCATACCTTACTTAAATTTTGTATAAATATCAATGTTGTATTGTATTTCTTATCAGTGGAAAATGCTCGCCATAAATTTTGAGTGGAAAAAGTACTAAAAATGTATTATTATTTTTATTATAATGCCTTTCCACCAAGTATTGACAGTGAACACCTTAAAAGTGATCAATATGTATTCACTGATGAACCATGATTTGTTTTTTTCTAGAAGGATCACTAAAACGTATTTTTATAAATAAAGCCTCCGAGTAGATATATAAACCGTTCAGTTAAAAAACTGAACACATTTAACTGTCAAAAGAACATGAATGTTTTGTATTCATAAAAAATCAAAACGGCGACTTGTATGTGTAAATTTTGATTGATTTACATCAATTTATTACCAGGCGAAACTAACATTTAAAAACGTTTAAAGACCATACTTCAGTAGTTAGCATTGAAAAAGATATCTGAAAAGTATCGTTTTACTATTTTCTAACACGTTTTACTGCACCTTTTCAATTTAAACTCAAGTACCTCTTAAACTTTGTACTTCGAACTAATTTATTTATTTTTCTTCCTCTAAATTCTCAATACAAGATTTCAAATTGACTATACAAAATACGTTACAATCGTAATAAGTCTATAAAAATAGTCGTAAATCTCCCATTAACCAGTAAACTTCAGCTGTAACTAGACCTTTACTATCAACAAGGCAGTAAAAGTAAAAGATATGGCAAGGCTTCCATATAATGAAGCACTAATTTGATTTCTACGATTTGTTTTTATACTGTGCTATGTTCTTATTTTGGTAAAGTTATATAACTATAGTGACATTAAATATTACATTTTGTTTGAGGCATGGCTTGTAGCCAAGTGGTCAACGCTTGTGTGTTTATCTGTGCTAGAGGTTTGTTTTGTGACGGGATCGAATCAGCGAACCGATTATCTCTCCCGGTATTCGAATATTTCTACCTTAAATAAAGTTTACATGCTTTGTAAGCTATTACCTACTGAATCATAAACAAATAGGCGGTAAGACACAATTTGCTAACAACTTATCCGACCATGTTTCATTGTTCTTCAATTTTAAATGTTTTAATTTAATTAAAATACAGTCGTCAAACATTGTTTTAACACTACTAACCGAACTTATCATGCCAGATTATTCCTTAAATACCAGTAATATTTGATAAAAATCAGCATATTTCAATTGTTCGATTGAAATATTTGACCCATCAATCTTCAACGAAATTTTTGCAATTCTATTTTTGTTTTGTCTCGTATACAGATTACTCCAGTATATCAAAAAGTTTATAGGATAACTATTTTAGGGGTCGAAATTGTATTCAAGCTATTGCGTATCGCAAAAAAATCTAGCAACAAAATATTTACGTCGACCATAAAAAGGCGGGTTTTTAAAATGACTGCACTACGCATTTACTATTTTTCATCATATTATATTCTCAGTCAAAGTTTAAACATATCTTGAAATTTTTTCGAATAAATCGAATATATTTCTGGCCGCAAAGTCGAACGTGTAAAATAATGCCAATACTACATCCTCGATGAATAACGCTTGGGTGATACAGGACGCCACATATGCGCCTGCCGTCGGTAAAGTGTAAAAATACTTTATAAATAACTAGTATTGCTACCCGGCTTCGCTCGGACCAGTTTGGGGTTATGTTCACCTCGTCGCGTAAATTCAGACGGGCCAAGTTGAAACAACTTTTTTCAAAATTCAAAAGTCTAGGTCAATTAAAATGGAATTAAAATGAACATTTCAGATTGGCATTGACATTTCACAGCCCCTTTCATATATTGACAGCCCCATTCTCGCCCATTAAAATGTCCAAATTCAAGGAAAAAATCTAATTTGCTGTCAAAGAAATGTCAAATAATACCTTCACGTAAATAATAAACATTATTATATTAATAAAAGCCGGGAAAAGTTCAGTAGAAGACTAATTTATTACATTTTGACTAAATGTCTTCGCCGATAAAAAAAATCAAACATATTTTCTTTCATATTCGTTTTTATGGCAACTTAATGACCAACAAGGCAAAAGGGAATTACAGACCCACAGACATACATACGCCGTTTCGGTTTTATATATAAGATATAACACGTTGTTGAGGTTGCATCTTAAGAAATAAAGTTGGTGCGCTAAGTAAAATACCTACATATATGACACTAAAAACCCGACCCACATAGGGTTAACTAGTGAGACGTGTAAATTTTTACGCACTTACTTAACTGTGGAATCGCTGACCCAAGAAGGCTTTAGGTAGCTTTACGAGCATTTCTTTTAAGCTTCAGTGTAACTTTTTCCGTAATTTTAAAATAGTTGCATTCGCTTAGGAAAAACGGTAACTTTTAAAAAGTACACTTTTTCTTAAGAAAACATGGCCAAGATTATTATAATATATATTAGCAAAACGAGTTCATTGCAATTTTTTCGATTTCGACAATTCTACTTAAACTAAATACATAGTTATGACAGTGTAAAATGAATCATTGTTATGTTATTGAAGCATCCTCTAATCATTTTAAATAATTCCAGGAATCAATTAAATATTATACTGATTTTCATTTTACCATCTGTAAAAAATCGGTATCATTTGGTATTTCACAAAAACAGAATTAAACAATAAATAATGATTAGGTGTTATATTTAAAAAAAACTTTTATTGAATTTTTTAACTTTTATTAAAACAGTTTCATTAACTGCACACATCTTTATGATAGTATCGTCGCCAGTCGCAAGGGCTATTCGGTTGATGAATGCACTGCCTGTTGATGTGGACATCATCGGCAGTGTCATTTGTTTGTATTTTTTTTCTTTTTACGTAACTTATATGTTTCTGTTCTATTACATATTTTTTTTATTTTGTGTAATATGTTATGTGATATTTTTATATTTTTATTCAAATGCATGGCGCTTTGGCGTCAGCTGTAATGCAATAAATAAATAAATATCATCTAAAATAAAATAATTATAACTTTCAACTTCAGAATTGCAAATAATATACTGCTTAACGCAAATATAAAAAAATATTTAAAGCAGATATTAAATGTATCAGATAGTCTGGAGATACTTCTGAGAGAGGCAAATCACGTGTCATGATTAGTACACAATACAAGTTGTTTTAAACATTGTACTTAAATTAATTTCCGGCAAAGTTACCGCTGAATCCATCGAATGTATCAAATATTATATTATATTTTGCAACTAGGTATGATTCCGTTTCATTTCATTATCCAGATAGTTCTAATGAAGTTAAAAATTCTTATTTTGCGAATCTTAATGAAAAAATGTTGAAATATTTCAAAAAGCACGGTATGTTAAAGAATTTTAATTAAAAAAATTGTAGGCTAAAATTTAAATGTTACCTACCTATACTTAATTATAAAAATTCTCAACAAACAAGTATGGGAAGGAGGGACATTTTAACAAAAAAATATATTTCGAGAAAAAATCGTTGTTTTTTTCCGTGCCAGCAGTTATTCACAATACAAGGAAAGCTTCCCATAAATTATTTCAATATGTCTCATTCTATTGTAGGAACAAAGACTTTTTATCTCAATTTAAATTTGAAAAATAAAACACAGGTAAAAAATAATTTTACTTCATATGAATAAAAATGTTATCACTGCGATTGCTTAAATACAGGAAAAACAGTGCGTACAATAAATACGTAAGCTGTAGCATCGCTAAAAGTGATGAAATTATTGTTGTTTTTACTGTATATTTTTCATCCAACGTCCATGAAAATTTCTCAAGGAAAAAAGGTGATTGATATTTGTCATATTGCGCCGCACGAAATGTCATTTCCGGCCCGTGGTCCAGAGGTTATGTATCACTGATTAGAATAAAAAAAGTTCAATATCATTTTTTAGGCATATATGCTTGCATATAAAATCTTGATGGATATTACCTTCGTACTAAATCTGTGTCAGGTAGAGTAATATTTCCAAATGATTTTCGCTATCAAATGAAGCTAGACGTCTTTGAGAAGCCATGAAAGAGAATTCGTTTGAATTTTTAATTGGAATTAAGTTACGCTTTTTGACATTTAAGGCAGTGTTGCCACACCGTCGTTTCTTAATTACGTGTGATTGGATGCTAAAGGTTTGACAGCTGCACAATGTCAAAGAAACAAAATATATGAAGGGATTTGAAGCACTTCACTACGGCAACACACATTTCAATCTATTTCGATACGGCAACACGGAAATAATTGTTTTGTTAAATGTTGCTCTTATGATCGGCAATTTAATTTAAATAGATAATACATTTTTACATATCGATGGCCTAAAGAGAAAATTTGCTATCTCCGTTTTTGTCAATTGTGCAGGAGAGGATAAAAACTGATTATTTTGAGAATAAAAATAATAAAACATTTTTAGTACTTTTCCCACATAAAATTTATTGGATCAGGACCGGTTTCGCGCATGGCGAGCATTGTCAACTGATAAGGAATACAATGAATCAGTGATATTTATATAAAAATTAAGTAAGAGATACAAGGTATGACAAACAATTGGTATTGCAACTAAGCAAATAAATTGAAGCAAAATACATGAATTATTATAATGCAATTCCACCAAGTATTGACAGTGAACATCTTAAAAGTGATTTTGAGAATGTGAAATTTTGTGTTATAAACAAAACAAATAAACCTTTCAAACGACTCAATCGTACCACCGCTGAAAAACAAAGAATGAATGACAGGTGACAATAGAAAATGGCGGAGTTGGACAATCAGCGGTGTTGGTTTTATAACGACAATGGATTTATCAAATTTTCCTAAAACGTTTTTCCAATGCACACAAATAAGTTTTGGTTATAAAAAATTACGGGACATGCACATTGCAAGATACAACAAGATGATATTGTAAAGTTATTTTCAGTCAAAAGTGGAGTTAACAAAATTACTCTTTAAGCCATCGATATCTTACACCTTTTGCTTCCTTTTTTATAGACAAATCGACGCACTCGTTAATGGCGTTAAAGCATTATACTACATTAAGGTTTATCAACTAACTTTCATTAAGGAGATATCTAAAGATATGTACTGGTATAATTTTTAATAGTATAAAAACAAAGTTTTGTTTAATTTTATCCTGCAAAACTCCTGACAATAACTTTATAAGCAGTGATTGGTGGCGGTAACCAATTCGATTTCTCTATATTGTGGTTTATTAATAGGCACGTTAACAATAATTTCTGGCAGTGGTTTGGTTGAATCATACAAAATATTTACAAACATGAGTTTATGTTTAAGTATGATTATGTGACCCCACGGAATAACTTCGGTGGTAGGTCTCACTTTTGCTACCCTTAAAATCATATATACTATATGTTCATTTAACTTTATAGTTCGGTGTCTTCAACTGTAGCTAGATTGACTTGTCAATGTTAGCAAACAATAAACATAACAATGATAGTTATCTCATATTATAATAATGTGTTATGTAGGTATAGTTATAAAGCGAGATAGCGCGTTACAACCACACCCTTGTCTCTAAGTTAAGTTCGGCCGCAGATTTGTGAACTCTTAAGTAATTAGGATCTACAAGAAGGCTTCGCGGGTCGGTCGTAAAGGCTGTTGGAATAATGTGCCGCCGTAATGGATTCATGTAATTAATATTTCGCAAAGAGGAGGTTCTGTGCGAGTTTAGCGCTCAAACGAGCGTGTAATGTTGGCAGCGTTGATTTTTTTGCGCGCTGAGTTGTTGGCACTGCCTGTCAGATTTACGCGCGAGCGAAAGGACCATTGTAATAGAAACGTCTATCTCAGCGAGAGTATCATTAGACAGCTAATTTTTTCAGGATTTCTCTCTCGTCTGCTAAAGGATTATTTGAAAGCTCTCGCCCGAGATTAACTGGGTATTTATTTCAAGAGAAACTGCAAGATAAACTTAAAAGAAATACTTTGTACTATAAAAACTTAAGGCGCCTCATTTTGAAATACGTTATTTCCGGTTTCAACGAATAGAACTTTCACATTCTGAATATTGAATTAAAATCTCTAGAGTGTCTTTATTTTAAAATATGACAATGTGCAAATTTGTATGTGCTTTACATATGCGCTTATATTATGTGAGAATTCCTTAAAACCACATATAAAACATTATTTTTTCATATAAGTCCGGTGTCAGTCAAAATAAAGAAAAAGCACTAAGATATCAAAATATAAAAACTGTTTTTATGCATCTAGTTATGTTCAAACTAATGTAAGTAACAGAATAAGTACCTTTAGAAAAAAAAGCGTTTTTTCTTGCAGGACATTTGCCAAAGGTTTTTACGTACTTTCCTAATAACTCGATTTTTTTTCGATGGAATTTAAAGCACTTAAGTTTTTTATTGATTCTTAAATGATTACGAGATCCGTCTTTCTAGTAAGCTGACCTCTTGAACTGGCTTCACTAGGGATTGCTCTTCCACTTAAATTATCCCGCCCTTCTTCCAACTGAGATGGGAAGGGAATGCAACTTTCATATGCAAACTAAACTGATAGACAAAATAGACAGGACATACTTTGATGCTTACGTGCCTTAGAACTTAAAGCTCCATCAATTAGATATCAACATAAAAATACCGTTCAGTAAATTGTTATAAAAGCTTGTTAAAAATCTTTATACATTTAAAAGAAGACATATTCAAATACATTTTAATCAAGGGACAAGTTAGTATGGTGTCGCGTTTATCTAATCTATCTGGAGAAAGGAATAAAATATATGTTTTGATATTTGCAAAAAAGACAAAAATGTCCGAAACAAGCCATGCGACCCAAAACGAAAACGTAATAAATATTTTTTTTATTCAGTTAAATGAAAAAGAATTCTCTTTTTTACATTACACATGAGTCATTTTATAAAAAATGTTTTTGTCAATATTTTATTGTAATGTTACATCGGAGACCACTCTCAGAGTACGAATAAGTTTTTGCCTATCACAGAAAAGTGGACATTTTATTTATTTTTAGCTTGTAATATCCCTTTTCGCTCATTTTTTCTGAAGATTTTTAAAGCTTAGCAAAGGTTATATGAATTTTTATTCAAGATGATTTTTTACCAATATTGGTAAGTACATTTAATAATTCTGCCTTAACTCGATTTCTAAATAAATATACAACAAATTTGTGTTTTATATTTATTTTAAATTTATTGTCCAACGATCACAAGCATACTGAAGATAAGAGATACCATTTGTTTTTTAACCATATCCGCTTAGTGGAGCATATGGACTCCTCTCGGAGTTTATCTCAACATATGTTTTTCTACGAGAACTGCTTGTTATTCAGTTGCTCAACCTCTCTTTTTCGAATAAAGTAGGGATGGAAAGGATACAAAGACTAGGACAGGACTAGTGATTAGCTAATCGCTGTAAATATGCGTCGTTCTTTTGGGATCGGAAAGGTGGGGAGGGTTTTTCAACAACACAAACACCCATGACTTTGAACAGATTTATAGACTAAAAAAATCCGCTCGTACCGGGAATCGAACCCAGGTGGTCCGGCACACAAGCCAACAACGTTGACATTGCCCCATGGTCCGGACTACCATTATACCAATATCGTTTTATTATTTATATAATTCTAATGTTAGTAAAATTGTAGATCAGCATAAAATATTTGTTTTTTTGACTTCATTGATAAACCCCATCCTCTTTTTGCAAGGGGGATTCGTCTAGATGTCTAGAAGACTACCGTAAAAGAATGGCATGTAATAAATATACAAAGTAGATAGTTTCCATGAATTAAAATTAACTCATAGTACAAAATTTTTGAGCTCAAAAATAAATCGAATTTATTTTAAATTTATATAAAAACTAGTAGGGTAGCAATACCCAGCGTCGCTCGGACTAAGCGACTAATAATTATTTAATGTTATATCACTCGACATAATTATATCACAAAATCTAACATCCAAAATAGAGTTAAAATAAAATCACAAACTTTATTTAATTTGATGATTCTCGCCCATTAAAATGTCCAAATTCAAGGAAAAAATCTAATTTGCTGTCAAAGAAATGTCAAATAATACCTTCACTTAAATAATAAACATTATTATATTAATAAAAGCCAGGAAAAGTTCAGTTGAAGACTAATTTATTACATTTTGACTAAATGTCTTCGCCGATAAAAATTCAAACATATTTTCTTTCATAATCGTTTTTATGGCAACTTAATGACCCACAATGCAAAAGGGAATTACAGACCCACAGACATACATACGCCGTTTCGGTTTTATATATAAGATTATAAATGTACAGTGTTAGATTTAATTAAATTAACCAAAGAGAAGTATAATATATTCATACAGTGTCGTTTCTTGATAATAAACGTTTGCTGCTATTTTTAGATTGCAAACAATCACTGGTAATATTAAATGAAGAGACATTTTTGGGAGTATCTTGAATAAAATTATAGTATCTTTGAGTGTCCTTTAAATAGGAGACATTGCAAAGCATTTTTTTTATAAATATTTACATTCATACCTACGTATTTTAAAGTTTTTCAAGCCGTGTATAAGCAAAAAAATAATCGGTCCTTTTTTTTAAGCCTTGCAAAATGAGAATTGGGTTTATATCTTTTAGATTATTTGTTTGTATGTAGCTTAGTTCTACGATCATCGCATACTTTGGTCGAGACCTTTAAGAATAATTATATTTAATGCTCTGGGCCATTTTTTAGCGGCATAATAATTTACGCAGCGTCTTGAATGCCTCAAGCTTTCTTCTAGTTTAGGACCTCACCTAACTTACTTTGTATTTCCTGGGCTCTTAGTGTTACGGGTCGTCTTAGCTGGGCGAATCTAGGCGAGGCGATCCGGCGCGGCTTTGAAAGCGGCAGAGTTTTAAAATATCAAACGGTCCTCGCCCATGCAAGTGTCATATGTAGGCGAAGCGGTCGGGTCAGGACGGCATATGTCGCAAGTCGCCTCAAGTGCGCACTCATGGCGCACGCGAATCGCTTGAAAATATGAAACGGTCCAAGCTCACCAGAGCGTTAATTGCGTCTGGCCGAGCGATGGCACATAAGACCTTTGATCAACTACGTTTTAAATTGACTGGATTCGCCTAAATTCTCTTGCCGGTTCGCGTCGCTTACCTAAGACACGGGGTTAGCGTTATACCTACCGCTTTAGGCGTTCTGTCTGTACTTGGCGTACTTTGTAGGACAGCAGACAGGATAGTTAAACGTTTTTATATGAATACGAAGTGTGTAACAATAGCTATTTCCGTCAGTTGATTACTAAAAATCTTCCATCTTATCCAATCTTAAAAGGAGAGTTGTAAGAGACTTCTTATAATCCTATCACTATTCTTTTAGAAAAACAAAGATTGGCCCGTTATATGCCAGTAGGTATAATTGCCGTCGTGCACTGTAGGCCGCGATTTTCTTTGACGGATTTCGGTAATACAAAGAAGCTATCTTTCAAATCAATACTACATTGATTGTAATACAAAATATGTTAACTGGAAGAGTAGGATTGTGATTCATACATACATGGGAAAACACCGGGCCGCGGGCCGGATCCGGCCCGCCGAGCTATTTGGTACGGCCCTGATTCATCTCGGCAAAGTAATAGAGAAAGAATTTAATATGTTCAGGGAGAGTTAAAAAAAAAAATCATTTTCCTAGTCTATCAGCCCATACAATCATCACAACAATTCTTATGGAGATGAACTGAAAGAAATAATAGAGCAATTTGATATGAGGTTTGCTGACTTCCAAAACAATGACTCCACATTCGCTATATTTACTCGTCCGATGGATGCAGATGTAAACCCGTGCGTTAAAAAAATGTGCCAAAAAATTTACAGATGGAACTTATTGAGCTTCAGGGGATACATTGCATTGACGAATTTTTATAAAATATATTCGGTGGAAGAAAAATCATTTGCCTTTTTGGCAGCACATACACGTGTGATCAGTTTTTTTCGAGTATGAAACAAACTAAATCAAAACTTCGAACGAGGGTAACAGAGGTAAATCTCAAAAATTCGTTCATTATATAAATAATAAAAATATGTAAGAAGTTGTTTTATTGAATTAAATATTACTTTATGTTAAGTAATTTGGTCCAGCTTTTGACTCGGAGAAAGAATGATAATTTGGCCCCAAACCTAGGAAACGTTGCCCATTCCTGTTCTAAGACATGCCCCTATGTGTATACAATGTTTGAATTATACAATCGTCGACCTAGTCCAGTATTAGTGGGTGTACAATGGACCGTATGCTCACGGAATTGTAGACCGTACGTAGCGATAATGGTTACAGAAAACCAAAATTCATCAGTTTATTTATGAGAAATCTGAAATTAAATTGGGATAGTGAATTTAGTCTAAAGAAAATACATAATTATGCCCATTGAGTAGACTTGAGTTCCTCTACGAGAAAAGTTAAAATATCTTATACTGGCTGCTTAAAAGGAATTACAGTCATCTAGTTGTAGGATGGTATGGTACAAAATGCACAAGCCATTTGTTTAGATCGAAGATTTAACGTATTAATTACAATATGAATCGAAGATGACAAGGAAAATTTACGTTGATTTAAAATTATACATTTCATCACTTTATTTATAATGCTAAAAAACAAAAACAGCTGACATGTCCACTTCGCAATGCGTTATGAAACGTTTTGGTGCTTACTGTGTTCACGTTTAAATAATCAATTATATTTGATTTCCAATAGAGAACATTATTACTTTTCAATCGGACAGTCAAGCAAATATTACAATAAATATATCCAAAATAAAGTTGGACAAATCGGCGTTCGATTTATGGGTTTTTTCGTGCGATTTTCGTGATATGCAGAAAAGTTTTAATATTTTTTTCGTTGTTTGCTTACTATACAAAAACATATGGCATTTCTCGCGATGAGTGAAACCGGTACTGATACTGATGAAAATAGTACTGTATAATATTTTTAATTGATTTAAATAAAGCTTTTCTACCAAGAAGTGACAGCTAGCACCTTAAAAGCGAAATATGACTAAGTGTGCTGTAAGATTTTGACAAAACGTGGAGTTATTGGTTTTTGCTTTTGAATGTCGCGTTTGCCGACTACGATGTAAATTATGTATAATAGTTTCAATGTGTATCTTATTTGAAATTTGGTCCAATTAATTGCTACTGAATTCGGCGGGTATTGAGAGAGATGATTTTCTATTTGCTCTATTATAATCTATATTTACGTATAGAAAATTCCATGTAATACTATTAGGCACTTCAAAATAACAACGATGTATTCGTTTAGGGCTAGCAAACTTTAAGCAATTATATCAATTTGATATTTTTAAGCATCTCAAGATAATATAACGATGATTAAAGAGAATATTATACCGGTAGGTCATTTAGAATATTATTAGATTTGAAAGACGTTATTTTAGAAATTGTAGAAAAATTATATATTGTTAAGACTTGAGACGGACCGGACCGCTGTCAATAATAATGAATATGGAGGCAAAGAAGTATGATCTTTCGTCTCCGAATAAGTCTTCGTTGTTGGTTGAATCATTCCATAACGAAGTCTAGATAGAATCACCTGTATTCTCATCGTGTAACTGATATCCGCCGCAATCTTATCGAATTGTCTCACTGTGTTAAATTATTTATGTATAATTTATTTGCAACTATTTAACTTAAAATCTGTGTCTGATTAAATTCGCCGACTCTAGGATAGAGTAACGGCCCTCTTAACCATTGAGATCTTTATATCAAGAGCTACCCCTCTCTCCTCCTTCCCTAAGTTACCTCTCCGAACGTCGAGGACCAAGGCTGTCTCCCAATATTTTAGGGAGACGAGAGTCTGGCCGTCTCAATTGGCTATTTATCACTTTTAAAGTGTTAACTGTCACTTCTAAGTGAATAAAAATTATTGAAATCAATGATCAGTTGACAATAATCGCGATGAGTGAAACCGGTTCTGACCTTAATCAAAATATATTAATGTGATTTATTTATTTAATTAGACATTTAGATATATATATCACATTTTTGCTTACACTTTTTTTATTCTGAAGAAAACCACAACTTGATCATCACATAATATCTGTGGAAATAGTACAAAAGTTTGTAAAAAAATAATAATACATTTTTAGTACTTTTACATTACAAGGAAAATAGATAATTTGCTTCAATTTATTTGCTTAGTTGTTTTACAAATTGTTTGTCATACCTTGTTTTTCATACTTAACTTTTGTATAAATATCACTGTTTTATTGTATTCCTAATCAGTTGAAAATGCTCACCATGAGCGAAACCGGTCCTGACCAAAAAAAAAATATGTGAAAAAAAAAGTACTAAAAATTGTATTATTATTTTTATTATAATGCCTTTCCACCAAGTATTGACAGTGAACACCTTAAAAGTGACAAAAGTTTGTGTTTTACTTATTTAAATATAATGCATTTCCACTGAAAACTTACAGTTAACACCTTACAAGTTATTTATAATATTTATCTGATATTTTTAGATCGGAGTCTGCTCCGACGTTTGTTTTCCCTGGAATATTGATTGATATTTGAAAACATCTCTCTCGACGGCGAAATTATATCATATCAGAAGTGAATCCAATTCACGAGTTATTTGATTCACGATTGCTAAAGATCAAAGGGGCTTTCATACACACTTCAAGAGTCTTGGCGTTAAATATATTAAACGTCTCGGAAAGAGCAAAATGTACATGAAGTAAGTACCTAAATGCCAGGTATATTTTATTAAACACACATGTGTACATGTTCATATTTCATGTTTGTATTGAGTAACTCTAGGATGTCGTTTTTAACTAGGACATGTGGGAAATATATTCTTTTACCTCATTATTTTGTTCAATATTTTAATATTATTTCATAAAAATACCTGACACTTGCTTTGTTTAGATGTGAAGTCACAGGTTTGAGTCACAACACTCATTCATCTGTGTATTCTTGTGATTATAGACCTACCATAGCGACGAGACATTTAGGGCCTCGGAGAGATCAATTGTTTATCTTTTCAATTTAACTCTGGGTGCTTGGGATATTTTTTTTCGTCAATTTGTTTACCAGTGACCAAATTAATTATCCTCAACGAGTAAATCTCATATAGAATGAGCTAATATTTAAAATAATTTCTAATAATCGGTACGCCTGTCAACAAATTGACGCTTTTACCATTCACGCTAATATTTGATGTCTAATCGATAGTTAATTTAATTTTTACTTGAAAATAATATATTGAAATTTTACATGCATGTCATCTGTTTAATGCAGTGGTTGAAGTGCGAGAAAGTATTATTATAAAATATTAAGCGAAATGTATTTTGGTATACTTTTGTATATTTTGTTAGGTTTTGACTTGTGTAATGATTTTTGTCAAAATGTGTGGATTTATGGGATGTTAACATTCCTGTCCACTTACCTCCATGGCGATTTTTAAAAAAAGGCACGGAATAAAAACGTAGAAAAACTTATTTTGAAGGTCTGCTTGAACTAAAAATTGTCAATCCCGCGACCATGCATCGGACTAGAGAGGATTCACAAGTGCGTTGAGCACCTGACAATTTGACACGTATAATATATAGTAATAATCGATGACAATTATAACAAATATTATGAAGTCAGTGATAAAACTATTTTAAATGATCCGATACATAAATAGTGTTTTATTACAGAGTAGAAAGTATTAAAAAATCCAAATTGTACATGTTCTATTTAAGCATAAATAAAATTCAGAATGAAATATTGCCTTTTCCACTTTTTTACTGCATAAGATAGTTAATTTAGACGCTATATTTTAAGAAAATGTATTTTATTTTGTAAATTAATTTCATAAAAAAAATATCTTTCTGTTGACGTTTACAAGAATTATTTTGAAACGTTTTGGTCTTTATTATTATACTTATTATAATTAATTCGTTTTCATTTGAATAATTTCAAAATTGTTTGTCATTAAAGCATCAACGATTTCAAGATTTTTAATTATCACGATTCTCTGTGTTTAAATAAAAATAAAAATAAACATAAATATCTTTACAAAAAGAATTCAAATACATGAAATAATCACGTGGAAACAGTTACACTATTACACAAAAATGACGCAATACATATGCAAGTGAAACTTAAAATTATATTCATTTGAATAGTTAAAAATCTTATTTAGTATTAAAATTTGAAAAGCTTGTGCAATCTACGAATTATTCACTTAATCGATCATTACACAGATGATATGAAGTGTATAAAAATGAATTTCCTTAAAAATTTGGATATTAGCATTTCATACACATACGTGAAATTAAAATCCTGGATTGCTCGGTTTCAGTGATTCTTATTATATTATTATTTTTATAACTTTAAAAGCTCAAACTTCAGTCAGATGACAGAAGAAGTTACAGTCGTTTACGAATAAGACATAAGAGCATTGTGAAGTCAAGCTTTCAAGAATATGATAAAAGCTTATAAGCTCTTTACAAGGTGAAATATTTAACGCTGACTTTTCAATTTTATTTAAATTCAAGAATACATTTGATGTTTATCATGATTGTCTTAAGTTGATCTTGACTTTTTTTAAGCTCTGTATTACATAAAAATGTTCGATTTTTTTTTGTTTTGGTACAACATTATTATTGTTCTGACAATAGCGTGATCCTGAAAAGGACATCTACTATAATTATACATTTTTTTTTACCATGTCCGCTCCCAACTTGTATCACATGGACTCATCACAGAGCTTATCTCAACATATCCTTTTCTACGAGAACTTCTTGTTATTCAGTTGATCAACCTCTCTTTTTCGAAGAGAGTAGAGATAGAAAGGATACAAGGACTAGGACAGGACTAATGGTTAGCTAATCACGGTCACTATGCGTCGCTTTTTGGGATAGGAAAGGTCGGAAGTTATTTATAACAACACAAAAACACATTGCCTTTGAGCAGAATCGATTTATCGACTGAAAATATCTGCTGGTACCGGGAATCGAACTCGGGTGGTCTGACACGGTAGCCAATGACGTTGACCACTGCACCACGGACCACGGAACCAAATAAATTTAAACAAACAAATAATATGTATCTTCTTTCCGTTGTGTGTATGCAGCCGTGGTTCACAGCCGCTTTCTATAACGCTATGCGATCAAGAAATGAAACGAACTTACTCCTCACTTATGTTACCCAATACAGAGATGCACGGGAGTAATATTTAAACAATGCACCAAAGTGATGAAAGAAAAGAATACTTCACTTGATCAGCCACTGTGTTTGAGTGATATTAAGTATACTGTGTAAGGTAAACAGATTGCTTATTTGTACTTTACATACATCAGGCCTAGAATACATACACTAGAAAGGTTTACAAGTTTCTTACTCAAACATCTGACGATAAGCCAATTTAAGCCTCTAATTAGGTCAATGTAATATCCTTCAAACAAACTTTTCTACTTTTTTATCATGCAATAGTGTTCCACGCGTTCTGTAATAGTTCAAAAACAATTGTTTTGACTTTGAATCAAATCATATAACGTGATAATATAAATGTATTTCCAATATTTGAGGCTGGTAAGATCACTTCTTCAGAGAAGAAAAAATTAAATAATTTCATAATGCCCTGGATTGGTAATGAATTAAATGAGAAAAAAAACAGGTTACTTTGTTAATCTAACAGAAATGTTTAGAATTTCGACTGAAGGTGCTTAATCGTTAAAGTTTTCAAGTTTATTAGTGCAGTTTAAATGCCTTAAGATGTCGAAAGACAAACCCGGGTTGTTAGCGTTAACATTCATGGAAAGTACAAAATTCAAAAAACCAAATTTGGTATAGAAAAGATAAAAGCTTTTATAAAATATATCAAAATAAACGATATATAATCTGGATAATAAAATGATTTTTCGTTTTATTACCTCTATAATACTCTTCAGTCGTAATCTTTTAAACTTTACTATAGATGTACCATCATAACTTGATCGCCGTTCAAATTCGGAACTCAAAATTTTCTACATATTGTAGATACATTTGAAAGCCTTCGAAGTTATATTGTTTTAGTAAAAATATATCAACATGATAATTTTGTTTCATTTATAGCTTGGATATAAAAATGTATTGGTAAATAAACAAATTTGATTGAGTATTGCACTCTTTTTACGTGATGATGGCGCCCTCACAAGCGGCCAAGTTATAATGGTACATCTATAGTACGTTTAAACTAAATATTCAAGCGATTCAAAATTAACTAGTATCAATTTATAAACACGTTTTGGAAATAACCAAAACCAAACACTGCTTTTTTATGGCTTAGAAAAAACAACTATGGAATTCTTTTTATTGAACTGTCAGGGAGACTGAAAGATAAATAATACTTGATTTAACATAATAATTAAGATGGATACTCATTACATATGCGTACAGAAAATTGTCAACGAAGCGTAATGTCATTTGAGATTGCGAATTTTGAATATTGTGATTTTAGCACGTTTTCGCTCCAATAACTTTTCAAGTGTATTTCCATGTATCCGTGAGCTGCTACATACATCGAGTGTTAAAGCTTTAAGCTCTTAAGGCAGGAAGTTTAAATATGGCGTCACGATATAAGCAACATATTATTATTTGAAGATTTATATTTAACTTAAACATTATGTTTTACTCGGCAGTAAAATCAGCTTATGTGTTAAGTAGATGCGTAAAAGGGTATTTGATGAAAATGTATAAATAGCTCTCTCAATATTTAAACGAAATATCTTTTTGATGTAAACGAACCATTTTAACATGAGCTATGCAACGCTTCGAATAATTTTTAAATATACTTAGAAATAAACCAAAGCCAGATTTTTTTTTATCAGAACTTGTTTGTCGCGTAGGTCATTTGAGTCATCAGTTGCAAGAGCTGTTCAGTTGATCAATTGTAATAGACATTTTCATCATTGATATTGGTTTATAAGCTTAAAAATATTTTTAAAAGAAAGATTTTTTATGATATGATTAATATATTGTGTTTTTTTCTTCTATAGCAGTATATGTTTAATGTGTTTTTATTGATTATGTTATATATATTTGTCAAATGTATGGCGCATTGACGTCAGCTGTAATGTAATTTATTGTATTTTTCTCCAATAAATAAATTGGTAGGTACTTTTTTTCAACTAGCAACGACGACACATTTACTTAAAACTGACGTGGATAGAAATGTCAGATGCACGCTTAGGTTAACATATTGGATGCTGAGAACACGCCTAGCGTGTCCATTTTCATACTGAAAAACAGGTTCAGCATTGAAAGCTTTTGCTTAAAATTATACTCCTAAATCTCTTCGGATTTGTTTGATGCAATTTTTTTATTTCTTTAAATGTATTTTTGGGTAATGACGTAATTAACAGCGCGTTATTCACATACTGCACGTGCAAAATCCAGTGTTTCAACTGTTTATTAAAATGCGACCTTGAAACACGCGTACTTGTTATGTTCCCATATTAAGTCATAGCTTTTTGTTTGATTTTGTTACGTGAAATTTTTCGCAGAACCCATCTACCCCACAAAAAAATGTTTCGTTGTTGTCGATCTTTGTCTAGATTATTGAGTGAATGTCTGAAAAAAAAGTGACAAAACCAAATGAAGCTTCCTATACTATTCATTAATACATATTTTGACCTGATTAAGTTACAGTTTTTTGTTTATTTACTATTACTTACTGGCCAAATAAAGTAATGTGTAAATAAAGTAGCTTTTTTCTCGAGTGTAAATCAAAAAAGCTAAATATGTCTAACTAATCGCTTCGTTTTATTCGCAACGCAAAAAGTCACAATATTATTTGAATCCTTTGGTGTTATCTAAAAAACAAAGAAAGCTTTGTATTTTTTTTTTGTATTTATCCAGTAACGTTCAGTTATTAAATATTTTTTCGTATAGTTTCATTAACAATGAAGCATTGTGTTATTACTCTATCGGATTTTAAAATGAAACGAGCTTTTCACGATAGCCGCGAACAATATATTTTATTTGTTTTCTTTCATTAAATTTCACAGCGCTTTTCTAAACTTTTATGGAGCACATGCTATTTTCAATTTATTATTGTTTGTTGAATTTTAGCAAACACTCGGTATAAAATATGATTTATTTTACGGTGTGCACAAATAAATTTGAAAATATTTTTATCTCTATTCTATACAATAATTCTCCTATTTATTTAATACATTTGTTTGGTGATATTAAGCCGTGCTATTTAAAAAAATAGTTTTGACTTTTTTTTTATAATCGAACGCTTATTCCGATCAGGTATTATTAGAGATTCCAAATTCAAGAATCGAATCTCGATACTCGAGAATACTCGTCCATTTTTGAAGTACTCGTTACTTGAGTTTTTTTAAGTTATTTAAAAAAAAAAATATAGTACTATTCATTTTTAACTATTCAACCGAAATCCACAGCATCAGAGAGTTTTTTTCGACTACGGGAATTATAAAAACAAAACTAAGTACAAACCAATTAAAAATTTGAGACTTTTAATTTTTTATAATTTTTTAATAAAGGGTCTTTTTATAAGGACGCTTAGTTTTGAAATGTAAATAAAACGTTCCTTGGTTAGTTGGATTTTATACGGGTGCAGACATAAGGCCCTATTCAAAATTCGCCAAGTTGAAGTCGCAGAAAAGCCAAGTACTTGTGAACAACGAGAAATAAACTGCCTTGGGTTTTCCTGTACACTTTCACACACAGCAGCAATATGTTTTCACCAGATATTGAATTTTGATGACGTACAGGTAGGTATTGGCCGATTATTTACCAAACTGGTTTGACTCAAATTTGGCCACTAAACAATGAATAATCTACTCAGCAGGACAAAGTAACATATTTTGAGCGTCCCTATTGAAATACTCTTTATATGTAATTTTGAAGACATATCCTTCGTCGAATAAAACAGTTTTTTTGATATAACTAAGTAATATTGTATCAAAAAATATCTATTTTAGTTATAATTTTCCTTTACAAGAGTCACTCAAACATGAGTAAGTCTTTTATTCACTGAATTTTCACAGAACAATTTTATTTCAGTACATTTTTCAAGTCCTTTGTTACATAGAAATGATCAAAATAACTTGTTTTATCCACTGAAGTTAATAATGATATAAATTTCACACTTTTTCCAACAACAACAACTATCAAACGTAAATCATAGTAAAGAAATGGTTTCACTGTGTATTCCCAATGTATCGTTTTCTAAGGCACTAGTATAAATGAACGACGTGTATTAAGGAGCAAAAATAGTAGTTATTGTATACACGTTAGTAGGTTTCTTATCAGTAAATTATATTTTTTTGTCCAAAATTTACACATAAACATTGATTGAATGACAAAGAGTCTTTGTCCTTTTTGCCTCAGTAAAGAAGATGACCGAAAACTTTAGCACTTCAGCATGTCCAGGGCAGTAGTAGATTATGTAAGAATTGATGAAATCATCTCGGGATAAACTAACTAACTTAAAGACGAATAAAAAAGTAACATGTTCAGTAAAAGTATGCGAAAATAAAAGCTTAAAAATAAAATCTGGCCTTATTCAGTTGCACTAAGCTATTAAAAATATGTGAAAAATTATCGAATTTTGGTATTATGAAATACTAGTGTTCGAACCCGGCTTCGCTCGGACCAGTTTGGGGTTATGTTCACCTCGGCGCGTAAATTCAGACGGGCCAAGTTGAAACAACTTTTTTCAAAATTCAAAAGTCTAGGTCAATTAAAATGGAATTAAAATGAACATTTCAGACTGGCATTGACATTTCACAGCCCCTTTCATATATTGACAGCCCCATTCTCGCCCATTAAAATGTCCAAATTCAAGGAAAAAATCTGATTTGCTGTCAAAGAAATGTCAAATAATACCTTCACGTAAATAAAAACATTATTATATTAATAAAAGCCGAGAAAAGTTCAGTAGAAGACTAATTTATTACATTTTGACTAAATGTCTTCGGCGATAAAAAAATCAAACATATTTTCTTTCATATTCGTTTTTAAGGCAACTTAATGACCAACAATGCAAAAGGGAATTACAGACCCACAGACATACATACGCCGTTTCGGTTTTATATATGTACTACTCGATACTCGAGTAATTGGAGTCTCTACACACACATTGATAACGAAAAAAATTTACCGTCGAAACTTTCGCGTGCGAAATCAATTCGTTTGTTTGAACTTGCAACAACAATGCAAAAGGGAATTACATACATACATCCCCCGTTTCGGTTTTATATATAAGATGAAATCACACAGAGAGAAGTAAATTAAATTATTTAACATAATAGATACTTTTAACTTTTGTTATTTGATAAACGTTGTCTACTAGACCATTTTACTTAAACAATGTATAGCATAAATTCTTTTTTCAAACCGTCATCCACAACAATATTACAGTTTATAATGGGCGTATCCCGTAGTACAGCAACGTAAAACTCATTTCAATAATCGCCAGAAGCGCACTTTAAGATGAACTTACCTATGCAAAGAGATATCTCATATTTTGATATGTTTGACATTATTGACTGAAAATACCTTACTATTTAGTCGTACATAATTAGAGAGATAACTTAACTACTTGCCCTAGTTCTATCTAATCAGATCTTTACTCTCCTCGAAAAGAAGTGTTTGAGCTGTTGAATAACGAACAGTATTCGTAGATGTTAGCTCTCTTCTTTTTTTTGGGCGTGTAAATGGTTAAAAAGACACTATACGGTCATTTTACAAATAAAAACATCTTCATTGAATAAAGAACGATATATGTCGTAAAAAAATATGTCTGCAACATTTTATTCTGACGTCATTCGTAGCAGACGTTTGATAACTACTAGTGTAAATGTTCTCTCAAAAAATGAACACAAATCAAGATAAATGGGTCAGGACAAGAAAAAGGTTGCGCGTCAGTGGATTAAATAAATCTTTGTGAAATATTGAGCGAGAAGAGTGGCGAGGGAGAAGTGCGTCAAGTGTTTTTAAACACACTACACAAGAGACGTTAATGCATTTGAAGCGTTCTGTTTGAGCTTTTTTATTGCATGAGAAAAACTGAATGACAGGTGATTCTATAGGCTTGTTTTCACAATGAATCCTCCCAATAATAAGCATATAACTGCTTATCGAGTTTATTTAAACAGAAGTTTTTCTACATAACTGCTTGTTACTCAGTCACACAGACTCTGTTTTTAAAGAGATTATAAATATAAATAATAAAACTAGAACATAACATAAGTAGTTGGAACATCACTCTTTATTTCTTTCGTTTAAAGTGTTTAAAGGATTGTTAATTTTAGATATCACTGACATCCATCTCCGGGCAGAAATCAATAACTTCACTATCTTGAAGCTCAAAGATCATTTTAATATTGAAACATTTTTCTTTGCTTTTTCAAGTTGATAAGCCTGACATACTTAAGGCTATAAACTTTCATGCTCCTAGATTTTAGCTACTCGCAACCGAACATATTTTTTTAATCATATCTTGTAAGTCTCGTTGGTCACTTGAGTCACCGGTCAAAAGATTTGGCTGATCAATTCACTGCCTTAAGAAGTTGAAATTTTCACCAATAAAATGTGTTTTTCACGGAAGGGTGGTGGGCCAACCA
This sequence comes from Himalopsyche kuldschensis, assembly GCA_028554975.1. Taxonomy (NCBI): domain Eukaryota; kingdom Metazoa; phylum Arthropoda; class Insecta; order Trichoptera; family Rhyacophilidae; genus Himalopsyche; species Himalopsyche kuldschensis. The sequence continues at coordinate 4,586,340 of JAHFWI010000018.1, read as the reverse complement.
CCTTGATCTCCCAAATAACTAGATAGACAGTAGCCTCGGGTATCATCTATTGGACAAGTACAACAGACAACTTTGTGAGTTTCAACCAAGGCCAGGCTTCGTCTACGCCTATGGTTACCTTATTATGTTTTGCCATGATAGTGTTCAAGATAGGAATATATCAATTTTGTTATAAAAGCATTGTGTTGTGGTTAGAAATTTTGGCTTCGCTCCAGCATCAGTAATAAACGGATATTCTAATGTATCAGATGAAAATGCCAGCGGTATTTTCCAAAAACATTGTGAAACTAGATGAATTGCTTTTTTTTATTCAATTATAACGAAGTAAAGTGAATGGTTTATTGACAAAACATTGTTTATTCAATAACCATAGGTATGTTTGGTAAATTAAAAAAGAATATATTTCTGTTTTATAACGATTGATTAAAATTGAAAAATCTTCAAATAAAACAACATTATGACACAAATCCTTAATGGTTTCATGGACATGCTCACAGTTACTATGTAGCTTGAATTATCGAAGAGATATGGCCATATATTTCTTTCGGCTTATACGACGGCAAAATGATAATTCCACCATTCGTAAGAAGTTAATTGTTTCTAATATTTATTTTCAGGAATCGCCAAGATGAGATGTTTTTTTTCCATTAAGTAGATCCAGCTTGCCAATGGGGATGCCACTGGGAAGAGCTTCTTCGATTGTAAGCGGGTTTGCTTCGGATGTCAACATGTTTCACTTGGACGGGAGTGTGTATACTATTTTGTATGTATGTATGTATGTATGTTGACTTAGTCGGAACTCTCTTGGTTGACATCTTTGCCAATTCCCAATTTATTTTTTGTTGTAAAGTATATAGGTACAAATATGTATATAAATAAATGATGAGTAATTGCCTAGTCCGTGGTGTAGTGGTCTACGTCGTTGGTGTCGGACTGCCCAGGTTCGATTCCCGGTACGAACGGATTTTTTCAGTCAATAAATCGATTCTGGGTTTCTGTCTTGATAAATCCCTTCCCACCTTTCCCATTCCAAAGAGCGACGCATAGTGACAGCGGTGAGCTTATCACTAGTCCTGTCCTAGTCCTCGTATCCTTTCCATCCATACTCTCTTCGAAAAAGAGAGGTTGAGAAACTGAGTAACAAGCAGTTCTCGTAGAAAAAACATATATTGATGTAAAGTCAAAATGCTCCATGCTGGAAGCGGAAGTGATTAAAAAAATAAATTGTGATAAAATTACCAGATTTTTATCCACACTCGAGAATCGTCGGTGTACCAGTTTATGTGAACAAATTGTATGATTATTAACATAGCAGTGTAAGTAAAAACTTGGTTGAACATTTTAATATAATACACAGCGTTAAGAAGGATATAACTTATCATGCAAAATATGAACGAAAATGAAAAAAGTTTTCTAAAGTCCGACATATTCACTTACTAAGCCCATCAAAGTTAAATCACTTGAGAAGAGTGATTATCTCTTAGCAGTATTTTAGCATAATGGAAAAGTTTGATAATCCTTATAGGTATTGAGAAAATCTTCATTACACCGTTATCCGCAATAGGTGAGTGCTCGAAACTAAAAGTGTAAAATAATTGTACTTCTTTTTATTTCAATTTAAATTTTATCAGCCATAATTGAATTGGGGAATTACTATATTACGAGTGCAGATAAAATAACTCTATGGTTAAGTACGCTATGGTATTATTTATACTGATGCTTTGTTGAACTGCCACTATTTTTATTAAATTCTCAGCTTAACTTTATAGCTATTTTTTAATTTAACCCACGTTTATGAGTTATGATTATTAAATTTTAAAGTTTTCACTGTCAATTATATTCTTGATGAAAATTGATAAATTGGTTGAAAATACCAGGGCTGTGGAGTCGGATAAAAAAAGTCCGACTCCGACTCCAGCATTTACCAAAACCACGACTCCGACTCCGACTAAAAAAAGGTTAATATCGTCACTTTTTTCCCTGATTTTCCTATTTATGTGTATTCAATTAAATATCAACCCTATCAATGCGGCCAAAAGCCAAAGTTCAAACTTTTCAAAATTTCCGACTCCGAGTACGACTCCGGCCAAAACGCCGCGACGACTCCGACTCCACAGCCCTGGAAAATACTCACAATGAGTGATCCGAGTAAATTTTATCTGGAATAAGTCGCAAAAATTTATTGTTATAATAATAAAAAAAAACATTACAATTGCCGCTATTTTGTTTCAGCATTTTAAATTTTCAGGCAAAAATATAATATACATCACTTGAGATCAAGGACATGTTCTGAGTAATCATGTGTAACATACTTAATTTATACTGAATACACAAAAAAAAATGGTCGTTAGTTAAAATTAACATAGCTCTTTTGGATTTAACCGATAAAAACCGTTTTCTATTCGTCGATTCCATTTATCTGAACTTATCTCTGACGATGACATAAGCCAAAATAGCTATCAACAAATATATAAAATATTTTCTAGAGAATTAAAACGCATTGCTGTTCTTTTCACCGTATTATATCTTTATCGTTCACCACTTACGAGGCGAGCTATAAAAAGAGATTATTGTAAGTGCTTGTCATCGCTAAATCTTTATTGATTGTCCCAAAGTCTGCCTTAAGCATCTTTTTAAATTAAGGCAAAATAATAATGTATATTCTGGCAGAGGATTTCAATGGATGTTTTATGACGACGTAAAGAATAAATAACTCCATCGATATAAATTAGGGAACAACACTGCGAATCGCTGCCATTTGCAAGATGTTCAATCAACTTTTCGTTTTACGGCATTATTTTTATTTGTTTTTGGAATTTTTAATGTGTATTTGAAGATTATAGATATTTAAAATGGATGTTTTATTCGGAAATTTTTAGCAGTAATGCATGCGATGAATCTCTTGTTGCTCAGCATCCAATAAAATAAATACAGAGCGAAGAAACAAACTTTAGATGGAATAAATTCGTTTACCAGTATTTACTTAGACATGATTCGCCATAAAGCTTTTTTCTTGTTTCAACGTGATATATATATGTATCATAAGTGAGTGGTAATTTCTTAATTTTTTTAGTTCCACCAGGTTTTCCAGCTTTCCAGCCCTTTTCCATTTGAATCAAAAAATGGACACTTTCACTTATCCATTATGAATTTGTGCCATGAATGTGTGTCAAAATGATACATTTTTATTTCTCCCTAATTGCTGCAAAAATAAGGAGAAAAGAAAGCTTTTTTCTTTCATCAATTTTTTTCTGATCCGCTGTTCTTTGATTAAAAAATATACATATATCATTGTAGTCCCAACGTATCTTTAAGATGTTTTTTTTAATCCATGCCCACTCCCAACATGGAGCATATGGAATCCTCATAAAGTTTATCTCAATATATGTTTTTCAACCTCACTTTTCCGAAGAGAGTACGGATTGAAGGTATACGAAGACTAGAACAGGACTAGTGGTCAGCTTGTCGCTTTTTGGGATCGGAAAAGTGGCTAGAGGATTTTTAACAACACAAACACACATTGCCTTCGACCAGAATCGATTGATCGACTGAAAGAATCATTCCGTATCGGGGATTGAAATCGTGTAGTCCGTCATGGGAAACAACTGCGTTGACAACTGCACCACGGGCCAGGCAAATGATGTTTAACTTAAGCCTAGTAAATAAAGTCATAATGCTAAATGATGTCGATATATATATGTTACGGTGAAACTGTATTCTCAGTGAAAATGTATCATGTAATGGATTTGTATGACAACATGATTTCACTTGTCAGGAATCATTGAAATTATTGGCCCAGGTCGATGATTTGACGGCCTAAAATTTTGGTTTGCTTCAATGAAACAAAATCAGCAAGTAATTCTTTCATGAAAAGAGAACCAAAGAACAACACAGCCAAACATAGGGCTGAAGATAGGGTTCAAATTTGATTTCAGTGACAGCTTGGAGAAGAATAAATTTTCACTGTAACATATACATATATACATAAAGAAAAAACTATTTTTTTTATTTAAACAATATTTAAAATTAAACTGTGAACTTGTATATATTAAGCTGCATGCTATTTTTTTTTCTTAGATAGAATTTTTCCAATTTATTACTACATAAATCCACCACAGAAAATCGTCCTTTTGATACGGCATATGAATATAAAAAGAGTACATTTATTTTACACAATGGCCATGTTGACGTAGATCATTATCTCTGGAGGGAAACATTATGTCCCATTGTCCAATTTAAGGCCTGAAATTAGGTCTGCCCTACCGCACACACAATGCGCCATCAGATCTAGGCTTGACCATTATTTGTTCGCATCTTTCATCCCTGGAAAAACTTCACTGCGCCAGCGCCTTATTTAAATTTATTCTTTTCGTTTTGTCATTAAGATTTTATATGGGATTATAGACAACAATGACAAAAGTTGGGTAAAAAAATGTATTTTATGTATTAATATCAAACAAAAAACATGTTTATAGTATTTTTTTAAATTTAAAAGTATTTTTGCTTCTGTCCGCTTTTCATTAATTAAATGAAAGACTGTTTTTTCAAGCAGTGATTTTTTTAAAAGAATAAAATATTTTTAAGATGCTCACTTTCAATACTTGGTGGAATGGCATTATAATAAAAATAGTAAAACATTTTTACTAATTATTCCACATAAAATTTATTGGATCAGATAACAATGCTCGCCATGAACGAAACCGGTCTTGATCCAATAAATTGTATCTGGAATATGTACTAAATATGTTTTATTTAGGACAAAATATTATTTAATTTAGGATTTTGACTGAAAGTGCCCGATGGAATTTCAATATAAAATATTATTCGTTTGAATTTTTTAATTTTGTAGCAAACGACTCGGGTTTCACCTTTTGGCATCTTCAAGCATATCAAAGTGCACGAATGTCAGTTCAAGCTTATTTGTGCATTTAAAATGTCTGAAGATGGCTTTAGGCGAAACCCGGGTCGATAGCGACAAACCTCACGAAAATGTTCACAATTCAAACGTTTCATATTATAAAAAAAATGTTTAATTTTTTACACACATTACCTTATTGAGGAAAATTAATTTAATTTTTGCGGAAAATAATGCTCGATGTATAATATCACAACTTATATATGTAGATATTTAAGTTGTAAATCGCAGAAACGCGTATTTCAATCCCTTCAATATGTCTGTCAAACCAAACAATAAATCACATGCCATATTTATTTTCCTCTAGATAAACATATATAATATTATTCACTTACAGAATAAAGTTTCTAGACAAAACTATCAACTCAAATAATAAAAAAAACCTGACAAGTTTTACGCATAGTGTGAGAGCTGCTTACTTTAAGGTAAAAAAAGAATATATTTTGTTCCACAAGAATAATGTAAAACATAATATTTTGTCGCTATTTCGACATCACGTCACAATCATGTTACTAAATAATTTTCAAGATTTTTTTGCGTTGCCTTCTAAATAAGCATCTTTTGGTGAGGCACATAGAGACTCTAATTCGAGTATCGAGTTCTCGATACTCGAGTATACTCATCCATTTTTCAAGTACTCGTTACTCGAGTAATTTGAAAAATACTAAATATAAATAATTTCCAAATATTTTTTTTTAAACGGCAGACAGAATCACAAGAAAGCACTATTGAACTCATTGTTATCTTTTAAACCGACGTCCACAGCAACAGATAGAGTTTTTTCTACTGCGTGAATAAAAAAACAAAGCTAAACCAAATTAAAATTTGAGACGTCTAGTTTTTTTATTGTTTTCGTAATATATGATTCATAAATTTAAATAATTGTACCTTTTAATGCAATAAAATACACTTGTTTATCTATTTATCATCTATTTACATACACAAATTTGAATTAATAATATATATTTTGGTGAATCTGTAACTACTCGAGTATACTCGAGTACTCGACTATTCTTAAATTTTACTATTCGATACTCGAGTAGTTGAGATGTCGAGTAATTGGAATCTCTAGACACAACGTTTTTGCGGTAAGATGCTAAAATGTATTGCCTTTAAAAAATGTCGAGTTGAAAGACGTTGGTTGAATACTAAGAGTGGCATTTTACTGCCACAAAATAAAGCATGCCTGATGTCTGCTCGGAAATAAAAGTGTCATCATAACCACAGGAAATAAAATGCAATATAGCTTTTATTTCCTGAACTTAAAGCTGCCTCTTAAATAAAGTCAGCGATGGTCATATAAGAGTGCGTGAAACGAATTGATAAATAATAAATGTTATTTAAACATTAAAAATGTGCAACTGAATCATATTTTTCTTTTTTATTAACAGTTGTAATACTGATCTGTGCAAAACACTAGCAATTCTTTGGGAATTTGTTGTGTAGACGCCTGGGAAGGCTTTTGTGTTCACAAATCGTTCATCTGTTTGCGATAAAGCTTCGGTGATGTGTTGTGTGGACTCTCACAAAAAAAAATTTACTACCTATATATGTAGAAATGATTTTCTCTCCCGTATTCGATCTTAACTGTTCATCCGATTGCGATAAAAGTTTGGTGTTTTGTTGTGTGGATGCTTACTAGGGTTTCATAATTATCTATACATATAAAAATTAATGATTCTCAATGATTAATGGCAAGCGTTGCAATGCCACTCAAAGAAAGTTTCCTTCCTAGTTTTATATAAAGATAAATGTCATGCAAAAAGTTTTCATACGTATCTTAAATGTATTTTTAATGTGTTATCTGTCAATACATAGTGGAATTGCATAACATTAAAATAATAACTCATTTTAAGTACTTAAGGTACATTCAATTTATTTGATCAGGAAACCAGTTCTGATCTAATAAATTTAATGTGTAACAAGTACTAAAATTGTGTTTTTATTTATAGTTTAATAAAGTTATAATTTTGCTCATTTTAGAATCAATTAAACTTATTTTTCATTTTTTGACTCGTATACAATGTTGAGCATCACCTACATAAGTGGCAGGGATATGATACCATTGTTCCCTGTAAGCTTTCAGCAGGAAATGAAATCGGATAGTAAAGTTATTGTTGTGAAGTCTTAGAGTTCATTTGGGATTTACGGATTAGCCGTTTGCATTCAATGCATTCTGCTCTTTGATATCATTTACGATAAAAAGCCATACTTTTCGCTACAGAAAAGAAAATTATTTAACAATTTCCCGTTACGGTTGCAATGCATTTATCTGGTCAGTATAACATACATACATCTTGTCCCATTCAATCTTTCATATGTTTGAACAAGAGGAAAGTAAATTTATGAAGGTTAGTATTAAATACTCAAGTAACGTTTTAAATATACTAAGCTTTATAAAGTAGAGTAAAACTTCCAATTAAGAATGTAATTTTCCCTTCTTTAATATTGTTCTGCAACAAATGTATAGATTTTCGTTTTATTACAAGACTATTTAAAGCTTTTTTTTTTTACACATATCTTCAATAATCTTTGTCCTTTTAAACTTCCAAATGTCCTTTTAAATTTTTGTATTAAAACTTTATTTAGGTTCCATAAAAAAAAAGCTTTGCAAAAGTATCGCTTATATCAAATTC